>OX031314.1:49683700-50883700 GCA_943737955.2 Myopa tessellatipennis | reverse complement strand
CAGCAAGTCCCATGTCCGGCCAGAATCATCACGCGCTGCACTACAAGAGCACCCGCGAACTGGCAGAAAAACTCTACGATGGTGGCAGCAGCGCGAACGGTTCCGCCTCCTCGTCCTTCCTGGACGGCATCATACGCAAAACGCTCGACCGCAAGAGCAACGATGTGGCGCCCAGCGGTGGAGCTCTGCTCGATCAGTTGCTGGTGAAGAAGATGCCGCGGCCGTTCGTCAACAACCGCAGCAGCAGCGACTACGCGCTCTCGAACACGCCGTCGGGCACACGGCTGAAACGCTCGGGCAGCCCGTTGCCACCGCAGCAGTATCCGAGCGTCGACATCAAACGCGAGCGCAACAGTCCGCTGCACAGCGATGCTGAGGAAGCGGGCTCCAACAGCGAAGCGGATGAGCGCAGCAGCAACAACAATAACAACAGCAGCAGCAGCAGAATGATGTCAACAGGCAACGTGGCTCGTCTGTCGCAAATGCAGCAACAGCAGCAACGCTGTCGCATGACTTCGCGCGACTCGGACACGGATGGCAGCAGCGGCAGTTTGAAGAGCGGCATGACGGCCGAGCTTCTCTCCTCTAGTCAGCACTACAACAACAACATGATCGACCTCAATGGGGGCAACGCCGCGGGCAGCACCAAAGTGGAGATGGGCACATCGATCCTGCAGGAGAAGCTGGGGCAAATTAAGTCGGAGCGCGACACTGAGGAGGATTTATAGAGAACAAGGAGGGCGCGGGCGGGCAGAAGCGCGCCCACCGGTCGGGCGGGACGATAGGCGGCGGACCCGGTCGATAAAATCGTCCATCATGGACGAGACAGCTGGGGATTTTTACACGACAGCAAGTCAATGAAACCGACGGAGCTGACGAAGACGATGACGAATGTTTACGATCACCCGCAATCAGAGGGGGACAGAGAGGGAGAGAGACGTTGGTAAGGCAAGCTTGGTAACATTAAAGAAAGAGACACAAGAAAACAAAAGAAACCAAAAGCAAAGAGATGGGAGAAACAAACAACATCAGATATGAGCACACACACACAATTATATATACATATATATATCGGTGTGTGTGCGTGTTCGATGTATGAAGTATATAGTATATTAACTATGGTTATCTTAATAAATCAGTAGAAATTAAGTAAAAAGGCGCGTCAGGCTAAAAACTAGCATCCAGATGTATACAGTTGTATGTCCTGAGTATATATGTACATATATAGTATAGTATAAATCTTCACTCTATATACACACATACAAACTCACATACATACACGTATCTGTGTGTGTGTGTGAAGCGCAGTTATTTCGAAACACAAATCATGTAAGAGCGCAAAAAATTATTCAAATCAAGAAAACGTGGTACATTAGAGCCATATATAAACCGCTATATACATATGTATACATACACACATACTATACATATTATATATCGTATACACTTTTTTATGTACATATATACATAAATAAATGTCAAAATATTTTTGTTTCGTTTTTTGACAATCGACAAATAGGCACTTGTACAAAAACAATAAAAACAAAGAGCAAAAACAACAAGAAAAGCAAAAAACAATATCAAGCAAAAACAATAACAACAACAACAACAAGAACAACTACATACACACGATAGAAAGAAGAAGAATGTTAGAAAAAGAAAAATCAAATCTAAGAAATAAGGCAACATTTTAATTAAGCAAGATAAAAGGTAAAAAGAAAACCAAAACTAAAACTGAAAAAAGGAAGAAAATCAAAATCTTATCTAAATAATAATTGAAGGGAAAAGAAGAAGAAGAAGGAGAGAAACTAGGCGAAGCCAAAGCGAAAAATATTTCAAGTTTAAAGTTATTTCTTGTGCTTTTAGTTTGATTTCGATTTTCATAGGAGTTTTTTTCAAAACTAAAATCTTGTATTAGAAGAAAGAAATTAATTTGAAAAAAGAAACAAAGAAGTTAACATAAACGGAAAACATTAAAATGAGGAAATCACAATAAAATAAACACGCAATAAAGTACAACCGCAACAAAAACAACAACCGCAACAGAAACAGCAGTCGTAATAGAAACAGCAACATCAACAGCAGCAGCGACAGCAACAACAACATAGAGACAAGAAATCAGTTACAAAAGGCAGGCAACAACAATAATAATAATCATTTGCAATAGTTACATTAATACAAATAGAAATAGCAACAACAACAACAACTACTACTACTACAACAACAGCAAGAATATCCGATCAAATAAAATGTTTGAATGCATTTTATTAAATACACTACAACAACAACACAAAATAAAGAACACACCGTAAAATAGCAGCAGCATCAACCAGGAAGAACAACAGCATCCACAACAGCATCCACACCACAATCACAAAAACAAGCAATATCTAAAAAAATGTAAAAACTCAATTCTTTAGTAAAACTCAAACATTTTCGCGAATTTATTTCATTTTCAATTTTTTCTCTTTGTTTCAATGCAAAAGGAAATGTAAAAAAAACCGTTGAAACTCAAACGTTATCAAAAACCAAGGCATATTTTTAGGCTTCCTCTAGAAAGCATCAAAATCTGAGAATAATTTAAAAAAAGGTAGTCTTTCAAATGCAAGAAAATTAAAACTACGAAATAACTAAAGAAAAAAATCAACAGTGTTATTATTGAATTAAATAATAATTATTTATTTAAATGTCATTAAGTCTTTATTCTAGAATACAATACATTAGCATGTATTCATGTATTCAGTAAGAAAAGAACTCAAATTAAAAATATTTTCAAAAATTGTTCATATTTAACAAAACTCACTAATTTGAAAACTTGAATTTTACTTTGAATTTTTAGTTTTTATTAAAAATTATTAACAAAAAATATTAAATTCAATTTTTTAGCAAATTTTTAAAATTGCAAATAATCAATAAAAAATCTCCACAAAAGTAAAACAAAACAAATAACTAAATAAAATTCAACAAAGCTGCCTTCATATTTAAGTGGAAAGTAAAATTAAATCTAATAAACAGTTGAAACTCTAATAAAAAATGTAAAACACTACAAAAAATTAATTAATTATGAAATAGCAAAATAATATATATAACAATATAATATATAATATATAACAATATAATATATAATATATAACAATATAATATATAATATATAACAATATAAAGATATATTAATTAAAGAACAAGAAAATTAAACTTAAGAATAAAGCAAAAATAAACATTAAATAATAATAATAATAATCGCAAAAACTATTCAGTGTTCAAAATTATTAAAACTTACGATTTTTTATAAGAGAAGCGCGATTAACTGAATTAAAGCACTTACTTAAAGCATGTATACTAAATTTTGAAGAAATTATTATTTCTCTAAAATGTCTAGTAAAGAAATTGTCAACATTTTCCAGAAGAAAGCTAAAAAATCTACGCAAATAAAGAGAAAAAAAAGACAAGGAAAACCAATGAAAAATTTATTAACGAGCAGTTTTTTGCTGCAGCAATTTAAACACACACACACACACACACACTCCCACAACCACATCAAATAAATTCAAAAGAAAGAAACTAAACAATTTTGACCACATAAAATTTAGACTACGTTTGAAAAAATAAAAAAAAAACATAAATTAACACTCATATTTTAGTAAAAATAAAAATACATATATAAATGTTTTTGGTGTTTAAAAAAAATCAGAAATTAAAAAATTACTTTTAATTCAATGTTTGAAAAAATTGAAAAAACTACAAAAAATATGAGTACACTTTCTTTTTAAAAGAAAAATCGAAATTAATTCGAATGCAAACTTTTTTAGAATATGTTTTTATAATATATATAAATATATAGAATATATATAAGAATCAGAAACAACAAAAACCACAACCACAACATATTCTTATATCTACTCAACCATTTATATGTACATATGTGTGTGTCTTCAGGTCGCGTATACCTCAAAAACATTGGAAAACAACAACAAATAACAAGAAGAAATAAAAGAAATATAATAATCATCAAAATCATATTGGAAACAAAAAATGAGGAAAACAAATTTATGCTGAAATCATAACAAACAAGAAACAAGAAGGAAAAACAAATAAAGAATATACAAGCAACACTTTACAATAACAAAACAAAACACTCAAAGGTGTGTGTATTATAATGAACAAACACTATTAAACACATACTATAAATACAGATTTTGATAAATACTCGTATTCTGAAAGAAAAGCAGAGGAAAATTTATTCGGAACTGATCGAAATTCAATTAAAATTCAAAATACTTGTAAAATACTTGAAAATGTAATAATTCTGTTCTTTAAATTTTGAAATGTCCAAATTATTGTCAAAATATGATAATCATCAAATTGAATACTTTTTCCTCTATCATTGAACTCTGTTTTTCAACTGAAACCGTATACGATATTCGAACGACGAACTTCTAGAACACAATGCGATTCCGATCCAGAACGAAGAAGTTGACATTTCTGAATCTTGGGAATGAGAAAAAAGATAGATGAAAATTCGAAGATTCATAAAACATTTCTTTCTTTTGGTCACGAAACAAGAAAACTCCCAAAAGATTTCCAAATCGCAAGTATGTCCGAAGTTTGGATCGAAATTACTTTCGAAATTCGTATTCGCAACCGATCTTCACAACGGTTTTCGAAATACAAAAACTTTTTTTCATTTTTTTTGCTTATAAAAGTACGAATCAAAAGTTATTGAATATTAAAAGTCAAATCAAAACTTTAACCTGCTGTCAAAATCTTTCCCATTAAATGTACCTAAAATTATATATTTATTTGTGTGCTAATAAGTGTCAAAAATGGAAAAAAATTTAGGCAAAAAATATAAAGAAAAAAAATTTTAAAATAATCTTTAAACATCCTTTTAAGTATTAAAGAATTTTTATGTGACTTATATTTAAGTTCTTTATCAAGAAAAAGAAAGCCATAAAATTAGAAACGAAAAAGAATCACGCAAAAGAAAAAATAAAAGAAGCAAGAAAAATCTTCTCTAAATTCTTCAATAATATTTTAAATCAAATAGAAATCCTTAAGAAAGCGGAATAATTAATTAAATAAGAAAACAATCGAAGTCAAGGAAAAATGTAAACCAAAAATCATTATTTGATTATTAATTGAAAATTAAATTTTGGTAACAAACTTCTAAAAAACAGTAAATAAAAGAATTAATTAAAAAAACTAACAAATATTAAAAACAAAGATCAAATATAATAATAAAATATAATACAAATAAAATGTAAAATATAAAGGATACAAAATATTTGGAAAACAAAAATGAAAAAAGAAAAGATTTTAAAGAATATAATAAAATATAATTAATTTTATCTTCAAATTAATTTAAATAATTTAAATAATACCTAAAATTAAAAAATAATAAATAATAATATTATATTGATAATAATAACAATAATAATTTAGAAATAATAATAAAATAGTAACAGTATATAATATAAAATATAAAAAGGGAAAAATAATAAAATCAAAAATAACTCATAGTTATTTCATTAATAACTCATAAATAATGATAATAATAATAATTAATAAATAAAATCAACAAACAACAACATATTTATTATATATAATAACATATTTAAATATATGTATATTAAACACTATCTGTGATTTATAATCCAAAATTTTTATGTATATTTTCTGAAAATAAAATAATGAATATACAAAAAGCAAAAACAAAAGAAAACAAAACACAAGCATATAAAATATTAAATATTTAGTAAAAATTTAAATGAAATTCGACTGAAAGCATATTTTACAGTTGAATATATAAACAACAACAAAAAATACACATGAGGTATAAATACAGCAAAAGAAAACACACAAAAAGACACAAAAAAAAGAAAAAAAAAGAAGAAACAAAATAAAGCATTCGAAAGCTGATCGGATATAAAAAGAGAAGCTTAAAAGGATGTAACACAAGTGAAAGGAAATGCATTAAATGTAGTAGAATTATTGAAAAAACGGTAGAAGTTTTATCTAAAGCCTGTTGTTGCCATTCAGAGATTTTATTTACAATGACAAACATAGCGTAAAAGCATCACATTAAAGAAATTATTAAGTTCTGAAGTTTGTGGCGAGTGTAGATACGTTAATAACGAGCTAAGCTTAAATTAATGTATGTCTGTAAAAGTTTAGAGCGAAAACGATTACGATTACGATTACAGACGAAAATAAAGACAACCATTTATGCAGAAATTGCGGAATAATTATTTATAGAAATTGAAAGAAGAATAATTGAAGAAATTTTTTTAATAATTATTTCAAAGTCATGTATAACAAAAATACAAAAATTATTATTATTATTTCATCAGAGAATGAAAACGGAAAACAAAACATAAAAATTAAGAAAGAATAATTTACAAAACTTATGTTTGATTGCTTATTTATGCTTAATTAAACATCTGCATAAATTAATTTCATTGACTTTCGTTGCTTTCGCTTTTGCAAAATTAGTAACTCTCTGGAAATCGACAGTCTACACTTCAACTTCTTCCGGAATTGATTACCAACTCGTTACTACCAATACACGTATAAGTTTATTATTAAAAATTGATTTTCTGGACACAAGAAAGAACAATTTAGAAGTTTTAAGCAAAAGCGAATCCAAATACATGCAAATAAATACGAGTATATATTGTATAGGGTGGACCATCAGCTGGTTTCTTTTCGAAACTACTTTCCTTTTAAAACAATTAAATTTTGCAAGTTTTAAAATAAATTTCATAAAACATAATTTTGAAAATAAATCAACTCGAAGAAAGATGAATGGCTTAGAGAACAATTGCACTATAATAGAATTCCGAAAAGTTGGTAGACTTGATGGACAGATTTTCATTTTTACTGTTTCTTTAAATATGTCTTGAATTCGGTAAAATGTTTATAGATCTCATTCAGAATGATTTAGTGATCGAAACACACTTTAATTGCAATTAATTAACCAAAGCAAAGGAAAAAAACACAAATAAGTCGAATCTGAAAAACATTTTATTTCGTAAAAGGAAAACAAACAACACACAACAACAATAACAAACACAGCATTCAAAAACAACAACAATATTAATAATATTATGTTTCGTATCTCGTGTTATAAATGAAAAAACGTTTAGAATATCTAACTAAACTGTCTAAGAATATTGTGACTGTTAGATACTCTCTCTGTCTGTGTTTGTATCTGTTGGATTTGCGGATTGTATTGAAAACTTAAAATATATTAAATTAAATTAATGTATTAATCAAAAAAATTCAAGAGATACATCAAACAACAGAAGATCCATGAAACAACAAACACACAAATAATAAAACACAATATAAAAGGGAAATTTAATTAAAGAAGATACTTAATTTAACAAGTTATTAAAAGTTTCATTAAACAGAAAAAACATTAGCAAAACATTAAAGTAAATTGAATTAAACTTTTTGTAAAAAAAGGCGAA
Organism: Myopa tessellatipennis; assembly: GCA_943737955.2. Taxonomy (NCBI): domain Eukaryota; kingdom Metazoa; phylum Arthropoda; class Insecta; order Diptera; family Conopidae; genus Myopa; species Myopa tessellatipennis. Next base: position 50,876,228 of record OX031314.1, on the reverse strand, counting down.
ACGGCAACAAAATTAAAAGTGCAATTATTAGGGTGGGAAAAAGATGATGAAAACCGTTCGTTAAATTAAAATTGAAAATAGGGAAAAATTTAAAATAATTTAAACAAAAACAAAAGACAAGCGAATCACTCAAAATATCTTGAAGAGAAACTTTAAAACAAACACTTATAACAACAACTATAGACACGTTATTTACAGAACTCGTGATGAAGTCATGAAGTATACAAAACTACTCTACACCGTTCTTTCATACACGAGCGTTAAAAAAATCTATGAGATTCATGGGAATCGATGGGAAACAAGCGCACATTCTATGGATTTCATTTTCATCCCATGGGTTTGGTAGCGATAAAGCAAAATGAATTGATTTCTTGGATTACAAGATAAAACCACATCGGAATCGGATCGAATCAGATCAGATCAAAAGCAGGACTAACACGGTTGGATACGTCAAAATATCCACAAGACAGTTCAAGAACAATTGACTTGAACGCATTTTTTAGGAAAAATCTTTAGGAAAGATGAAAGAAACCCGAAAAGAAGGAGGCAAAACAAGGAAGGGTAATATAAGAGTGGTAAATGAAGAATGCTTAAATCTTGAAGAATCAAAAGGCGAAAAATTTAATGAAAAGAATAATTGTGAAACAAATATCTGGAAACCGTAATTAATTAAACAAATTAAAGGAATTGACAACAGAAATGTACTCGATTCGACCACTTTAACATTCCATACTGTTTGTAATACAAAAAAGTTCGTCAATACGTTCGCAAACACGCTCGCAGACAAGATCACTCACCAAAAGTTCCCTTACTCTTCAGGAGTAAAACCATACACATTCAATGTGATGATGATGACTTGACAGATCTTCTTCTTCACTTATTCCGCTCTTTCCCCATCTATCTCTCTCTTTCTCTATCGTTCCTCATCTTGCTCCATCGTCGACCCTTTACCGTCATTATACCACATCTTTTCACCTACGACGCATCCCTCAACACCCGATCCACCAGCAAATCCCCCACCCACTTTTTTGTTTGACTTTCATTTTGAATTTCGGAATGGTGGAAAAGGCACGAAAATTGGAGGAGAAGAGAAGAAAAGGTTATGGAGAAGAGATAACAGAAGTTAACAAACATCTCTCGGCAAAAAACCCGAAGGAATCTTTTGAAGGATTGTTTTCGAGTTGAACGAGAGAAAAAACCGATAACGAAATCGAGGAAGGACGAGAAGAAGGACGAGAAGAAAGACGAATAGAAGGAAGAGAAGAAGGACGTGTACAAGGAAGAGAAGACAGAAGAGTAATAAGATAGAGCATGGTCAATATTCAGTTGTCAGAGTCAAATATTGTCCTCTGCAGATGTCGTTGATAAACCGAATGACATGCGAAGAGACGTCAGGGACAACGACAGAGACAGAGTATGAAGCGAGTCCAAGACAGAGCCAGAAACAGACAGACGTCAGTGTAAATTCCCTCAGGTATGCGTTTTATTTTCGGAGAGAAAGAAGATTGACTACGAATACAAATTCACATGAAGTGAGTGCATATGAAACAATTAACTAGCGTGTAGTCAAAATATACAAAGTAAAACAATAGATAAAAATACAGCGCGAGATAACAGTACAGTTAAATCAATCAAGCAATCTAACCACTCAACAACCATCAGTAATAACTTAAAATAATTCCATTGTAATTTATTTCGACTTCGAATTTGATTTGTAATTCATTTGATTTTTGAAAGCAAGCAAACAGAAAGAAAGAAAACACAAATTATCCAATCTGTATAAATTATGTACTATCGGTTATTATAATTAATTAATGTTACTATTAATTACTATTACAATATTAATATTATTAGTAAAGAAAATATTCTATGAAAAACTACTTTCGATTTCTTCCATTTTATTTGTTTGATAGTTTTTATTATTGTATATTTTTTTGCATTACTTCAAATTTGTTTTGTCAACACATTTTTGACCCAACGCAATTGATCCTTTGTAGATGTATCTATACACACACACACACACACACATTATATCGTATATCCTTTTTATATATGTATATAGCATCCAATTGAAAAAATAGTGCAATTATTTGAATGTTAAATTTAAGTATTGAACTCAACAATCTTCTGTTAAAATCTTCAATGATTCTTCATTTAAAACCAACAACAACAACAGCGACAGCATTCAGTCATCATCATTTCGATATATAGTGAAAATTGCATGATTTATGATTGGAAAATCTTACAGCAAAAAGGAAGAAACGGAAAAACAATCGAAGTATCGAAAAACACACAAGAGCGCCATACTTTCATAACATACACAGGTTCGTCACGGCCCACGTTAAGAAAGAAAGCAGCTTTTCGTCCGATCGCCCACCGACGCGGTACGGTAGCAGGTGCGGTAGCACGTACGGTATGCGGTACACCGCAACACGTAATCTCTTAATCACGCCAAAGCAATAAATGATGTGGGTTGCTATGTTATGTGTTATTATGAAAGGCATGCGTTATACGAGATCATAGTTTCAAAAGAATCACGGTAACCAATTTTGTACTCATGTTTCAATTGTTTAATTCAGCTGTTCAATTGTCATGCTTCATGCTTCACTTTCGCTAAAGAAATAAAGTGCAAAACGACGAAAAAGACCACGAAAAAATGAAGAGAACAAGAAGAAGGAGAAGAATAACAAATGATATACTTAAAACAGAGACATTCTTTATATACACCCAGATACCTTCTACATACAATATTATATTAAATTATATTTTATACACCAAGCATTTTTCTATCGTCTTCTAAGGTGAAAGCTAAAAACAAACCTTACGCAAAAAAGAAAATACAACAAGAAAACCACAACTAAAACCGAAAACGAAACTGAAAGTAAAACCGAAACTTAAGCTAAAAAATCGTTGCAATGACCTCTGGTACCAAATCTAGTAATTATTATCATTTATAGAACCTAACGAGTACATGTAAAGACCGCTGCATACACGAGTATACATGCACATGTATTTATGTATGTCAGTCGTATATACTACACGCACTTTACATGAATATTTACATGTATAGTTACACATACAAAGACTGGGCCATCGGCAGGTTTCTTTTCTGGAATTAATTCATTCAATTCGAAGTAATTCTTCAATTGTTTCGAAAGTAATAAATGAATTCCAAATGGAATCAGCTGATGGCCCCCATCCTATGCATATTATATGTATGTAGAGTGTTTTCCTCTATTTTAACAAAAACCTAAAAAACACAAAATTACTTTTTATTTGTTTTTTTTTTAATTGAAAATTAAAATTATGTACAAATGAATTTAAATTATAAAAGAACAACAACAAGTAAATACAAACAAACAAATTCGAATATCTTCGCATCGGTCCAAGAAAGCATTTCAATCAATACAAACATCATCGTCATTATGAGTCATCATTCAGATGAATTTGCTGATGGATTGAAATTTAAACTTTTTTTTTAAATACCTGACAGAATAATGAATAAACAACAACGACAAGAAGAAGATGAAAAACAATAGTCAAGATAATTACCAACAACAACAACAACAATAGCCGAAAATAAAACCAACCAGAAAACCATACAATAGAAATACTAACAACAACAACAATAATAATAAACAGCAACAACAAATAACAACACAAATGCAAATCATGTAACCATTGCAACAAAAATCGAACAAAGAAAAATCCAACCAATAGCAGAACTCTTTCTCCCGGTAGTCCCCGCCCACTGACATTCAAATGAATACACCAACAACAACAGCAAGCACAAGAAATAGAATAGAAAACAAAAACAATAGCAACAAACATAGATATAACCAACAACAACAATAGCAACAAAAATAGCAAGAACTACAACCACAATCATAAACAAAAACAATAGAAAACAGAAAGAAAAACATAGAATAGAAACTATAGTAAGCGCCTCCTCTAATCACCACTTCCCCCCCCCCCACCACCGTCACCCACCTTCCACCTCCCACCTCCCACCAGCCCCAACCAAACCAACTCAAGCCGACAGTCGATTGTTCCTTCATTTCGCACTCTTTTAATTCAATAATTCAATATTGACAATATGTTATTATTACGCATTAGAAATCTGAAATTCCGTTATAGTAGCCGACGACAATATTGTGCATGTGAAGAAGAGCCGAAGGGAATAAAAGAGGAGGAACTAAAAGCAATCAATCCCATTCATTCGATCATTCATTCATTTATTCAACAGATTCAATAGATTACTCATGATCATTCACTCAATAGATGTTAATGCTCAAGAAATGATGCTCGTTTAATCGCTACTCATTGTTTTTCGTTCGCTTTTTGCATTTTGTGACACGCTACGAAATACAAATCATATAAAAACAATAGATATTATATACCAACAATAGAATTACAATAACCAACCAACCAACAACAATAACCTAATAATTATCAATACAATAGCCACATCCATAGCCACACACACACACACACACACAACTTCAACTACATACATACAACAATAGTAATAACAACAAATAAAAAATACGATTCTTAATTCATAGTCGGTTTTTTATTCATATTCTAAGGCTGAAGCGCCAAGAAGAAAAGCAAAAAAGGAAAAACAAATACAATACAAACGCAAAAACAAAACAAAACATGTAATTAAAAATATTAAATCGAAGGAAAACGAAAACAGAAACCACAAAAAACTCAAAAATAGAAAGAAATTATTTTGAATATATGTAAATGAATTCAAACTTTGCAAAGCGTTGATTATTGACGGAAATAATTCAAAGTAATTGCTTTTTGCTGATTTTTTTTTATTCCATTTATTTATTAATTTATTTTTATCATTTGTTCTTTTTATTCGTTTTTAAAACCTTTTCTTATTACTTCATTAATTTTTATTTCCATTCTAGGTTTTTATTTATTTATTGTTATTATTTTCTTTTTATTATTTTATTCATTTTTAATGTACTTTTTTAATTTATTTTATTTTCTTTTCGTTATTATTTTGTTACTTTTATTCTATATTTTTTGGTTTTGTATTATTTAATTTTAATTTTATTTTTCATAATTTATTTTTTCTATTTATGGATTAACAAGGATTCACAACTGCGACGTATTTATTTCCAGGATTTTATTCGTCATTTTTGCTAATTAATACTATTCAATTAATGTTAAAATAATTGTTATTCTTTCATTTGAAATGCTTATCTTCGAAATATTTAAAGATACGCATTTGAAATATTGTAATTTTCAGGGAAAACAAAAACAACTGACTCAAAAACTTCTGATGCATTCGATTCGATTTAAATTTAGAGTTTAAAATAATAGAAACAGAGACAGGAAAGAAACAAAAATGGTTCATTTTTAATTTTAGTTTGTTTGTTAATTTTAAGCATTATATATGAACATCAACTACACCCACAATAGAATTAACTGAATTTAAAATCTTATTAAAAACAACAATAATAGAGCATTAAATGTCAATAAATATTAGAAATCAATTACGTTTTTGCCCAATTAATAAATAATATTACTTTAACAGGAGAAAAGAAGATCCAAAAAAGATCCGATGATTTTCTTAAGGAACCATTATTAATTTTTTTATATATATTTTATGGTATAAACATTTTATTGTATAGTAAAAAGACAACAACAACAACAACAATAACACAAAATGCAATTCAAACAGTTTCTCGTTTTGATTTCTTTAGAAAAACAAAAAATGTACCACGAAACGTGTTTCAAAAATCGATCGCTGCTTTTTTCATCAGTTACAAACAGCAAAATTAGTTAAAAGATTTTATTAAGAACCGGAAAACTATGTTCTGAATAAATAATTAATAAAATTTCCGGCTTGAAATTTAAACAGAATTGAGAAATGAATGCAAAACAAAAACTGTTCACATTTCCTTGTTTTAACTTTCAATCGATTTCGTTAATAAGCAAAACCGTCTAAATTATAAAGTCGCAGGTTGAAGAAGAACAAGAATAGGAGAAGCAAAATCAAATAAGCATGAAACACAAAAAATGTCCGGAAGCTTGAAATGTCCATGAAAGAAAACGAATCGCAAAGAAAAAGAAACAAACGAAGAAAGTATAAAACAGCATTTTATTTGTCTGAATCTAGATCTAATCAAAAATTCCAAATCGTTCTACAAATTGAAAACTTTTTTCCATTGTTACCAGTTTACAGTTATTCATCAAATTCTATTTTTAATTTAAATCTAAGTTCATTTGTTTTATCCACTGAAATGAATGTTTTGTTTTCTTCATTTCTAAAAACCACCAACAACAAATACACGAAACATAAAGGATGAAGAGGAGGGGGGAAAAAAATAAATGAAAACAAAAACTGAGAAAAACTCATCTCAATCAGTAAGGAGAGAAAAGCAGTTACTTTTTTGCTACTTTTAAAACGTAAAGAGAATAGGAAACGATTTAGAAGATTATTGAAAAAATAGTAAGTGATTATATGATAATTTAAAATGTTAAATGTTAAGTTTTAAGCAGCAAATACAATAATAATAACAACAACAAGAAATACATTTCTAAGCCACTAAGTTTTATATATACATACATAATGATATATATATATATACATATATATACTACGTAAACACAAACACATATATTATTTTAATTACTTGAATTTTTTTATATACATATATAAATATTATATATCATTAAAGTTAGTTTTAAACGCATTTGTATTTAAAACAAAAAATGTAGTTAAAAACACGCTGTGGCGGATCTTTTTTAACTTTTATTATGATTATTATTATTATTTTATTTTTACTCTAAATTGTTCGTTGAATTCGTTTTATTAAAACATGATTAATAAATAAATAAATTAGTAAATAAAATATACAATAATAATATTACGGTAATTATTATTATAATTATAAATATAAATACATATAAATATAAATATAAATATAAATATAAATATAAATATAAATACAATAAATAATTACAATAATGATGAAAATAATAATATTTTATTATTAATAAAAGTTTTAGTTAAAAATGCAAATTGATTTGGTTTTCATTTAGTTTCATTTGAACCGAGTTTTCAATCATTTTTTTATCATTGTCACACCAATTTTAACCCTTTTAAACCCACTCTTAACCCTTTCGAGTTAAGAGTTTCGAGTTAAGAGTTTCGAGTTAAGAGTTTCGAGTTTTTTACCATTTCTAACCAGTTTTTGTGAACTACATTTTTTATTTAACCTTTTCTTTTAAAACCTATCCTTTTTTACTTTTTCTTCGTTTAACAATTTTTTCTACCAGTCATTTTTCAAGTATTTGTACATTATTTGCATCCGATGTTGGTTTCCCTTCTGTTTTACTCCGTCTCTCTCTCAGTCTCTCTTTTATATTTTTGTGTTGTATTATAAGAAGAATAAAAGTCCTTAAGTTTTCATAAAAAACAACAACAGAAAAACAAACAATAAACAACAATTATTACAAATATTATCTACCGATTAAAACGCAAAACCATGTAAATGCAATAGAAATAATTCAACACATTTTACCACAACTTTTATCCACAGTAATGAAATATCTATTAACCAACACTTGAAGATTATAAAATATACACACAGAAAACCATTAAACAATAACAATAAGAAGAAGAAGAAAAACACGCCCGATTTCTGGTTCAAAACAACAAACAGCTCTTAAATTTGCAGAAGAAAAGCGTTTTTCTTCGCTTTTCTTGTGGGAGGGGGAATGATGTCTTTCTTCTTCAAGTGAGCGTCACTCTAAATCCTGTACCTCGCTAAAGCGTGGCACTCTTTCCCCTCCCCCGTTCATTTATAAGCTGTTTGATGTTTTGCATTTCTATATAATCGCGGTAATATAAATTTTGCAGGCTGTAATTTAAACTTTTACGAACTCAAGCAATTTTTTGGGTATCGTAGTTAAACAGAAAGCAAGCGAAATCTGTTATACACTCTCGAAATTGCAGTTAAACCGGATGATATATAGTCGAGTATCGTCGTTGAATACTAAAGATGGAGACACAGATTACAACAGGGTACATCATACGGGGTACCCCAAAATTACTTGAAACCATAAAAGTTCGAAAAATAAAAATTGCGCCTGGATCTTACAATGCAATAGACCAAAGTAAATACTGATCTTGTTAGGAACATGCTATATACACACATACATATATGCTGCATATACTCGTACGTATGGGTATATTATGAACATATACTTATAATAGCACCAGGAAAAACCTTTCTCTTTCCTAACATCGTCATTATTTGCTCCATTTTCACATCAATTTATAAATAATTGACTCAACTACAACAATAGCAAGGAACACAACAGAAACAGCAACACTACAACAACAACAAAGCAATAGTAAAGATTCAAATTATATTATTTTTAACCCTTATCTTTAGTTTAATGAATTTTTCTGAAATCGAATTCATTCGGTTTTCTTTCATTTGAGTTGATTCAATTTTAATTACAATTTTTATATAATTTCACTGATAATTTTCTAATAAACTTTCTTTACCTCTTCGTATGACCTGGAAATGACCCACTTACAATATATAGCAAAAGAATTTTAAAAGAACAATGAAAAATTATAAAGTATAATAAAAATAAAAACCACGCAACAGACAAAAAGAATTTTAAATGATTTTTGAAACATAATCACTAAATTAAAGGTAAGAAACCTAAATTTAGCGTAAATTCAGGGACCAAAATCTATAAAGAAAGAAAAAAGATCAAAACAAAACAAGGATTAAAATAGGATCAAACAAGGATCCACATAAAAAACGCTAAACATACTAAATAAAAAACAACCATCAAACCAGAAAACAGACATAAACAAAAGTCCTTTTTTCGGTTTTCCGTTTCTACAACTTTTTAAAGAACAACAGCGTCTGGTAAAGATAAAATCTAAGAACTCATTCATATCGTAACTACTCGATGGGCGGGAAGAGGGGGGTTTCCCTCCTTCCTTCGACTGTCTAAATCTATTAAGAACTTGTAATGTGAACAGAAGTCTTTGTGGTCCGAGGTAAGAATCGATGTACAACCGAAGACCGTCGAAGTAACTGTTGTTGCCGGATATGTATTGCAAAAATGAGCCATGAATCATTAAAAAGAGCTCCTGAATGATCGAACATATGTTGATGAATATATACATATGTATATCGCAGTAACTTTAGGACATATTATATACCGCAAACGATTCTCACTTTTAACTACAGAAGCTACAATTATTTGGCGAATATGTAAAACAAGGGAGGGGCCAAAAAGGACCGAGAACCCCCCCCCAAAATCTGTCCAAACGATTGATTTGTTCTGTAAACTTTCTAGATATTTTATAGCGATCAATTTTTCGCAAAACTGTATACAGACTTTTTTATTACCTGCAGATTTCAATATCGGAAAAATGTAAACATAGTTTTTACAACTAAGCTTTAAAAGTAAATAAAAAACAACTACCTTCATCCAATTATTACAAAGGACAAAATTATTTGTGAATATATCCAAGTGTATTGGGGTTATCTTATTTTGCCCAAACACACCCCCGCCCCCCTTTCTTAATCCACCATAAATTATTGATTCCAACAGATAGATTTTGACAAATTTACTGTGTATATGTATCTCGTGCGTAAAACTAAAGTATACGATCCATTAAGAGTCATTATTATTATTATTATTATTATTATTATTATTATTATTATTATTGAGTAATTTTATGAAAACAAAGGAAACATTCCAAAATAATTATTATCGGCGATGTGCTTTTAAAGGAACTGCTTTTGATATTTCAAAACGCAAAATTAGCCAAATGAAACCAAATTGAAACAAAATTCACACACATTATTATTATTATGAATTATTATTAACAAATATAAATACTATAAAAGTGAGTATATAGTTGAATTGTATTGCGAGTGGGTATCAAAAATATACTACGTAAACTAAGAGTGTTTAGCAAAATTTTTGAAGCGTAAAGCAAGCTTAGAAACGATATATTCTTTGGTATACGTATCTATCTATCTATATACGATTATATATAAAATTTATACATATATTTCTTGTGTTTAAACATATATTTATTTAAACACTTCGTTTCAATCTACTACATTTGTATGTATTTAGCTATTTTTTTCGATTAAATTGTAAATGAGAAATGAAACTAACTGCAGAACTTTGCTGACAAACAAATAAAAAACATGTGTAAAAATTTAAAGGCAACAACAACAACAACAACAAAAGACACAAAAACAACTACTTTGTAAAATAATAATAAAAACAGATGAAAAAATATTCTATAATGAAATGTGAACTTGGAGCATGGAAGGCAGTATTTTTATAATACTGAAAAAAACATATTTAAATAAAAATGCAAAACAAAAAAAAATAAACATTATAAAAATAATAAAAACAAAACTTAGTTTCATTTACTTACATTACGTAAATTCATCTTTAATAGAATTTTCAACACTTCCTCTGGGCTAATCGACGACGATGCCATTTCATGTTATTGAGACACATTTAGTTACATTTTTAAACAATTTAAACAATATTCTTTATTGATTATTCATATATCTAAATATAGTACATTGTATATAAGAAGAAACGGAATTATTCATCGGTTGACACACGACAGCTCTCGGTGTATCTAGACTTTAGAACGATCTAAGCGCATTGACTGCCGATGTCACAGATCTCAGCGTGATCACTCAGGATCAATCAGTGGCATCGTGATGACAAGTGTGACATCGACCATTGTCCGCATCCATTATCCAATAAATTGCGACGCGATCTGATCCAACATTATTGTCCATGGTCAGTGTATATCACAGTTCGATTTTATATCCTTCTCCAAAAAAACGATCATTAAATGTAACACTTTACACAATATACTATGTCGCAAATACAATAACATGATTATTGATATTGCACAATAAATCATATGGTATCCAAGGGTTCTAGGTTCTAGGTTCTTCATACTTTACTTATTTAAGTTTACTTTACAACTTTAAACCATTAAATCCTTTATCAAAATTTAAGGTGATGAAACACTTTTTTTAATATTTAAAAACGTAATATAATATACATTAATACAATACGTAAACTCAATTTTTTTCCCAATTCTTGTTATAACAAATAATCCATTATGTTTTTGTGCCAAAACAAGGAAGCACCCGCTCTATGAGCTAATTTAATTGTTTCGTTCAGTCTTTGACCCCCTGCGGCGCGGCCGCCGTCGAATTCAATTCAAACTCCTCAGGCAGGTTTGTATTTCTCGTTCCGTACTTTCGGCTCGGCCAACTTGATGATTCGTGCCGTAGGCTTGGCTTTCAACGCTGCCGGCGAAATAGCAAAAGGATTTTCTCGGATGTGCTTGTTCTCGTACTCTCTCGGCTCGGCCAATGTCTTAATGTGTTTGTTCGCTTTGTACTTCAGGGCATTCGGAGAAATGGTGAATGGATTGTCTTTTAGGTCTGACGCAGCCGATCGTTTTTCCAACGGCTTGGCTAACGCTATGATACGTTCATTAGCTGTTCGGAATGGTAAAGCAGGGAAATCGATGATGATTGTGAGTTGGACAAACTATAGATCACTAAATGACACATACCTTTGTATTTTAGTGCTTCCGGTTTTACGTAAGTAGTCTCAGTTGGCGGCTCCCATTTTGTGCCAGGAGATCTGGGAGCAGCAATTTTTATTATGCGCGCCGATGGTTTGTAGTTCAGCATCGCCTTAGTGAACACCCATTCCGGTTTTTCCGGTATGGTCCGTATTTGTGGTAGCGCCATCTTCTTGAAGCGTTTCATTTTGTTCAAAGGCATTCTCGGATTATACTGAATAACGAGAGTATTGAATGAGATGTGGATGTCTGATTTGTGCAAAATTTTACCGGGCCCTTAACCGGGATGATCTTCCTGGCTCTTGATAGTTTCTTTAAATACCTCGTATGTTTCTTCCATTCGTCTTTGGTCCATATTGGAGTTGGTATTCTTTCAAATAAGATTAAGTATGTTAAAATTGATTACTCTTACTTAAAAGACACTAAAATAGTCCATTGAATGTGCTGCAAAACGAACTGACCTGGGTTTGGGTGGTGTACAATTTCCCAATCGACTGTATAACGTAAACAAGCTCAATCGTATGAGGCGGTTAAAATGATTCATGCGTTCCGGCAGCTTTTTTTTGTAGGCTTGTTTGAACAGCAAAAGTCTCCTGTAATTGTTTTAATTTAGATAAGCTGATTTAGAGGATCCTAGAGATTGGTTGCAGGTCGACTCACCTAACGGCAGGGTAGGCCAACTGTTCGGTGCGCGTGTGGACAGGATTCGAGAGATATTCGAGCCGAGCAGGTTTCGCAAACGTACAGGGACACTTCGGTACAAAACGAAAGGCCCTGCGCTTCGGTATGGCCAACTCATGCAGCCGCCTCCGCTTGCTGAAGCTGTACTTGTGCTTGCAGTGCAGGCGCTTCAGCCCGGCGCAGATATCCTCCTTGTAACACTCGAACTTTTCACATGTCGGAGTGTGATCAGTACAGCAATCGGAGCGTACGGTTGGTTGCCACATCTTCTTTTTCTGTTTTTTATGTGTATTTTAATTAAAATAAAACTGCGAATTTTTTTTTAAATTTTCACTTAGAATTTTGCTGTACGTATTTATTGATTCATTGATTTTTTATTATTAAATCATAGATAATGAAAGCAATTTCCAAAATATATAAAATATAAAAGTGAATTTCTATAAAGTAGGAAAGCAGTGCTACGAGTAAAATAAAGTGGAATAATTTCGCACATCACGTTTATTATACTTGAGATGGAGATTCAAGTAAATGGCTTAGAAGAAAACCCTAAAAACCCTTAAAAGAAGTCTTCAGAAGTTAAAAACTCTCTTGTGAACTAGCAAGACAATAGACAACATTTTATTCATTCATTGTTCGAAATCTGGATTGGATATACGCTAACAACAATGTTATAACCCACCCGCTGACACTCAGCTAACATTCAGGAGGTGTAACTTAACCAACTGAATGCTGAATGCACAAACGGGCAAGCAGCTGACAAAATCGCTAGCGAACAACGTACAAATTCGTACACACTAATTAAGAAATTAATAGGAATTTGGCTTAACATATAAGAATCTCGAATCCTGGTACTACTTCGGATAAACGCGCGGCTTCGACAGTTCTCGGAGTCGCTTGGTGATCTTATAGCGCAGCGCACTTCGTTTTACTTCATATGGATCGCCAACGTTCAAATCGATGTAGGAGCGCGGCTGACTTAGCTTAATCGTTCGTGGCGTCGCCTTGTATTTAATGGCTTTTGGTGACGTCTGAAAGACATTTGTGTCACGGTCTTCCTTTTTGCTAATATGCAGCGCGGCAACCGCCAACTGCTTAATGCGTTTGGAAGCTGTGCGGAAAATTTGGGAAATCATACAATATAGTAATAAACTTATAGAATAAAGTGTTTCGGATGGATCACCTTTGTATTGAAGAGCATCTGGCTTCACTTGGTACGGATTGTAGACGTCTTCTTGGTATTCCTTGTGTTTGGACAACTTCAGTATTCGCTGGGAGGGCACATACTTTTTCTGCTTCTCCGTTAGATGCCACTCCGGTTGCTCGGTCTCTGGCCACTCTTTCGGCTTGGCCAATCGGTGCGTTCGCTTTAAACTTTTAAGAATCTTTTTCGTTTCTTTAACTTTCGGCGGAACTCGCTCTTTCTTGGGTTGGGATAACAAAGCCGTGTAGGTTTTATGTATCACCCATTCATGTTCAGTCCTAGGGGTCGGTTTCTTCCTGCAATACAATGTGTTAATAAAGACAGCGCATTCGGGAAAGGTTTATATGCAGTTCGTAACTTACTTTGGCTTTGGCGGTTTCGTATTCGAGAGATGACTGTACAAGGAATGCAGGCTCTTCCATATCATTGAATTGACTTTCTGCTTACGATCTGGCTCAAAGTTATTGAAGGATTCACGCCGCTTCAGCATCAACAGTTTGCTGCGTGTCACAAAAGAAGAGAGCTCTGTTAAAATGATTAATACGAAAACACGTCCACATTCACTGACCTTACTTGGGGGTAAGCAAGTTGTTCGATACGTGTGCTCACGTGCTCCTCCAGGCGCCTGATCTCCACTTTGCGCGTGTGGCCATCACGACACGGACAAGCCTCCAGGAATTTCGTCTGAAAGCACACCGGCTGAGACAATCTTATAAGACGCTTCCGACTCGTGGTCAACGTCTTCTGGCGCTCGCACAAAAATGCATACTTCTGCAATACCTCAGGCAGCTTGCTGCAAATCATTTCTGCAGTCACCTCATTCTTCCTATCGCAGCAAAGAGGACTGTACCCTGGCAGATAGGTGTACATAATGCCTCTTTATGGTGGTATGATTGCCCACAAGAATCGGATTCTTATGGTAATGGTAAATTTTCGGTTTCTATACAGAAAGGAGAAGTGAAGAGAGGAGAGGCAGAACAGAGCAGAACAGAAGAAGAGCTGTAAAATCCTCGCATATGCCTCGTGCAACTTTTCAATACCCACATAATTGGTTTTTTGCACACGAAGTACATAAATAGGTATACACATATGTATGTATGTATGTATATCACGATGAAAATTCGAAAGGGCCGGGACGGAAGGACATCAGCAGCAGCAAAGATTTTACTTGTGCCTCGTCTTCTCGGGCAAAGGCAAAACCTTTTCTCTTGTTGTTGAAATTGAAATTTGAATTATCTTGGTACAAAAGCAATACGTTACAATTTTGTTTGTCGAAAATGTTTAAATGTTTACAACTTTGGATTTTTTTACACTTCAGAACTTTTTAAAGCAAAACTAACTGAACACTTGATTTGCTATGGAAATGAAGCAAACCCAACAAACATTTTCTTTCCTTTTAACTGGGAAATAATTAAAGTGATTATTATTTACAAAAAGAAAGTCCAGTTGTGTCGGACTGATCACTGATCACGACGGCTGCCGTGATCCATTTTGAATTTTTTTAACATTGTTGATGACTTCGATGAATCCTTGGGAAGATGGATAAGGGGATAAAACTAAGTTACCAAATATGAAAGATGCTTTGGATAAGGTTTCTGTATCAGACTCAATCGAACATGTTTTCAATTCTCTAAATTTATTGCGATTAATGTAATCTTCATTAACAGGTAAATAAAATAATACATATAAGTAAATTAATTATCGGTTTAATATGATTTTCTTCGACTGTAATAAATATTTTTTTAAGATTTAAAGAATTAAATAAGTTATATGCATTTTTAAATTCGACTGTCACTCTGTGACAATTCATAATCTTATAATGCATCAAGGGGACTTACAATCATGAGGTGGCACGTAACTGAAAAGGAATCGGGTCACAAATTTAAAATTCAGTTTACAAGTTTCGCATTTTTTCTAAAAAAGAACGTACGAGTGGCTTAACTAAGAATATGTTCCAAAGTCAAAGTAATACTAAAAAGGAAATAATTAAAAATAAAATTATTTATAATAATAGTAAAGCAAAACATTTGAGACTTTTTGAGTTGTTGTTGTTGCAGTTGTTATTGGTATTCAGGTATATGCAGTCGCTATTTGAATCACTTCGAAACCCTTGAAATAACCTGTAGATTTTATTTCATGCTGCTGTTTAGTGGATATTGGAGATGACAGCGCGTGTAAAATCTTGTGTAGTAGACTGACCACCCACATCTTTAGTGCGAACAACTCCATCCTTCAAGACTTTATTGATGGCGTTCGAAATGGTTTCGCTGTAAAGCGGCAAGTTGATGTGACGTAACATTTTCGTGCCACATAAAAGCATAGCAGTGGGATTAGCGACGTTTTTCCCAACTGCTTCGGCGAAGGTGTGACGTGCCCCCTAAAAATACCCAAAATTAATTGATATGAAAACCGAATGATTACAGCGAAATGCGTTGATATACTGACAGGTTCGAACACCACTGCTTCGGCCGAATATGACGCACCAGCAACAACACCTGCACCGCCGACGAGGCCACAGGCCAAGTTATCAATAATGTTGCCATACAAGTTCGGAGTGACCATAACATCAAACTGCAGAGACAATTGTGAAAACTAGGTTAAGCTTATATTTCTAAATATAAGACTATATTATTTATGCATTTCTTTTATAATTATTTTAAAACTTTTAAATACCTCTAAAATTTGTTTTCTATACATCTAATGGTGATTCAATTTATTTAATATAGAAAAGTACGGACCTGATTTGGATTCGATACCATCTGCATGGTAGTGTTATCTACAATCATTTTTTCGAATTGAATGCGTGGGTAAAGGCTGGCCATCTCTTCGCAGCACTTCAGAAAGAGACCGTCGCCGAGCTTCATGATATTGGCCTTGTGCACAGCTGTTACCTTCTTCCGCTGATTCTTGGTAGCATAGTCGAAAGCAAACTTGGCGATGCGCATCGATTTCTTGGCAGTAATGATCTTCAGACACTCCACAACGCCGGGCACCGATTCGTGCTCGAGCGCAGAGTATTCGCCTTCGGTTTGTTCACGGATGATTACACAATCGATATCCTTGTGACGGGTATTCACGCCTGGCAAACTGCGTACGTGCACCACGTTTGCATACAAATCGAGTTCATTGCGCAGTTTCATGTTAAGAGTCTGCAATTCACCGCAAACACTGTAGTCAGGTGTAGCCAAAATACCCTGAAAGAATTAAAGTTAAAGAAATACGAGTATTTCTAACGGTTGCAACACACCTTAATGCAGACTTTATTTTTTTGAATGGACGAAACAACATCCTCCAATTTGGCACTCAGCACTGGGTTTACTTCCGAGAGAAAATAAGCTTCGAAGTCCACAGGAACATTAGCTGCCTGGAAAATGTTGGTGAAAATGACAAACACAGATAAACCAAAGTTATTACTTGCCTTGAAAACCTCTTGGAGCGCATAAACCAACTCTGGTCCAACACCGTCGCCAGGAATAAGTGTGCATGTTGTTCTGTTGCCACCAAGAGAACCAGCATCCTAATCAACGACCGAAATGTAAGAAGTCACGTTAAATACTAACATGTCTCTTTCTACTCACCGAACTGAAGGAGGCTGAGCTTGGAACTGCACGTGCTGCTGTCGCCTGCAAGAAAATTAACGCAGTATTTTAGCTGCAGTGTCCAAGATTTTAAGGATTGTAACCTAAAACTTTTTCACTTTATTTTCTGACACTGAGTGTTTATGTAAGCACTACCTCCGCTCTACAAGGCCCGAATTTTTGAATAAGACTCTAAACTCACCTGCACTAAAGTACGGCCCAAAGTCCTTGCAATCATTGCCATTGTAAGTAGATAGATTTTTGTCCAAGAGTGCCTTCGAATATTACGAATTTGCCAAAAATATTATTCCACAAATAGTAATAATAGTCTACATTAACAGTCGAGCCAAACCACTGAAAATGACAACTGATGACAGTTGATAGCTTCAACTCAAAAGACGAATTGTTCGTAAAGTTTGTAATTACAAGTTTAATATAAACGTGCTACAAAATTGTAAAATAATGTAAATTATTAAACAATATATTTGCATATATGTATAATATTTATATTTTAATATTAATAAAGTATGGAAAGAGATAAGGCGCTTGTCGACCTAACCAATGTTGTTGTTGTTATTTTTGGTGTTGACCCCACAACAACAACAAGTTTTATTGCTCTCATTTTTCTAAAATAATGCAAAATTGCATCAAAAACAAAAAGTATTTCAAAAATTATACTAATGATCATTCATTAATGATCATAATTGTAATGAAATAGGAATAAAAACCTGCATTATCGACAGGATGACAGCTATACTAGAATTTTTTTACTGGTCAATTGCCTGACACTTTGGCAATTTATGGCATAAAAAATTAAATTTCTAAAGTACAAAATTATAAAAATCAAAATTAAAATTTCGGCCCCAAATTTATAACAATTAAATACTAAATTTCTCCATAATTAATGAAAAATTACAGTTCAATAACCATTTTGGGTCAACAATTGTGCAAAATAACAAAATTCCAAATTTTCTTTAACCAAAGTTCAAAGGTTAACTCTAAATTCGTGAAACATTAATGGCATTAAATCTACGTTCGAAATGTTGCAATATAAACCGATTCTATCAGTTACTGATTTTTCGTTCCTCTAGGTGAGAAGAATTATCAATTATGTATTTGTTATTTTATTGTAATTCAAAGCAATCGATCGAAACTAGAACTTCGTTTGTCTCACATTTAAGGTTTTATTCCAAGAAGGTACCGACTCATTCAAACCTACGTATTCCTGCGACTTTCTAATTTCATTTAGGATTCACAAATTATGATATACCAGAAAATTATAATTTATATTTTTTTTATTTGATTTATATTTATCAAGTGTTCTCTTCCACTTGCAGCTCTTCGCGTTCTATTTCAAAAATGCGTTTCATACAGTTTACACGAAAAAACGATCATCGCAAACGCCTGGGCGTAGTTTCGGAGGATGGAACTTCTTTCGTTGAGCTCTCAGGTGGTTCTTGCGTAGCCCATGACATGATTAGCTTTATAAATCAAAATATATCAATGTATGAAATCGCCGATAAGATTCCAAATCTTAGATCTGAACCTGTAAACGATTCACTGAGATTACTACCCCCAGTAACTCACCCTGGAAAGATAGTTTGCGTTGGACTCAATTATAAGGACCATTGCGAAGAACAGGGCAAACCTGTACCTAAGAATCCAATTTTCTTTAGCAAATTAAGGAGTTCTTTGATTGGAGCCACTGATGATATTATTGCGCATAGAACCACTAAAGTAAGTAACAGCAAGGTTGTAGATTTATTTGTGTTTGTACATTAAGTAAGCGATATCGGCACAATAGGCTAAAATATAACCAACTATAGTAGTGCAGTAATACAAACCTACGTAATTCGATTCCAATTTCAAGCTTCCTTTAACTAATTTTATCTATCTTAACTAATTTTATCTATCTTAATTTTAGAAACTCGATTGGGAAGTTGAATTAGCTGTAATTATTGGCAAGAGAGCCAAGAACGTGAGTTGCGCGAAAGCAATGGATCACGTCTTTGGCTATACTATTGCACAAGATATATCGGCACGTGATTGGCAGAAAGAACTCAATGGAGGCCAATTCCTAATCGGTAAAAGTATGGATAGTTTCTGCCCACTTGGTCCAGCTCTGGTGCA
Organism: Myopa tessellatipennis; assembly: GCA_943737955.2. Taxonomy (NCBI): domain Eukaryota; kingdom Metazoa; phylum Arthropoda; class Insecta; order Diptera; family Conopidae; genus Myopa; species Myopa tessellatipennis. The sequence goes on along the minus strand of OX031314.1, from coordinate 50,857,000 downwards.
TAAGAGCATAATTCCCAATCCTTATGATTTGTGCATTAAAACAAGAGTCAACGGTGTGATAATGCAGAATGGAAATACGAAAGACATGGTTTTTAAAATAGACGACGTTATAAACAGAATTACACGGTACGTTTTGTATATTTATTTATTAAAAATAAATTAAATTAAATTATTAAGTAAATTAAATAAATTACTTTTTGAAATAGTAAATTATTGCATAAATATAAAATAACACTACTATACATTAACGCTATCAACTGGAATTTTTAATTTTTTATATGAATTTGTAATTTAATTTTTAAATATTGCGTATTTCGATTTCAGTCATATAACACTTGAGCCTGGTGACGTTATTTTAACTGGTACTCCGAAAGGCGTTGGTATGCATAGAAAACCGCCCGTGTACCTCAAGCCGGGTGACGTAGTTAAAAGTGAAATCCAGTGTATGGGCAAACTAATAAACGAGGTGGTTGCTCCGTAAGAGATGGCAACTGACGCAAACTGTGCAATATTGTAACATAGTGATTAAGACCAAAAATGTACATGTAAGAATCATGTTGATTAGAAAAAAAAGTAAAATGTAAACTTATTGTCCGTAGCTTATTGTAAATTGAAATTATACTTTCGAAAAAAATCATGGAATTCAATTTATCTTATTATTGCAATGTTCTAATATTTTTGTATTATTTATTTAATTGAGAAATAGTTTAATAGTATAACATTGTAAATTTATATATACAGCTACAGCTAAGTCTGTTTTTACGCGATAGATAGGTCCCCGAAAAATTCGCGTCAAAAAATACACCGTGCCAATATAAAATAAGGTCATTGGTTCCTCATTTCAAGAATTAGCAAAAAATGTGTGAATAAAATAATGGAATTCATAGTTTTTAAAATAATATTTATTGAACATTTATTGTAAAATTCAATTCTTCAATGAATTATTACAGTAATTCATAAATAAAAAATAGAAAATTCATAATACGAGTAGAAATACATATAAAAATTATATACATAAAACATAATTATTTTCTTTAAATAAAACAAAAAAATGCATTTTTAATATAACAACCAAACTGCAACGATGCTCATGAAATAATTTTATTGTCTAATGTACAATACAATCTGTCTACTATTTGTTCATTTGGTTATTTTATAGGTTTATGAACCTTTTTTTCTAATGCAATAGTATCTTGTTATCATTTATCCTTATTTTTTTCCGATGCATTTTAATAGTTTATAACTACATATAAAATTCGCTTGGGTAAATTGAAATACTTATTTTCTGTAGTTTGCTGGCCCCGTGTTATTGTTTGGTAACATGGTATGGATACGTTCACAGCTGACACTACTCCTACTTGAACCAAAGTTTTTCTTTTTCTTCAATTTTTCTTTTTTTAAATATTAGACCGCGTTAAATCAAATTAAATCTCGTAAAAAACAAATGAGGAGTTTTTGGAAAATCGCGTAAATCAAATTTAGTCGGGTAAAAACAAATTTATCAAAAACCGTTAAATAAAATTCGCGTTAAAATAACTCGCGTAAAAACAGGCTGGGTTATAATTATAATATATAGTAATAAAATATATTTCAAGAATGACTGCATTTCATTTTCTCATGTAGTTATTTCTTATTGAAAATGGAACAAATAAGATCATTTCACGCCTACCTTTTAAGTAAACCTTTGTTTTAATGCATCCGAGTTGAGAGCTGATTTTCTTAGCTGGTAGTCCAAATCTAAGGTGGAAATTATATTCCCGCATTTAACATATAAGAACAAATCGGCCACAAAAAATGAGATAGTCCGCCCACTGAATTCAAGTATGAATTTATCTGGCGGGTGTAGAGTATATCGGCTTCGGCCAGGCTGTAGTTCACGCACTTTCTGTTTCTTAGATTAATATTGTGAATATGTGAACTTTTTCTAATAAAATATTTTCTCAAGTTAATTATTTTATAGTTTTCAAATTAAATATATCTGAAATAATTTTGGATTTGAATTCAGTCGGTTTCAAATTCCTTTGTGTAGAAAATCTTTTGTACACAAAATAAATTTAGTACACAAGTTGAATGTTTCATTATTCAAAAGTGTGCCATATTTTAGCTTTTAATTGTATAAATTGTTTTAAATGTACAGAAGCATTTGATCAGCTTTACATAAATTACACTTTAAAGGTTTTGCCCTTTGTGGCAAAGTACTCATCACGTCTGTGGTAAGGAGCGTAAGGATCATCGATATAATGCTTCGGGCGACGCCAGAAACTAGTAACCATTTTATCTAGCATCCAACTCTGCGTTGAGTTCGTAAAGATGTGCTGCTTCAAACGTCGTCGTAGTGCTCGTGATTTCTTGAATAATTTTTTATGACGACCACAATGCGTTCGTATCCAGATGCCCCAATGAAGCCGCTTGAAACGTTTCAGTACCGCTTTTACAGTCTTTCGTTTGCCTTTATTCAATGAAAATTTTGTAACGCTTCGAGTCGAGGTGATGGACAGAGAATTAGTTGTTGCAGCGACTTGTAGCAGAGATTTTGGGGCGGCAGCAACAAAATTAACTGGACTTGGTTTCCATAATATTGAATTTGTATTTGTGGTTATTAGAGAAGAAAAGCAGCGCCGTGTAGCAAAGCAAGAGGGCAACGACAAACTTCCAGTGTTAATGGCGAAAGTGCGAATTGCTGAAAATATTAAATTGTGAGTATTTCTTTATTCTATAGAGATATTTCTTAAAATACCACTTCCGAAAAATGAACGCAGCATTTAGGTTGTTTCAAAACATTCACACCCTCAAGCTTCAAGTATTATATTAATCAGAATTTCATAACCAAAAAATTCTTAAAAGATTAGCTGTCAAAAAGAAGACAAAACATATGTTTGTTTTTTTTTTCAAAATTTTCGTTCCATTTCATTTTGTTTTGAGCTGCTTTATCGACAAGTTACAATTGGTTTTTAAAACTATCTTATTTCTAGATGATTAGAATTTATGGTATTGAATTTAAGAATAACTTCAATTTTATTTATTGGCTCCTTAGAAAAGGTGCCAATATTCTATCGATATATTAAGTGTGACGGCTATTAAACACGGCTTATTGTATATCAACCCTAGAAAGCTATAACACCTAAGATGAATACTGAATAATTAGGATTAATTGATTTATTCGCCGTATATATCGCCATACAGAGAATCCAAAACTAGTTTTTGATAAAGAAACAAGGCTTAAGTTTAATATTAAAAATTCATTCCAATTTTGTTGTTTTGCTGTTGTAATTTTTCGCGCTAATTGCAAAAACAAAGCCTTCTTTTGCTCTCGTGTAGTTAACTCTATAGTTTAGTATAGGAAAATTCTTTCTGGAATTGTTGAAACCTATCCAGTTACCATTAATAGTTTAGAAAATTATAGGAATTTCATATTTCAATGGCTATAACTCAATAACTTGCAAAACGGTACAGATTTAAATTTGTATTCGTCAAAAAACGAACGTTGAATTGCAATTGAAAGAAGTATTTTTCAATGTGACTTCTCTGCTGTCAAGTTATCGTAGACATCGTTTTTTTGTTGGGATATTGTTTTTTTCCGCAATCTGAGCAAAACGTGAAACTGTTCCAAACGAGATTGCCTGCATTGGAAAACCAGCAAGAAATCCTAAACCAATAAAATGTATCGCCTGGCATTTAGGGAACCGTGCAAAAGTGCGCTGCAGGTGAGTAATTAATGCTAGAAAGGACCAGAGTAGACTGCTGGTTTCTGTATTGCTAAATTATCTGAATGTGTTAGACGAAAGAGATGTGTTATGTCATCTGTCCCATCGTCATCGACGTCCCAAAATTATTTAAGGTTCTATTCCTCTGTTGAGGTTCGGCCTCTTTTTGATTAGCTTTTCAGTTTTCGTGTTTTATGTTGTAGTCTCTTTCCTTTTTTAGAAAACCCTGCAACAGCAAGGTTGCAAGCAGTACCACAGGCACGGTCTTCCACCAAACGTACGGCAGGCCGGTCTTGGCAAACTGGTGATATTCCTGACGCCCTTGGCAGCAGTTGGTGGAGTGATCACATATGCAAAGTGCATAAAATCAATAAAAATCTCTTCGAGGCTTATTTTAAATAATCTTTCCTCTCTAAAGATACGACAAAGACTTTCGAAAACTGCTGGAGGAAAATGTTCCTGGTTCAACCTATCTACTTAAAGTCGCCTTAGAGGACGAGAATCCTTTCGCTGGTATTAGCAAACAAATGGACAGCGTAAAGAAAGAATTGGATGGTGTGTCCAAGTCAATTGGAGAAGCGACTTCAACAGTAACAGATTTTTTCTCCAGTTCTATAAAGGAATCTAACAAAAGTTAATGATGAACAATTATTTTCTATATGTATTTACTTATATAGTGAAATATTTTTAGAAATCGATGATATGAAGTCGAAATTGCCGAGTGAAAAGACCGTAAGTAGTAGATAAATATGTAGAAAATAAATCACCGCATAACTTAGTATTTTCCAATTATTAATCTTTTTCACATCAAAGACTTCGGTAGCAACGTCCAATAAGCAGGGTTACAGTCACAATAAATCAGAAATGAAATCAACTGATCCTCCAAAAACTGTGTCTAGCACCAGGGAAGCTGAGCCTCTTGAACCATTGCCCACAGATGTCTTGGAATTGGAGAGAGCTGTTGAGATTGCAGCCACTCTAGCAGTGAAAGAGTACAACAAAGCAATGAACATCTTGAAAAAGTATTCAAATAACATATAATATTTATTTAAAATGTCCTTTAATGTAACATTGCTTTGTTTTTAAAATGTTCAGCTTTAATAATGATGTGCGTACAGTTGTCGATCGCGCGGTAGAAAACGTGGACAACTCGTTGTGGATGTCATTGAGAAACAAGACCAGCGCGCGAGATACTTCTGTTTCAGTGGCTGAGAAAGCAGCACGTGAAGCACTGCTGAAAATTGGTAACGATTTTCGCTACTAACAATGTTAGTGCTCACTCAAGAGTACTTACTTTTTATTTTCTTTCTCTTGTATTGCAGAACAATGTGAAATTGCATTGAGCAAAATCTCTGATGCTAAAAACCATGAACAAGTTCTCGCCATACGTAACAAGATCAAAACGTTTACAGATCACATTAATAACGTGAAGGATGAACTCTACAAAACTAAGGATATATCCAGTATGTCTGAAAAATACTGGAAAAATGTAGGCGTCTCGAAATTCAAGCAACTTTCTTAAACCGATTATTTATAAATATCATGTTGCAGGTGGAAAAAGCACGCAACTACTTCATTGATGAAATCGAGTCCATATTCCCTGGACTTAATTTAGCTGAGCATAAACTCAATCTTTCGAAGGAAGATTTGGATCTATTTATTGTCCACGCTTACTCTCACGTGTTGGCCTATCAAAAGGAGTTGCAGCGCTTGCAAACAGACGGTGAGTTGCGTTTGAAACGCGCCATTGACAATGTTCGAGGCGATAGCAATTCCGATGCTGTACAGGCTCAGATGGAGTATCACTTAGAAACGGAAAAGCGCAAATTGGCTATTGAGAATCAGAAGAAAATCTTCCAAATTCGCGCTGATGCCGAGAAGCAACTGCGTCTTCAATTGAAGCAACAGGCCGAAGCACACATAGACCATTTAAGCGATGCAATTGCAATGAAGGAGAGCGAACTCAAGCGTAGCTTCAGCCGCGAGATGGAGGATAAGCTGTCTGCGGAGAAGGCAAACTACAAATTGCAGTTGGCTGCTATGTTGGGAAAAATGAGGGGAATGGATGCTGCTCTGCAAGGCAAGTTTCAGGATGTTGATACTGTTTTTGTTATAACACATAGCTGCATGTTTGTTGCTGCAGTGGAAAACTTACAAAGTTTTTAAAATTCTGTACTCTAGAAGAGTGTAAAATAATCCGTTAAACTCTGATTCCGTTAAACATTGATTTACACTCCATCAGCAAAAACCGTGTGTGTGTGTGTGTGTATGTGCATGACGCATATATATTTATCAAATTAAAATATTAACTCGTACATTTGTAAATTCCACTTTTATGCTTAGAAATTGAAGAGGAATTACAAGGTATTCACAAAAGCTAGGGCTTCACTGTGCTCTCCACACGATTCTATACTTTGATTAAATTCTTATCTTGATTTTTAACAGCTCGCGCTGAGTCTGAACGTTCAGCCCATCAAGCTCAGGCTCTTTGGGCAGCCTGTCAAGCTCTGTGGGCTACGGTTAGAACTGGCGAACCCGGTGTGCACTGGAAGAACAAGTTGCGCCCATTGAAAACTGAAATCGGAGCAGTGTCAAAAGTCGCAGGTGAGAAGCTCCTCTGGATAGAGATCAATCATTTCTGATATTTCTCAGCAGTTTTATTTTCGTCATTTTTAATTTCATTTCGCAGAGGGAGATGAACTAGTCGCTGTAGTTTTGAACAACCTTCCACGTGAAGCCGAAGAGCGTGGTGTTTTCCCAGAAGATGCTTTACGTGAAAGATTTCTCAACGTCGAACGTCTGGCACGGAGAGTGGCGCTCGTACCAGAGGGTGGCGCCTCCATCCCCATTTTTATCCTGTCATATTTGCAATCTGTGTTCATACTGAAGCCCGATGAACCGATTTCGCAAGATGAGTTGCAAAATAAGAAATTCGATTTCAGCAAACTCGATACCTACGACATTTTAAACAGAGCAAGGTTGGTGCTGTGGTTCGATCAAACTAACTCTTTTCTCTCCATCTCATTCCGATTGCTCTTATTTAGATACTACGTTGACCGAGGCGATCTAATGCAGGCTCTAAAATATATGAACCTGTTAAAAGGTGCTCCGCGAAAAATTTCTGCCGACTGGTTGAGGGAAACACGCTTGCTTCTGGAAACACAACAAGCGGCCAACACTTTAATGGCACATGCTGCCTCCAGTGGACTGTTGTATTTGTAATTTGTGTGCATTGCGGATTAGTACAATATTTAAAACGAAAATCCCATAGAACAAGAAATAGAATATTCAAATTAAATGTGCATCGTAAACAAATAACTAAATTGGAGTTGGTCTCGTAGTGCGTAACAGTAAAAGTGTTTATTCAGTTCAAACGAAATGAAATTAAAATGTGTCACATGTTTATTTTAATATTTCTAAATTTTATCTTGTTTGTTTTTTTGGTACATTACAATTCCAATTTGATGTACTAAATATTTTCCGCTGATAAAACAATCTGTCAATCTATTGTAAACAAAATAAAATTAACTTGGATGCGAGAATGGACACCTTCCGTTTCTTTATAACTAATTAGGAGATACTTAAATAAATGCAACTTTTTAGAAGCAATCATGTTTAATTATAATCTGTTTCTTATTTCATAGCTGTTCCATATTTATCAATATTTTGTCCATTGCATCGGAAATAAATAAAAATTATAAAAACATGTACTAATTAAAGTTGTTATATTTTTTAATTTAACGATAGCAAGTAATTTATTGCATTTTACAGGTAGATTCCCTCATTCGGTCGGTGGCAATCATTTGGTGACTGATCGACTATTGGTCAACTTTATCGTTTTTGCTGCCGCCATCTTGTAGCGTACCCTTTGCCGAGTACTTCCACCGCATGTATGTCACTCGCATGCGATCCCACATATTGTCCAAAGAATCCATGGCTGGGCGCACATCGAGCAATGCAAATTTATAATCGTTGTCCACAACACCGCCGTCGTAGTAGTCGATAACGTAGCGAACGTCTGTCCCACAACGATCGACGATCCAATCATGACGATCAAACGGGAGCTCATAGCTAAAACCGAACGAAAAACAGCTAGTATTAATATACACATATTGTCACACGTTGATCGCTGACCTACCCCAACCAGCTGCGTATACGTGCCCGTGGACTGTAGTCGGCCGCCTTACCACCGAAACTCTTCAGACGCGGGTTTCCACATTCCTTCGCATGGAGCGCTTCCCACTTAAGCACCTCCTTCCACGCCTGCTCGTTGTTAGCATTGTGTATTCGTATAATGTCGCCCATGTCCTTCTGCGAGATGTCGTCGTTCTTCCAGCGCCAGCCTTTACGCAACATCGCGTTCCAGAACATTTGCTGGCTGGGATATTGCCAGAATTGGGGACTGCCGTCCTCCGTCACCTTGGGTATGGAGGATGTCTGGCGGTCTGTAGGCAACGGAAATGGTTGATCAGGTGCAGGTTTCTGATTAGCTGGTGGCATCATGTTCAGTGGGTTGACATCGCTTCCGCCATGTTGCACTGGGCATTCCGAAGCGGTGGTAGAACGTTCGACTTTTGGTAGATGTGGTGGTGCTGTTTTGTCCGCATCGACTTCCTTATGCATGGGACACTCCGGCGGTGGCGAACCGGATGCTGCCATTTTAATGCGGTGCTCTTTGGATATGCCGATGTCAGCTTGCATGTTAGCGGTGGAAACTGAGTTTCCCATGTTTAGACTGTATAGCAAAAGAATTATAAATTTAAGTAATTTTTTTTTAAATTTTCTGAATATGTTTCAGAATTTCTGTTGCGTAATTGTTATTGTAATTTATGCTTTGGTGCGGCAACTTTATTTCACCTTCTTCGTTTCAATCTTCTAGATAAAGTGTCTTTCTGTGAAGAGTTGTCAGTTCCTTCTGCTTAATAAAATTGAATTAAAGCATTTATTAATTTTTTTCTCTACTAATTTTGACTGGAAGGGCTGAAAATAGTCGAACTGAAAATCCGCAGAAATTTATTTCCTTCGAGATTATGTACAATTTCTTAGCTGTCACTTTTGACATTTTATGCGATAAATAGTTTTATTCATAAATAGTGGGAAAGTGTTTGCAGCGACTTGCAGTGGTTGGAGTCCGTAATAGCGACTAGTGCTTTGCCACATTTGATTATTTTTCTTTTATTCTAAAATATTTCTAAAGTTTATTTGCTTTATTTCTAAAAAAAATTATAAATAAATGACAACTATTTTAGAATTCAGTCTATATTCCAAGTACATTATTTGATTTAGTTAAATCAATAAAATAAAAATAAATCTACATTCAAAATCGATCAAAAATCATTTACATATCAATAAATTTTACATTCTTATTATTATTATTATTAAATATAGATCCTTTCTGTTTAGAGCATTTTCTCTAGAAAAATTTTGTGATCGGATATTATATTGTTTAACGTAATATTTAAGGAAAATCGGACACAAATCTTTGTTTGAGTTTGTCTAAAAACTTCAAGTTTGTCATTATTTTTCTCGAAATTGTAATAAAAAAAAAAACAGTAGAAAATCATTTCTCAAGTATATAATCAATAAATAAATAAATAAAAAACATAGTATACATTTCTTAACCGTAAAGCAGTTTCAGAGGAACAAATGCAGATCAGCTACCAAGCTCAGATTTTTTTTTCTTTTTTTTTACCGTTATTTGTGACCGTTATAACTGGAAGTGGCCATGTTTTTTCGGGGCTGGTCAGCCATCTTGGATTTATGACCGTTTGAAGGTCAAATAAATGGTACTAATAAAAGTCACTTATTTCATAAACTAAGTAAGCTAACGGAACAAACGAAGTACTGTTGGAAAGGTATTTTTAATACCTTTCATTTATGTAATACACATTTTTGTCCATAACATGGCTGTGAATTAGTTATATTGATTTTTAGAAAAATGTGACCAGTTGACCTTGAAACAACAATTTATTTCTTCAAAACGGACACATTAAGGTATAAAACAAATTACAGTTCGCGCGATTTTTCATAAAAATTTTTTAATTTCAAATGTTTTTTCTGTGTTTACACTTGTTTGTTTAGAGAAAAGTAAGGCTAAAGTAATGTAATACAATAGTAAGTATAACATATTATATACCATTTTAAAAGTAAAAGAACAAACTTTCCATAACTGTAATTTGTTTTATACCTTAATGTGTCCGTTTGGAAGAAATAAATTGTTGTTTCAAGGTTAACTTGTTACATTTTTCTAAAAATCAATATAATTCCTTCACAGCCATGTTATGGACAAAAATGTGTATTAAATAAATGAAACGCATTAAAAATACCTTTCCAACAGTACGTCGCTAGTTCCGCTAGCTCTCTTAGTTTATGAGATAAATGACTTTCATTAAACCATTAATTTGTCCTTCAAACGGTCACAAATCCAAGATGGCTGACCAGCCCCCGATACAAACCACCCACTTCCGTTCCTGATGGCCCTATCTAACGGTAAAAAAAAGATGAACAAAATCTGAGCTTGACAGCTATTCTGCATTTATGCCAAATGCTGTTGCTTGCTGTCTTCTGAACCTGCCGGGAAGGTTACGTAAACCTTTATGTTGCCACGTGATTCACCTTACGAGCCACAGTCGCAACTGATTACTCGAAAAGCAAAACAAAATATGTGTGTATGGTGTGCAGTTTATTTTATTTTTTTTATAGCCTTTTTTGCTAAGTTAACCGGAGACCCCAATGCGTTTATTAGGCACGAGTTTTCGTACTTAGTACATGTGTGCTAACATATCGAATACTTTTCATACATACATTTACACACTCGTACATAAGATATACGACTGAATATTTACCTAAGTGGGTATATACGAGTACGTTAAGTAAAATTATTGTTATGTATATATGTACATATAACGTCGATGACATCGAATAATTGTACCTGACAGCTGTCAAGTTGACTTAGAGGTTCACGGAAAACGGAAACATTTTTTATTGCTTACAAGAGAGGAAAGAGATACATATATGTATATGAACACATGTATGCACACATGTATATATGTACACTTTGGCATTGTACAACGTGTTTGTCCTATGCGAATGTCTCATACGTAAGTCGCCATCATCATAATCATCACAATCATCATCATGAGTCTTAAATCTTCTCTAGTTTTTGTGCTACATAACGGATAGATAAACGTACACCGGGATCTCGATTATATGAACTAATGGTAAAATAAAATTACATTGCGGGTGTTACTTGCAAAATTACTTGGCTTTCTTTATCACATAACTACATGTGATTATCATATCAACTAAATACACACTGAACAGTAAACACTACCAAGTATTACTAGTATATTAGTAAGTATTAAGTATAGTATTAGTATATTATATTAGTAAGAAATATATAAGAATATACATAGTTTAACCATTCAATGTGTTCAATTTCTTTGAATATAATCGTAAATTAAAGAATGTGGTTTTTAATAATAATACGCTAATACGTTTATATACTCGTATGTACGAGTATATGTATATGTACATGTGTATTTACATGGCTTCAAACGATTATGTCTAGAATATGATCACGTTTTTTATGAAAGCTCTGCGATTAGCGTAACAATTCTAGAACTCAGGAATTATAAAAATTAAATTTAAAACAAAATTATCTTAGACGCTATTATTTCGACCACTTTCCAAGATATCGCTGTATGCATAACATCGACTTTACTCGTAAAAGCTAAGCGAAACACAATAAATATACAGTCGTGATTAGTGGTTAATTACGTTAAGTGATATAATATAACTTAGTAAGTGAATGTATCAATATTTAATAAATTTACATAAATAATAAAAGCCATAAGAAAGACACGCTTTAGAAGCTGTAAAATACAAATATTATCATTACTCGTAGCACATATTCGAATAAAATCCTGTAAATTATACTGTTTCGTTTGGAAACGAACTGCCTGAGAGGTGTACTATATATGCATCTGTGTATATATCACTGTAATAATGGTGAACATTTGTATTTAAAGAATTCATTGCAAACTAAACAGCAAGTAATTGCGAATATAATTTCAATAAAATTGTTATTAGTCGAAAAAGTGCTTGACTAAAATTACTATGAAGATTATGAAAATATACTAGCTTCTATTATACTACCATACTACTACAATATACACTACTACATACTTATGTATGTATGTATAAGTTGTTTATTCGACGTCTATTTAAATGAAATGCAAATTAAGAAGTAACGAGTTCAGAGCAATTTGAGGAAAACACGAGTGAAGTAAAAAAAGAAAGAAAAATATTCCTACATTTATTTTTACACTTAACGGCACGTGTTGCAGACATCAATAACAGTTTTTTTCTTCTGTTGTTGTGTTCACAAGTTTTCACATGTTTTTTCTATGAAATTAATATTTGAGTAATGAATCGCATTGAGATATCGCAATGTGAGCTATAGAAGTATTGTAATAACATTAATTATTATTATTATTTACATATTCACGATTTATTAATTTACATATTCAGGGTTTTTAAATTGTAATAAAAAACAGGTAAAAATTTTGTACATTTTTTTTATATTAAATAGTTTCCCATCGGTACGAATTATTTGGATGTCGTATTTTCCAAATAAAACAGTGACCTATGACACCATTCAAACGACGGGATTCACGGAGAAGTGAAATGGGCTTGATACGAGCCAGAAACGAAATAGTTTGGCGTGTGTGCGGTAGTGCTAAAGTGTGTACATACATTTTGTGAACACGTGACGCGAAGCTTGTGGCCAACAAACTGCTGCTGCTCACTCTTCCTGAACACGGCCATATCGCGTGCGACGGACGTTGCGTCATCGCGAATGAATTCAGTTTTCATTGGATAAATAGACGTGTTTCAAAATGTATTCAGGTTCCATACAATGTATATGTGTATGTGCTGTTGTTGTTGTGCGTCGTTGTTATGTGCTTTGCGGTGCTGGAGCATGTATTTCTTGTTTGTTTTCTTGCTGCATCCGCTACGCTAGATGAAAATGCTAATTCAAGTTAAAACGGATCGAAAGCCGAACGAACTCCTAACGAAATCGCTTCAGAGCTAGTCGAAGTCGCATGTTTTGATGAAAAACAACGATAATAGCAACAGCGACGTCTACGCCGACGCCGACAGCAATTGCCATAAGAGAAGCTCTCAAAGGCTGTGATCACACTTCGCTAAAACACCCCCCCTGGAAACTTTCTCTCACAGGGCGTTTGTCGATTTTTCGCCCGAAGTTGATTTTTGCGTACCTTTTTGCCTTTCGAATTTGACCCCTGGATGAACTCATCCTCCTCTCATGAGAGAGTGTTACCCATTGGGTGATGTTACCGAAGTGTGATCACAGCCAAAGTATTGCGTGTTGGACTCTATTGTTGTTACCGAATATGTTCGATACTCGGTAGATGTAATTAAGCTGTGGCTGACGTTTAGATGTTACAGAGTACTGTCCCTGTGCTGTTTGTGGGTGGGGCCGGGGCCCCTGGGGTGGTCCAAGGGCGGTCCAAACCCCAAGAATTGCCCGGGGAGACAAAATTTAGAGCCGTAACATTGGCTGAGAAAAATATTGGTGAGTTATACACTCAATTAATAGAAAATTTCATATATAGATTTTTTTCATTCGCTACAAATTTATTCATTGGGAATGAAATTTCCGATCCAATAGATTTAAAAGATGCAATTAAAAAGTTTGCAGTACTGAGAGTAGTAATAAAACGTATTTTGGGATTTTTGAAAAATGTAAATAGGGGCAGACATTTCTTAATTAATTTCTACTCTTTCTAATGCTCGATTATCAGTGCTCTATTATAGTATAAGTATGTTTCTTTCTCAATATACTCGGTTATTTAATTTAAATAAAACGATGTAATTTTTATTGAAAATAAAAAACAAGTACCTTTATTTAAAAATATACAATATATGTATGTATCTATATAGTCTTAAGGGACAGCAATTTGTGTTTTTTGTACGGGGCGAAGTAACCGCTAGAACGGCCGCTGTTTGTCAGTCCGAGGGACGGGATTAGAGGTGGTGGTCCGTCGTAGCTCTGTGGCGACGGAGTAGACTCGAACACATACGAACAAACACACGGTCGAATGTGCGAACATTCGAATGAGAAACGTGGGAGCAACGAAGTCACGTTCACGTGTTTTGTGAGCAAGTCATACCAGGTCATAAGACCCCAGAGACGGACGGACGAACACACTTGGGTGCATAACGGAATAAGCGAACGGGAAATTCACTATGCCCCGAGAAGGTAACAACAAAATTCACACCTTCAGTTGGCCCGCTCTTCGTTGGGTGCGGAGTAAACACATGACTTGAAACGAAATTCCGTTGGCCTATGCGTTCCGTTTGTTCCTACTTCCTCACATTTTCACGAAATATTAAATAGTTTTTTCTAGTGTGCTTTTTTATTCTGAAATCCAGTTAGAAATGGTATCATCATAAGAAAAGGTTAAAATGGAGACTTATTATAGTGAGTATAGTAGGGAGTATAATGAAGTAGAAGATGGTGTGGGTACACCTCTTTGCACAAAGTAGAGGAAAAACTAATCGATACATATTTCAATTCATTGTAGATTGACCCTATCCTACATTTTTAAAGAGAATAAGTTCCAGACAGATCGAAAGATAGACACGTAGGAAGAAAAATAGACTACACCAAAAAGTCAAAGTGATTAATTCAAAGCTCGAACGAATAAAAGAGTTCATAACAGAGCTTAGAACAGAACCGTTTGAACAGAATTCTGATTCCACTCAGCATGATATTCTCCACTCGAATCTTACAGAGCTAAAAACTCTATTTTTACCTTGAGTCTTACCAGGTTTCCATGTGCGACCAACTAACCATTATTTTTATCGATCCTGCGAGATTTGTGACGCAGAAGGATGAGGAGAACAAGAAAAAACCAAGCACATTGGTGTCTGATTTCAACGGCTGGAGGGACGGGGGCGGGTCGTATTTTGTTAAGCAATTTCAAGATTCTTACGACTGCGATTCCCATTTCCGAAGGCCGGGCACATGGATCGCCAGCTCCGTAAATAACAGCGTTGGCTGTTGAATAACATGACCTTGTTGGCGACTGTAGCGGACAGCGAACGTTGTTTAAGTTGAGCGTTGTTCTTAACTCCCCGGGAAGTTGTTGTGTTTTTTTTTTTATAAATGCATAATAACATGATAAAAGCTACGTTGAGGAGGTGGATAGACTGAGTTGTTGGCTTGATTACGACAGGAGCAGCCAAACTGGCTAGAGAGAGAATAAATGCGAAAAGTGCGTGCTGACAAGGAGAGGAAGAACGAGAGAGAAAATGGCAACGAAACAGAGAGAGCACGAATCAACGAACCTACTGCATTCGGTGCCGAATCATGTATGAAACTGTTTCGTGTTAATTTTAAAAACTGTTGTTCATTCATTTCAGTTCAGACTCTGGTGGCTGGCGAACGCGAAGGCGAGCGACGTCCACAAGTAATACAAAGCGTTATAAAATCAAAAATCCTATTTTTACAACAACAACTAAGCACTATCTATCTTTACAAAATTATTATCATCATATTTTTCGACTTATCTCCGTACAAGTGACATCTGTGTTGTGTTGTGCAGCGCGCGTGTGAGCGTTGAATTTAAATTTTGCCAAAAGTGTGACTTAAAACAAAACTTTGTTTATACAGAATACATAGGTACATGCTATATATGTATATATAGATGTGTATGTGCATGTGTGAAGTGTAAAAGAAACCACAAGTCAGCACATAAGTGAATTCCAATTAAAAATTCCGAAAGGTTCAGAAGTGAGTAATGAAAACGTGATGTGTGCATGTATCTCGCGAATTTTAACATAGCTGAGAGTATAAAAAAATTGCTCCTACGTGCTGCTGCTGTAGTAAAGCGACAGCAGCCACAACAACAACAACAACAGCAGCAGGGGCATTTCACATTTGAATCACGTTTTTCGACTTTTAATGTGAACCATTTCAAGGTTTTCCTTTAGAAACAAGCAGCAGCAACAACAAACACGCTCAATCGTATCGCGAGGCGGTTGGCAATAAACACACACAGACACACACACACACACACACACACACACACACACACACACATCTGTGTTATTGTATCAGCGATAATAACAACAACAACAACAGAATTCACAGATACTCGTGCAACAAGAACACCAACAAAAACAGTGGAAAATTCCAAAAGCGCGAAGTGAAGTTTATTTAGCTAGTAAACAAATTATTAAAATAGCTATAAAAAAAGGAAAATCAACACTTGAAATACGATTCAATTAAAGTATAGTGTATAAAACTATTTATTTTAACACTAAATTATTGAGTATTGTAGTGAAAAAGCCACAAACAAGTGTCAAATGTTGAAGAGCAGAAGTTGGAGTTTCTTTTGCAGCTTGAATCTCAGGGAGTTGAATCCTCTGGTGACACCAACGCTTCTTTCTTCGTTGCATTCGGAGACGGCGCTGGTGGTGAACAAGTTAGACAAACCATAGAAATCGTCAATCAGCACGAGTGGCGTGCGAGTGGAGGAGACCGCCGCCGACCGGCCCGATAGGTGCTCAACGCACACACACACCCGCAGAGATACGCGCGCTCACACACTCTCAATTCACTCACTCGACACAACACGAATCGCTTGTATCGCCTCCAAGAATTTTCTGGTCGCAGAGCTTTATTACGAGCGCCAAGCAAGCAAGTTAGCAACAACAAGTTCTTATGCAAGAGGGGAAAAACACACAAAAAGAAGGGAAGAATAAATATTTTAAAATTGTTATCTACAACAATAAACATTTCGACGGCGGCAACGGCAATAAACGACATTCGAAAGTGTAATCGTTGGAAATCTGGACAAGAAAATCAATCTTCGGAACCGCCCCAATTCATGAACCGGAAACAACAACAGCAGCAGCGGCAGCAGACAATAAAACAGTCGACGGAGAGAGAGCGAGAGCGAGAATGCAGTTCATCGGAGAAGGAGTGAAGTTCACATGTCGCACGCGTTTTTCTTGTTAATCATCACCATTGCATTGCCGCGAGATCATTCGGTCGAAACAGTGGCGGTTGTTGATCCAAGTGAAATAAAGTGCCAAATAAAAGCAACCAATAAAGCCACGTTTGCAGACTCCACCGCAAAACGAGGAATTTGATTTTTTCGCGTATTCGTTATTCGACAATAAACGGTTTTCGCAACTACTTCTTAAACACTAAAAATTCGGTGTACTAGATACTAACAAAAAAAAGCGCACACAGAAACAAAAACTACAAACTGTAATAAACAATCGTTTGTTTAAATTATTAATGACATCTTTAAGAAAGTACTAAGTTCCCAAGCAAAGTCTAAAAATAGCGCATCGACGGCGGCGGCGACACTGCTCAACAAGACAGCAGAACGACAGACCCACCAGCCACAACAACAACCTGTTTGCAAGGCGTGCAGTATTTTTAAAAGCAGCCGCCGAGTAGCGAACGAGCCCAAAACAAAAGAAATCGTGAACCTAGAACGCAACAATAACAAAAACAAACACAAACACAACAACACCACCGACAAACTCACCCAACACCAACCATTCCACCACAACTGACAGCAGTCAAGAGCAGGAGCGGGAGCAGGAGCAGCAGCAGCAGCAACAGCAACAACCGGTCGAGCAGAGACTCAGAAGCCATGGAACCGTATTGGAGCGAGGCAACCAACGGACATGCTCCACATTCGGTGAAGTACGAGAGGTATGTACAACACTCTCTCTCTCTCTCTCACACACACACAGTCGACGTGTTGCGTCACGCAGCGTATCGTCACGTTGCGCTTCGCTTTACATTCGGTTCTACTGACACGCTCCGTCGTCGTCGTCTAGATGTAGAAAAATCCATCCAGTTTATTCGATGTGACTCGCAACAGCGTTGAAAATTAGAAATTCAAATTAGTTTCTAAAGAACCAAATAAAACAAAACAAAAATATTCCTTGGGGAGGAGAAAGAAAACTGCGAATAATATTTATGGATGATTCGAAAATAATTTTAAAGAAAACAAAAGCATTAGACCACTTATCGGCCAACTGATTGATAAACCTCAGTATGAAATCGCAGCTTAAAATTGTAATCATCGGATTTATTGTAACTCAAAGAATATGTATTATTACAATAAATAACAGAGTGATTCGCTGGGGCATGTGGGTTGAGGGGATACAAGAACAAATCGTGTGGGAGGAGGAAGGGGCTTTTCTGAAAATACAACTTAATACGAATATATAATATGTACATATGCATGTGTTTTTCCTCTTATGGTGTTTCCATTTCTTACGAAATCAAAATTGCTCAACATCTGATTTTGAACAGATTTGAACAGCTAGAAAAAACCCTGTCAGAAAAACGAATTCTATTGATGATTCATTCCCATCAAACGCACATTATTTATGAATCATAACGTATCGATCAATATGTAAAATCCATCATCATGAAATATTATTTCATAATAAAATCTACACTGAAAACTTTCATTTAATCATGAGATCTCAATAATAGCGGAAAACACGATATTATTCAATAATCTAAAAATATAACAATAAATATAAATACAAATGAATAATATTGCATATTTAATACATATGTACTATAATAATATAAGAATATAATCAATAATTAATATCTAAATACGCACATATAAATCTATAGTATAAATATAATAAATAATTTAAAAAACTCGATAGATAATATACATAATTTATACGATAATAAATCATAATGAATAAATAAATAAACTAATAAATAAATTATAAATTTAATATTTAGAATAGAACTTCTACGAAAACCGAATAAATTCCAAGTTCTTTTTGAAAACTTCTACATGCTCCATGGATAAATGATCGGCTTTAGGGTACTGTATATCAACTGTACAACTTTTCTACTTTACACTACAGCACTCTCTCTCTCCCATGAATTTCCATTTCTCTGCCGTTTCTTCCCATCAGCACGAGTCTTGTGCAAAAATCACAGCACATTTCATATAAAGTTTTAAAATAGTTTTTAAATGAAATGTTTGCTGTTTTGGTTTCGAAGAAATGGTAGGAACAATAAAAGTATATACATATTTTGCAAGCATGCTTTGTGCTAAAGAAAAAATAACACACGTGATATTTATTTATTCAAAACGAGGGAAAACAATAAATCGCATCCAAGCGTCTAAAGCAAAAATGAATCACTTTCAGATATTTCATAAAAAAACTATATGTATATTGTAAAATCAAATAATGCAGTTATAATAATATTGGTAATAACCATAACAATAGGAATAATAATAATCATAATAATAATAATCATAATAATAATCATAATAATAAGTTTTGCTTTGCTTTCTTTTGACCAGACTTCGATCGATAGAAGTGGAATAACTGAGTTAGAAATATTTTAGTCCGTCTTTAAAGTGTTTAGGTCATTCGTGTCATTCGTGGTGAAGATTCTTCACTGAAGAATAAATGAATGAATGACGATATTGATTTAGAGTTTCTTGTTGTCGTTTTCCTTCTATTTTTAACTGAATGATTTATGTTTTATATACATACATATGTACGTACATACGTATAACAATTGTATCTTTGACAAAGTTGTTTTTGTAAATTTCCTTGGTGTGTCCTTGCAAGGTCAATCGAATTGACGTCAGAATTGAATTGAATATGAGTAGAATATTTCCAAAGTTCATTTGACATATTGACACAGGTGTTTCGCAGTTCTAAAATGGGTGGACATGGATACGTGGTATTTCGTTTCTAATTTCCATTGAAGGCAAATCGATTCTATGCAAATATAGTAGATAAAATATTAGCAATAACAATATTAGTAATAACGTGTAATAATAAATATTTTCTAAAATGACATCACTGACATACATCTGACATCATTTGTAAGGAAGTGACGTGACCTTACAACAACAAGTAGCCAGGAACAAGAAACAAAAAATTGAAACATTATTTTCATTGCAGTATTCTGTAAAAACGACCTTCTTTATGAAAATTATATTAAATACGAAGAATATTAAGAATAAATCCCCGTCCCTCCCACCACTCACCCGCTCGAGGATTTTTCTACACGATACTGATACGCTATTATTTTACAAATAATATTTTTTGTTACGCTGCAAACACGTGATCATGTGAATCTATGCTCAAGTACAGGTAACCCCCGTATAACACGAGATAACTTCCAAAAATATTTCGGTGTTATACGAAGCTGTTTTACGTGGAATTCCCATATCAATTTAGATAAGATTTCCTTTTAACAGTTCGTATTCCGTCGCCTGTTGTTGGACTGAATCCGTGGTATAAAATCACCGTGTTATACGTGGGTTACCTGTACTTAAGTGGATCTAACATGTCAAGTGATTCCTGAGCATTATCGGAAATTAGTTTTCATCCCCCGCCGTTGGATGTCTACCCCTCAGCCGGCAGTGGTTGATTAGTTGATTGATTGTTTGGTGTCCACGAAATAATCAAATGAACAAACTTAAGAATTATAAGAGTTATTAAACGTACGTATGTTGTGTGCGATGTGTGTAGATTACTTAATAAATAATAATATAATAGAAAAGGTGATTATTTTGGAATCACACTAAGAAAACAGCGCAGTTCATTCGTGTTTCTGCTACGAATCTGTAGCTGCTTCGTAGTCACGCTGTCGTGTTATCTGCGCGCGTAGTCTGTCTCTGTCTGCCGCGAGCAGAGTACCATATGAAAAGCAGAAATGGTCGATTGATTTTAAATACAAGTACATACTGATTATCTATCATCTGGTTGCGATAAGATTCCACGTGACGCAGACACTTTTTGCTCTACAAACCAGTGCAAACAGACACATGCATATATATCATGCATTCTGTTATCTGTGATTGCGTAAGTGTGTGTGTGTTTTTATGTGTGTTTGCTTCCTCGTGGAGCCATGCGACTTTTTCAAAGCAAACCACTTTTATAAGTATGAGTGATTCTAAAAAAACCCCTTGCGAATCCATTGTTGTTGCTGTTACTGTTGTTATTGTTTTGTTATCGTTTGAAATAATTTAGATTTCGCTTTGTTTTTTTTTTTAAGTGAAACTGAAAGCGTGACGCCGAAGTAACAAATTAAGATCTCGGGTTTGTCGCTCGACGAGACCGTTGTTTTGTTGTAAATATGTATTCAACTGTCTCTCGTTGTTTTCGATTTCGGGATCTTGTTATCAACACTACTTCGGGTGCAACCGCATCTGGCCACGCCTGTTTTTCTTATCGTGTTTCCCAACAATTAAGTGTTTAAAGTGTTAACTTCAAACTTCAAAGTGCGCGATGTGATGATGAATTGTGCAAAAAGGTGTCTCTCTCCGTCCCTCCCGCTCTCTCGGAAAAGGTGAAAGTAGCATTTGTGGAAATCGCAACCTTTCAACAATCAACAAGTTTGAAAAACGTTTGAAAAACAAACTAGAAAAATAATTGAAGAAAAAATAGAAATCTACGATTATCACAATGCACACAGAGAAGAAAACCGCAAACCGACAAGGAACCATTATAAAATCACGTTGTAGCTGCACTCTCTCTCTCTCTCTCTCTCTCTCACGCGTTTTTCAACCCATAAAAATCTCTCCCCCTAGAATATTCAAAACTGGCAAGTTGCATAATAATGCCAGGTGAATGAAACAAATTTTACTTCATAGAAATGTTCAAAATTATTTATTTATTTTTATTATTATTCAGATGCTTGTTAATACGAATCAATTTAAATGGCGAGCTAAGACTAGCGAATAATTTAATGATTTTTGATGATCTGATGCAAATGACCGCTGTCAGACGGATCGTCACGATGCCTGCATCACTCAGGATGATTGATTGGGCCAAGTCACACGCTACGAATCAACCAATCAGCGTAACCATGTCTGGCTTTTATCATTCGACTTGGCCACAATTATTCTATAAAGTTCTATTACGAGAGAGATGTTTAAATGACTTTTAGAGTTTAGAATCTAAACTTTAGATCATAAGGTCTTGAAATTACACCTGACCTGAGGGCGTGTTGGCACTTTTGCAGGAGTTTTCGTTGCGTTTGCATTGTAGCATGTAGAATCAGCATCGACAAGTGCTTGTTTAAGACCACAATCCCACTCTTATCAACTGATAGATCGATAGACCGTTATGCAAAATTATTCGAGACAGAACTCAGGGAGTTCTGAAGGAGCAACAATAAATTACATACGATAAAACATGATTATGAAAGTTTATTAGCTGATAAGTTGTTGCTGATAATTCTGATAGCACGAATAGTTTCATTTGTACATTATTACATATTTACTCTTTGAATATGTGTGTATATATTATAGTTGAATATAAAAATTCTCTCGTCCATGAGTGAACGTGATAGCAACACGTTGCATTGCGTCCGCGTCTGTACATTTGTGTCGTAGCTAAACATAGACGCTTGACGACAGAAATATTTCGATTAAGTTTAGAGCTTATCTGTCATATTTCAGAAGCCTTTATTTGCTATATTCATCTTGGTAATCAAAATCTAGAGATTTCATTACGATTGCGATTGACACCTCGATATAAAGCAGGTGGCACCATCTTTAAGCCACTGAAAGAGTTTCAGATCTCACGAATATGTCCTCAAATGTACGTCTACAGTACTTAAATTCCGAGATACTATTGATAAGAGTAATTATATAATAAATCCACACGTTGGAGTATTTTTTTATATTTATGGAAGCTTTTGAAATCCAATTTTGGGGAAAATTACGCGTCTCTGGGTTTTTAAATGAAACCGAAGTGTTAGTTTATAAAAACGTATCTGAATTAATTTTACTTTATGAATTGTGAATGTACGAATACATGCACAAACGAGTGAATCTGAATGTAGAAATGCAGATAAGCTGAAGTTGAAGCTAAGATAATCATATAAAGACAGCAGCTCATGTGTGTTATCTGTGCGCTGTTTCTGTTGTTGTTATTGTCTTTTATATTGAGTATTATTATTATTATTATTTTGGTTGTTGTTTTAATTTTCATCATTAATTAAGCCGTAAATTATTTGTATTTGTTTATTATTTTCCGTTTTTTTTTTTGATTTTTGTTTTTTTTTCTTCATTTCATTGCTGGTTTTTATTGTATTATTACTGGTGTCGTTGCTTATATAACAGCAATTGTTGTAGTTGTTGTTCTTGTTATACGGAATGATGACGTTTGCTTGGTGAATTATTTTTAACATCATATCAAGCAGAAGAAAACATCAATAAGAACGGAGTAGAAATTATAAATTATCAGCCAACAACAACTTCAAATGCAGTGGAAAATTTTAAATAAGTGGCATTTATACATACATACATACATATATGAGTATGCATACATATGTAGCATGTACACACAAGTATATGTATATGTATGTAAGCGTACAACTATTATGTGTAAGATTTTATTTGCAAAAGAGTTAATAAATACGAAACATTGAATCAGTAAAATTCACGAATTCACGAGAAATTCCAATAAATTCAAAATCAAACATTTTAATATATGTATGTGTTTATATTTAATATTATTAAAAGAACCTAACCAGAAACTAGTGAGTTATTTAGTTAGTTAGTACTTTAAATTATACTCTAACTAAATTACTTCGAGGTTGTATTCATGTTACTATAATATGCATGAATGAATGAATGATTATGTGTGTGTGTGTTTGGGTGTGTTAACATTTCTATTTGAAACTTGTTGCTTTCGTTAATAGTTGAAACCATTATGATGACTAATCTCTTGTCAAGAAAAACAACGACGACGACGCGACTCAAGTTCGTTCTGGTGACACGTGCAACACTTTTCGCACCTGCCCCCGTACCGACAACTTCCCGATATCATCGGCCCATGTCAGACTAAGCCTCCTGAAGCCGGTCTCACGCGCTCTGATTGGTTGGCCCTTGTCACATGTCACGAATCAATCAGTCAGCGCGGGTGAGTTCGGGCTCAAGATGCTTAATCTGACATGCGCCATTATCATTATAAATATGATCTAAGAAGAACCGAGTTAGAGTCAGATGGTTTGGAAAAATCATCTCCTGTAGAGAAACTTGGAGAGTTATTCTTTAAAATTTTGCCATTTTGGAGAGCATGGTGAGGACTAAAAACTATGCCAGTATGGATGCGCTGAAGAAAGCGATTGTACGGGAATGGGCCAAAATACCGCAAGATCATATTCATGCAGCATGCAACTCGTTTTTTAACTACTAACTACAACTATTAACTATTACCACAGCTAAAACTAACTAAAACGCTATCTAATTAAATTATTTCACATTTTCTAACAATGAAGGAGAGAACAAAAATTATGAGTTCAAGACAAAACTAAAGTTAAAAAACAATAAAAAAGAGCAAATGTCAAATGATGCCTCATTTGTTGACGTGTTTTAGTTCTTGTTTCTTTATTACTCTCCATGTCCATCCAATACGAATACATAGAGATCGAACTCTACTAATTTTTATTGCTATAAATATATTCTTTTTAAAGTCTTAAAATACAATCGCAGAAATTCTGCTCAGGTTGGCTTTTTCTTTTCTTTCTATCTTTCTTACCTGTTTTGTATATATAAAAATCTATTTTCGGCCGCACTGACACTCTGTTGACAAAAACCGCGAATAATGTCGCGTGTGGCCAGGTGCTCAGGGTGTGGTACATCATCGCGATGCCACGATACAGCAAAAGAGACATTTTTCGAGCGAGTGATCAGCTTTTGTCGTCATCATGACGATTGTAAAGGGATGTTCGGTAGGGGGAAGATATCTTTGAGGGTGAGGTATTCGGGGGTGGTTCGAAATTAACAATACATGTACACAAATATGTACTGTTGTGCACCAGCCGCCGGATTGTGATTATGTGCGAGACTTCAACGTTCAAACTGACGTCGGTTAAACATTCTTTAATCTAAGCAGTTTTCACGAGATCTTTCTCATGTTACGAGTATAAACAATGATCAAGTGTCAGTAAAAATAAATAGTATAGAGACATGGAATGGATGTGGTGGCACGTGTTACTAAGAACGATGGTGATGATGATACCAAAAATGATTGTTAAATCAAACATTGAAGTATTGCATCAATGCTTATGAAATTTCAGTAGCGTTTGGAGAGGTCATTTGCAGAGCACAGTTTATGCCAATTAATGACCTGAAACACAACAATAGAACTGAATTCGGTGATTTAAACGAGCAAACTTGCGAAAATGTCATCGAAAATTCATACACATAATTCCCATAGATACGTGATAATGAAATTAAAGAAATACATTTAAATTGACACAGATTTTGTGTAAACCTTTTTTTTAAGCAATTTTGTTTTTGTAACACTTTAAGAAGTTCAACACGACATCGTTTTAAATAGTACAAAAAAAATGTTTATTTTTACAAGACCAGAGATTAAACAGACAGATTAACTTAATATCAACGAACGATATCGGAATTTTTCTTCAAATTGAAAACTGGAGTACTTACTTTAGAAATAATTGCAGCGGATCATTAAAGAGAAGAACATTGTAATTTATCATTTGCCAGAACGATTGTTAATGTGAAGAATTGTACGCACTCAGCAGAAATTCTGTTGTTTTTTTTTATTCAAGTCACCAACCTTTTTACACTCAAGGTTCGCTGTGGCAGTTTGCGGCAAAACGAAGCTACGAACCTACGAAGTTGTCATTGATATTTGAACACTGCCGTAGTAGCGACGGCTGCATTATAAGTGCATATGCACGTGTATGTAGATAGATATGTATGTTTGTCATCTTTTGGCTGAAAAGATTTCAACTACATAACTTTGCATCGTAGAGTTGAATAAACTAAATGACATTGGAAACCAGATCAGTTTCTTAAACCTGCAAAATTCATGGAAATTTTCCAGTATTGTCTGAAGTTTTCCATTTAATTCAAGTCAAAATAAATTATTGTACTATTTTCAACATACATAGAACAGAATACAGCATCTTAATTACAGAATAAAACAGGCAGACTTCTTAATGCTTGGAATCAATGCTTTAATTTAGTGTGAGAATTGAAGTGTTGACAGGTTGAAGGTTACAATTTGAATCGTCTCGACATTTGAATGGCATTAAACGTGAAAATGGCATATCTTTAGAATAACGTATACCATAGATGACGATAAATAAAAACAACGTACAGAATCTTATTGAAGTCACGTCACTGTTGACGGCGACACAATATGGTGTAATTTCTATGTAACTACAAATGCTTTGGCATCACTATTGCAGGTGTCGAGTATCGCTTTGCTGGCCTTCGACGAAACCTGAGTAGAATCCGATTTAAATTGTAGCCTCCAACTGAAGCGTTATAATTTATTAGATAACCATTTATACGATTTTAGTACAAATAACAATTTACTAATAGTTTACCAAATTATTTTGTATAGAAATAGAATGTAAATACACTTTAGTTTTTATAGAAATAATACATTCGTTTATAATGAATTTACAAATAGTTTTAAATTGTTTAATGTTTTATTTTCTTAATATGTATAAATATTCATTACTTTTATATGCAAGATATTTTGATTTATAACATTTTTTGATTTATAAACATTTTTGTTTTATTACATATCCAATTTCTTCGACTATGTGGTTAGCTCCACGACTTATCTGATGACTTTAATACCACCACCACAGTAAAGAAATTAAAAAAAAAAAAAAATAAAATTCATACCCCGTCATAAAATTATAGCCCCGTTTTCGGAACTCTGATTTTAGAATCTGAAATAGAAACATTATTAAGAGCAATGAAAGAGCAATTAAGCATTATTAATAACTGTAAACCATAATTTTGTTAATTCAACTCTTAGCTTTATAATACATAACGGAACAGTTGAGCAAAGTTAGTTAGTAGGGCGGTTAATTAATTCATAACTTACTTAATTAGTCAAATAAAATCACTCATACGCACCGTTGAAGCGCGTTATTCAGCGACGCTTCACCGAATACCCGAAATAGTAACAATGAAAGCTAAAGAAAAGCAATAACAACAACAACAACAACAACAACGACCACAAACTGACATATCAAAGTGACAACAATTTGGCAGAGAGCCGCCTCAATTGACTGAAATCCATCGAAGACAGCGCTATTTTTAACAGCATTTTTCCGCACACTCGAGACACTCGAAGGAAGGAAACTGAAACGAGTTGATTAGCTGGCGTCATTGTTTGGCGTACGAACCGAAGCGCCAATCCAACCATCAAGCTTTCTATATACACTCATATATCTATCCGTCTATCGATCCATGAGTGCCCAGACACTAAACACTAGAATTTGAACACACGGATTTGCTTTGTGCGTTGCTGTAATCGAGTGTTAGTATATAAAAGTAAAAAACAGTCTATAAGAAAGATCTAAATATATTATTCGGCTGTTGGTGCCAGGAATGTTTGTATGTTCGTCCCGCGGCCCACGTCGCAGCTCTCGCCGCGCACACACAACAAAGTAGCATTTTGCACAGAAGCGAAAGCGTTCTCAACTCAAAATGAACTCTTTGCGAGTTTATTGAACACGTTTAGCTAGTTGCTCGAAATTATTCTTCTTCTTCTTCTTCTTCTTCTTCGTCTCAGCTCTATTAATGGACACGTTTTCTGATGATGTGCGGCTCGGATAGTTTTCGGCACATGCAAAAAAACGTGTTGCTTGACCTTTAATCTTTAGCGAAACCCGTGTATAAGTGTAAACGTGTTTAGAAATACATGGAATACAAATTTAGACGCAACTTACTTAAGTATAGCATAAGTAAATGTAAGTATGTGTATACATATTGACGGTATTTTTAGAGATAAAGGAGCATTTTCCTTAGAAACAATTAAAACATTTAATAATATACGTATATGTATGTTAACGCATTTAAAGGCTTCGCTTAATCCGTTTGCATCATCGAAATTCAATCGAACGACGAATTATTGTGTTTAAAATCAATTTCGAAAGAGAATCACCAAGGATGCGTCTCAAACCTTTCCAATTCCTTTGTGTTACTTCCCGAATGTCCACAATTCGCATGTCATTCAAAGTTTATTTCTCGGAATTCAGCGTAGCGTCTTCAGATGTTTCTATGAAGCAAGCAACCTCATCAGTGAAGTGTGTCTATTATAAGGGTTTATTTTACCATGAACCCAGTCGATGATGGTATGTTTTCGTAACTGGAATGACGTGCGACGCAGTTCTACTCATGTATGTACGCGTTCCTACATACACACATACATACAAATTATTTTTCCCACTTATCTACTATGTTTGTGTTCGCCTACTTTACACTCTGTGCTTATATATACTCTGTACACAGTTCCCGAGGACGTTGCGCATCTGTTGGTAGCAAATGACGTCAGAACACGTTGGTGGTGCTCCGGTGGCTTTAGTTGGTTCCTTTGTCTCACAGCCTTGACGCCGCGTTCCGCTTGATGTGCTCCTGGAACCTGTTGATAAATACTATTTACACTTACCTTCATATCGTATTACAAACGAGCCTCTTGAAATTGCTTATTATTGTTGACTTCAAATAAATAAATAAACAACTATTAAAGCACAATGTTGCTTAATATCGTAGAATAACTATATACTCTCACACTGGAGTGCCATAAGATTTGCAAATAAAACATAAACAAAACTAATAAAGAGAACATTTTTACTGATCTAGAAACTTCCTTTTTATTCTTCCCACTCTCTCTGCCATCGTAACTGTAGTGAAGCGGCTGTATCCAGTTTTCCTTATTGCACTGAATCTAGCTTAAATTTTTCCACATCAGCGACCACGTACAGCGAGGACGATGCTGAATATGCCAGCGGAAGACGTAATAAAACATCCCGGGTAAATATTTGTTGCTTTTTAGCCTCTAAGCCATTCAGATCTGAAAGAGAAGCAATATTAGACGATTGGGTTTGGCTCCGAAGTGCAGCTGCTGCCTGGCAGCAGTACCAACAGCAGCATCAACAGCATCGCTCAGAAGGACACGGGCACCACTCGACTTCCGACCCACCGAATACGATTGTTATTGCTTCCACAGTAGGGTTATTTTGAGCGACCTGAATGCAACCTCCTCCCTGAATGTTTCTCTTTTTCACTGCGGAGCTCTCACTAATCGCCTCTTTCTTCCTCTCACAGCAAGACCCCCTGTCGCACCGCATCATCGAGAAGCGGCGACGCGACCGCATGAACTCCTGTCTGGCGGACTTGTCGCGTCTGATTCCGCCGCAGTACCAACGCAAGGGGCGTGGCCGCATTGAAAAGACGGAAATCATCGAAATGGCCATCCGCCATCTGAAGCATCTGCAGAACGAATGCCTGCAGAAGGAGAACGAATACCGCATGGGCTACGCGGACTGCATGAAGGAAGCGGCCAAGTTTCTCTACGACAGCCAGATGCAGGACTTCGGCTACCGTCTGATTGCACGTCTGCAGGAGCACTGCGACGAGTTGACGAAGAGTGAGTGTATTCATAGAGACAATAATTATTTTAGGCGAAGTCTGAGAAATTAATCGTTTTCGTCCTCTCTCGCTGGCAGATGAGTGCTTCAAAGCGCGCGGCTGTCAGGTGATGGCTGACAACGTGAGTGCTTCGAGTGGCAGCCCACCTCAGATCTACCACCCGGCAGCGCCCCTGTGCCAGCTGCGTGACATACTGAGCACGTCCGACATTGAGCACAGCAACGACCACAGCGACGTCAAGGATCTGAGCTTCCGCAATCATCTCAGCCAGCTGCAGCGCAGCAACGTCATCAATGAGAGCAACAGCAACAGCAACAACAGCAGCAATCTGGTGACCAATTCCACCTCGTCCACGACGGTTGCCACCAACAACACGGCCAGCTCTACCACCAGCAACAGCAACAACAACAATAATAACAACAGCCGCAACAACTCGAACACCAACACTCATCTGTCGCAGCAACCACATCAGGCGCCAGTGATAACATCCACTGCGCCGGCGTCGCTGCACCACCACACGGACTCGAGCAACCACGACTTCGACTCGTCGCGTGAGCCGCTGCTGCAAACAGAGGGCTCCAACATGCACTCACCCCCCTCGCGCGACACCGCTCTTCACCATCACCACAACCACAACCACAACCACCACCATCACCATCCCACCGACAGTTTGCTGCTGCAGGCGAGCCGTTTGCGCAACTTTTCCGAATCGTCGCACGACATTGAGCACAACAACAACTACAAGTACAAAAACCACATAAAGGAGCGCTTCAACCACGAACTACACGACGAGGAAACCACCAGCGAACACTGTCTCGCCCCGCCCATGCTGCAAAGTGAGCACTCGCACACGCACTCGATGTCAGAGCACTCAAAGGATGGCACTGAGTCGGATGTGGCGCCAATCATTGTCAAGAAGCGCAAGCTAGCGGAAGCTGGCAGCAGCAGTGGCGCCGTTGTTGGTCCTCCTCTGGACGACAGCGACTCCCTCATGCCGCCCTCGCGCTTGTCAGCATCCATGCTACTTTTGGGCGGCCGCGATGAGAAACCACCATTCTGCTTCAGCGAGATCAAAACCGAACTGAACTCCACAGCGGGCAAGGTGCACAGCGTTGGCTCGCATCTCAGTGTTCCACCCAACAGCACAACCAATCCGCAACAGCGTTCGTTTTCGGTGCCCATTTTTGCACTGCACGGACAAGGCACGTACTACGTGCCGCTCAACGTGGAATACAGCGTGCTGGTCCCATTCCTCAACGGCATCGATCTGTTGGAAAAGAATTACACCTCGATGCCGGTCGTGCATCCGATCAACATCAATGTCAACTTTATGCCAACTACACCGTCCGCTTCCCTGCTGGCAGCTGCTGCGGCCGCCGCTTCAGATGCTGCTGGCAAACAACAGCCACCCCCGCCCATGAATTGCAGCATGTCGCCCGCAACAGCAGCCGCGAAAGCGAAGCTGGAGGCCATCACCAACGGCTGGTGAACTTGGAAAGCACTTGACCTGCCATATATTCAAAACATGCAAAAAACTACCTCAGATTTCTGTGAATTAGTGACCACATTTCGTGACAGTGCCGAAATATTTTGTCAAACAAACATCGCGACATACACAACAGCACATGTGCTCACATTCGAAAAGTCCAAACTCAGGCACAGAATAATTGATACCTTTAACTTAATAACGTTCAATGGAACAAAAAACCCAGCTGAAGAAGAGTCAAAATAAACTAGTTGTTCTCATAGTTTTTGAGTATTTTCGGAAATTTACTAAAAATATTTATTGTAAATGTTTAGTAATTATTATGTACGAGAAAAAATAAAATGTAGGCTTGTGTTTAGACTATATAATGTACGTAGGCATGCTGCAACATATGTCCTAGCTTTTTATACTACGTGGTGTATCTGGTCCTATAAAACGGGTCGAAAGAGTCCACCTTCGATGTTGTGTTCAGAATAGTGTAGGTGTAGTGAAGTGTCACCCTTTGGATTACACATAAGAAATACTAAAGATGTCTTTAAGATGTATTTAATTTCGACTAAATGTAAATAAAGTCAGCATTGTAAACTTAAAGTAGTTCCATGTATTGACAGGTCATTAATGTAATTTATGAGTATTCAAGAGCTCTCGTTGTAATCAAGGATGAAGTTAAACAAAATGGGCGAAATGTTGCCAGTTAATTTCAATTAAATCAAAGTACTGATATTTTGTCATAGTTGTGGTCAGTGTCCATTAAACTAAACGATGTTAAACTATGACATTATCACATTTTGGTCTGAGAGAGACGTCTAATTTATTTTCCGTTGAGATTCAGGTTTGGCTCAGGTTTATATATCGTGTTATAAAAATTAAAAAAAGGTCTCAGACTTGCTCGATGTTAGCTCGATTTGTAACATTCTCTTTCAGAGCCTTGGAATCCTCTGCTAAAATCATTTCATACTTATTAAGGCCAACATAATTTCGGATTTCATTTATTTAAACAGTTCAGAAAGAAACAAAGAATTGAAGAGAAAAAACACTAGTCAACGAAAGAAATGGATGTTGTATAACAATTTAAAGTGTCGCTTATTGTAGATTACAATGTAATAAATTGTTTCTAATGAATTTAATTTATTTTATTTCAATGTGAGTTTTATCTGAATTCTAAAATTGTTGCAAATATTGTATTCGTTTATATTTTTTTAACATTGAAAGTGTGAAGAAGTAACTGAAACTAAACCTATGATAATTCTGCTAACTAAAAGTACGAATGTTATGACTATTTTAAAACCAAATTAATAAAATATAATGCCTGAATAAGAATTGTTTATGTAAATTTAAGTAACAACCTAACAAATAATATATTTTATATGGATGTATGTAGGATTTAAAATTAAACAAAAACAAAGAAGAAACTAACTGGTTACTGTTTATGTATATATTAAATAAATATACATATATTATATTTTAGTATAAATATTACAACATAGTCATTAAATTATATTTGCTATCGTTGATATTGTGTTAATTTGAATACATGGATCAACAAGGATTTGATTAGGATTCAATAAATGTACATAATTATTTAGGTAGCTGTATACAATAAAATATTGCTATGTGTGTAATAAAAAAGGGACAAATAACAAAGAAGAAACATAACAAAACCAATAAAAATACCACCCTACTAAATGTATAATTGAAGTGAAGTTTTATTGAAATTCAAGGAATGTTAATGATCTTTAAATACCCAGATTAAAAAAAAATAAGAATGACTTTTTTTATCTACAATATATATATTTAAAAAGCCTAACAGTTCTTTGATAATGATGTCTTCACAAATAACCTCTCGATAGGTAGAGGTTATCTCCCAGCATACATAGTAAGGGCGAAAGCAAAAGAGCCGCCTCGTGGTACATTCATCAACTCATACTAGATAATAACTAGTAGCTATTGCTACTAGAAGTCCGTGAACCCATATCAGCGGCAGTGTCTTCTATTGCTCTTGAGTGATCATAATACGAATGATTCCTTTTCCGATTATAATAGTTTAAACTTTTTCTTCATTCTCTCTCTCCAAATTTCTACAGAGTCGACTGTTTTTCAATTTATTCAAATCTTAAATTGTCTTTTAATTATAGTTGTACTTGTACTGTGTATAATATATACTAATTACATATATATTAAGTTTAGTTTTTTTATAAAGCACTACATTAGTACTAATTATTTGTGCCTACATTTTAAATAAAACATTTCCTTATCTACGTACACTGAAATGAAATACAATTTTTTTAAATTAAATTATTTATTGAGAACGTTGACATAAATCGTACGATTTTTTCCAGCAATTTAAAGATTTACACATACATAATTACAGTTACATATATTATTATATCGTAATATCATTAACATATACATATGTATATTATTTATTTATTTAAAATATTTTGAGATTTCGATTGTTTAATTTTTACTTGCTTTACGAAGACGTACATTTTGCTTCTAATAAATTGTAGAATATCGAAAGTGGATTTTATTTGAAATTTTTTGAATTACACATAGTACATACATATGAAGATACATAATTTATATTGGAACCATTTAAAGAACATGACGTACATATAACTTTCTGTCAAGATTTGTTTGGTCTGTTTCAAATGAATAAAATTGTATCATTTGTTGTTTTTTGCAAATTAAGGAGCTACAAGAAGCTAGTGAATCGAAGACAAAAAGACTGCACGTGTAAATTGAAAATATTCGAGTTATGATGATGAAATCAATGCGTCGTGTTCTTAGATACCGTTACAAGCAATTGTATGTTTCCATATATTAAACACTAAGTACGAGCTTTTTACTGAGTGTTTTTGGTTTCCAAATATCGGAACGAGGAAAACGATGTCCCATCATTAAATTAAATTTCAGGGGTTTCAAAACGTGTGTAAACTTCGCAGATTTAATTACGGCGAGTACGTTTTCTAGTTGAACCAGCGAATGCAGTCGGATTTGATTGTCCGTTTGGGTTCTGACCACTGTACAAATTATCGAGGAACTCGTGCAGTGTTGCTTCGCTGTGAAGGAATGAAAACGTTAAAAGACCAGATAATTTGCTCCTCTTTAACTATCTACCTCGGAGGAATATCACCGCGTTGAGCGTAATTGCCGCCAACCTGAGGGTGCGAGTGATGAAAGCTACCGGCTGGCGACTTCTGCTGTTGCGGCTGCTGATGCTGCTGCTGATTCTGGGCACCGCGAACAATGCGATACTGTACCATGTGCGAGTTTGGTTCCAGATGCGAAAGTGCACCTTTCTGGCAGTTAGCCCACTCCGTTATGTTGTACACTTTTCCCTCCATGAGTGCGAGATATTTCCAGCGCAGTCCCAACAGTGTCGTCTCGGCCCAAATGTCACCCTGGGAAAAAAATGAAACGCCAAGCGTTGTTAGGTGTGACGCGAAGATCCAACACTCTTACCTCTCTGGCCGAATGACGTATTTTACACGAAGCGCATTCGCGAGCAGCATAGTGTGGCCGATCGGTTAGTTTCCGAGGGTGCCTCAGTCCGCAAGTACTACACCTGCATCAATCAATCAATAAACATTGATTAAGAGTTGAAATGGAAGATTATATAATATAAATACCGTATAGTGTTGGCAGCTTCCGTAATCTTTGTCTGCAATTGCGACAATAAGTCGTGTAGTTCCGTCCAAGCCTTCTCCGCATGTAGCGCTTCATCCAAACTGCGATCGTACGACTCACGGTTTTCCTTCGAATTCGACAGATATTACAAAGCTACCTGCATTTCATCAATATAATTTAACTCACCGGTTCGCCAATCAATTCAAATGCTCGCTGCAACACCTTGAACGCTTCCTCAGCACCCGCCTGCTTATTTTTATCAGGGTGCACCAGCACCGCAATCTTCTTATAGTGTTTACGAATTTGTTCCTGGGAACTATTTGACGGAACGCCCAATATGCTGCAAGGAAGATTTAAAAAGAAGACGATGAAATAAGAAATAAAAGTGAATATGTATTTAAAAACTGTGGATGTTAAACAAGGAAAAAAGAAACTAAGATGTCTATGGAAGCTCCACACACAATGTTTGCATCGTTTGTATGAAATTAGTGCCATTTCTTCTCTGGCTCGCTCTTACAAGCGGTTGTCTTAGAGACTGTTTGGGATGAATTAAACACTTACCTGTAAGCATCTTTTCCTTTGCAATTCAATAACGAATACATTGCTTCTTCGCCCGTTTGTGGAAGTCTCCCGTTTTTATAGAAGTCAGTCGATGCTTCTGGTTGCTTCTTCTTGTAGAACAAGCGCCACAAGGCCCATCTTGAATTCTTTTTGAACCTCGCATCAAAACGGCGCAGATAGTTCTTCAACCAAATACTGGGTCTATTCGAGTTCTGTCGGAATTCCTTGCGTAACTGTTGTGCAAAAGCATAGCCGCATACGTAGTAGTGTGTTAGTCGGTCGTAAACCATGCTAAAGCCGAGCACAATGATATCATACACCAGATAAAAGAGCCAGTTCAGTATTTTCATAGTGTATACGAGCCACGTATTAAAGAACTTCTTCGCCAACTCGTAGTTGCGATTATTAGAATTGATGTTTGCTGCAGTCACATTGTTGCTCCGGCCGCGTTTCGTTGAGAAGGTGTAGGCAGATGAGGAGGATCCATTTGCAGAGCGTTGGTTGTTGCGGCTGTTCTGTGCAGAGGAGGAAGAGGAGGTTGTGGAGTATGCTAAGGATTTCGCTGAACGTCGAAAAGCGTTGGAGATGTTTTGTGCAGACTTCGTTACGCTTTCCGTATTCTTAGCGGTGACATTGTAAAAGCCATTAAAATCTTTATCTGGTGCGTTCGTAGAGGCTGATTTGTTGTTGCATCGTGCGGAGGATGAGGAGTTGTTAGATACGAAATCGACTTCAACTCTTTTATTGGCTCGCTTTTTCTGCGATGCAGTAGAAACTGTTGGGTAAACATCATTTGTGGCTGCCTTTTGAGGAGCCTTCTGAGAATTTTTGTTATTAGGCGCATTATTAAAGACACAGCCACGTTGCTTGTTGTTTGGCGGCTTTGTAGTATTCCCGATACTTTGTTGCATGCTCTCCTTGGTATCATGGGTAGGCGATTTTTTTGTTGCTTTGTTTTGCGTGCTCGACACAGTTGCATCATCAAAATTTGGTGGACGTTGTGTGGAGATGATTGACTCAGTAGGACGCTTGTAATCCGATTTGCGTTCATTGAAGACTGGAGGGGCGGCGCTGGAGATGTTGACTTTGGATTTTCGGTCGGCGGTGGATTTAACTATAGGTGTAGGCTGAGAGGTTTGATTGCTCTGTTCATTATTCAGCTTGCTAAGCACATCCGAGTATGTCATGCGCATCGGTTTAACTTCGGCCACAATGCGTTTCTTGCTGCCCTCAGTTGGCTGAAGTGGACTGCACACGTTCACGGAGCAGATTGAGCCACTCACTGCTGGTGACTCTTTAAAGGCACGCATTTCAGTAGGTAGTAAGGAAGCCTCGGCTGAAAGTTGCTGTTGCTGTTGTTGTTGTGATGGTTCTAGTGTGGGCGCAGTAGATCTTGATGCTGATTGCTGTGCAGCTTGTGGCAAGTATCCCGGTTGTAGAGGCGCAGTTTGGGCAACCACTGAATTCATGTTCTTGAATGTCAAAATAGGAGCATCCTGGATGTGTGCATTCAAATTAACAGCCGCTGATAACTCTGGTTGTACGGCTTGCATTTGAGCAGAAAATTGCGTTTCCTGCTGCGTACAACCATTCTGAATTGGAGTCGGAACAACGCTCGATACTTGCCCAAGAGGAGCACTAAACTGGGAATAAGTACCGCCTGTGAGGTTGGGCGACCAATTGTTTACCAATTTGTTAATGATCATGTTGGTAGTGGTGTTGCTGACGGGCGGGGAATGCAACTCGGCGTTATTGCAGGTCGGTGTCGTCCAATGAATCGTCGGCTGCTGCTGCATTGGCAGCTCCTGGGCAGCCAAGTTTTGCGATGCACTGGAGACGTTAATGTTCTCCGGGGTTGGCATCAATGTGCTGCTGGAGAATAATTCATAACTATTGAATATCGGCTGAGTTTGCTGCGCTGCACCAGAAACATGAAACTGTTGCTGCTGCTGAAATTGCTGTTGGTATAGAATGGCATCATTTGCACCTCCGGCAGCTGGACCTCCCTCTGTTCGATGGTATACTTTGAGAAAGTTGCCGTGGCCTACGGGCAGCACAGAGTAAGTCTCGGGTTGAACAGGAGGCGCGGCGTATGCTTGGCCATGCATGTTATAGTAAAGCTCATTGTACTGTTGCTGTTGTTGCGAAGGTGACGGTTGCGTATGTGGCTGATGATGTATGTATTGCTGATTAAGCAGCGGCGGTTGCCACATTATCGGTGGTGGCATAGCTGCTCCTGTTGGTGGCGCTAGCGGGGGTGCTAGATGAGCCAGAGGAGGAGGTATTTCTCCAGTGGGAACTGCATTTGTGTAGAATCCATCCTCTGCTCTACCGCCGTCAGCAGACGACATGAAAAATACACTATTTTCCAGATTTAAGTTCTGTTCATTTATTTCTGTTTGCTGACAATCGTGACTAGGACTGCTGCGCAAAAATGTGAATTTGAAACCCTTTTAATCCAAAAAGTAGAAACAACAACAATATAACTAATTTTAATCGGAAATGCAAAAAATTGCTTCCTGTGTAGCTTCTGAACCAATAAGAAAACTTAAATAAAAACGCCACTTGGTGACAGCAACAAGAAACTGGAGGCACAGATTACGATAAGGAATATGAAGAAAATGTCAAAAAAGGTTGAGAAATGTCAATGCTATCAATTTGTTGATGGTTGTTGCTTTGTTTTGCGTAAAGTAAATTTATATCTTTGAAAATGCAGAAATGCATAAATACCTAAGAAGAATAAAACTGGTTTTCTAAAAAACATAATCTAAACAGATCTTGTTCTTGTATTTTTTTTTCTAATATTTTGATTTTAGTGGCGTGATTAAGCGTGTGAAACGATTTTACTCAAATCTAACCACTGTTTTCATAATTATTGTAAAAACAGATGACATTTGGTTAAGTTGTGCAACCGTGAAAAAAGATATGCACAGTATTGCCACCTCAACACAAGAAATTTTGTAAAATAGATTAATTTAAATAGGTGGTTCGATTTAAATAGTACATGAAAATATAAACGATATTCTAATAATCAAAAGATCAAGAAAATCAATTATGAGATTTGCATGCACTTTTGAGAATAAAAATAAAAAAATCAATTTATAAACAACGCCTTCTTGTGCATTTCTTGACAAAGGTATGACAGGTAATCTTTATGTAGGATATAAATAATCCGATTTAAAGATATAGATATCTTCTATAGTATATATGACGAATATTTTCTGCAGGTTTACGAACGAAAGTTTCTAGCCATTTAAGGTTCAGTACAAGATATTGAACTGAACGTCAGGAGTAAACGTAATGTTCACTGAAATTTTTAGAAAATAGAAACCACAAAAGCTGATTTTCCTTGTTGTTTTCGATTAAATAATAAACCGCATTGTTCTATAAACTATATAAGTATTTTTTATTTTAATATTGTTTTGTTTAGTTATTTTATTTCTCTGAAATTTTGTTATAATTACATTTTAATAATACTTTTTTTAATATATATAATAATAATAGATCGCTTAGATCGCAGTTTATTAATTCGGCCGCTATATGATCATAATTATTATTTGTAATAAATATATGTTCATCATTCCTTCGGTTATACAATATATAAAATTGAGAATTATTGTTAAAAATTCAAATGATTTCAAGTGAAAAATTTAAACAAATTTTCAAATTTTAAATTAAAACCTAAACATATGTAAGTAAAAAATCTTGTTTCAATTATATAATGTATAAACATTTGATTTTTTATACTGAATTTCTATAAACTATTATAGTTATTTTACTTTCGCTTTTATTTGCAATTAATGAACTGCGTTTCCATAACTATTTAATTTAATTTATTTTTTATTTTGGAGCGTTTATTTTAACGTATTGGTGCGGTATTTTATTACCGAAAATGTTTACGTTTTGTTGTAATTTTATTGATTGGTTAGGCACAAAGTATGATCTTTTCTTTTTTCTTTTCCTTTCTTACATTTATTTAACAAATATCCTCTTCTTAATTTAGTAAGTGGAAAATATGTATAAGCTTTTTTTACACTTGATGCTTAAGTAATTAATATGTTGATGTCAGTGATTTATGTACTTATGTGCGTGTGTGTGTATATGTGTCTATTTGAATTGTTTACTATTTTAAATCATGTTTCTAAAGTATACCATAAATTTAACGTAGTTACTCTTTAGATTACAGAAAGAAGGTGTAATCACCTTAGATTAGAATTAGAAATGTTATTAGTCTTTAATAAAATTTCTTATATTTATATAAGATTATAAATAAATATCAAATAAAAATGTCCAACACATTTATATATATACAATACATAATTACACGAGTATGTTAAGAGAGTTATAAATGATGTTACACTTTTGTATTCTTTAAATATTATCAAAGAAATGATAGTAAAAGTACTTAAAGAAGCAAATTCCAAGCAGAAAGGATTCCAACAGATGGCTACAGAAAATCCAAAATTTTAACAAGGTTTGTTCTATATGAACATGATCGAATAATGAAAAAATGTCAACTGAATTCTTAAACGATGTGATTCCAAATACATACGAAAAGGCATTTCGAAAAGGCATGAATGAAAAAGTTTCTCCAAGAGAACTTCTGAAAGTTCAAAACATTTCCGAACCACACAAATGAGATGGACTTCATTCCAAGTCTCGTCCAGGACAACGGACGTAATCTCCTTTTCGTTTACCGTCTATAAACTGCTAAAGAGGTAATTACAAAGAGGTCAGCTACACTGACTTACGTTTCCTCAAAAGGGGAATTTCGCAAGTGAATCTTCCGAGAAAGACCTTCAAAATCGGTACGCAAATTCGTGTACGCATTTAGTTAATTTATAATTCTATAAAGATTTGTAGCGTGTTAATGTTAATCACCGTCAGCGAAGTGATCAAGAAATCAACAAAGTAGGATCGACAAATTCTTTTTATTTCCTTAAAGTCGATCTAACGTTGTCTGGGTACACAAGTATTGAACGGAACATCTTAAGAAATATTAATTTTAATAAAACTCTTAAAAGCTTTCAAATGCAGTTGTCACTATTATACAATCCTTCGTAATATTGTTGTTTTTTATAAAACTGACATCGTGAAATCTATAACTACATTAAACATCTAAATACACTCAAATGTTTCACTTTCTTACTATTATTTCTACTAATGCTTGGTTTGGCTGTGCTGGAATCATTTCATTCAATTCAAACAGTTCTGTATTCTTTACAGAGTTTTGACAACTTCTAAATGCTAATGTAATAACGCTCAATATATAGTTTGTTGTAAGTTTTAGAATAGTTCTAATATAAAAGAACTTGAAAAGCATCTTTATTTATAAATAAAATACATACTTAACAAAAATGTGTGTTCCAAAATGTAAACTAACCATAAGGTAAACAATAAGAGTACATTAATAATTTTTTAAATTATATATATAATATATATATATATATATTGTTTTTAATGTTTATTGGAAACTTAAATAAGAACTTACAATTTCCACAATAGCTGCAAACATAAAACGCATTAAATGTTAGCAATTAAATTGCGTGTAATTTTACAAACCACTTCACTTTAACCACGGTTTCTTTGATACATTTAATTTTAATTTTCATTTCGTTCCGTTCAACGCTATTAGTTTTGAAGGAAGTAGCATTCTTTTCAGCCTCGTGATTTAAAATATGGGCGTGGAGTGTGTAGCGTATTATTTTTCATTGTATTGTATTGTATTTGTGTTAAGTTAGTAGCTTGGTTGGTTTGTTAATTTTTTTGTTTTTTAATCAATTTCCCTTTGTGGCTTCTTTTGCAGCCATAATGAGTGGCGTTAGGCTAGCGAGAGGCCGAGCTAGTTTTAAGAAAGGGTGCTGCAAAAGGGAAGAAACGACAACATGACATAAGCTACGCGATATTAAAGCCCTCATCTTACCTTTAATAATTCCAGCGCACTGGCTCGTCTATCCACTTCTACTTCCAGACACTGATCCAGAAAGTCCTGAAATACTGTCGTCAGTTTGTCCTTCTCCTTTATCTCTGGCTTGCCATTAGTCGCAATAAGGTACAGAGCTTTCAGCGGATTTTCATTCAAATAAGGCGGTTCTCCCTCGACCATTTCTATGGCCATAATACCGAGCGACCACAAATCAACCTGAATTCAATTGAATCGCATTCTGTATTGATTCGTGAAGGAAAACATTTTAAATTGGCTGAATTGCTTACCTTGGGTCCGTACTGCTTCCTTGTTACCACCTCAGGCGCCATCCAGTATGGTGTTCCCACCATGGTCGTGCGCTTGGATTGCTCTGGAGAAATTTGCGCACAGAAACCGAAATCAGTCAGCTTGACCGACCCATCCAGTCCCAGCAAAATATTATCACTTTTTATGTCACGATGTATGACCTGATTGGAGTGCAAAAACTCCAAAGCCTGCAACACTTCGCGGCACACTGCTGCGATTTGACCTTCGTCCATGCATGTTTCCGTTACTACGTCCGTCAGCGAACCGCCTGGCAGATACTCCATTACCACCCACAGCTCTTCTGACACCAGGTAGCTGTCCAAATAGTTGACCACGTTCGGGTGTTTGTTCTCTCGCATCACCAGAATCTCATTTATGATGAGCTCCTTCTTTGGCTGCTGCGAAAGATTCATCTGCTTGATGGCCACCTCCATTCCGGTGGATGACTCAATTGCCGTGTAGACGGTGCCGGAGGCGCCCTGTCCGATTTTCTCCATTTTCGTGTATTTCCGATTCGGATCGCCAACAGAGACAATGGTGCGTAGTTTCTCGAGGATCTCTTCGTCCGACATTTTCTTCTTTTTCGCTGTGGCCGAGCGCTGTTGGGGGGTAGCTGTAGGAGGTGCAGCAATCTGGGTGGTGTTGTTGGAGTTCGGGAGTGATTGTGCTGCAATAGTGGGGGAGGAGGCTGCGATGTTGTTTGTCGTTGCATCGTGTGTGGGCGTCGCAAATACATCTGCGACATTTTCAAGAACAGCAATTGGAGTGGCCAGAGTAATGGTTGTTGTTGTTGTTGTGGGCGATGGCAACGGGGGCGTCGGTAATATTGGGGGTACCGTAGACACCACATCAATGATCGACGAGGTGGCCGATGAGCAGCAGTAGATGGGTGGCAGCATGGAAGTCGAAGTTTCGTGGAATGACGGAAACGATGAAAAGGAGGAAGTAGAAGAGTCATGATTAGTCGTTGCATTACAGTCGATAAATTGCAAGTTAGTAGAGGAGTTAGTAGTAGAAGCAGTAGTTGTACTACTTGTTGCTGTATAACTATTGTTAGGTATGGTAGTAATGGAAGTTGCTGATGTACTTGAAACAACGACAACACTTGTTGCTGGTGTTGCGCGCGTTGCAGAAACAGACAATATAAGATCATTATTAGCATTAGTGGCCGTGGCATTGAATGAAGTCAATGAGTTATTGAAAAGATTATTACTTGCGTTATTTTTATTTTTGTCCAGCGTGGTGGTGATTGCAGCTGTTAGCAGTTTGTTGTTGTAAAGTTGCTGCGGTTGTTGCTGCTGCTGTTGATGCTGGGGATGCACCTGAGCAACATTGTTTAGTTGTTGCTGCTGTTGCAAATTATGTGGTGTAGTTGGCGTTGTGGCTGGTGGAGCGGGGGTTGGCGCCGGCAGGTCATCAATAGGCCGCGTGTAAATTGATTTCGTGCGCTCGGGCCTGGAGGCGACAGGTGGAGGAGGCGGTTGAGGTGTCCCCAAGATGTCATCTTCATTGGCAGACGAATGCTGAGAAGATGACGAAGCAGTGTTACCGGCAAAATTATACGAATGCGATTGACTGAGCGCAGACTGTGGCTGCGGTTGCTGTTGACTGTACGGATGCGATAGGCCGATGTTGGTAGTTGCGGAAGCAGCACTACCAACAGCTGCACTGGCAGAGCCACTGCCACTGATCCCTAAACTGCTGAGATTGACACCAATAAGGTTGCCACCGCTGTTGGAGCCGTGAATTTCAGAGTCAGTTGGGGTGCTGCTGGGACTACTGCTGCTCACACGACTGAGTGATGATCCTGTAAATATTGAAATATATTTGTGAATAATATATCGTATAAAAGTTTAATGAACGCTCACCCGAATGTGTTGTTATGGCATTCGTCATGTACTTCGAACTTGGCCTTTGTTTGTTTGTATTGTCAAACCATTTTAGTACATCGAGCACAGCCTGTGGATTCTTCTTTTGCTCCTGCTTGCTTATGTTCGAGTTCATCAGCAAACGAGCCCAAGCTTCCGGCATTCCCTAAAATGATAAACACTGTTTTGAACACTGGAAATGGTTGCAGAAAAAGAAAGACAGCGCGGATTACTTTTTTTCTCTATTAAGTAATTTTCGTGCTGTATTTTAATCTTTGCACTAAAAGAATGCTTCTATAAATATGATTTAGTAACTGAAATAATAACAGCGAATGGGCGATTCGAGATGTCTATCTAAAAAACTCTGATCCAGTTCAATTTTTCAAAAAATAAAGAATTTAATATTTGAACTTCTTTA
The DNA here is from genome assembly GCA_943737955.2 of Myopa tessellatipennis. Taxonomy (NCBI): domain Eukaryota; kingdom Metazoa; phylum Arthropoda; class Insecta; order Diptera; family Conopidae; genus Myopa; species Myopa tessellatipennis. The sequence goes on along the minus strand of OX031314.1, from coordinate 50,813,605 downwards.
ATTTATGTCAAAATGTCTTATTCGCATTAATTAATCAGGATCTAATAAACATCTGAAGTTAAACACAGTAGATAATAAAATAAATAAATAATGAAAATGAAAAACGTAAGAAAATAAAGAGAAACTTGAAATTAAACTTAATTGTATTTTTAATTATGTGTACTATATATAATACATATGTATATGTTTATAGTGTTTGAAATTAGAACTTTAACCAAAGTACCTACTTGAGTCATTCTGCGACCAATATTTGCTATACTTTAGTTTCTAACTTTGGTCTAAAGGATGTTTTATACAATTACAATTCAATTAAAAATATAATTTTTATTTTATTGTTGCAGGAATAAAACATTTATGAATTTATAAGTATTTTAATGTTATTTTCTTAAATTATTATTCGGTTTGTGGTAATATTTGGTGATGATGATTTGGTGATTATGAATTTGATGTTTTTTGTAAGAACAAAGGAATTAGTTAAGATATTTAAGCTTTTTGAAATTCACTTTAACGTGGTTGTTGTTAACTTTAGAACAGATGCTGATTTGGAAACATAAAGCATACTTGTACTTCAAATGAAAGCAAGAATAATACTTACTTTCAATGGCAGCTTGAAACAAAAGAAAAGAAGAAAAAAAACGGAAATAATGTATAAAACAGTTCCCCGTTAACTTGAATATTGAAATATTCACTCGGAAAAATAATATTTTAAAATAAATTTAGTAAAATAAAACAACAAAGAATAAACACAGGCAACTACACTATTCGTGTTCGTGTTTTTTACAAAAAGAAAGATATTATGTTGGGGAGAAATAAAATATCTAAAAAATTAAGTGTAAATGAAATCAACAATAAGTCGATTTATTTTATCACTTTTATTTCCTAAAGAGGATAATTCTTATACCATTAACACGCCTATAGTGGAATAAAGTATGAAAACACCGAACTACAAATTTTGTGGGCAATCTTTAAATTTTCAGATGTTACAAATGTACTTAAGAATTTTTATTTTGAAAATTTTCAATCGCATTCAATCAATTTTTATTTTCTCAATCCTGAAGTTAATAAAAATTTACAAAGTGAATTTATTTGTTTATCATATTATTTGAGAGCAAATAATTTCATTTGATAAATTTGAAATCAATTAGAATTATTCTGATGTACATCGGAAAAGAGTTGTACAAGAAACAAAAAAGTTGTAGGAAACAAAATTCTACAAAATAATGAAATAATTAACTTTGCTTTGCTTAATACTTTTATTAAAATTACTGATGTAACTAATTAAAAAGTAAAAAACATCGAATTGATTTACTGGTTTTTAAATATGAATACTTTTTAATCTAATATTTTTTAAAATTGTTTTAAAATATTTGAAAAATTGTAGCCGTATGTATTAAAAAAGCATTTAAAAACGGAACTTAGATTTGTTTATAAATAATAAAAGTAAATACCGAAAATATTAAGTCTGTAAATAGTAAAAGATTTACTGGTAGGTAAACTAAATAAAACAGAAATTGATAATTGTGGTATTATAATCAGTAACACCAGATAACATGACCAATATAGAACATTAAAAAGGAATATATTTTCAGATTAAAAGGTATATGAAGGAATTCAGAGCATAGGGATAGAAAATTCATTAGCTTCTTAATAATTGTTAATATTACATGTCTACATCTGAAATTAATTTGCAACTTATCACTACAACATTTATTTCAGTACTTACCGTAAATTCACCAGTAACTGCATCGAAGCCAACATGCACAGTGTGCTCAAAGTTTGTTGGATATGAAATATTTGGCTTGGAGTCAGTGTGTGAAGGCTTCGAACCTTTTATTTTACTTTTTAAGGTTTTCTTTTTCCGATCTGGATCATCGGGCTCTGGAAGTAAATGAAATAACATCAAATATTTGCCATTTCTCCGCATTTAGTCTTTCGTATACCTTTTGGTAATGGTCGCATGTCGACGAGAGGCCCATCTCCGCTTCCGCCGCCACCACCGCCAATCCGTTCACCTCCACGATTACTGGTGAGCCGTACAGGTGGCGCTGGCGGCTTATCTTCCTCGCTGGACATGTTTAGAAATTTATTATTAGCTTGATGCGGCTGTTTGCTTCAGTCAAAGTCGCTCATGTATTGATGATCAGTGCAGTTGTAATTTGATGCTTCGTGTAGTGATAAACATTTCCATAACTACAATCGAAACAAATGCATTTTATTTATTTAATATTGGAATCTTCTTCAATTAAATTTTCTCTGCAGAACTCTCGTTTATATAAAGCCAATAAAAGCTATAATTATTGGGTTGATATTGTTTCATAGTTATAATTATAATCCTAAAGAAATTGTATATTTTTAACCATTTCTCAATTTTCGCTTAATTTAATTGTTAATAGTTACTTTGTTTTATTAAATTAAAATTTTCATGTATAGAAGGAGAACTAGATTTTGTATAACTGTTCATTCCTGAAACTAACAACTACATATATTATAACCATTTTTGTATATTTTCGCTTAAAAAACGTTGCATATATTCAAACAAATAGCAAACCGTATCAAATGAAACCGTTCGTATAATACTAAAAGCATTATAAAACTCATAAATGCGACACATCTAAAAATACGTCTCAGTGTTCACCTCTGTTCATAGTAATTGAATCACAAGCTTGCCGCTGATAGCAAGTTGGGAAATATATCTTAACAACAAACACCATCATCACATCATACGGTTAAGTATCAATTCATTACGTGAACAAGCCAGCAAGCAATTGTTTCTGGCTTCATGCTCATCACAGTCCTCACTATATTTCCAATAATTCTAATGGGCAATGATAAAATGTGGCTCGCTCGTCTTCTGATAAGAACGAACATTAAAACGTGTTTATCTCGCTTGTTCGTTGAACAAGCTTATTTATTTATTTATATATAAGAAATAAAATAAATAAACAATAACATCAGTAATACAGTGTTAAATAAAACCATAATATGTGATGTCGGTGGTTATTCAAATATCAAATTAAATAGCGATTTTGTGTGAGAAATACTTCGCAAATGAAGGCATCCAATGATTGATTAATCATTGTTCAAAAATAAATCACAATGTTCATTAAAGGAAGTGTTGAGTAGCGACTATAGAAGTTTAGAAAAATGAGGAAAAAGAATCAGAAGTTTTTATCAGCTAACAATAAAAATGCTCAAATAGAAAAAGTGTGGCGGCAGAGAGAGGGTGAGGGCGAAAAGTATGCGGTAAAAAACAGGAGACTAAAATTATTCACGTATCAGTGTAGCGGCACGCATCCGACCCGCTGAGTATTACCAGAACTGATGGAGTCAACTGACAAACTTGAACAGTCAGACGCCAGTCAGCGAAGAAAACGAAAAACAAGGAAGGAAAAGACACAAAAAACATGCCGCATTATGTAGCTAAGAATGCAGCATAGCCAAATTCGTCTAATACACATACCCACTTACATTGTAAATGTAATACATTTAAGGGCGAGGTGGGTGGTGAGTGTTGTAGAAGACAGCGATTCTCAACGATGTTTGTGTTATTGCACAACTGCACTTGAGACGGAGATGAATCTGCATCAATCTAAATACTAATAATGACAAAAAATAAATGAATTTCAACAAATGCGAATAATACCGATTATATACAGCAATAGCAACCATAAATTGCCGTGAAGGCTTACTTTTTATTGTGATTTGCTTGGGTGGGTGGCTTAGTCTGCAAACGTTTGCGATTATGATGACAGTGGCGGCGATGACGACGACATTTATGCTGTACAACGTTCTTCATGAGCCCGTTGTTACGCTTTGTCTATTATTGAATTTTATATTTATATAACATAGCTCAATGAGGAAGAGTTCTTTGAATTATTCTTGTGGTCTGTCTACGTTTACGTCTACGTCTCGAACGATTCATATGTTTGTCTTAATTTCTTCTTTACTAATGCGGTGTAGTTTCTGAAGCAATTGATGTGATAACATTGCGTTACACCGGAATAGCAAGCGGAAGTATGAACCTGTAAAAGGAAAGGCTAAAACAACTGCAGCGAAAAATCTACCGTCTACTTATAGGCAGAGTCTATGTTACGACCATCAAATGCTGACTTGTAATGTGTTGTTACACTTGTACAGCAAAATTCGCGCTCTTCGTATTAGTTATTTTGACACATGAGGGAAGTATAATTCATGTTTTTAAATACACAGAAGCAGTCGTTCAACAACTGCACGTATTATGATTCATAGCAGTTGTTAGCACAAGTTGTAATCAAGCTAACTAACAATATGTTCAACGAAAGAATGAGTGGCTGTTTTCTAATCTAGCGGAGCTGTTTATGACTAAGAAACTGGATATATCAAGATCGACAGTTGCAATGGAACTTGACTAAAAAATATACTTAACACTAGATTTAATTGAATAAAAGTAATTAATTCAAGTAAATCTTGGCCAGAAAATGACCGATTAATTAGTCTAATAATAACACCGAATTTTAATAGCTCATTTAATTTAAAGGTTTAGCTCATTCAACATTAAAATTTAAATTCCGTACTAAATGCCTATCCAACAATTTTAATGAAGTAACATATACTGAACCAAAATCATTGAAACTAAACCGGCGCACTTGAAAAATTTTTTATTTTAAGTTTTAGCTTGGTTTAAAGAAAAACTATATACATAAATATTTTTTGATTGCTATAGAAAAATCAATTACTTTGGATTTTCACAAAATTTAAGAACTAAAACTTACAAAAAAAAATTGTGGGAGAAAAAGTTTGTCAATTTCTATTCGGTCCAAAAGCGAGACGTCCAGTTGATCCTTCCTTTCTTCCAACAGCTGGTGCCCGATTTTCAACAAAAGAAAAGCGCTACACCAATTACAAAACTCTGTAGACAAAATTAACAACTTGAACACACAATTCTTGAGATAATGAATTTTCCTTATTTTGCTGTTGGTGCTATTTTAGTCTTTCATTAAATCGCACTCTTGTGAATGGAAAATATATTTTTCCTATTTGCAGAAGCACTTTTTAGATATTCTCCTTCTTTCTGCTTGTGCCATATATTTAATAGCGAACATGGAGATTGAAAGATAGACCAAGAAAAGTCTCAGCAAAAGAAGACAGAAAATGTCATGCACTCTGCACAAGAAAAACAAATTCAATGGGATAAGTTACATTGAGGAGACTTAACAGGAGACACTATATTTGATGTTTTGCAAGGGAATTGGAAGAAGAATAAAATTAATTGTGTCCCGTCCATTCATCTTGTGTCTCATGGCATATGCAGTGAGTCGAAGAGATTTGTAATAGTCATAAACGTATTGAACATTGACCAAGTTTCAATGAGTTTCCGAAGAAGCTACTATTTATACTACCTAATCTTTAACAAAGGTTTGGTATGTACCAAAACAACAACACAACGGCAACCATCCCTCATACAAATCCATCCCTCATCCAGTGTAAATGCTTCGGTGAGACAAAGTCAATTTCCTTGATGATGAACTGTCTCCTGTTATATGTAACTCATTGCGAGTTCGGTTGTCGCTACCACTGAAAGCAATCTATTACAATTTCCTAACTTGCTTTGACTTCAGGTTTTCGTATTGGGATTTGTGTTGCATAGGTTTTGTTTGTCTTACTTCTGATGTAAGAGGTGTTGTATGAGTGAAAAGGCAAATCATTTGACAGCTTTCTTATTGGAAGGCTTCCAATTTGTTAAGTGCAATATGGCCTTAAATTCTAATTAACAGCGAATGTGTTCACTTATAGAGTACCACAGTTGCTGTTTATATAAAAATATCTGATATAAATCTGATATATGTAAATTATATATAAATCTTATGTGCTTTCTAACACCGATCAGCTGATTGAGTATTTACATTAAATTTATTTTCACAATCTATACAACTGTCCATTTATTTGGTTCAAGTGTCCGAGATACTAAAATGTGTCAAACTAATAATTATTGTGTCAAAACTAATATGCAATAATTACAGCAAACTAACTAAAAATTCCTGTTCTAAATTTAGGAGATATTTAAGCATTTATTTATTTAATTAAATTTATATTTATTATAATAATATTTATTTATGCTACATTTACTAAACAGTACTCGTCGAAGAGAATGTTATTAAAAATAAAGTTAATTGAATTGAATGATGTTTTTCATCTTTGGAGAATTGTTTCAACCGCATTTGAAAGATTATTTTCCATTAATATTTTTATGTTTTTTTTTCATGTTTAATATTGTTTATGCATTTCACAATTTTAAAAATAATTCGTTTAATTTACATACATATCTACAATATAGTACAATATATGGTTCCATAAATATTTTAACAGGAATTCTACAACAAATTAATACAATAATTAATACAAGCATTAGTTGTAAAACAAAAACACAAATCGATAGAAATTTTTATTTAACATTTTAATGTCGTTGAGTGCAAGTTTTAATATATAGGAATAATATACTATAAAGACGACGCAAATATATCGCTGCTTTAGTGGCTGTTGAGGCTCAACTTTCGTCTACACTGTAGGTAGAGTCTACAGCAACAACGCTCAACCCCGCTGTTTCTTCTCTGCTCGAATTGTTGCCTGGCGGGTTGGCTCGATCGTTGACCTACTTTTGGAATATTTAAAATCTATCTGCCAGTTTCTTGATTGTTTCCAGTTGCTGGGCACCAACACAGCTAGAGTAACACTAGAAATCATCCGTTACAGTGGGCCGAATACGTCTCCGGAAGAATACTTGTTTACTTTTGTGTTAAATAGAATAGAAGTGCAATTTCCGTGAAAATAGAAAACAGAATATGGCTACATTCAAGGCAAGTCCGGTGTGATTGTTTTTATTTTTGTTGTTGCTGCTGTTATTGTTGTTGTTGTAGCTACCCACGAAAACAAACCCCGCCCCTCGCCCCGCCCCCGTTTAGGAGTTATGAGCCTTCAAAATTAGAAGCTTTTATGTCCTATATCTCCATAATCCCGGCACATATAGGAACGATATATACATCGTTGGAAAGGTAATTTTAATATCTTTAATTTATCGTTTTAAAGATTTTATGGAAAAACTTTTAGTTTTCCCGCAAATCGCATTTATTACTTTTACTACTATTTTTTATAGTATTTATTAATTTTTCCCAAATAAAGTTCTTCAGAAACCTGTATAAACGTTCGCATTTTAACAAAGTAGAGTCAAGAAGCTATTTACTGGTGTTTTTTTTATTGAAATCGGTTCACTAATTCGGGAGAAAACGAACATAAAAATTTTCCAAAACTACGTTTTTCTAATGATTATACTCTTTATTAAAATAACCACTCTGTCAAATGCTAAGGTACCTCAACAACAACAAAATTTTTCGCCTGCGGCGCCCAATTTAGCACGAAAACAATTTAACTTTACATGTTTTCTAATGTCGCTTTTTTGAAAAAGAACGTTATTTACCGAAATAGTGAACCGATTTCAATAAAAAAAACACCTGTAAATATCTTCTTAACTCTACTTTGTTAAAATCCAAACGGTTATACAGGTTTCTGAAGAACTTTATTTGGGAAAAATTAATAAATACTATAAAAAATAGTAGTAAAAATAATAAATGCGATTTGCGGGGAAACTCAAAGCTTTTCCATAAAATCTCTAAAACGATAAATTAAAGATATTAAAATTACCTTTCCAACGATGTATATGTATATCGTTCCTATATGCGCCGGGATTATGGAGATATAGGACATAAAAGCTTCAAACTTTGAAGGCGCATAACTCCTAAACGGGGGCGGGGCGAGGGGCGGGGTTTTGTTTTAGTGGGTACCTACAACAACAACAACAACAACAACAACAAAAAAAACAATCACACCGGACCAGGGTAGATCTTATCCACAGAATATATTATTATATATATAAAGACTTTAATAATATCGTACCATATCGTATCATATATTCATACAAATTAAATTCAATTTCATTTGCGGCCCACTGTTCCAGGGCTTTATAAGCTCCATACACTGAATTTCAAACAAGTTATAAAGCCACATGTACTGGCTAAGTATGTTGTTGGCTCTTGGTACTTCTATGTGTGTTTGTATGTGTATATCGCTCTTTGCGTCGCCTGAGAGATCCGCTACGGTTCGATCGAATTCGGTGAGCTACTACCAACGAAGGTAACGTAAAGAAAAGCAACTGTAATCGTAGTAAGAAAAAAGGCCCTGACAGTGACACTGCGAGCCAGAGTTGAAGTTTGAGGTTTCGATGTCTACATGTCCATATAAACGAATGACTTACATATTTATTCGTACTCACTTCGCATCTTTGGTTGTAATTTCGTTGCTGCTTTGTGCTACCAACGAGAGGCAGAGATGCAAAAATTTCGTTGAATTTTTGTGTTTAAGCACTGCACCGAAGTAAATGTTGCTTGTTGTTGAAAAAAGCGAGTTGAATGTTTTGCTCTTGATAATGAACAAGGTCAAAAGTAAAGCCCCTCATTTTACCCCGTATGTGTGTGTGTGTGCAAAGATTGGTAACCTGTGCACTCGGGTTTCGGTTTTGTAACAAGGAGAGCTTTCCAGACAAGCTCATTACAAAAATAAATATTTTGCTGGAAAATAATGAAATAAATATTTAAGATGATGTTAAGAAGTTTCGATTAAGAGATGAGATAAGATTTTTAATTTGACAAGAATTTGATGGGGTACTTTTAAAAGCCGCTCTCTAATGCTAATTTTCTGCTGCTCAAATCCTCAAAAGTGTTAAAATCTTTATGTGAAAATTATAAGCCGTTTCGGAAATTCTAAAAGCACTGGTAATTAGTTTGAGATTAATTAGTCTTCAGTTAACGAAAAAATAGAAAATGTTGGCAACACAGTTTTACTCTTTGAAAAAAGTTGTTACCGGCACGTTAGACTTCATTAACGACTGACTTTAACGATCTTCTTATGCATTAGATACTACTTCGTAGTTCTTAACTACGGGTAATAGTAATCGTTTTCTTTCTGGTCTTTTTAGGAATTATAATTTATGTCTACAATCGTGATCTGCTCCTGAAAAAATGAGCTCCATCGAGTTGGTATTCGTATCGGATCATAGCGGTTAACGAGGAGTCTCGGGATGGACGAAATACTCGTTCACGTTGCTGAGGCTGAGGCCTGACGTTCCACGCACGTTCCATTTCAGAAACAGGTTAAGAACAATTTAATTTATGACTGGGTCTGTACATGTATGGGCTGTTATCGTTGTTGTTGTTGTTGTGGTTGTTATTGTTATTAAATAAAATCCGTATGCCTATGAGGTCGCCAACTTGTCGCCATTTTACACTATAAAATACAACAAGAGGAAGAACAACCTTTGTTGTTGTTGTTTTAAATGGACAAGCAACAACGTCGACCTCAATTAAGCCGAACACGTTTTAACGTTCTACTTAAATTTTCACTTTTTATATGTCGTAACGTGTTTCATGCGTTAAGTTGGCGCACTTCGAATTGATTTATTGCCCGGAATTGGCCAAAAGAGAACACTGACTGGGTTTATATGATGGCTGTAATGTTTCTCTGAATTCTCGTGTGAAAAAAGCTCTCGACCAATTAATATACGAAACATTAGAAAAACGAAAATGTTATAAACACTAAAGATGGCCGTTTTCTTGGTCTTACAACGAATCACGAAACAAATTTCAGCTGATAAAATTAATGCCTACGCTTGTTAAAGTCAAGGCGTGGTTTTATTTATATTTATAATTGAATTTTTAACATAATTTCTTAGAGATTCGCAGAGAAATTTCCTTTTGGGTCATAGTTAGCACATCAGTTAACAAGAAATAAAGTGCCTTGATTTATTGGCAATTGTTTGTGTGAGTGTGAACGTGAACATGAAAAACAAATTTTTGCATAGAAAGAGGATTGCTACTTTTTGTTGACAGACAAACAAGGAGAGAGAAACAGACAGACAATGACATTAATACGCGATTTTTTCTCTGTCCAACTTCTTCGACAGACAGACGTGTGTGCAGATATTTGAACATTAATTACGAATTTAACAATAATAATAAACAATAAACCATTGGAAAAGGCGATAATAATAATGAAGAAGAAATTTCAAATAAAAATGGAAGAAAATATTCACTACTACTATGCGAAATTAAAGAAATAGTAAATGTAATAAAATTAGAAAAATTATTTTAGTATGTTTTAGTGTTGTTGTTGTTGTTCTTTTTGTTGGTGTTGCTGTATGGAAATATACAAGACACAACCTGAACAAATGCACGAGTATGAAGCACAAATAAAATGAAATGGAGAAATGAAACGAAAGACAAACAACAACAGTAGCATGAGAAAAACAAAAAGAAAAGCAACAATAGTAATAATAATACGAGTACAAACGAGCATATAAACGATCACAGCAGTAGTAGCAAAAGCATAAAAATTGGTGGAATCTAGCAAATGAAAAGCTCTGGGCAACTTTCACCCAAGGTCATTGTGTTTTTCAGTGCGCCGATATACTCGTGTGAATGTGTTTGGCTTCAACCGCGAAAACAGATGGCCAGATGGACAGATAGACAGATAATAGACTAAGAGACAAGCAAGTAGATAGAGAGGGAAACAGACAGAGAGCGAGAAAACTAAAAATGGACAGACAATCAGTGAAGCAGACGGCCAGAGGAACAGAGTAAAAAAAGGAAAAAAACAGACGGCCGAGCAAACTAACAAGCAACCAAACGATTCGACAGGAGGCAGACACGCAGAGGCACGGAGACTTGGACCCACAGTGTTACCACCCAAAAAAGAAGTGTTACCACGAAAGCAATAAAATCGATGGATTTCAACATTTCCATTTCAACGAACTGATTTAGGAAGGTAGGTTAGTTTAGATTAATTGACGAGTTGGCTTCAGTTCCAGTGATTATACTGTTGCCTGGATTCGTCCGTAAAAACGCATTAAATCAGAATAAGTCACCTCCTATGAGAGTAACCAACTCATTCAGGTCTCAAGCTGGTCCCTTGGTTAGGTTCTTGTCTGTTATGAACTCATTTCGATCGCAGATATAAAGATAACATAAATTTTAGACTTTTTACTAAGATACTTTCAAGAAAAACGTACTTTTATTTAATTAAATTTTTTGTGCTGTTCTGGTGTTTCCTTTTATTAGCTTCTTTTGTACTTTTGGCCAAACTTAGAATCGATTGCGTTAGCAGTGGTTCCACTTGGCTTCATATCTGTACGAGACATAAGACGAAACTGTTTCGTTTGCTTTTCCCCCCTCGAACTACGTAAGTTCATATTTAATTAGGTTTTCAAAAATATTGCACAACTTTTAATTTAAACCAACAGAGAACACACTTAAAAACAATTACAACAACTTCAATGAATTTATAATATTTTGGAAAAAACTAACTGAGCTCAGAGCCAAGCTCACTATGGTTGGTGTGGGTCTGTATGCTCAGTGAATAATGCTGAGCAAGTGCTAAAGAACCAAGAACTCTAGAATCGTTGAACTAAAACTAAAACACTTGCTATTAGAAGAACAACAGCAGAAACCAAGTTATTATTATATTTTGAGAATAAGTAGAGCTCATCGAAGTGTGTTGCGAAATATTTATTTTATGGTTGATGTTCGTTTTTTGCCTTTTGTTGTTGTTGTTAAAGGCTCTGAATGTAAACTGTTTTGGCTGGCCAAAGAGAACGGATTGAATTTGATTGCAGCAGTTAATGAAACGATGCTATTTTGTGGTTGCTCACATTTACATACATATACTATGAACATATGTTCAAATTGTGTACAATTTTTTATATTATTGGAAAGTTTCAACAATTTTAGTTCTTTAAACAAACAACTCTTTTCCATAAAAACGCATTCGAGAGTAAGAACTAAAAAGAATATCATAAAAATATAGAAAGGATATATTAGTTTTAGAAACAAATATTATTATCAAAACCCGAGCAGACTTTTTTTATTATTATGAGGTGTTCCAATTTCATAATTTATGTGGTACATGAGTATACTAAAGAAGTGGAGAAAGTTGATGATATTTTAAAATAATCTACCTTAATCTCTCATTTAAAAACTACTCACTTAGTAATTCTCAATTTACTCAACTCGAAATTAGAAAATAAGCGCAAAATTGAAAAGACTTTTAATTGGGCAACTTTTCTTTATGAGAAACGAACTGCTAAAGCTTTTTAATGCACTTTTAATGATGTAATTAAGATAAAGCAATGAAGAAAAAACTAAACCAGAATCTAAAATGATGAACTAGTATAAAGTAGATTTATGAAAGGAATAGAATAAAATGGAAAGAATAGAAAAGAAAAAAGAGGACAAGAAAATTAAGAAAGAAAAAAAAAGGAAAAGATAAATGAACAAAAAAATTAAAAACTTTAGAAATTATAACGATTGTAACAAACAAATTAAATAGAAACAAAAACAAGAGAAATGAGAAGAACAGAAGAGAAAATACTAGAAAAAGAAAGGAAGAGATTAGAATAAACTATATTAAAGAAAGAAGCGAAATGAAAAAACAACGCAACAGATAAAAGCAAATAGATTTTCATGAAGAAATGAAGTATTTTCATGGAGAAAAAATCAGTATTAAAAAGTAGTCTTTCAAAAAGAAATGGTAACAAAGTGCTACAAGTACTATTATAAAATTAGCAGCCACTCTAGCTGTATGTGTGTGTGTATATGTGGTTATGTGTATGTGTATCTTTAAGCCAAAGAAAGATTTAGCCCACTAACAACCACAACAACAAAAGAGAAATGAAAACGCTGTTTAGCGGAGAATAGCAAGCGCTAGAATGCTGATGGTGTTTGTTTGGTTGTTTGTGTGACTATAAATATACTACATACCATACGTACATACATACAGGCATACATACACACATACATATCTATATACTACGTACGTACTCAATTTATCTCGACTTGATAATGATCTTGCCAACATCGAATAGAGGTTTATGTATGTAGCTGCTGATGGCGTCTATGCCTGTGTCTGTGCCTGTGTCTGTGTCTGTGCCTGTAATTGTATTGGTTTGTGATCGACGTATGCAGCGGGCATGGAAATTCTATAAACCAGCATTTAAAGTAGGTCACTGACACACTTCAAGCTGTTTCTCTGCATTTCTTTCTTTCTTGTATTTTTTCTGCTCTTTCTGTTGTTGTACTCTCTGTTAGCCTTTTTTTCTTTTTGTTTCTGCTGTTCTTTTTGATGTTGTTTTTGATCTCTTGGAAATCGTGGCAAATATTGTAATAATTCTCCATCTTTTAAATTTATGCCATGAATTTATTTTGTACGAGTATCAAACTGAACAAAGAAAGAATATATTATAGTTTCCTTGTAGATTTTAGATATGTTAGATAGATATTTAGTCTACATGAATGAGCTTGTCCTCTAAGATGATGTTCTTCGTATTACAATGATGATGATGGCCTTCTTTTCTTACATTGTAGAAATAAAGGAAAATATTTGCTTCATATAAAGTACTAAAAACGTTTGCTTCAAACCCTGAGCTCGGTTTTTCGTTTTGAAAAATGAATTAAAACAGTTTTAATGACATTTATTATTTACAAACTACACACACATAATAAATAATTGCACAAATTAGTTTAAGATTGCTATATACTAAAATTAATGATTGCTTAACTAAGTAATGAAATCCAATAAACTTAACTTAAATCCAAGCACTTGTAATAAAATAAACTACAAGCAATTCAAATCGAAATTAAAGGAATTAATTACAAATAGAATACAAGTATAACCGTATTTATGTGTATACATTAAAATTTCTTTATAAATATAATGCGAAACATGCTTGTTTTAACTCCGAAATAATTATATTCATGTCCCTTTCAACTTAAGTAAATGTAAAACCTAATAAATGAATATTTTTTAAAAATATTTAAACATTTTCAATACAATACAATAGCATAAGTTTTGTTTTTAGCAAAGTAAATATTAATTGTTATAAGTAATGCTTCTTAATTTTACGTAACTTTTGTTAATTTAATTGATTTGTTTTCTTGTTTTTTTTTCTAATTTGTTCGTTTTTTTATTGTACTAAACTTAAGCAACAATTAAGAAGTAACAAGTTCTTTATTTTTACACTGTAACATTTAAAAATATTGCTTTCAACTTTAATTGGTTGTTTGTTTTTAATAATTTAACAAATATATTTATATACATATTGATTAGTTTATGTTAAATTTACTTCACTTTCACTTATATTCCTCATTATAATTTAACTTTATTTGTTATTAATTGAATATTTTGTATATCTTCTCTGCGAAAATCTTCCTTAAAATTAGCTTCTGAAAACAAGTGTTTATCTTTGTACATTTAAATATTTTTTGCCTTTTAGCCTGAACAATAAAACTGTATTTTCTGATCTTTGTTCTGTTTCGTGTGTTTTTTCTTTCTTGTTTTCAATGAGGTAAATTTTTTTTTGAATTGAATTCATGCCGCAGATAATTTTTTACAGTTTACTTGCTTCTATGAGTTTGAAGGGGGGCAAATTAATTAACTAAATTAAAGGCCCTCAAATTGTTCGCCAATAGTTTGTCCATGCTTTTCGTGAAGTTTGTTTGTTGCCAAATTATTATTGTCATTACTGCTGCTCCTTTTTTATTATTATCTGCAGCAGCTCTTCTTTAATGTTCAGTGTTATTTAGTTTCAATGTTGATTTTTCAATATATTCATTTAACAGCTTATAAGTTTTTAGCTACAATTTTTTTACAATAGTTTTACAAGTGATTGATTTGCTGCGGATCGGTGTTTGTTGATCCGTATACGAGGTACGCTTGCGAAGCCGGGTGAGGAGCCGCGGTTTGTGGTGCACAATTGCATCAAGACGGAACAACAGTTGCAAAAAGACAATTGGACGCTCCGTTGTTCCTACGTTGCTTGTGCTCTCTTCTGAGGGAGCTTCTGGAGAAGTTCCCTTACCCGGAAATGGCCAGCTTCAGAAAGGTGCAAGCCGTTCTAATAGAGGAGTCTTTTTTTTATTAAAAACTATCATAATAAATAACCGCTTGGGTCCTCAAATGTGGTGATATAGATCACCTTTCCTAAAGGAATGGAAGTGGATCATTACAAATGAAATTATCTATCCTAACTGACAAATGACCGCGATTATAACACTACACTTTTATTAACTCATCTCATTCTGGACAACTTATTATCATTCAGATCAGGTGTTGATCTTCATCCTTTGTGTCCTCGTCTTGTAGTGATTCTAGGAATCTTTTGTAAATAAATACTGTACATCTAAGTCTGAATGCTGTCTATATTTCATCTATGATTCTGCTGTATATTTTGTCTATATTTTGTATCATACAAGATATCATAAGAAAAAACGGTTACTTGAGTCCTAAAATGTACTCCCATCCTTAATATCATTTCTCGAAAAGAACTTATTATTCTTCTTTCCCTAACCCACTCCCCTCTCACGTCTTTCCTACACCCTTTCGTCCCTGAAAAAGATCAAAAGCAACCAACAACAACGAATTATTTTTGTCGTGTGTAAAGCTGCTCTAGATGGCCACAAGAAACCTCCAAAGCTGAGCAACACTACGGCAAAGCGAGTTCATGAAACTTCCTCTCCTTCTTCGCCTTCATTTCAACGCTAGCTTCCGTGTTGTTCCTCAGGAGGGCCTGATTAATAGAGCAGCCCTACACACCGAAAAGCTCAAGCAACACAGGTCTCAGCATCTGGTGCCCCTTAACCCCGCTAAACGAAGGGAGACGCACTAAACGGATCGCTGTTTGCTTGGGCGTTTCTTCAATTTGCGTGGACTGCGTCTGTCGGTGTCAGCGGAAGCGCACCGTCGCATAGTCGCCAGCTTGGACACCATCAGACGTAGTACCGCGCAGTTGGTTCTGGCAGCTTCGACGTGATCATCACCATCGTGTCAATCACGCCCAATTCTCTTATGTATCTGTTGATGTTTGAGCAGGTGCGCCTTCTGTCGAAACGCCTTGGCGCAGACGTCGCAACGGAACGGCTTCTCACCCGTGTGCGTTCGCAAGTGTACTTTGATGTTGCTCTTGTTCAGGAAGCCCCTGTTGCAGATGCTGCACCGATGCACCGGCTTCTCCTTGCCCAGCAGTCCCGAGAGGTCGTTGGCGTTGAAGCTAACCGACGATGGCGAAACGCTGTTCAGCTGCTGGCTGCCGCCCGTCCCGCTCCCACTGGCAGATTGCTGCTGGGCGTGTTGCTGAGAGTGCTGTTGTTGTTGCTGCTGCTGCTGCTGCTGAAGACTAGCGGACTTTTTCTGCGAACGCGATCGTTTCGCTTTCGGCGTACCGCTGGGCGTCACCGTCGTGGTGTGCGGAAAGTTTCCCAGCATGTCCGGGCTGCAGATCCCGTCTGACTTCATGGAGGTCATGGAGACCGAGTACTGTTGTGGGTTGCTCAGATAACGCGTGTTGATCATGATGTTGTCCGTGGTGGACACGACGGAGCTCGGCGGACTGGAGGTGGACGTCGCCGAAGTTAGCTCGTTGCAGTATGAGGTAGAACTGGGCGCTTCGCTCTTCATCGAAGACGAGGGCGGACCATTTTGCAAGCGGTTCTGCAGCAGCGGCATGTAGCCGTGCGTCAGGAGGTTCTGCAGCGTGGAGTTGCTCGTGTGCACCGGCGAATGCGGCAGGATGAAGTCGCTCAGCGAGTCCTGCTGTGAGACAACCAGTTTGCCGTCCTGCTGGATACAGTTGCCGTCAATCCACGCGTCCAGGTCCATCCAGGAGCCGCGCGTGTCGTTGCCCTCGTCATTGTCCAGCCTACTGGACACCGTCGTGTCGGCAATCGCTGAGCCGATGATCGCTGCGATGTCATCGATGGAGTTCATGTCCACATACTCGGACAAATCCTTGGCATCAGCATAGATCCGCACGCCGGTGTGGACGGAATCCGGCCCGTGACCACCGCCCGCGCCGCCGCCCACTCCGTGCCCGCTCATAACACAGCTATCAGCTACTGAGTAAAGCTTACTATCTAATTGACTATCGGCGAAGAGTTTGACATCGCCGAGGCAGGCTTCAGCTGCTGCTGCGGCGGCGGCTGCGGCTGCGACAGCATCCGAGCTAAGGACGCTCTCAGCCAGGCAGGTGGAAGAGGAGACGATGTTGTGGTCCGCCGACGAGCCATGACTGCTGGCACTGCCGCCGTTAATGATGGGCAGGGGCGACGTGCCGGACGTGCCCACCGCCAGATGGCTGGTGGTCGAAGCATTACCGGTCGTGGAGTTCGTCTGGTAGGCACTCTGCATGTAGTTGTTGTTGCTCTCGTCCGGCAGGCGCTGCGCGATCGCATGGTAGTGATGCCCCGAAATGCCGTTTATCGACAGGTGGCCGGTGTAGCCTGTGAACGGCGGCAAAGGCTTCAGATCGGACAAAGCGTTCAGCGATGTAGAGTTGAGCAGCAGATTGTCGAGCACATCGAGCGAATTCTTCTGCTCCGAATCGCTGGGCAAGGAGTCGAGATCGTGTTCGAGCAGTAATTTGTGGCCATCGAGCAGATACTGATCTTGACTGCCGTTCTGGGTGGGGCCCCAACAAGGACTCATGAGTAGACTTTCAACTTCGGATTCACTTGGGCCGTTCATTCTGCAAAACTTCATCATAGGCCAGGGCTAAGCGTTGGGTTTGTTGTTGGCGGGAGCTGCACTGCTCCGGGGGCGTCTGAATTCAGGCCTGAAAAAGGAAGAAAGCGACATCGGTTAGAATTAAAATAAATGAAATTCTAAAATCATTAAACGACTGATTTACGGATACGATGAACTATGAACTGGGTTGTTAAACTGTGAACTAAAAAATCTCCTACTACTTTATAACTAATCGTAGAACAAGTATTTATGGCACTTGATATCGATTAAATTGAATTACAAAGACGAAGATGAACGGAAACACAAGAAGAAGAGGATGAGGAAAGCCAAAGGATTAACAAATAACAAATCAGAGAAGGATTCTAAATCTTTCTCCTCTAAACACTTAATTCAGTGATCGTCGGTAGTTTTCGATAGATATCCATAATAGAAATAAAAGAACACACAATGATGCACAAAGATGCAGATAACAGATGCGTATACTTAGTATATCGTACAACAAACATGGAGAAGAGAGATACAACGGTATTTGGGTTGCTTCATTAATAATCACAAAGAAATTAGCATAAAATTCTTTGGAAATATTTAAGTTTACATTATTGATCGAAATCGTTGCTTTGCTCAAATGAGAGAACAAAAAACACGAGAAAAGGAATAACAACAACATGACACCAAGCAGCAAGCGTTGAGCAATCAGCTTAAGTATTCTATGAATATTAAAAACAAAACCAACTTGCAGGTGATACACATCACATTTCGAAGTTCCAACCCACCTCAAGAAGGAAAGCACCGAAAAAACACATCGCCAAGTGGCCAAAAAGCTAGCCTAGCTTTTAATACAATGGATGAGTGAAGCAGCAAAAGATCTCGGCGCAAAGAAAACAGAAACGAAAAAGAAATAGAAAAATAAAAAAAACACAATAACAACTACAGTTAAGAAGGTTCCGTAGGATTAACAGTTAACTCGAAGGCACGGCCGGCCGGATCGCCAAATTCCGCTTGATGTGAGCGGAGCTCCGAAAGCTCTTCAGAACCTGACGCCGAGTTGGGGGATTTAAAGGCGGGTTGGTAGATGGAGTGGTACGTATGTAGATATATAGGTAGGGCTGACCAGCCAGCCAGTCGGCCACTGACGAAGAAAGCAGCCGCCGCAGCCGCAGCAACAAAGAAGAAAGCAACGGAGAAGAAGTGGAGAAAGAAAACGAATACATAGTTAAGTTGTTGAGTGGTGGAGCTCTGCACGATCGACATGGTCAATTTCGCTTTCAACAGGTTTTTGGGCGGGTAGCAGAGAGCGAGAGCCGCATACCAAAAGAGTGAGTAGGTTGATTAGAAGCGGAGAGTGGCGCGGGGACAAGTGTGGGGAGCATTACATCCAGCAACCTGGGAAGACTAGCAACATGTTGTAGAAACTTGTTGCTCTGGGATTGCTTGGTTGCTGATGTGTTCGTTACCGTGTTCGCTCGTCTTCGTAATCGTGTCGTCTGTTAGCATTCGTGTTCGTCGTTCATGTTCGTGTTCTCTGTCGTCAGAGAGTCGGATTGTACTCAACGACCACGAATCCACACACACACACCAAAAAATACTTCTAACCCATATACAACTCCAGAGAGACTGAAATCGCACGCATCGTGAACACGAAACAACAACAACAACATTGCAGAGAGAGAATGAGAGAGAAGGAGAGAGGAAAACAAAAACAGCAGCAAAAGCATACATAACAAATGTACCGTTAATCAGAAGACCTGCTGACATACTTCCGCGATCAGCAGCAGCAACAACAACAAACTTCAATGTACCGAGTTGAAAATATGGTATATCTTTCGGATATGAAAACGCGTCGGCTTCACGAAGACGGCGACGACGACGAACGTATTCCACGACGCACCGTTTGATTGCTTGCTTGTGACGGTTGGCGGGAGGAGAATAAGTAAAAAGGTGGAAGAAGTGGTGTGGTAGTAGTTGTTGTTGTTGTTGTTGTAGCGTAGATTTACTCACACTTCGTTTTGTTGGCAGCGATTTATTTTCAGAGGCTGCTTTTTTTTATACACACAAATGAAGTACATACTAAAAAAAACATACCTAAAATAGTATAAAAAGTTTTGACTTTTTGGGATCGGGTTGAGTGCTTTGACGTTGTTGTCGTGCGAATGCGACAACGACGACGATAGTGATCGCGACAGAGACGGCGACGGCGACGGCGACTGTGACTGCGATTTCGTTGATGTTGAATTTAAATTGAATAGAAGTGAGTATGAATTCAATTGCTATTGTGTTTCTCATTGTTGTTGTTGTTGTTGTTGTTGTTGTTGTTGTTGTTGTCTCTGTTCTTTTATCCTCACATGAAAAAACTTCCCTTCCTCCCTTTCGACCCGCGCAATGGATATCATTTGTGTTTATGTATATGTTTTTTGATTGATCTTCTTATTGTTGTGGTTCTTTGTTCTTTGTTCTTGTTGTTGTTGTTTTTATCGTAGTATTGTTGTTGTTGCAGTTATCATACCGCATATTATGGAAATGACACTGACACTGGTAAGTATTTCTTTGTTGTTGCTGTTGCTGTTGCTGCCGACGATGAAGTCTGCTGTTATTCGAAATGAGGTGAAGCGGATTTATTAAAGCGGGTGGGCATCAACATCATGTGGTGACCGCTACAGAGCGGATGATCCATCGAATTTTGAATCCGTTCGCCGTGCTTCGTAATTCATTCTGAAGTCATATTCTACCCTGTGATACTGTATAACATCCGCTCTGATACTACACTCTCATAGTCTTTGATTTCTCTTTAAGATACTCACGGATGCCGCAGAGATTTAGCGGCTTTTGTCGATCATAGAGTAGTTCTCAGGTTTTCTTAGTGATTCTGCACAGAAGAAACACTATAAATTCGAAAACTAAAATTAAGATACAAGACAACAGTGAAAATCTTGAACTACATGAGGACCGACCTCATTCCGTGGCCTCAAATGATTTCCATTAACAAACTTTAACTTCCGGTAACCTTTCAGTTCAGAGGAAAAATAAAAATTAAAAAATGGAACAAAGAAACCGAGTAGCAAGCAACAAACCGAAAAAAAAAACAGAGGTAAAGGTTAGTGTAACAACAACTGCAACAACCGTTAGAAGCAGGTCGAGTTTAAATCATAACAACAACAACAACAACAACAAAATTACGACAGGGAATCGAATCGGGCCAACACAAACAGCATCAGGAAATGTTGTACAATTAAACTTGGTAGCTCGAAGTTGGCTGATTTCAGGGCCAAACTGATAAAAAGTCGCCATCGTGGTAAAACATCAGAAATAAGAACAGCAGCAGCAGCAGCATCTTCTAAACTAACCTCAAGACGATGAACACAAAAAGAAACCATGAATTGCACATAAAAAACGAAAAAAAATTAAGCGAACGAAAGTCGAAAACTTGACGATGCGGCGGATGAGATGAGAATAGAAGAAAAAACCGACAAAAAATATTACGAGGAGTAACACAATAGAAAGACTTGACCACGACCGAGAATTTAGCAGCTCAAGTATTCGCCAAAAAAAGCACGAGCCCAGCAACAACAAAGCTTCAGTGGCTGGTAGTGAATCACCAATGAAATGGGTGTCGGGCGAAGGGGGGGGGATGCGGGTGGGGGTGTGACGGGGGGCAATCATTGAGGTCGTCACTATCGCAGTGTTGTTTGTTTGTGGTCGGAGCTGCAATGCAACTTCAAGTTGTTGCTGTGGTTGTTGTTGCTGTTCTCTGCGCACGGACATTTTACGTTAAAGCACGAGGCTGCTGCAGAAGAACAAGCATAGAAACATAGAGTGACCCAATCACAGTCACAGTCACAGTCAATCACTCTCACGTGTGCTGCTGCATGCTGCATGCTGCGTGTCAGAGACTACTTTTAATTTTTTTCCAAAAATTCCGGTGCCAAAAAAGCTACGAACAAATCACGTGACCACATTAAATTAAAGCAAAGAAAAGCTTATGAACGCCAACAACAACGATTTCGGAAGCGTTTATTTCTTTTCGTCCTTTAGTTGAGTTGTTGCCAAGCTAGAAATTCGCAATACTTCTGAAAACAATTACAACAATAGCAGCAGCAGCAAAGAAAGTGTCACTTGATTGGGCGATGTCGTGCGAAGCGTCTTGAGGCCGTACTCACTCGCTCTGATTGGTTGGCCCACGTCACATGCCACGATTAAAGCCATCAGCGCGCGCGAGTCCGGCCTCAAGACGCTTCGTCTGACATCGGCAATTAGCTTTGCAAAAGTGTTGCTGTTATTTTCAGCGATGTTTCCTTTATAAACTTAATTTATTTTAATAATTTGTTTTTATTGTTCATCTAGAAAACGTTGCTACATGAAACACAGCCGCCACAGCAGCAGCAGCAGCAGCATCAACACAGCAGCAAAGTCAGCAGCAAAGACAGCAGCAGCAGCAGCAGCAGCGTTTGCTTTTGGGTCAGCGAACTTTCCGATCCGCAGCTGAACGAGTGCCGGACTGAATGAGTGACTAGTGATGGCCGAGTGTGCAAATGAGTGCGTGCACGCGTGCGAAACAGAGATAGCGAACTAATGCCAAGCTATGAATGACGCTTTACCTCTGTTTATAATGCTGCTTTAATGCTGCTTTAAGTTAACATTTATAATTACTGTGTTTTTTGAGTCTGTGTATTTGGATTTTTTTGGTTTTTTTAAAAACTCTAATAGCAGCATGACGCAGCGTGTAGATTAACGGTTATTTTGTCTATTATTCTTCTTCTTTTTGAAAGCAAATTCTTTTCGAATTGAAATGTAAAAAAAGAATGGGAAAAAATTAAAATGATGACGATTTTCAGTGATTCTTTCCAATTAAATTTCAATATACAAGAAATACACTGTGTTCAGTATAAAATAATGTACATAGTTATTAATTTAAATTAAATTAAAAATAAAAATAAAATAAATTACAAAGCAACTCAAAATAATCACAAAATGTAAATTTTCGCATAATGCTCTAAAGTAATTAAAAATGTAAGCTGGTTTGTGTGGAAAGCACATAAAACAATAAGATTGAGAAATATAATTGACAATAATATTGAATTCAATGCCAAATTCAATGCTCACCGAACCGAAAATTCGTGTTCTTCTGTAAAATGTTAATCCCTTTGCTTTTCCTTTTAATCCGTTCGAATCCTCTTTAATCATGGGTTCAAATATTTCTCCACTTTCGGGAAAATAGTTGGCAGTGCTTTTGTTGAGTTTCGGCTAGTTTTTGTTCTTGTTCTTTGTGTGTGTGCTGTGTTTTGTTGTCCTCCTCTCATGCACGGCACATTTTTTTTTCAGGATGTGTTCACTTCGAGATCCCTTTTTGTGGGCGTTGATTATTAGAATTGATAATTGACAGAGTGTTGAACAAACAAAGTCACGTCGATACACACAAAGCACAGATATGAAAACACAACAAACATATACTATATTGTGAAATATTGAAACGAAACTTCTGCAGAAAATCGCACACAAAATTAACAAAGAAAAAGGAAAGGAAAATAAAATAAAAGAAGCGCATGCAAAATTAAAAGCCACGTTAATGGAAGAAAGAAAAGAAAGCCATGTTAATTTGAAAAAGAAAGAATGCACGAGTATGTATAGAAATCACAGCAAAATTGATTACATATAAAGCTGAAATAGTGCAAAACAGAAGCAAACAATAATTTAGACGACTTTTCGGTGAAGTGTTTGAGCGGAAGTGAATTTAGAAGCAGACCAACAGATAGAAGTTCATTTTTATACTCACGAAAGTCGGTTTTTATTCATATGTTTTTAGAAAGGTACAGAGTTCAAACCGATGAATTTTGATGGGCGAATTGGTGGGAAATTTTTGAAATTTTGATGACGATCCAAATTGAGCCAAATCTTCGGTGTTTTCTTTGCGTGAGTTCGAGGTTTCTCTTATTATTTACAACAAAGCGTGGATAGTAGGGGAGGGAAGGGGAGGGAGGCGGGGACGAATGCACGGAGTTTTAAAGTTATGCAGTTTTTCAAAAGGATTGTGAATTGTTTTTCGGTTTTTTTTGTTAATTAAGTTCTTGTTTTTGTTCCCAAACCATTCGTTTGTGGAGGGGTGAGGGTGGAGAGGGGGGGGGCGGCAGTAACTAAGTTTTAGGATGTGAGAAAGATGCAAAATAACAAAAAACAAAAATATTTTTTGATGAAAATATTTACAACAGTTTTTGAGGTTGCAATTTTTTCTTAGTTGCTTTCGTATTTTGTATTTAACAATTTTAATATTATTGTATTTATTTCCTTTTTGTTTTTGCAAAATTTCACTTTTGTATTTAGTTGGAGTTGCTTGATGGCGTTGTTGTTGCTTTTTGTTGTTGCTATTGTTGCTATTGTTGCTATTTTTGCTATTGTTGCTGTTGCTATTGTTGCTGTTGTTGTTGTTGTTGTTGTTAGTTCACTTGCTTGTTCTTGTTGTATTCTACTTTAGTTACTATTCGTTTTCGAGCCTTGCGAAGCACTTCTGTGGTCTTGGATCGCTTTCGATGTGTCACTTGTTTCTTGTTTCTTTCACTGAACACACTTTTTGCTGGACGCTTTTCACGCGGCGGCGCTTAAAGTGTATTTCGGGTCGGTCAGGGGGACGGGGGCGGGGCAAGTTGGGCCAAACTTTGGCTCAGCGCATGCTTACACTTGACCAACTTCACTTCTTGAGTTCTACACTGTAATTCCACGTTTTATCCGCGTTTCCCTGCATTTCAATCGCAGATAATCTTTTCGCGTTTCGTACTGCGTGACCGGGATTTAAGTCGAGTTCAGATTCTCTTAATTTTTCGCTGTATTTGTTTTTGTTTAATTTCGTTTCGCGTTCGATTTGCTGGCAGGGAAGGACCGTTGTTTGCTTCTTTGGCGACCGCAGAACACACACCAGAAATGCACGCAATCCGTATACGTTGACGGTAGAAAGCTGACTGTGCGCAGGCGCACGAAATGAAAGTCGAGATTCGTGCTGCGAGGAGGCGATGCTTGGCTTGGCTCGGCTCGGTTCGGCGCGGCGCGGATGTCTCAATGAATGAACGCGCGCCGCAAGAATGGTTCAGCAACGTTCTGCAGTTGCCTGTCCGTGTGTGTCTGTGTGTGTGTGTGTGTGTGTGCAGCTTTGAGAAGTGTTGCGAACGACTTACGTTGGCTGCGGCTGTGTAACGGCCAACAACAAGTAGTTGCTTCTTCTGCCCTCTGCTTTGTTGCAGAGATTCTCTTGGCAACATTGCGGTACATGAGCGAATTCTTGTCGGCGGCGCTGGTGTGAGTGTGTTTCCAGGTCCACGCCAATCGGGCGAGCGAACCGCCGCCGCTCAACGGCGAAATAAACGACAACATGGCGCTGCAACATGTTGCCTGCTTTGCTTCAGGCATCGAACTTGTCTCTTCTCTCTCTCTCTCTTCTGCACACATGCACACAGTTCATCGCACACTCACAGCCAGAGCCACATGAACACAGCTCCGGAGCTGCCAACATGGCTTTGAAAGGAGTCAAAGTCAATGCGAACAGCTTGACGCTAAGCAAAGCAACAACAAAGCAGCGAGACGAACTCCGAAACAGAAATGAGTTCGCTTCTTAAGTCTTTTGTTTGACTTCATTAAAATATTCGTTGCAGCGCGGTTTGTTTCGAAGTCGTCCGTTCGTTCGTTCGTTCGTTCGTTCTACTTAGCGTTCAACAGGTTTTTTTCTTTGATTCTTTAATTCTTCTTCACATAAATTCATTTGATTTATTTTTATTAAACTATTCCAAATGATTAGAATATTCGAATAGATTTTGTACCATAATTTATTACGAAATGAGAACAGAAAAGAAAATTAACCCGTATTTGCGTGTGGAATTTAGAAAAAAATCACTATTCAAATATATTTCGAAATTTCTTATTAATTAATGCATGAAAGTTTGTTTCTTAAGTCTTTTGTCTTTTCTTCTTTTGTCTTTCTTCGTTCGTCTTTTCTTCTGTATACTGAATGGCAAAGTAACTAAGCTAAGCTAAGTAATAAAGTAACTATAATAAATTGCCAGTTTTTGCAAATAAAACAGTCGTCAACACTAGAAAAAGCATGCCATTTCTCGGCTTCCAGGCTCCGTCGTGTTACGTGCTCCATCACGGCGCTCGAAGATCGTACATTTTTGTTGTTGCATTTAACTTTTATGCTAATTCGTGTCGACGCTTTTTCAAGCTCAAGATTTTCAATACTTTTCCATACGAATTCTCTTCGACACGACGAGCGAATGCAAATCAGTCGAAAGAAAACTGAACGAAAAGAAAGAAATCATTTGCAGTCAGTGTGCCAAACTGGACACATTCTCGCATGCGTTCCTATGTATTGCTTCTCTATACGCTTGTGTGTGTGTGTGTTTGTGTGTGTGTGTGTATTGGACATTCATTAAAGCGCTGCCACGCTGCCTCAGCAACTTGACCTAGAAAACATTTTCCAGTTATTCCGTTGCGTCTGTCGTTCGGCGCAACACATCAGCAACATGATTATGTATCTAGCACGTTCATGCCATGATGCAGCAGCATGTTGCCACGATCCACAGTTTTCACTGCTTTGTAATGCTGTTTTTTTTCAATATTTAATCGTTTTCTTTTGTTGCTGTAGTAAATGATTATTATGTGCAAGTGTGTGTGTGTGTTTGTGTGTGTTTGGGTGTGTTTATTTTCTCCGTTTGTGTCTCCGTTGGCTGCTTGACGTGCACTTGTTGCCTTGCTCTTGATGAACGACGCCACACGTTCGACTTGCATTCCTGATGACTGCAGTCGTCGTTCTGCCGTTGTTGTTGTTGTTGTTGTTGTTGTTGTTGTTGCTTTTGTTGTCCGCTGCTGGCTTGTGCTTTGTTGCTCTTCATGTTGCTTTGTCAATTTTATTTGTCTTGTTTTTTGTTTGTGCTTTTTCACCATTGAATTTTTCGCTTTTTACACTGATGCGCTTACAGCGATTTAAATACGAAAATGAAAGCTTGCACAGTATATTTCGTTTGTGTTGTTGTTGTTGTTGTTGCTGCTGTTGCTGTTGTTTGATTTGACCACCTCGCAATGGATTCACCACCGAACCATCAACCATCATCATTGATTGATCTGACGATTTGACAGCACAGTTTTTTCATGTGTTGTATTCAAGTGTTTCGTTTCGTTTCAAGCCTCGACATTTGAATGAATCATGATTTTCGAGACTATTCACTTATACGCCGTAGCTTCGAATGTTGGGCGTGCAGAACTGTATTCCTTACGAAAACATAACTGGGCGTGTCACATTAGATACACACATGATTATATTCAAAGAAAACAATTAAAGTACCTTCGACCACTTCGAATGGCCGAGAAATGGGCAGTGTTGGTTGGCCATTGTTGTTGTTATTATGATTGTCGACTTGTCAGGTCTTTTCTATGCTTCACAGTGTTCGCTGGTTGTGCTTTCGTCGTTGTGGCAGTCGGTCGTGGCACCAAACTAGGTTAAGTTCTCTGCGATGTGCGTACAAGAATCCAAGTCATTCGTTTGTGATGTAAATCAAGCAGCAGCAGCGGCACATCGATTTATATTCCGACATGCATTCAATTCATATCAATTCAAGTCGGTTCAATAACTCAACTCGACGAGACAACGTGCTGCTCGCAAAGAAGTACAGAGTAGAGATCACAGTACAGTCCATTATGCTTGCCACGTCAGTGCTCATGATGGGGCCCGTTCTGCCCCCCCCCCTATCCTCACCGTTGCTCTGTGTACTTCTCTGTTTATCTACTTATCTGGAAGTTCGCCTGTCTCTCGCCTGTACATCCATCTGCCTGTCTGTCCGTCTGTCCGTCCGTCTGTTCATTTGTACTTGACGTTCATGCTTCTCGCTTCTTCTTGTTCTTCTTCGGCAGGGCATACAAGCAAGCATCGTACCAAAAATCAGGCCACCGGGTGGCTATAAACGATGAACCGTTAGATGGGGCTACAGCGCTACAGCGAATCAATTAAACAGTATACCGTTTCTCACTCCTCAATCAATCTTTGACAGCTTCGCCAACGACAATCCATTAAATGTGGAAAAAATGTGGAAAAACCAACCAAAAGTAAAACGTTTTTGAGGAGTACTACTATATTTGGGGAAATTTGTTTTCTAAGCAGACAGACAACAACAACAAGCACAGCACAAGAACGCAACAACTGCTAAAACGCTTAACGTCGGCCCTTTTAGCCGACTCGTTCGAGCGGCCCTCAGAATGGGTTCCTAGACTCAGCCACATTATGAATTTGAGACGCACAGCAGTTAATGATTCCCGATGTCGATCCGGAAAGGAAGCAAGGAAGGCGGGGAGGAGGAAAGCAACGCATCTAATGGAAATTTCAACAGCTTTAACAGTTTTCTGTGCCACATTTAAACTTCACACACAAAATCATATCCTATTATAGACCTCACACAGCAGAGTGCGATACCGTTATTTAGATCGAATTGTATTGTATTTACGCTCTTTAATAAAGAATTCATATTAAAATAGTATAGAAAGAAATCTTATGCAAGTCAAAATTATTTTGATTCCTGGTTGAAATATTATATATACTGGTAGTAAATCGTGGTTATTTCTGGGGCGGTCTTTAAAAAAGTCGACAAAAATCGCCTCATGCATAAAAATGAAGAGAACAACAACACGGCCGCCCTGGTCACATACCACGTCGCCATTATTTATGTATCTTCATCTCAACCTAGCATGGGACACAATGCCCCCCCCCCCCTCATGGTATGTGCCTTTTTGCCAGACAACCTCTTTAATGCTTCGACTCTTCCCAAAGAACCACAGCAAATACAATATATGAGTAAACAAGCAAATAAAACAAAAAGCAATCCGTGGTTCACACGAAACTAAGACAAAACAACACTAAAATAAAATAAATAAAATTAATTAAAAATGGGAAAATGAAAAAAGAAACTCTGAAAACAAAATTTCGGAAGAATCGAAAGAAAGGAATGCAGACAAAAAACACCAAATCGCAAAGAAGTAGCATCAAAGGGATTTCAGTGGAGTTCACTGAAGCTTTCAACGACAGCAACAACAACAACAACAACAACAACAACCACTGTACAGTTACTCAGGTGCGTTGCTGAGGTTGGTTTGTTGTTGATGTTGCCAAAGTTGGCAAACGCAGCGTAGCGTCTCCAAGTACTTCCTTGTAATAGCTATTGTAAGCATGCGTTTATAATTGGGCGTATGTGTGTGTGTGTGAGCGTGCTCATTCTCTTTCGTTCGTTTTTTACCCATCGTAGCTACATCAAACCCGTGCGCTCAAATAAAAGTGAAACAGCGCCGTCCCGCAGCATTTCGGAGCCGCTTCAGACTTTTCGGCAGAACACAATCCAACTGAAGCGAAACGAGGCGAATAACAATAATAATGACAACGACTACAAAAGCAAAAACAATGCCAACTACATTCATAAACATGGCCCTAACGTGAGTTTTGTACTCTAACCGTTATACGTTATGCGTTTCCACCTCGCGGTGTTCAAGCCAGGGCCAGCAAAAACCGTTATCAAGCTGATGGGCCGGCATCGAATCGCACCGCACATCGTGACTCTTTATAATTCTACTTATTACCAAAAACCGAAAGAAACACAAACAAATAAGAAACAAAATTGGCAGTAACAAAACTTGTTAAGGTTGCTGGGCTGGGCGGAGGTTCGGAGGGCAAAAAGAGCAGATCAACTTAAGGAAAAAAGGGCAAGAGACCTACTTACGGCCTGGGCGAGGACTGTAGCGTCTACAAGCTAATAAATATCTCAAAAAATACTCGAGCTGGGAGTATTTTAGGAGAAAGTGTTTTAGAGCAGGGTTAATTTTGAATTTAAGCAAATTTGTAGCGCCTCAAATTGAGTCTATGGCATCTCTATAAATCGCGAAAATGCCGAAAGAATCCTGACAACTCCAGCGGCAAAGAATAACATAATCCATAACATCAAAATCATTAAATTACAAGCATGGCAGAAATAAACCGATTGGGTCTGTAAACGGTTCCCTAAATCGCACTGAGAATTGTGAATGAAAGGACACAAACTTATTATTATAGACAAAAAATTACTTTTTAATATATTAAAATAAAATAAACATAAAAGTGTTTATATTTATTATTGAAATAAAGAGAACTGAATTCGTTCTTCTGTCGCTACCTGATTTTACGCTGTTTTGTTTTCCTTTGGGTAATATAGTGTTTCTTTACACTCTTTCCGCCTTAATACCAGGAACGTCCAGAAACGGACATCCGAACAGCAGACAGTCTGTGGACTGGTATATGAAATTGTGATTTATTACTGCTGAAACTATTTTTAAATACACACAGAGTCGCACTCAAGTCGCAGTCACATTCATGGACAGTCACATGCATGATTTTTTACAGTTGTAAGATGCGTTTATAGCTTCATAAAAGACCAATTAAGGCGTGTCTGTAAATTGCTTTATTAAGTGCCACAAATCAGGCATGGACGAGGGTCCAGTCAGCCATCAATCCAGCCAGCCAGCCATTCTTCCTTCCTGCCTACCTGCCCGCCTGCCTGCTGAGCCAGCATCTACCTGGCCCTCCTTACTGGGGACTTCCATTTCATCAGAAGGCTGCCTTGCTTTTCATTTGTCTGTGGTTAACTTAATGCGCTTAGTTGCAGTTTGTTTACTGTTTACTGTCAAGCGGTGGGCTCTACCGCCCTGTCCGCCACCAGGAAATATTTACCAACATCACAACTACTCAAATAAATGATGCAACGTTTGTCCTTTTGTTTGCCACTCGCGCGCCCAGCTTAAAGTACAACAAAGGCTTGAGCTCATTAAATGCGAGGTGTTGCATGTGTTGTTCTGCCGAGAGTTCAGCAGTTATTTAGATTTATGAGAAAATAAAAGGGTTTTTCTTGAAGACAAACTAAACGGAACTGAAGAAGACATTATAACCTATGCAACTGCACCATACGAATGCATTCAGTTTTATAGATACAGAGATGTCGATTCTTTTCGCCTTCAGGTATCAAGAAATGTTATATTTGTATATAGAAATACAGAATTCTATATTGTTTACATGTGTTACTATTACTGTTTCTGTGTATGTTGGTTTTAGTTTTATTTATCCATAGTTAAATGAAGAAACAATTATTTCTAGAAATATTTGGTGGAGTACTATAAGTACATTGGTTCTCGAGTTTGTGTCTTGAGTCTTTTGTACTTAATTCGTGTTAATTAAACTACAACATTACATCTTTAATCTTAAGCCGAAGCCGAATTTAAGCCGAAAAATGGGCGTGGTCTGTCCAATTTTATTTTACCACCCAAAAGACGTTACAATTACAACGTCGTGATGTAGTGAGTGATTGAGTGAGTTATTAATATAGCTTTGAGATATGGATGAGTTTCTGGAAAACAGTTAAGTCTCAAGAAACGGGCATGTTTGCTCCTTACCTCCTAGCATCCTCATCATTATCGTCATCCTTTCCATCTCCATCTCCGTCATCATCATCATAATAATGGAAGTCCCAATTCCAAACCTGACCCACTTTCTTAAAGCGAACAGCGCCAAACCGCCGCAACCAGCTTCAGTTGGAACAAGAAGAACAACGCCATGTAACAGAAATAAAAAGCAATCCATGGGACAGACAGACAGACAGACAGAAACCAGTAAACGTGGAAAGCAAAAAATGTGCTACAAAACAAGTTTAAAGAAGTGTTTTCTGTAAAAGAGCATCATGGTAGAAAGCTGGATACCCTATAAGATTCTGTAAACTTGTGTAATTTCGATACAAAGCATCTTGGACATGTCTTAAGCTGGATTCGGTTTCCATTTCTACAGTGTTTTTAAGTTCCAACTGCAACAAGAGATGATTACTAACCAAATTCTACTTTAACAATGATAACGTACTTTAATAACCATAATATATAAATTTATTTTATATTAATATATTGTTTAATATGTTTACATTAATGTGCACATTCTTATTGTAATGTTCGCATTCGGCGAAATGAGAAAGTAGACTTTAATAATATACTAGAGTCGAGTGTAGGGTATAAAGATCCGTGGTAAAAAGCACGAGATGCAGCAGCTTGTAGAATGCGAGCAGATAAGCAGAGTCAGAAACAAAAACAACAGCAGTAGCAGAAGTAATTCAATCACAGTGACAATCTACTAAACTGAAGCCAATCAAGCAACCAGAAAACCAAAAGCAACACAAAAATTAGAGGCACGAGATCAGCAATCAATCAGCATCATAGTGGTTTTAAGCAATGAGATGATGCTATCCACACCAATGAGTCCATCCATGAAATAATCCAAAGTTGTTGCTGTTTCTTTATCCGGGAGTTCACAAGAAAACCGAAGTAACAGATTATTTCTGGTTATTACAATATTATAATATTATGGTTATATTGTATTATAAATTATGTGCTTTTCATTGTGCAAATAAACTTATTTCTGGTTACTAATATTATTATATTATAAATGCAGGGATATCTTCAAGGATGCTCTTGCAGAATATACATCTGAAATCTAAAAGCCTCATTCTATGCATTCTGATTATATGGTATTCGCTTCGGTTCCTTGCTGTAAACAACCATCGATCCATGGAAGTGAGTTCACTGTAATTTAGCACAAATGCGGTTACGTCCAACAGCCCTGAGTCTAGTCCGACTGCAGGAAGCAATAAACCCAGCAGACAGCAGGTAGGATTCGCAAATCTCTGTTGCCAAATAAATCAGGATAAACTGGCAAAAACGTTCTCGTTTGTCGCATCAACAAGTGCCGTTGGCGTCGATGTGTTCTGCATCGTTTGTTTTGCGTCTGGTGCCCACTGTGCTGCGGTTGACGGTGGTCGTCACGGATGCTGTTGGAAATCCACTGTCTTGGCGATTGTCTACGCGACTCTTCTATTGTACGCTATACTGTGACGGTAGCTGTGCAAGATTCGCAAATCGTCTCGTATCCTGGTGAGTAATCAAAGCAAAAACCGCCTGCTGTGTGTTGCCTCAATACTCGACGCCGAGTTGCGTGCAACAAGCAGAAAATATGCAAATATCAAGTGTCAATCGGTCATGGTTGGCAGAAAGATTCTATCACTATGGTTGCCTTTTTAAATTTTAAGAT
Source organism: Myopa tessellatipennis (assembly GCA_943737955.2). Taxonomy (NCBI): domain Eukaryota; kingdom Metazoa; phylum Arthropoda; class Insecta; order Diptera; family Conopidae; genus Myopa; species Myopa tessellatipennis. The sequence continues at coordinate 50,780,904 of OX031314.1, read as the reverse complement.
TTGCCAAAATGCGCACAAAATTTATGATTTGGACATTTCTTTTTTCCTTCTCAGGGCACATCGTATTGTGCTAAGGTTCTATTTAACAACAACAACAACAACAACAACAACAATTATCTACCTACGAGAGTAGATTCAAATGAATAACATACATACTCGTATGTTTGTGACTTTGCGACTTTATGAGTATTTATTTACGTGATGAACATTTGTTCGCTTCACTCGAATCATTTCTGGTTCAAATCGTAGGAGTCGAAACGAGTCTCTTCTCGTCCAAAACACCCACAAAAAACTGTTCGAAACACTGTTCGACACACACACATCAACTAAACCGTTGAAATGGTGCGCGTGACGCGGCTCAAGTTCGCGGCACACTCGCGAAACGCACTCCTGTACACAGCCAACAACAGCCACAGACGCGACGGCAAAAAAACCCGGCTGCTTGATTGCGGCCAAAACCGGAAGTAGGTCACAAACGGTCAAACGGGATCTTATCTAGAAAACAACATAATAACGAGTAATAAAAATATAAACATGATATGAAAAAATTTACATACCATTCGGGTGAAGGAGCATACGACGTAATGGCGAATGGGGGCGGGGGAGGGGGCGGCGTGGTTTGCGGGTGAAGGATGCTGTCAGTGGGTGACGCTCTGAAGTTCATGAAAATAACTGCGTTTAGAAAGCGTTTAAAGTGTATTTCTAGGAGACTTTGTTGAGTGAGTTTTTAATTGTTATGTTAAGATTACTATTAGCATGTGATGGAGTAAATTATTTACGCCGAATCTGAGTCATTCATATTCAACAATAATTCAAAAACTCACTTGAAGTGGGTCCGAAAAAGTATATTCTTCATTTTGGATATAAGAGGTAATTAAATATCGTTAGTTGTACCTTCTTAGGAACCTATATAAGGTAACAGTTCCGAAAAAGAAATTTGTTCACTAGTAAAACAGTTCTGAGATATTCAATCGCTTGCAATCCATTTTTATTCAACTTGTAGAAGTAGGAAAGCGATTTTAGGTTAATTGTAAACAAGTCGACGTTCGACAGTCGAGTGTATTTAATTAGAGGCTTCTTTAGTGACCGCGTCTGAAATCGTAGAATAACTTAAATACAAATCATAGCCAAAAACAAAAACAACAACAAAACGCAGAAAGAAAACTATTTGTTGGCGGCGAGTATTAAAAAACCGAGCAACTGACAAGAAGAAGAAAATACTCAGTAAAATAACAGCAACAACAACAATGTACATCTGCGCACGTAATAATTTTCCAACCCCATTCTTTTTTACTTTAATTGTAGACAAATTAATTGCAGTCTTGTAAATTAGACCGTGGTTGTTGTTCTTGCCATATATCGTGGATCGACTGGAACCGAAATCCAAAAATTGCTGTTGACAAGAAACTCATTTAATTGTTATGAATTTCAATAACAACTGAAGCGAAACAAAATAAAAGCAATAAATGAAAGCATTTAAAAACAAATAAAATAAAGCATTCAAGGTTCAGGAGAGATAATAAAGGAAAGAAGAAGAGCTCCCATTGTGACAGATGAAATTAGTACTGATCACGTGCTATATACGATATTGACACCGATATCTAAAGACAGAACTAGATATCTGATGAAAGTCTTTTAATTATAGAAACGCTGATAAAAAACTGATAAGAAAGTGGATACACCAAATACTCCGAACTACAGACACGTTGAGGGTCCAGCGACTGATGTGGCTGGATCATGTACCGTGGATGGGCACCACCCATCCAATTCACCACCGAGGGACGGTGCACTGGAGGAAGATGTGGACTCAGATGGCGAACGCAGGAGGAGGGACCAACCAACTGAAGATTGAAACTCGATGCACGATTATTCGAAGTGACTGAACACTTCATGGAAGAATAATCGGAGGGCCCGCTTTAAGCTGTGATGTCTTAGGTTTTAATTAACCGAATCTAATTCTTTTATTATCTAATTTTATAGAGCTGATTGTGATAAAGAAACTACAAAAATATACTATTCGATTAGTTATTTTTCTAGAGCGAAAACTTTCTTTTTAAAAGAAAAACTCGTCTCAAAAATGGTCAACTCAAGTTGACCATTTGAGGAATGACTATGAGCTGGTTATTTGGACCTCAGGATTATGGTTCAACCTGAAAGCATTCAATGTATCAACATTTGAATTTCTTAATAGTTAAAAAGTAGAAACGGGTAAACGTGTAAACGTGGACGTGTTTTAAATGGATATTAAGACAGTACACATGTCATTTGGAGTGTATGAAAGAATTTTACTGAATATTGTACAATACAGCGATAAGATTTTCGAGCAATATGCAAGCAGATATAGTATAGTACATATTATGTATGTATGTAGACAAAAACAAAATATATAAAGACTTCTTTTACGGTTTTAACGTGGCTCTTTCAAAGCGAGCCAGAAATAGCACACAAAATTATCACTTTTTAGGATTTATTCTTCTGTTGTTTCCAGTGAAAATGGTTTTAAAGAAATTTTAGTAACGACGATGATACAGAGAATATGATGATTAATATTAATGACGTGGTTAACAAAGTAAATTATTTGTCATTATTGTTGGTGTTGTTGTTGTGCATATTTATGCACATTAAAAATTAAAATAAAAATAACAACAATAATAATAATAATAAGCAGCAGCAGCAGCAGCAGCAACAAACCACAACAACACTAACCAGTAAATGAATGTGCAACGAATATTTAAGCCAATACAGAAGCAGAAACAGTAACAACAACAACAACAACAGCAATAAATATACTTTTTAATGCAAAAAGGCATTTCTTTTCGGTTTTATTTTATTTTTTAATGCAAAGAAAGGAGAAAGAGAAGGAAAAAAGTACTTAAAAAGCAAGAGATAACTTCACAAACACAGACACAAACACAAGCACATCCAACACACACATCCACACACACACACACACATAGCATCATCACAACGTTCGAAATACAGCCAACGAATGTTAAAGAAATAAAGTCGGTCATGAAATCGCAAGTGACCCACTTCTGTGGCACGGCCGGAGCCGTGATCAGCTAACAAATCCGTGAAACTAACGGCAAAATGCGACACGATCAGAAAGAGATGGAGTGATGGCGAAATGAAGAGAGACAATGATAGAGAGAGAACGAGCAAACGAAATGAATTAGACACAAATGTACAGGCACACAGACAGGCCGGCAGACAGATAGACGGACAGAGAGACAGCCAAGCAATGCATCGAAAAGACAGACAGACCCGCAAATAAGGAGGACACCGTAATTGGCAAAACTTATTATTACACACACACACACACACGCACTCAGGCAGGGACACAGCTACACACACTTATGCAAACATATGTTCTAGTATATCTACAGAGCCACGTTGTCCCGCATCGCATGACAAAAGCTATAACGTGCCAAGCGGCTGACTTCATTCACAGCCGCCGTTGCCGCTCCGAAGCTGGCTGCTGGTTGCCACTCGCAGTCGGCTCGAAACTTGGCTCGGATCGGAAACTCATTCATTCACTACCGCAACCAGGCAGCAGCCGCCTAACGAGCCATCCAACCAGTCAGTCAGTCACTCAGCCATCAGTTGATATTGTTGATGGTGTTGGTGATGGTGATGTTGACGTTGATGTTGCTGATGAGTGCTGTGCCACAAGGAAGTCACAAACGCTTGCTTTCGTGATTCCAATATTTTATTTCTAATTTGTAGTTAGTCTATATTTTCTTGTTAATGTTGATCATGCTTTTTTGGTGTTGTTAGCCATTTCATTTTCTTTATTATTACGGCTTTCTTGTTTTTCTGCACTGGATTCATGGTGCAGCCTGCAATTAAATTGTGCGCCGCACTACAATGAAAGAAAAATAATATTCTTGTTGTTGTAAAGCCGCTGCGCCCGAACATCATCGCTTTACACAATCGCTGCCACATTTATTATCGTATTAAACTACTATAATTTTAGTTGTTTTTGTATTTTCTTCTTATCTTTTCTTTATACATGTTGAAGAAAAAAGTTAGCTGCTTGCTTTTTATGCAACAACAGCGATTCCTTGACTTGTATCCTTTACAAAGTGTTATTATTGTTGTTGTTGTTAATAAGGATAAACAACAAAGTAAAGGTTTAAAGTTGAAAGTCCACGAAATTAACTTTCGTAAAGGTGAAAATATTTAATCCTCGAATACAATAGAATGTTCTTAAAGTTAATAAACTTCAATAAATATGTATACCATAATAAACAACGAATCGTATATTTTGATTTAAATAAATTCTAATATTCACATCTCTATAATATAATAATGATATATAATAATAAATATCTAATACTTTCATGTGTTGTATTCATTCTATTATTAAATTCATCAACTCTATACATAAATTCATTCCAATCCAATTCTTTTTTCATTCAAATGAAGTTAAATCTTAGATTTTTAGGCAATGTATGTAGAGCTTATAATTACTTTCAATACACAAACACAGCCATTTAATACATCCATATTCTGTATTTGGAACTCTTGTTTTGTTATTCTTATGCCATGACATAAATCCACTCTTAATCTCGTTTCTTTTACCATCTGATTCACTTTCACGCGGATTTTAATGTGTTTGTTTATATAATTTAAACCATTTCTCCTTTTCTGCTCAGTGTATTTTATGTGCGTTTTTAATTTGCGGTAACGGTTATACACATGGTTGACCCAGATTTGTGGCCACAGCCACAGCCACAAAAGAGACGTGCAGAAGGTACATCGTACATGGTAGTTAGATACTAATTAGCAACGAGAGAAGATGCGAAATCATATCTGGCGAGTGGGAGATGGAAGAAGAAATGGTTTCATACGAATTCGAATGACATCATCAGATTCGATGAATCTAGGACGAATTTTGAATGTGACAGAATGAATGAATAAACGACAAGTATAAAAAATAAATGGATACAAATTCAAGTTGGAGTCAAGAATTGGATTCGACAAAAATGATTGACTGAATAACTGACAGACTGAATGGTTGACAGGCAGACTGAATGGCTGGTTGACAATCAGACTGTCTTTTAAAAGTAAAATTGTATGGCAATTTTTTGCTTTACAGACATTCCTACATACGAGTATATTCTTAATGTCTGTCTGTCTGTCTCTGTTTGCCTTTTTCCTCTTTTCTTTCTGTCCGTCGTTCTTTCTGTGGCTTTCGTGTTAAATAACCGCTTTCTTCTTTGAACGCTTGTGTTGTCCCAAATATTCTGGCGATGATGCTGCTGCTTGTGCTGTTGGCCGTATTTCTTGGCTCTTGACTCTTGGCTTAGTTGTTGTGTAGGCCATCGTAATGTTTGTTTACCAAGATTGTCGTTAAATACCTCGAAACGAAAGGAAAAAATGTTGTGAAATTGAAATCGATTAATTTTATTTCGTAATATTTGATTTTTTTCTAACCACAAGTTTTATTTGTGGGGTTTTTTCTGTAGTCTTTGGCAGCAATTTTAAATTCGAATAAAGAATAAAGACAGATGTTTATGTATATAAATGAAATAACGCAAAGAAGAGTGAAGGTATGTAGAAAAACGATATAACAAAAGCTTTTTACAAGTCATACATATAAAAAATAAATTCGTATAAATATTTTCGATCTTTAATCTCAAGTTTTATAAGGTTAACAAGACGTTTTTTATTTATATTAGAAAATCTAAACAGAATATTTACCAACCGAAAAAAGAAGATGAAGAAATTTTAAAGGACATCCTAAAGGAACTTTAATTTGAATTAACAATAAAAGAACAATCAAAAAGTTACTCAAAGAAAATTAATACAAAATCGAGATCTTTTATAAAATAGCTCTCTTGAGAAAGCATACTTTCTTCTTTCCTCTTGAAGTCTCTTTTAAAATACACTTTTTGTTAATATTTCTAATATACTTCACTATAAAACTTCACTTACATATATAACTTATACTTATATACTTCATTATATAGTATCTACTCGCCTTCCAGATCTCCAGCTGCACGTCCTTCACGGTGGCTCCTTATCAGAGGTCTCGCTGCCAATCTTAGCTCCCTGACGTAGGTTCATATCGCCGAAGGAATACCGTTATTGTGGCTCATATCACTCTTGGCAGCGTCTTGATTTTAAGCTTGTCACTTTCTGAGTGCTTCTATCCATCACAATGTTCTCTCCGTCCTACGTGAAAGCCTGGCAGGATGCAGATGCAAATGCATCTCGAGAATATCTCGGAGATGTTTTAATCATACGACAAGATCTTTTTATTTAGCAACAAGCCGTGGTTCGCTTGGCGGCTGTTTTGTGCTTTTCTCTCTCTCTGTCTCTCTCTCTCCACTTGCCACTTGATGTTTTCGTACCGAAATTAACCCAATTAAGTACCGAAACCATAATCGAACTGGACATTTTTCAGAAAGACTTCCGCCTCTAACGAAACTGGGTCAAGTGGGCCTCGCTTTTTTATTTTCAGGGAGCCCGTTTTTTATGACGCTTACTTTCTTTGCTTTTTAATTTTTTTTTATTGCGTACACAAACACTTTACTTAGTTAAGTGGTTGTTGCATTTCAACTACTGGCTCCAATCGCAAAACCAGAATTTTAACTGAAATCTGCTTGATATTTTTCACTCAGTGGCTCGCTGGCTGGTTGACTGTCTGTCCAGATGCTTAACAAGTGCATTTGTCGCATTAATAATACAACAAGCCAAATCATGGCATACCGAACGAGTTCCTAGCATACCACCAACAAGAACAACAACAACAGCAGCAGCACCAGGAAGAACAGCAGCGGCAACGATTCGGGGCCCACATTTTGGCCGCATAATTTATGCCGTCAATACGAGTTCCTTTCTCAACATAATCAAGCGTCAAACCGGATAGGTTCCACTTCAAAAATTTGGGGCTTCGCGTTCGCGTCTGTCCATGTCTATAGCGAACTTAACCCGCACCGCCCAGCCACACCCCATTCCCAACATTGCACACACACACACAAAATAAAAATAAACACCACGAAGAAATACGAAATAAAAAGACGCCAACATTTCGATTTACAGAGCCCGGTTACGATCCGACAGCTACATGGGCATCTCAGCCTACTTACGAGTACAAATGAAATTCGTCCACGTGTGAGTGGCCCGCGCTCCGTTCGGCGCCGAGACGCACTGCGTTTAGCGGCAATAAAAGTGATTGAAAATATTTTCATTTGGTATTCTTTCACCGTTATTAAGTTTGGCGGTTTTTGTAGGTTTATCTTTTTCGGTTTTGGGCTCGTTTAAATTTCGTAGAGACCTACAAGTTGCGACCTTAATTGAATACCTGTTTTTATATACACACACACACGTTGTGTATAATTTTTTTCTTTTTTTTTTGGGGTAATGGTTCTGCAATTGGCTCGAAGCTAAGTACGGTCGAATTGCCGGCTACAACGGTTCGTTGTAAGCACTCAAGTCGAAAAACTTAAAAACCAAGCTAAAAATGAAATAATAAACCTCAATTCCTGAAAAAATATGGTGCCTTCAAGTTTGTGTACCATTTTATGTTGTTTTTTGATTTTTTCCTTTGTTTCTATACTTTGTTCTTTTCTTTTTATGCTTTCATTTTGTGATAATCCATTGATAGTCGAGTGGTCGCAATCAGAGGCAATAAAATGGAATCCAAATATGAGGATTCTAATTGAATTGAAGTTCAGTGATCCAATTAAAAAGCCAAGTCTACAGGACGAAAATATTTTTCAGCACTCCCAACCATTTGAGACTTAGCAGATGTATTACTCTCAAGATTTCAGTTATTTTTGCAAAGCTTTTAATTACTCGCACTATCAGTTCCATTGGGTCACTTCAACGTTATTTTGAATTCCAATGAGACGACATCTAACCATGATTTCTATCTCAATACCTGTACTAAGTACTGTACTGTTTCTCATGGAGAGACTAAACAAGAAAAGCTTACTCACTCATGCCCACATCTGTTATTAAGCCAATCAATCGAAGTCTTCACTCCCGCTCACGAGTTTCATCAAAAAGCTTACTCGATTAAAGCTTTAAATCGCTTCCCAATCTTTCTTAAAATGCGAGCGCTGCACCGTGCCTGCAATCGGATTCTACGCGGACAAAGTGTGCAAAGTGAAAGAAGCTGCTGCACTCACTAAAGCCAATCAACCATTTTGTGGCATTAAAATGTTAACAGAGAATCTTTAATCTTAATAAAGTAGTCTGGACTATGGCGACAAAATTGAATGTCTAAGGGCTAATAATGTTCGAATTCTGATCTGTTAAGAGATTTAGTATATTCTGTAATGTGATTACAATAATAAATTACGCATCTCGATTAAGTCTTAAACTATTCACTTTCGTATTTCAATTAGCGCAATTTTAATATCACAGAAGTAAATACTCGTACATATAACACAGTAGTAGTTCTGCTTACTTAGATTTGAATTCTCACCCATAGTGCAATGAGTAGTCGTCCATGGACTAGTGAGGACGTGGTGGTTAATCGCGGGAGCTGCTCCAGACAACTCTACACAAGCAGGCACAAGTTAGTCGCTCTCTTGAACGGCTCGTAAGCAGAGAGGCGTGCGTTGGTTGCTGGGAAATCCGTTCAGTTGATGTTGGGAAATCTTTCTAATCGCATTATTGACCACTCACTAGCAGCTCTTTAACAGTTTCATCAACAGGAAAATGTGTTTAAAACAAGTGCTCAGAAAATGAAATAAAATAGCTGATATTTCACAATAATTAACATACGCACAAGGAATAAATAAATGGAACGAATTCTGCGCGGCATCATGCGATATCGCAATACGACGCGCGAACAAATGGTCAAAGAGTTTCGAAGAGTTCGTGACCACCCCGAGGTGAGGAGGCATCAATCAATCAATCCAGGGTGTTGGATTCAAAATTAATGAATGATTAATTAAATTACAGAAAATAACGTTAGGGTACATTCAATTCATTGCGACTTTGCTGTTAATACATACGAGTATACTATATTTTTGCACGCACAACCTTGTTTAACGACACAGCACACAGCTTCTTGTTGCTCTCAAAGGTCAAAGCACCGGCAAGCAATCGAAAGCTTTATTATTACATTTTAACGATAACACGTTTTGCCGTTTTCAGGCTATCAAAACAACATGTTAGCATTTCGGTTCGATAACTTTTCGTTGTTTTGTTTTTCTCATGTGCCCCATCAAATCAAGCAAAATAACCTGAACTTAACCTTGTGTGTGTGTGTTTTTTGTTATTTTTCATTAACTAAAATTTGATTAAATTATTCTAAAATTAATAGACAATGGAAAGTACGAAAGTACGACAGTGGAAATTTTATTTTTAACTTACTATTTGCTTTAAGAAATTAAGTATGTATTCATTCAAAATCATCATTCATTTATTTATCTTCAGTGTAAAAAACTAGAAACATTATTCAAGACCTTGGACAAAATTTATATTCTAAAATAAAATAACCTCAAATGTATCAAGAAACATAGCAAAACAACTTTATCTGAGATGATCGGAGGTATTCATTAAACCTTTTCAAAATTCAACACAATATTGAAGTGACACTTCTAATTTTAATAATGTGGCTCATTGCCAGTTTTTTCCGTTATTTTTATCATGCTGCCCTCTTCACAATGCAGCCACTTCACAGATAATATCGCCCTCATGTTGCATGTATTCAACGCTTTTCCCTTCCAGCCTAAAGCAGTCTTTTTCACGTGTATGGACAGCAGAATGATTCCTACCAGATACACAGATACCCACGTCGGTGACATGTTTGTTGGTAAGTTGAGTGAAGACGTCAGATGCAATGATATCCATTCCATAAGCTATCATCAGTAAGTGTCAAATATGAAACAAGTTGGATAAAAGTTTCGCATCCTATGAAATTTTAACTCTAAAGCCTGGATGAATTTTAACAGCTAATGTTGCAACATCCGAACTCCAACTTTTTGTTACCATATAGTTTTTATACCCGATTGGTTCTGATGATCGATAAATTTTGACTTGATTTCAGTTCGTAATGCCGGCAACTTGATACCCCATGCACAGTACTTTCAAGATGAATACTTCAGCTGTGAACCAGCAGCACTGGAACTGGGCTGTGTGGTAAACGATATCCGGCACATCATCGTCTGCGGCCACAGCGACTGCAAAGCGATTAACTTGCTATATCAGCTACAGGATCCGGATTTCGCTTCACAGGTGTACACAAGCTGTCCACCACTCGCTTCACTAGGAGTATTAACACTTTCATTTTTACAGCGAAATCGTCGCCTGTCGCCCCTTCGCTCTTGGCTGTACTCGCACGCCTACACCAGCCTGCAGAAGTTCTTGGATTGGAGGGCGAATGGCATGAAAGACGTGTTGATATTTTCGTCAGAGACACCGTTGAGACGTTTCGTTGCTTACATAGATCCCGAGAATAAATTCGCTGTCGAAGACAAGTTGTCCCAAATCAACACGCTGGAACAAATGTCAAACGTAGCCTCATACGGATTCCTGAAGAAACGTCTGGAATCGCATGATTTACACATTCACGCGCTGTGGTTCGATATCTACACAGGCGATATTTACTTCTTTAGCCGCGGCATGAAACGATTCATGGCGGTGGACGAAAGCACAATCGTTAAACTTACGGGGGAGGTGCGGAAATATTACTCTTGATGCATTGGGAAAACATGACCAAAGGTCAAAGAGAGGGAGTGGGAGTGCGCATCAAAGAGTGAAGGTGCAACTGTGATAATAACTCATTTTGGATACCCTGGATTGATGTCTGCTATGGTTTCTTTTTATTCGTTGTTGTATCAACTGGGACATGCAATGGTCCTTAATCGCTGTGCGATGGAGGATATATTTACAGTGTTATAAAGTGTAAACATAATTAATGTATATGTATACGTATTCTTAAATGTATAAAAATGTTTATTTTGTCTACATTATATACTATATGATTATATGTCTGTATATGTATATAATCCTAATTAATTTATATTTAATCGAATTTAAATATAATCTCATTGATTGATAAAATTGCCATAACTTTCTCTGGAATCGCCTACTGCTCCTGGAATGTGCTGTTCAGACTCTGGTAGTTCCCAAGTGCATCAACTATAATAAAACTCATAGATCTAATTTTCTAGTTTTATTATAATTGCATCAGATTCGTCACATTTTTCGCTTCACATTCAGATTAGCATCAAACATTATTTATCCAAATATACACATTATAAAGGAATAGTAGAAATCTTTATAAAAACATTTTGTCTAGAAGCCATTGTGAAATAAGTATAATAGATTAATATATATATATGTATATACATATATACTCGTAGCTCACAGTTTAACGGATTAAACAGTGAGCTATACATTATATTAAACATCATAATTAATTAAACTTTTCAAATCTGGAACACTTGCGCTAATCTCCGCAACTTCTTGTTACTTCTAAACACCATGCAATTGAATTCTTACCATTTCTTTAATGTATCAATGATACGGATGGTGACTTGCAGCACTGCTGTTTGGATTCTCCAATCGCTCAAAGTACTTCCGTGCATTCCGTATGTTTACCAGAGTCGCTTCAGACGGTATGCTTGGATCCGACATGACGACCATCACATACGTGTTGCTAGTGAAAGTGTCAATGAAGGCGGCAAAGGCGCTATTGCGTACTTCCATTGATTGGAACTTGGCACCGAGCTTGGAGCAGCTAAGCTTAAACTGTTTGATGATATTAGATACCTTCTCAAATCGATGTGAATCGCGATTCTGCTTGCTCTGACAGTGCGAAATGACAAGGAAGGTGGCCTTCTCGAAGAGCAGCACCTCGTCGGCTTCGATGACGGTAGAAAAATGTGTGAGGGAATTCTCTAAAGCGGCGACATTGGGAATGAGCATGGTTACAATGCTGGACCAGGCTCTGTCAGGTGTGAATGTGGATCAAAATCATGTACAAGTAAACTACATACATCTTACCTATACAAAGTCTCATCCCAAATACTAGTACGGAAACACGTCACGTTTCCCGGTCTGGACAAACGTATCAAGTCTTCCTCGCGATCTTTGAAGAGATTCTCTCGCTGCTCTTCCGCCACCAAATCCATTTTATGTATCAAGCAGAATATCTTAGCATCTGGTGAATTCTGTCAACATTAAAGTTAAATATTAAGTAAAATATAATTAATAAATGATTAATCGCAATTATGTAGTGGCCACCTGCAGCAACGCCTCCAGACACGATTGGTAGTAGTGTACATCCCGTTCCAACTCGCGACTCTCCACATCGAAAACATAAATCAGAACCTCAACATTGCGGAAGATGTTATCGCGCTGCGAAGCGAAGTACTGCTGCATAAATGATTCCTGACCTCCGCAGTCCCACAGATTTAGCACCAAGTTGCCCAAAAAACGCACATGTGAGTGCTCAACGTCGACTGTGGTTTAAGAAACTGATTTGAGTGGAATTCTCTTGGCTTAAGACAAGTACTTGTACTTGACACTTACTTGTTGCACCCAGCCGTGTAGTGTCCCTGGCTATGTAATTGGCAAATATAATCGACCGCATGCTGGTCTTTCCAGACCCGCTTTTGCCCATAAGTAGTACCTGTAAATGATTCCAAATAATAATAATTGCGTTTACTCTATGGCTTTGAAAATTGTGATTAAAAAATTACCTTTTTCTTCATTGCTTAGAATACACGACCAGCTCTTTCCTAAAAAATCGGAAAACAATTCTAGTTAAAAGGGATCGACCCAAATATTATGATAAAGAAAACAGCTGATTCTGGTCAACAGAAAAAGGCTGCCACCTCTTTACGATCATTGAGATTTGTATTATATTGTCTTGACAAACAGATGGCGCTTTAATTTTTAGCCAATTAATTTTTGGAAACAAATGAAAAGTGACGAAATTATCAATTTAAAATGATTGAATGTTAAATACTAGAGAATAAAAAAACAACTCAGGATTGCTGTTAAACAATTTGAGCCTTTCACGGCGATCAGGCCCTGAAAAAACCCAGGCACTTCCGTTTCTAATGGTCACTATTAGTATTACAATTGATGAGCAAAGAAGGAAAAAATGTTGATACGTTTCAAATGAGTTTTTTATTAAATAGAAAAAAAGTTCACAACTGAAATATTTATTCTCTGGTAAAGAGATTGTTTGAATGAACAAGTTTGATAGTGAAATGTTGTAAAGTACAAAGTTAATACAATATACATATATTCCAACAGTCACAAATGAGATAGAAAAAATTAAAGAAATCTAAGAAGCGACTTTATTCTGCATTTATGTCTGAACAAGTCAGGTACGAGTATGTGAAAGTTAGTATTTTAACTGTAGCATAAAATATAAAAACTACAACAATGCTAATTAAAGAAATGAAAACAGTTAACTACTAAAAACGCCAACGCTAAAAGCTGAGACCAATACACACCCTGAAAACAATAAATATAAACTCTGACGGCAACAAAATGCCAGCTAATAAGCCAGGAGAGACCAACAAATGGCTGAAACGTGATGGCCAAAGCCTCTCTTGAACCTGCGGCTCGAATTCAAGTCAGCAGCGGAGGCAAAGTTTACGCTCGGCTCATTCGCTTCTAGCTCTTGTACTTGGATACATTTACAGCCAACGTATAAAAATAATCGATCGCTAAATCGCCGAAAAAACATTGAAGCATTAGATACTAATAATAATAAATTCAAAAACAACTACATTGAATAGTGAAAATGTGTATAATTAAAAGTTTATTTGTGCTCGTAAATTTATTTTATTTCGCCAATTCACAAAATGTTGGCAAGAAGGTAAAGCAACAAGATACAAAAACAATACGAATATAAATAAAAATCAAATATTTAAATTCAAGGCCCTAGGTTGTATTTCTGCTTACTTCGGATCAAAGTCAATAATAAGAATAACAACAACCACAGTATTTAATATAATATAATCACAGTATATTTTAGAGATGATAGAAAGTTTTTAACAATAGAAAGTGTTTGAACTTCGAACATGAGTGTTCACTGTTACTATTATATTACGTTTATTATTTAATCAAACATTTTATCCAGCGCAAATCGCTATGTGAAATTTTCTTATCGGACTTCAAATCTACGTACGTAACTTAATTCACATATGGTATAAAATAATACGCCTGATAAATTAAATAATGAACGATAAAATTGTAATGCAATTAATTAATTTTATGCAATTAATATAGAAAAACCTTTTCTTATTCGAAAAATAAACAGCTCAATGTATTGGTACTTTATGAGTCGCTCTGTCCGGACAGCGAACGATTTATGGCCCAACAATTGGGTCCATCTTATGATGCACTGAGGCCTTTTATTGATGTTCAGTTGGTACCATTTGGAAAGTCACAAGTGAGTAAAGTTACACAAAACCGACATTGGACATGGGATACTAGTATCATGTATATAAATCAGTAAACAAAATGAAATTTAACACTATAATACTTCTAAAATAATAAAAATATTTAAATTATTATGAAATTATGTTATATCGTTCATTTGTTTCTTATGATTCAATTATTACATTACTATTTCAGTTTTTAAAGTCGTCACATCCAAAAAAAAAATCTCCAATTTGTAATCTGATTTTAAAGTTCATTCAATTTAAAATTCATTTCAAAATCTTAGGTTCACTCAAGCTTGGCCAGACTCTCGATTTTGAATACTTTTCCTTTAAATAGAATCCTCAATTCTAAATCATAATCCTGTCCGAATCCTCATAATCTTCTGCAATTGTTCATTATTTCATTATATTGTATATGTATGTACATATGTATAATTTAATAAGAATTAATATGTATGTATATAATTGTAAATTCTTTTTTTTAATAATTTCCTTAGAGTGAAAATAATGGCGCTCAATTCTATTGTCAACATGGACCGGCTGAGTGCGAAGGCAACCGCAAGCAATCGTGTGTATTGCAACAGACCACCGACCAGGAGCAACAAGTGAAGTTCGCTGTCTGCCAGATGAGCCATGCAAACCCATCATCCATAAAATACGTAACTATTGCGCAACAAAACTGCTGATTTTTAGTTCATTCATTCGACAACTTCGTTTTCATTTCATTTTGCAGTGTGCTGAATCGGTCGGTCTATCCGCTGATATTGACAGCTGCATGAGCTCCAACCAAGGCACCTACCTCCAGTTGCGTGCCGAACAGATCACGCACTCGTACGCGCCCACCTTTGTGCCCACAATTATTTATGATAATGTCAGTGGCGCTTGCGTAATCATTTGACCATTTATGTTTTTTTTCTTTTGCCTTTTTTTACTTGTTCTCGTTGTTTGTTTTTCCATTTCAATGATTTCAGGTTTTCGATCAGCAACTGCAGGACAGTTCCATTAGTAATTTTCGAAGCACAGTCTGCAGCTTATTGCAAAAACGTGGCGTGGTTTCCTTCCATACCCCGGCGTGCCAGTGATAAAATGTAATGTAATCAGTATTGAAAATGACAGCGGAATCGACAAATCGTATTTGTATATATTTACATATTTAATACATATGTATATATGTAGATTTTAATAAAGAACCAGAAAGAGTGTTAACTTCGGCCTTGCCGAAGTTCATATACCCTACACACTTTTTTCCTTTCCTTTTTTTCCTTTTCAATCTTAAATAGCCTGTGATGAAAGACAATATTCGTGCCAAATTTCATGAAAATATCTCTATTCGTTCTCCTGTAATCGAATTTTATTTATTTAGTGGGCGGACCACGCCCATTTGTGGTAGTCTGTTTTGGTCAGAGACAGTGGACTTCTGGACAAAATTTCAACCGCAAATTCGTTCTACAAGCTGAGAAATTGAGCTATAGGAATGGATGAATTCATATTCACTATAAAAAATAGGCGTGGTAATGGTCCGATTGAAATGGACAGAAGTAAGTAATACCTCGTTGGATAAGTATATAGATAAGTATAAATACACTATCTGCGAATGTTACGGAAATTTTTAAATGGTCTGCTAAAAATTCATATTTTTGAAAAACACTGGAAAGCAGTTTTTCGACTATAACTCAAACAATTGGTTCGACTTGTAAAACGTTGAATGTCATTTAAGGGCTTATTATTGTTCCGAATAATTTTAAAGAATTATAATAGTGAGCTATCGCTCACCATATATGAAAAATCAGCTAATAACGGTGAACTGAAATATTGTGTGAAATTTGTAACCGTGTGTACTTCGGAGGTGGCCTAAACAATTAAATTTTTTAAACTTAAAACAAAACCCAAAATTGTTGACATTGACTTTTGAAAAACATAAAAAAGAGACATTATATCGCAACATTGCCATAACACAAAAAATATGGAGTTGCCATTTCACAATCGCCAGATAAATTTAAGAAAGAAAGTTATAACCAAGCACATGATCCTCTGAGCAACAGGCAACTTATGAACATCGCACTATTTAATCCACTTACAAATCTATTCATCAAGGCCGGGTACTTCTGGGACTACCCTCGTATGAACATTGAATATTTATCATTGAATAAATTAAGATTTATAGTGATCAACACTGTTACTCTTGCTGTTGTTTGTTGCTGTTTATTTATTAAAGTCTTTAAAACTGTATAGCGTTCGAATTTAATAGAATGTTTCGTATAGCCACGATTGATGGCTATAAATCGTAATAATAACGATTTTTGAAACTGAAATAAAGAAATAGTAATAAAAATAAAGAAACATTTCATTTTACGAACTTCGAATTAACTTCTCATTATAGAATTTACTGTAGGTAAAATGGTAGGTGCAATCGACAGTTTGACGCCCAAAGTGTATCAACGATGTATAACAATACATTATTTTCAAAAATATTACAGAACAAATGAAAAAATATAAACAACTATGCATTTGCAACAAAACATACCAAATAAACATGAGACATAAACAACAAATACTGTGTAACATATGGAATCATAAATTTATGATTCCCGAAAGTGATCACTTTCGCTGGAAGTGATTTTTTAATTCAACGAGGCTACACGATTTTTACGGCGAGGCCAGAAGTTTGTTGCAGCGACTCAAAGTTTTCTTTCATAGTGCTAATGAAGTTCCAGCAAAAATGCATGAGTCTGAACACCGAAATTTAGAGAGTCCCATCTCTTAATCGCTGGTTAAAACATTGCACATATTTTTATTTTGAAAGTGAAATAATTGTAACACAGTTTGTTTCCTGTAATTCTATCCTGCATATTTATGCAAAATAAACCAGAATATATAAAATAAATGATTGTATTTTATAGAAACGGTATACACATAACAAAACTGTAGTTGTTAGAATACTCGAGGGAAACAAAGTATACGGATTTCCTACGATGTGCCATACAAAAGTATAAGTTTTTTAAGTATATAATAATGATTCTCCATTTTATTATTAATTAAATTAAATAAAATATTGTTAGCAAGTAGGTATCTCCACTCGTTACCATGTTAACGAATTTTCCCCCAACTTCACCAAACCAGCAACAACAACTCAATGGGAAATTACTCGTATAGTGTACATGTTTTTTGATTTTGCGATTTTTGAGTGTAGTGGAAGAGTTTCCAATCTTATAGTGTTTGTTGTCTACGGACTGGTCGTATTCGAAATACCCTACACCATCAAGCTTCCAGTAGCAAAAATTCATTGTATCATAAAATGCTATGTACAGTTGTACTCAGAAAGTTTGTACAGTTGCATTCAGAAAGTTTGTACAGTTATCAAGAAACCCATGTAAAACCCTCTTCGGCCTACTCAGAAATGCAGGTGGCTGTCATAAATGAAAAACTGAATGTTCCCTTTGGGAAAAAAAATTAGCGTGGTCATTGACCTATTATGCTCATTTTCATTTGCGTTATCTATTGGTTTGTAGAATGTGCTTTCTGAGCAGGTGGATTTTGTATATTATTTTGTATTTGTAAATTGTGGATTCAATATTTTTGGTTTGACATTCTTTTTCACTTCTAAGTAGTTGTTTTTACTCGTATATCTTTTTAATTCAATTCTTTTCGTCTCCATATTTTCTCGATTATTTTTTTTAATAATAGCTGACCCAGCTATTATTATTTTGCAAATGATGTTCCGCCATATAAAATTTTTCTGATTGGTGCTATGAACAACGAAGGCACGCAACACATTGCCTTGTAAATTATTTCTGATTTATATATCAAGGTCTCTCAAGGCAGAAAGACACGCACCACACTCACAACAGTCAACACTCCGAGATATGTATGCATGTATGTGGGGCTGTCTCTCCGTTTTACAACGCCCACATACATATGTCACACCTACTTCTCCCATGCCCACTTCCACTGTTTGAAATACGAACAATTTGGATACTGTTCATACAAAAATATTAAAATCGTGATTAAAAAAGGGGGAGGTGGGGATAGGAGATTGATATATACTTTACGACCTATTCTCATATCTACCAAATATACATAGAAAATTTCATAAAAATCGGCTGAGCCGTTTGGGAGGAGTTCGAACACAAACACCGCGACACGACATTTTTATATATATAGATTATGTCTATGTTATATATAAAATGTAGTGTTCATTTATTACTTGTCCGTCAAATATTCTTTATATTTAAAAAGTTAATCGTTGAAGAATGTTAAATGCTATTTTCATCATCCGGAACATATTATAATATATGGTGTTACTGATAGTTTATATTTGCTATCCAACGTTCATCTTAATGTTCCTCGTCGTACATTGAGGCAATATGAACCACCAGCATGAACCACTTCGGAACGCTTGTGCTGATTTTCACACTGTGTCTTCTGAAATAAATTTTTCTGATTCAGCTTGTTTAGCTAAACAAAAGATTTAAAATTTGTTATCCATTTCTAAAATGTTCTTATCAAACTACAAAGAAATGTACAATAATTAATTTCCATATTTTCTAGAACGTCCAAACGTTGCGCCCTTTGTTCTGAATGTGATGGTATTGAAATTAGCGGCTCTTTGGTCTCCTTATAATCTCTTATACATCTCCGTTTGCCTTGTTGTATGGCAAGGGTAGATGTTATAATTAAGGGCAAAATAAATATAAAGTATAAATAGTAATTAATCTAATATTTAGTAGTATTCATTACTCGACGTTGTTTTATTCAATACGCTTAGCACTAAATTTGACAAAATTAATGTTTAATGAGAAAAATAATTTTAAAAAGGAGTTAAATGGTAAGTTAAAAAACAATGTAGCAAGAAAATAAGGATATAACAAAGTATAATTTAAATTTACAGCCGAAATTTTGGTCCTTACATTTGAAGATTCATACAGTAAAAATGACAACACAAATATGTAATATACATATATTAATTTGGCCACGCATAGGTAAATATACGAGTATAAAGTGCATACGAGCGTATATTCACATATTTACTCTAATAATATAATAAAAACATTTTTAATAGATTTTTCTGATATATTTAGTGTATATAAGACCACCATTTCCACAATAATATAACACAAATAGTACATATTAAAAATAAGTTATAATTATATGTTGAACAATGAAAACCAAGTCGAAATACGTTACTACATATATTGTGTACATACATACATGCGTACCTGTTCTATGTCAAAATAATACTTTTTAAAGGAATGTTTATTTTGAGGCGGAAAAGGGAGTTTCTTATGTAATAAAAATATTTTGTGCAAGATAACAGCAATTAAAGTATAACAATCTTATTTATAGTATAGCTCCACATCTCGCTTCGTAATATGTATATTTTCCTAAAATGTCTTTTTTTCCTTTTACTTATGTTCGGAAAATGTTCATTAAGACTTTTAACTGTTTCCTATGTATCTCTCAAGGTTATATTAAGCACTATTTTATGTTGTGCGAATTTTTATCAGGTTTAAATAGGTAGCTATGTAGCTTCACAACAGCAAATAAATGATTTTTGGGCACCTGATGAATCCTTGTCAAACGGGAAAGGGCCACGCATGAAAACATCTATCAGTTGACAATGAGAGCTGATAAGACAAAAAGTTAATAAGTTTGCACTCATAGAAATACAGACACAATAATATTTACTTCATGATTATTTCCAAATCAGTAACAACTTCGCCATCGCAATTCCAGCTTGATATTCTATCGTTATCCATGTCTACTGCTGAGATAGGTTGACATGAGCCTTTAAGGCTGTGTTCTTCTTCCGTCAAGCGCTTAGAGCGAAAACAGAACTTGCGTGTGCGATACACCTCCACAAACGGCAAATCACGCTATGAGAACAAATTTCAAATTGTAAGATAAGCAACAAAAATTAATATCAAAGCAAACTTTTTCATATTTCACTTACGATATTCCCATTACGTCTCATGGTATTCATTACAAAGCGAACATTATTGAGCAACGACGTCTTCCGTACCAAAATCAAATCCAAATAGCCATCACCCAGATGACAATAGCGCGAGATGCCATTTGGGCTGCGCGTGCAGGCGCAGGCAATATTAGCTCCACTAATCATGAAGAATGAACCTTTTATTACTTTCCACTGCGCCGTAGTGTCCTTCGTTTCACTGCTAGTTCTGTTGGCATCAATGGCAACATTATCGACCGGAACATTTGTGCTTGGATTGGTATCAATTCTTTGCTCATAATTTTTTTTCGTCTCGTTTGATGATGTACCTTTCGCATTAAAGTGGCAAGATGTTGCTTCGTATTCATTTTGCGAGGTCTCCTCACTTGTTCGCATTTTTATAGAATGCTTTGGTTTTTCTATCACATAAGTTTTATCACAGTCCTCACTACTGGTTTCCTTAAAATAATTCCCCCTCTCACACTTGTTTTCAATGCATCGCACGTTGTAAATCGAGCTTAAAACGTCACTTGTTTCTCTATTGTTATGCGATAAATCGTTCTTCGAATTTTGGGAGTGCAGTGGCAATATTTGCTTTTTGTTCTCATCACTTTGTACATTATCATTCCTAGCAGCTCTTTCTGGATCGGAGCTCCTTTCCCCTCCGTTCTGGACAGAATTGCCATAATCCAGTTTTACGCTGGTTGACCCTACAATCGCAGCATGGCTGCAGCGTTGGCAATTAGCACCGCAAGAGATGTCAATATCGTTGGAAATTAGTTCTTGATGCTGGTCTGTATCAGTAGACACCAATAAACGTATTTCAGCTTCGTAGCCACAATTCTTAAGAAATCCTTTGACACCTGAAAATAGGTTAAACATAACATAAGAAATAAGACGATTAAAATTTATCGTTTTTTGAGCTTGGTGCCTCTAAAAATATCTCTCTCTATTATATCATATCCTCTTTAAAATATCTATTATTTAATTAATAAGCATGGTTGTCTCAATTTTGGCCATTTTGACATACAAAGCTTTTTCCAACCTCACAAAAGAAGGTTGGTGAATTAAGAGTAATTCTAAGAGACTGTTTTTTAGCTTTCTTCGAGATTTCGGACACAAGGGAGTGAGTATGCCTCTAGTCCACATGTATGCTGATGTCCTGTTATTATTATAATACGACAACCAGCTGTGGACTGGATTAATGTGGATCTAAATTCAATTTCATACTGGGCCCTTTTTTACTTAATTGGAATTAAATAAATAAATTAAAATACCTGCGTATTCATATCGCTTTGTGCCCATCCATCGATACTTCTCGCTCTTGACTGCCACATCACCCAGATAGCCGTAAGACAAAACACTCGCACAAAAACGTAAAATACCCTCGTGATTACTCACACTGCAAATGTCTAGTCCGCGACGCTGCCCTAGTACCAAATGTATAGCCGCCGTCTCGACGTCTGCGGTGCCGTGCAGACTGTAAGCCACTGTATCAGTACTGCCTGCCGGTATGATTCCCATTGGCAGCGCAGGCTTTGGCACGTACGTGGGTCGGCGTTCATCCATGTTGTTATCACGTATGCCACGAAAGAGCAGACCATTGATGACTTCGGCAACCGTTCCATCGCCCCCAACACAGCAGACAGCGTCGTACGGCGCAAGATCGTGACTCGTGAGTATATCACGTATTTGATTGGCATGTTGCGATATGATGCATGAAGCATCGATACCGGCCAACTGAAAGAGTGGTTTGCAGTGGCGTTCGTAGACCTGCAGACCCTGTTGACGTCCTCCATAGGGATTGATGAAAACTAGCAGTCGCTGAACCCGACACTGAGAAGCAATCCTCTGCGTAACAGTAGCGTGCCACGTCTGCACAACGTAGACGTCCGCATTATAGAAAGAAATTTGGCGGACTCTCCAACGGTTGCAGTCTGTAGAGGACTTAATAACACGCACCGCATAATGAAATGTTATAAACTGAGCGTTAGAAGAGGAGTTGTCGCGTGCTGATGTCTTAGAATCACCACCTTTGGTGACTGCAACGATATCGGCAATTTTGATCACGTTATTGGTTACACTTCTTTCCGTTTCTATATAAAAAAATCTATTTCGTATTTTAATGTTTATTTATCTGCATGCTAAAAATACCGTTCTTGGAATTCTCTTGTTTTTGGACAGAAGCTGAGCTTCGTCGACTATTCTCTAAAGCATCCCACACGACGAAATCAGATTTGAGCAGAACACGAAATCTGCGCTTTTTTATTAAGAAATTGTTCAGAAGTATGTCACAATCCTTCCAATGTTGCTTCGGTTGTGAGAAATCTGCACGATCTTGTGCCATGTTGCCCCGCGTGGAGTTCGTTTTGTGTCGGTTTCAAGTTGCCATGTTCATGCCTGAAATAAAAAAAACGGGTTTTAGTAGTAACTACTTAATGGGGAAAAATATAATACAATAATGGAAACAGAAGTGAAAGTGTTTTTAAATCGTCTTAATACGGTTTTAAGGATTTCTTTTGCATTATTGATTAAATTTCAAAACTATTTATGTACATATGTATGCTAAAAAAAGAAAATGAATTATTATAGAGATTCGAAAATACTAGAGAACAGTTTAGAACTATACTTTAAAAATAAATGTATTTAATACAATAAAACTTAGCAATTTTATAAAAAACAACTATTCAATTTTTTACTAGAATCTATGTCAAAATAATCTTTTGTTCCACTTCACAAAATTCAATATTCAATGTAAATTTGTTGCTTCCACAGAAGTTGAGTAATATTTTAGATCACTTCTCTATTATTTATAAGCATTTATGTAACTGTAAAAAAAGATACACATGTTAAAATTTTTCGTTTTTATAAGCAATACCTTTTAGTTGAAAGTGCATAACTGTTCTATACATCAGCAGAACTTTTGCAATTTTTAAAATGCCACGTTTTAGAATAAAAGTGAAGTGGGGCCGTCAACTCTTTGAAGGAATTGAAGTCAACACGGACTCTGAGCCTGGTGTATTTAAAGAGCAACTCTTCACTATAACTGGCGTTGAACCAGATCGCCAGAAGATAATGTTTAAAGGGAAGAATTTAAAGGACACCGAATGGAATCTAGAATTAAAGGAAGGATCAACAGTTCTACTCCTCGGATCAAAAGAAGAATTTTCAGAAATGATGGTGGGAATTTCTCCAATGAAATTTATAGAGGATTTGAACAATTCGGATTTGGCTAGTGCATTAGTGTTGGACCCCCGGCCTTGTGGACTCACAAACTTAGGAAACACTTGTTACATGAACGCTACCATACAATGCCTTAAATCTATTCCAGAACTTTGCCAAGCCTTAAATCGATTCCCGTCAAAAATTTCTGATAGCGCACCTTCGCCGATTGCCCTAACTTCGTCCATGAAGCATTTGTTTCAACAAATGGAAAAAAGCAAATGTGTTAAACCGATTGCATTACTTCGAGATCTTCATAAGGCGTCGCCACAGTTCTCGCAAACTGGAGAAAATGGTTCCTACCTCCAGCAGGATGCTAACGAGTGTTGGTTAGATTTACTGAATCTATTACAACAACTTCCACCATCAAAAGGTGTCGAACAAGGCACGCAAATAAAAGAATATAAGTCGTTTGTCGAACAATATCTTGCTGGAACTTTCGAAGTCAGAATGGACTGCGCCGAAGATCCTGACTATAATACAATACGTAGTACTGAACAATTTCTTCAGCTCAGCTGCTTTATATCCCCTGAAGTAAAAGACATGAAGAGCGGTTTGATATCGGAAATGAAGGAACAACTAACCAAGTATTCCCAAGAACTAGGTCGTGATGCAGTCTTCAATAGAATTTACCTGATTAGTCGGCTACCTGCGTATTTAACAGTTCAATTCGTACGATTCCAATATAAAGGAAAGGAGGGAATTAATGCAAAAATCTTGAAGAATATTAAATTCCCTATAGAATTTGATGCCTATGAATTGTGTACCCCGGAGTTGCAGGAAAAACTGTGCCCCATTAGAGCAAAGTTTACAGAAATTAAAGAACGCGAAAGCAGCGACAATTTACATTCTCTGGGCTCCGAAAACCAAGACTCTAAAATAGATAACTATTGGTTCGAGGACGATATCGGAAGTAACAATTCCGGATATTACACCCTTAAAGCAGTCCTGACCCACAAAGGCAGGTCAACCGCTTCGGGTCACTATGCAGCTTGGATCAGAGAAGATGCTGACAACTGGTATAAACTTGATGACGATGTTGTTTCATCCGTAACAACAGACGAGATTTTACGGTTGTCTGGAGGAGGCGATTGGCACTGCGCATACGTTCTGTTATATGGACCAAAAGTAATGATGCCATTAGAACCGAAGGACAAAAAATAGAGATTATTTGAAGTATGATATATGAAAAAAACTGGTAACAATTAAAACTATCGTAATATTGCTTGAAACATCAGAAAAACAGAATTTATATATAAATTCGAACGGGAATGCGCATCGAGATGGAAACAACTTCGGTATTTTCGGGGGATTTTTTTAAACGCTAATATTATTGATAATTAAATTCATTTAAATTCTATGAAAACATTCTCACTTAAAACCCTTTATACGTTACGTACTTAAAAACAGTATTATTATTTATTCAGTATTTGGTTTAGAAAAATAAAAAATGTCAATTAAATTTAGAACATACATTTTAAAGTGAAAATACAATATAACAGATGTTATATGTATATACATATTCATTTATATATAACATAATATTTTTAATATTTTCTTCGTTAAGAATTCTTCTAGCGGTATTCTGTTTTTCTATCACATTTTATCAAGTGATAACTACATGTAGATTGCAGGTATGTATATATACTCATAAATAAGAGGATATACACACTATCGTTTGTATATAGCACACTATCTTCTGTTATATATACTTCAGTCTAGTCTATTTAAAAGGAAAAGGCATAGGGAAAGGAAATAAATATAAACAAATCTTAAAAACGTCTACCTTTCGGCATTTATTAGTCGGTTTGCATTCTACTGTATGTAAAATGTTTGTACGTTCTTGGCTTACGTTAAACATCAGTTAACACTAGGCAGGTTTCTGATTGCGCACACGTTTAAAGTCTCACTAATAATGCTGATAAACAACATATGCAATTCTTATAATTATTGAATAATACGTATAGTATATGTATATACTACAGTGAAATATTCTACGTATTGGTAGAAGAGGCGTTCTCTGACATAAACGTTGTATCATCATAATATATTATACAATTTCTATCGACTAAGTGAATTGTTCTAATCGCGCTGTGTAATCTAACATTAAAACTTTGGTTTGCTTACTAGCCCTTTGCTTTTAAAACAGGTTAACATCTACAGACCATATCTGGGCACAAAGACTTAAATTTTTTATACAACCAGTTTCACCACTCGAGACATTACAATGGTAATAGAGAAACCCAAACTCTATACGGAAGTAACACATAAGTCACCTTATATTCTTAAATTAACTTCGTAGCTGTTGACCTTAAGACAAGCTTTTGTTTTGTTTGGTTTTTTTTCTTTTTCTTACTTCAGACCTGTTTGCCAAAAATCGTGGTTTTCATGTTTTATCATTTAGCAGCCGTTTAAAGTACAATTAATAAGTAGAAAAGCAAGATGCTGTGCTTAACCGAAGTGACGATTATATACATAAGTAAATATGTATGTATGTACATAGATATATATATTATTGAGACTTGGACTTGGAACTTTACCCATGTTTTTGTTTCTTTAGCTAGAATCGAATCGTTTTAATCCAAACAGATTTATTCACATTTATTTTATATTCCATGCCTTTGGTTGTTTGTTATTTGCAAACCTATACATGTTTTAGACTTTTCAGTGTGACTCAAACTCTGCTTGATTTGTATCTAACAAATCTTAATGCGAGTAATTGTCTATAATGATGAGTAGGTTACTAAGCATTATACTTAAGTTCTATTTTCAACAAAAACTATGTTGATGGATATACAGAAAATAATATTTAATGTAACAATTGCAAAGCGATATTTTAAGACTATATTTATAAGAATTATATAAATTAGCTTCTAATAGTAGTATCTCAATACTTCTACTTAGAATCACGTCACGATAATGAGAAGATAACAAGATAATATCACAGGAAATTAATATTTAATAAATATACTATATACTTATATTTATTTTATTTTTATAACTGTGGATATAAAATGTGCATCAAACTTAATTTGTTGCTTTTCTCGCTTTTATTTATTGCTTTGCGCTTTGTTTTGTTATGGCCGGTTTTTCTTTTTAGTTTCTTCCAGTTCTATAAGGCTTTATAAGATTGAAAGAATATATGAAATTACACTAAAGACACTTATTTACATCATTTAGGTTTTTTATTTATTTTTATTTTTTGTTCTTATAAACCTTAGATAACTACATTCGATGTAGATTAGGAACTATATTACAATTATCTGAGGTCAGAGGTTAGATTTCAATCATAATTCATTGAAGCAATTCTGTATTCAGTTTTTATTCAAGGTAATATTTTTTAACTACAACTGCATACTTTGAACAATAACTTTGTGTATACGGGTATGTAGATAAATACATTATTATAAAGAATACATTCTTCGATAAATAAAAACCCGTTCCAAAAAAGCAGAACCAGAAACCATTATAAACATACCTCGAACGTGCTCGCACCTTCCCGCATCAACGAAATCATCTCTTGAAACCGAATTCAATTCATTTGTTCTTGCACTCGATTGGCCGATATATTGGCTACTTGATTTGTTGTTATCCAAGAAAAGTCGATTGCTCTGCTTCGAGATACGTCGAATGTATGTACATAAGTGTTCAAGAGCTACTTGAACTATTTTAATTTTGTACACTGTTATGTCGAGAGCAGCTTTTAAACAAACTTTATTTATTTACACAATTGTGCAAATTTCTTATATGTAGAAAAAGTCAATAAAATAATTATTTGCAGACACCGCTTTTTCAGTTAACCGTCAACGAAAATGTTCAGCAATTGGCTGTACAAAGTGAACTGAGTAAATTTGCGCTGAAACCATGAATGAAATACATCCACTCGATGGAAGCGACTACCGACTGGAATATCATCATATATGAAATACTGAGAATAATGAATTCAGAATGAGAAATAAATATTAGCACAATCAACTAAACCGATTTGACTCAGATACATTTTTAAAACCTGTTCCAGATGTTTTGCAACATACTTCTACGGGATTGTATTATATGATTCTTGCTTATACAGGGAGCATACGATGATTTATGTTTTTCTTACTTTGCGGAGATTGATTTTAAGTTTCAATTCATTTATGAAGATTAGAATACCTGTTTCTAATTTTTTGGAGATATAGCTACGAATTTTTCAAAGTGCTATAACTCGGAAACCAGACGAAAACTGGTAAAACTGATGTTATTGTTGGAGTCTACGGAGCAAATGCAGAACAGGTTCCAAGCTCAGATCTTTTTTTTCTTTATTGTACGATTTTTTATTGTACGATTGCGCAGACAAAATTGTTAGTGAAATTTTTGAAATTTTGAAAAGTAAAGTTAAAGTAATGTAATACAATAGTAAGTATAACTTATTATACACCATTAAAAAAACCACCAAGAAAAAATCAATATAACTCCTTAACCGCCATGTTATGGACAAAAATGTATATTACATAAATTAAAGATATTCAAAATACCTTTCCAACAGTACTTGTTCCATTAGCTCACTTAGTTTATGAGATAAGACTTATTAAACCATTTATTTAGCTTCAAACGGTCATAAATCTAGGATGGCTGTATATAAACCAGCCACTTCCGTTCCTGATGGTCCCTACTAACGGTAAACGGTATTCTGCATTTATGCCGATTCTCCATGCACGACAACAACAGTAACCTTCTGGGCCTAAAGTAGAGTCTAGCCAATTAATCTGTCTGCTTATATTATGTTAGAAATGTCAAATTTGACATTTGTTTAACTGCAACCATACATGCAGATGTATCATCACCATATGACATGCAGATGTGTTTTCGGCATAAAGTTATTATAAATTATTTAGTTACGTGATACACACATGTAATATAAAAAGGACAATACAAAGGAATATCCAAATGTTTTTCATTCAAATTTTATGCTTGACTATAATTAGTCAAATTAATCAAATTTAAAAGTAATAAAAGATTTTAGTATTAAAGTCATCAAATTTTAATATTAAAGTAATTACAATGTCCTAAACGAAATAAAAACCGTTAATAGCATATAAATCTACACTGTATTTTACATCTGGCAATATTAAAGGTTTTTTAATAACAATTACAAGGCGAACAAAACTACGTTAAAACTCAGTGTTTGACATTGTCATTTTAAAGAATTGGTGAGAAAGAATATGGTTAAGTTAAATCACAAATTAAAATGAAGACCACACTAAATTTCTTGTTTCCAATTACAACAGGAATAACTTCTGTGTGGAGACTTGACGAGAGATATAATTTTTTTTCCAATGGCGGTTTACATGGTACAAAAGAAACATAATTTGTTGTTGTTTCCCAATGCAAATTGAGTTTTTCCCTTTAGCGTCAGGTAGCGCCGAAAGCTGTTGTTGTTGTTGGGGTCAGCACGAAAAACAACAAATGCAGCAATAACAACAAAAACATTGGTGGGGTCGACAAGCGCTTTATTTAAGCCTAATTAAATTTTAATATCAATAGTAATCTCTATATTTCACGAAATAAAAACATTTCTGGCACATCTGGCAATATTAAAGGTATAAGAATAAACAAATCGAACAGTACTATGATAAAATTCATTGTTTGACATTTCAGATATAACGAGTTTCGTGACGGTATCAGGTTTTTGTTTTTTTGTAAGTTTTACTGTTCAAGAAGGATATAAATACTTACGTAGAAAATTATCATGGATGATGGAGATTATGATAACGATGAGTATGTGAAATTTGAAGAATTCATATGAATGAAATTATCTGCTAAATGTAAACTGAACTTGACCTAACCTAAAGGTTTTAAACTTCTAGTGTTGGTGGTGACGAATTTGATGAAGTTGACGAAGAGGACAATATTGACGACATAAATCAGGAGGAGGAAGTAGATAATATTGAGATCATAGCACCAGGAAATGCTGGAGGCGGTGTGCCAAAGTCTAAGCGCATCACCACAAAATACATGACTAAATATGAGCGGGCGCGTGTCCTCGGTACAAGAGCACTTCAGATTGCCATGTGCGCTCCAATAATGGTTGAACTGGAAGGCGAAACTGATCCTCTTCAAATTGCAATGAAAGAGCTTAAAAATAAAAAAATTCCAATCATAATACGACGATTTTTGCCTGATCATTCATATGAAGACTGGAGCATAGACGAGCTAATTATAGTGGATCATTAAAGTGTACGCAGAGTAGTTATTAAGTTTAGCATTAACTATTGATACAAAAAACTATTTTCATTAAACTTCGTTGGTACTCGTAATGTAGAAAAAATTCCATTTTAATTTTTTGGTTTTTTCGCACATTGAATTAACAGATAAGTGGATTTTTAGTTTGACAATGATGACCTGTAGGTACAAATTATAATATTTAAAAGTTAAAAAAATACAACCAAAATTTTAGATAAATTAAGGGCTCTAGCTAGCTTTGACTATTCCAAGCATATCTATAGTTTTTGTCGAAGCAAACGCGTTCTAAAAGTCCAACCACATTCGGTCCGGTTCGACATATCGTTTCAATGACGCTGGTCGATAACCCACAGTCGGAGAGATTCTCTTGCCCAAAAACCTGTCCTGTATTTTCAACGCTGCCCTCATAATTCTGCTTGGGATCCTCCAAAAGTTTCAGTGTAGCCTTGCTGAAAGCTATTGTATTTGTTGCCGTAGCTAATGTAGCGCTGAAGGTGTCTTTAGATTCGCTTAACAATTCACATATAGAAGGCAAAAAGGTAGGCAACACGATACCTTTAACTTCTATACTACAATAATCTACACCATCCATGCGTACTTTGTTGGAGCGCGTCTTCAAGTGCTGCAGCGTCGCTTTGGGGAAGGCAACTGGAGCAAGTAAAGTAGGTGGCACTCCAGCTAAACGACCCACGGTAGGAATAGTACTTTTTGCATTTAGTAAAAAACTAAAAAATCCTTGACACTCCACGCCTTCGATAAGAACGAGTGAAATATCACTAAAATCATCTGCCATCTCTTTAGCCTTATTTTGGCGCGAGTGCGCATTTTGTATTCGAAGTATTTCCTTTTCATCTACACCTAAACTTTCTAGCCAGTCGTCGTCGTCTTCATCATCTTCTTCAATGGCACATTCACCATTTGCAGAGCCTGAATTGAATAA
This sequence comes from Myopa tessellatipennis, assembly GCA_943737955.2. Classification (NCBI taxonomy): domain Eukaryota; kingdom Metazoa; phylum Arthropoda; class Insecta; order Diptera; family Conopidae; genus Myopa; species Myopa tessellatipennis. The sequence goes on along the minus strand of OX031314.1, from coordinate 50,750,198 downwards.
TGTAAATCTATTTCATATTATATTAATAAACTTACCATCTCCATCTGAAGGCTGGCATGAAGCCGGCATTGTGGTATCAACTGATTCTGTGCGCTTAACTTCATCTGTGCTTAAACTGCCATCGGCGGATTTATTCAATCCTGTGGGATGCTTTTTCAGAGGGAGCGTATATTCGACGCCTTCCTGGCGTAGAGCGCTACGCATGCCACGTGTTGTTGGTGACATTAGCGCATGGGTTTCCACGCGCCCGCCAGTCCCTGCTGCTCTAAACAAAACTGTGAATGTGTTGGCGCAGAGATAAAAGTACGGGCACTGTCTTGCACGCAGTAACTGAAAGAGACCGCGGAAGCTGTGATCCCAGTCATCGAGCAAAGCCTTACGCTCTCGTTCTCCTAATTGTATGCCGATGTTTTCCTTGGCATTACGCGGAAACATAGTCAGCCAGGGCAAGTGTGGGTGTTGCCAATAGTAGGTAGCCTGATTGAATCGAGCCGCTGGCGAGATATCCAAACCACTTCCTGTATTATTCATGTCGATGCATCGTACGCAGCTTGTTAAGCCGCTGGCCATCTGACTAGTTTTTAGTGTAGTGGCAGGCAATTCGTTGTGGCAGAAGAAACGCACACGAGTTTTTAGACTCCAATCCATAGGCAAATGTTTACTAAATTTCTGTTCATCTAACGCTATGTCGTCATCCTCGGTGGGAATATTTTGTTGCAAAAGTTTTGAGAAGCTTTCCTGATTGAATGGCTGAAGATCTAGCTTGGCAACTGCTGAGCGGGTTGGTTTCTCATGCACCAATGCAGATCCCACCAAAGGCGTGTTTATTAGATTAAGTAGTGAGTCTTCCTGAAGGTCTAGCCTCTCTGTCTCAGTTCTAGCCTTCTTATCATTATCATTAAATCTATGGCAAGCAACAATAAAATATCATGCCGTTCAAATCATGGCAGAAATTTACTTACTTCGCGAAGGGGTTTTTTCGCTTCTGAGCAACCACCGCCTCCAACAATGTTGCTCTATCTGTTTCATTGATAACAGGTCTGTTACTGTTGTTGTTTTTGATACGTGCTGCAAGCTGTTTTTTCTTTTGCTTCAATCTGTGTAATTTTAATATCTTAAAAAGAAGTTTTAAGTACGATTGTATATGTTTTCATCTTGTGACTAACCTCGTCTGGCCGCTTCCAATGTTGTGTTGGATTTTCTTGCGCATTTGCCATTTTAAATAATTGGTTGAATATGGTTGAGTGAAATCACAAACAAAATATGAAAACCACACATAATTTTTTGTTTACAAGTTCAACAGGAACAAATTCTATAGGCGAATTTAGATTGTGGAGACTTGACGGAAGACATTACTTTTGTTTTTATTTCCCAAAGGCGCTGTTTACACATGCGACAAATGTCCCTCAAGGAAATTATAATTTCTTGTTTCCCAACGTAAAAGAAATTTGTCCGTCAGCGACAATTTGTACAGCAATAGGTGCATTTTTTTAATGCCATACAACTGGCACTTATTCAGGTTTTACCCAAGTCTCTATCTGGGTTATAGGGACATTTTAAGATTTCCCTCTTTTTTGAATGTAGCCTACTACTCGCATTTTTAAAAACGAGGAAATATAAAAAAAAAATTGGAACGCAATTTTGTATGGAGACCTTTATAGTTCATGTACGTTTAGAAAACCGCCATTAATATTACGCTACGTTTGTGAGATAATGCAATGAAGTTGGATGAGATTTCGAGTTTAGCGAAATGTTTCTCCTCGTTCTTTTAATGAAGTAGATCCATCCTCAGTCCATTAAAAAAACACAGCTAATTTTTTCTAGGGACAGGAGATTACACAGAAAAATTACTTTTAGTAACATTTTTTTCGATTCATTAATTTTTTTCTAAGTAAAATGTATAATTGACATACATATTTATCACAATATTAAGAAAGTATAGTCTCCTACCTTTTTATAAATATATATATCATCGGAGAACGTGCAGGAATTTAGGTGCAAATGCAATTTATATGAAATCTTTAAAAGGCAATAGCTCGAAAACCAGAAGAGAGCTCCAAGAACTTATGTTATTGTTGGAGTTTGAACAACAAATAAGAACTAAATCGGAGTTGTATCACTGTCTTTAAATTGTTCCAAAATGGTATACACTACCACTGAATAACTATGTAGTATACTATTTATTACCACAGAAAATGATACAACTATACGAGAGAAGTTATTCTACTCAGCGACAAACACTGCAACAACAACAACAAAATTGTAGCGAGTTTCTTACGGTAAAGGTGTAAAACCTTTTCAAAGCGTGGTAGAAATTATTGCATTTTTGAAAACTTAATTTCGTACGCTAATTGAGGTGATTTTTAAAATAACTCAAATGGTACCTTAATAATAAATTACTTAGTAAATAATTAGGTCTCTTTTTTCCATTAGTATAACCATATTAATATCATATATTAAAAGACATTTTCTTTTACTATAGATATAAGGCGAAACTTTAAAACAGCGCAATATTTTATAATAAGCGTTAAATAAAGTACGCAGTTAAAATAATCCTTAATTACTGTTTATCCCGCATAATTAACTCTAGGTAGATTTAGGTAATCTCTTCATTATTCAATATCGATTTTATTTAATATGATTTACTATAATTTGTCCATTCCCTTTTTTTCACATTTTGGAAATTTAGAATAGTTACTGTTGCGCATTTAGTAATTAATAATATTCAATTAATAGGAAAAATAAATATAAAATATTATTATAGATATAAAGCACTGAAAATGGAATATACTAAGAAATCTGAAAATCGGTTTTGCTCTTCAATCTAAAATTTTTACGACGTTTGGATCTTTTACTATTTGCAAATTAACCAAATACACAAACCTCCCAGCTTTGTACACGAAGTAAGAAAGATTACAGACGAGATTGAATTAACATCTAGTCAGTGGTGCGTAATCATCAAGGTTAAGGGCGATAATAATAAGGGCGTTAAATTCGATTTAATCACGTGTTGTAATCTTAGTATAGTCTTCAACGCTGTCTCCTTCAATTAAAAAAAAAACTGATGTCGTAAATCTCGATTTTAAGTCGACTTAATTTTTAATTTAACAATTTAATTTTATTTAACAATATAATTTTTATTGAAATTGTTGTTATTTCGTCACTCATGAGGTTTCCATATTGTTCCGCAACAGATTGGACTAGTTAGGAAAGTCAGTACCTTTTGATGTAAATTTTTTAGTCTTACTTGAAAGGCAGTGTGATTAGCTAAGATTTTCGTTGTGTTTTGCTTTATCTACACTACATATTCACAACATTTTTGCGACGTCTGGTTTTCTTGCAATTCGATCTGAAAGATAGCAAAACTTTAAACTCCCGTAACTTCGCAACGGAGAGCCGTAGACCCCTCAAACTTAGCATACTGAAAATCCGTAAAAATAATGTTAGAACTATGAAACTTCGGTTGGATTTTCTAATATTTTACTTGATTTTCCCGAATATAGATTAAAAAACTTTTCTTCACCACATACAGGTCTTATGGCTGACCGGATATAGAAAGGAACACGGGTTGACATTTGGTAGATTGATTTGACGTTTCTGTGTGAATAAGCGTCAAGTTTATATTGGAGTTTGTTATGCGGCGTTTACACTTAACACAAGACATAACATACTCGGAAAATGAACTATGTTGTTTTTTGAAACGTAAAGTGACGTGAAAACTACGAGTGTGCTGTATACTAAAATAGGCGTGGTCCGTCCATTTTTGTATTATATATTCTATTAGAAAATTTTATGAAATGTGCAAAAAGTCGTCGAAATACTCTAAATAAATAAATTAGTTCTACACACTGAAATCAATGTTTGAATCCAATCAAAGCAGCAATTTTATGTGTCAATTAATTGTCAACAATTAGTTGTCCATTGCAAACAATTTTGTACAATACGATTGATATTTATGATATGCATGCATTGTATTAGAGCTGCCAAAGTTAGATTGTTTTTACAACAAAATATCAAAATTTTTGCAAAAAATGTGAAGTAAAACATGCTCCTCATGCGCGAAAGTTAATGTTAATATTTCTGATCGTTATGGGCAAAACACATGTGCATATAATATGCATGCGCTACTGCCGTTAAAGCACATGTACATATTTTTTCTTTGACATTTCTCTGCATAAAAATTTTAGTAAGAAATATTGGCGGAAATGTCAATGCGTAACATCGAATTCTCTTCCGCGAATTTCAAATGGAAGCGTTTTGCATATAGCGTATGCATGCATATTATATGCAAATGTTTTATTGTGCAATACGTACTGCATCAACAAAGCTGTCAGTTATGACGAATAATCGCAGTAGCGTATCATTATAACGCATGAACTCCACGCAAGTGATATTTGCACGCAGTATTTGAAAAATGCGTCGAGAGGTTTAAATATGAAAAGTTTTGGTCTTCGATGAACTTGAAAAAAAACATTAATTTTGTTATTGTACATATTTAAAAAATTTTTTTTAGAAGAGAACTTTGACCAAAAATCGCTAAATGCTTTGTTCAAATTTATTCCGTTTGTACTCCATTCCATTTCAGTTACTTGCATTTACAGAAAAAAAACATTATGTTTTAGATTCAGGAGAAAAAAGAAAATAAAAATGTAAAACAAATCTGATGTTTTTTTATTTTTATTTCTAAAAGTAAACAATAAAATTTAATTATTTACTTTTTCTGCTCCAATTATTCAGAATAACGAGTCAAAGAAATCAGTTAAAAAGAGGTGAGAAAAAAGTAAAAATTATATAATTGCATCCGTGTGAATGACGGACATCATAACAACTACAACTGTACCACCACCAATACCAACAACACTAACAATTATAATAACAATGATAACAACAAAATAGCAAAACATCAGGAACAACACAGAAACAGCAACAACAACTACAACCACTTCAACATCGACAACAACCACAACAAAGAAGAAGAAGCGGATAATTTTTTTAGCTGTGAGTGAAGGCTTCCGTTGAATTTACATTATATTCAGTTTGCTATTAAATTCCACGATTCTTGCCGCTGACGAGCATTCATCACAGCATCCACAAATTTGCGTGCACTCTACGGAATACAAAGAAACAGAAAAACAACAACAAGAACAACACACAGAAGAAGAAAACAAAAAAAAAATCAAAGAAAAATTTCCCCTTTTAACAAAAGTTGCATTAAACTTGCACAAATATCGAAAGCAAAATGCAAACAAAAACAAGAGGAAGGAAGCGGAAGTGTACAACAACAAAAGGATTGTAAAGGATGCAACGTGTTTGCCTTTCTCTATCCTTTCTCTTGCCTTTCATTTCGACCTTAATTTGGATGATGTTGGGTATTTTATGGGTAACGTTGAAGGCAGCGCTAAAACGGAACCGGAAACAAAAGATGTAGTGTGTAGCCTTTTGCTGTTACGCTGTTTAAGCGAAAATAAACGTGGGTAGAAAATGCTTCCCGTATCCAAAATCCACGAATGATCTATGGTAAATATATGTTAAATATTTTTAAATTTATTTCTTGTTAAAATTGTATTTTGTAAAAAAATAAATGAATTTAATTTAATTCAAAAAATTCACTCAAATAAAGTCAATTAAAAAGTGAAAAATAAATAAATAAATAAATATATGGAATAAAAGAAATGTCCTCCTCTGACGCAAAGATAGATTATTTGGCTGTGTTTTACTCGGCCGCTGCTGTTGTTGCAGATGTGCTACTTTATAACTTGGCAGAGTCTAGTCCTGGCTTCCGTTTCCGCTTGACATATTAATGCTTCCCAAATAAATGCAAATGAAGTGAACCAGGAAATGCCAACGATGATGCTGTTCAACTAACAACGATAACAACAAATGCAATAGCAACAACAACTATCAAATGAAGCATTCGGATGCAACAGAAGCAAACGCAAAACAACGACAACAACAACAACAACAGGGCCGGTTTGGGCAGCAGTCCTACCGCGTGCCTAAAACCATGCAACGTAAAAGTGAGAACTAAATACTAAGCTAGCGCGAGAGAGGGCGAATCGTTTTTCCACACGATTCTGAGAGACAGACAGAGACAGACAAGTAGCCAAAACGACAGATAGACAGATAAATCGGTAGATAGCCAAACAGAAAAGCAGACAGACAGACAGCTAGACGGATAACTATACAAATGGTCAGACAGTCAGACTGAAAGAAGGCATCCAGCTAGAGAGAGAAAGGAAGAGACGGAGAAAGAGAGAGAGAGAAATAGAGGAGAGTTTCTTATATTCAAATAGCTTTATTCTGCAGCTCAACATCACCCGGTTGACTTTGAAATAACTTTCGGAATTCTACATCTTCCACTTGATGAAGGATTTTCGTTGAGGTTATTTCGTTAGGATGTTGTTGTTGTTTCTGTTACTGTTTGGTGCACTTATTTCCTAAAGCTTTTGTATATCTAAAAAAATAGCAACGTTGCACTTTGTAAATTACGCGCAAAAAGGAATTTTCTAGTGATGAGCTGCTATGATAGACAGAGAGGGACGGAGAGAGATAGACAGAGGAAGAGAGAGAGACAGGAAGAGATAAGAGAGGAATATTTAAATATTTGTAGTTGCAATTTTGTGTTATTTTTAAAGGACTAATTTATTTACAAAACCCTAAAAAAACATATAGTATATAATGTTATAAAATAAAAATAATATTCATATAAAATATACATATATATTGGTATATATTCACAAAAGCTATATGCAGTCATAAAAATACCCTTAACTTAACAACAACAAAAGCCCTCTCTTCCAAAAATCTCTCATCTACTTGAAAGCATCCTATGATTCATGAGTTTCATAGAAGAAATGAGAATTGTTAAGCTCTGTGAAAAGAAGAGTGCATCGAATGCTCTGAAGATTTCGAAATCTTTTTGAACTCATATCTATCTGTGTATTTTTGAATGCTTCATCGATCTGTGGGGCAAATGGACCGAACCAAATCAAACAATTTGATGCAATGACTGAGTTCATTTTGACCACAAAGTAAAGTAAAGTCATTGAATTGCTTTCACTCATGCGATTTAAAAACTACAGCTTCTAAAAAGCTACAATTACAAAAACAACCGCGGTACCAGTTTCATTTTTGTTTTGCTATATATAATTCAGAATATAAGCAAGTCTGCAGCAACCCGAAAAAAGAAATATTAGAAAACACAGAAAAATATACAAAAGCCGGGTGGGGGATGTGCGACTGGGATGGCTTCTTGGGATGAGAGTGTGGCAAGGAAAGCGTGTGGATTTTGGGAGAGTAAATCGCTAGCTTATGAAGTTCTATGAATTGAAGCAACATTTTCCAAAAACTTTGACCTAAAATAATATGTGTGCATGCGTGTGTATGTGTGGGGGACAATTAATTTAGCTAATCTGAAACAGAATGTGTTCTTTATTGAAATGAAAAATTCGAAAGCAAGTGATTTTATATAATTACATTTTTCATTTGTACAAATGCATTAATAAATTATCCTTCCGATAGTTTCTTTAAAGGAGAACTTCAACTCCTCATTTAAAGTTATAGAATTAAGTGGAATCTTGTTTAAAAATTATACGTTGCGAACAATAGTCGATATTCGTGAATTTATAATAACTTTTGAAACTCCTGCTCGAATTTTTTTATACAAACACTCATTGGTAAAGAAATCACGTCTGCACAGAAGATGGCGGCGCTTCCTACAACATAATCCCGTTAGTCTGCCGCTTTGCCACCCCTCCGCCCCCCTTCCTATCTTTTCCCAGCACTCGCGTCACGTTTAAGTCTACAATTTTACTTGAATTTAATAAAAAATAAAATTATGTTTCGAGCACAAGTCTTCAACAGAAGTTTTTCGGTTTTTCGTGTTTTCCCCCCATTTCTTTACTCTACTCCACGCTCTTCTGTTCACTCTGTTACTCCTCTTTATGCTGCTGTTCATTTGATTCTGTTGCTTGTTATCGCTTTGTGGCCAGAAGGCGCACTTCTTTTAATTAAAGACCACTTTAAACTTCATCCACACTAAAGCGAAGTATTAATTTTTGATATAATATCTCTGTGACAGAGAATGAAATGAATAACATTCAAAGGCAGGATGGATATCTGTTGATGGCGAGATAATTTGGTAGGGTGGGGAGGGCGAAGGAGAGGGGTTGGATGTCGAATGCAATGTCTCCTATCCATCGAAGCCATCAACCGCAGAGTTCGAGATGAGCTTCAGGTATTAACTGCAACTGTATTTTCAAATTATTCCGACTCACGTCTGAGCAAAATTCATTTTCTTTATTTCAGTCTGTCTGGCTCTTATTGCCATCTCTATCGCACTCACAAGCAACACTTCATTAAACAACAACAGCGAAGCCGTTGAGAGTATGCAAGTGGAATGGTAAGAAAGGTCGTTAAGGCAGGCAGGAGGAGAGAGTGGACGGAACAGATGGTGGATCGGAGGTATGGTGAGTGAACTGGTAGAAGGGAGAAGATTGGAGTAGAGAAGCAAGAGTTTTTGATGAAATTAAAAACCAAAGCATACTTTCAGGCAGACAAAAATGTTGAACGTAGTGTTGTCGTTGTAGTGTTGCCACTGCTCTTGTTGTTGTTGGTATTGCTAGTGTTATTGGTCTTGTGAGCTTGCGTGTGTAGCTTAAAGTTTTGCAATTAGAGATGCACGAAGGCTCGCACACAAACATGCATAACAACACATAAGATTCTACACATACACTCACTCACATGCAAATGCAACAGGATGGCCTCGCCTCAAGTTCAAGTCACTCACAGTTGCTGTTGCTGTTGTTACTCACTACGCAAAACTTGATCAAAACCAAACCATGCACAATGGAAGAAGAAGAAGAAGACGTGAGCCATCATTTTCATTGCTGGTCAGACTGGAAAATTGGAATTTTCATTTTCGTTTCCATTTCCAGTTTACCGTTTACATCCTTTGTTTCTTTCGAATTTCGTCTTTGGCTCATTGGTGTGAAAAAATGCATTTTTAATTTACATTAACTCGTAACGTAGAGATTAAGTGACCGTAGGTAGGGTGTCAGTAAAGATGTTGCTCTATTGGTCTGTCTTGTGGTGTGTCTTTTGGTCTGCCCTTTTTGTTGTTTTTCTGGTTGCTTTTTGGTCTATTTTTTGTTCATGCTCACATCTTTTTTCTACTCATCCTTGTGGTCTTTATCTCGGTCTGCTTCTGGTCTGTATCGGGTTCTTCTTCTGGTGTTTCTTTTGCTCATTCTTTCAGTATGTCTTCTAGTCTGTTTTTTAGTTGTTTCTGGTATCATTTCTGATATATACTTTGGCCTATCTTCTGGTCGAGTTTTCTGAAATTTCTCGTTCATCTATGATATGTTGTCTAACCTGTTTTTAATTCTTTCCTCTGATTTTTCCGGTGGTCTTTATTATTGCTTCTGAATTTTATATTGCTTTATATTGCTTCTTCTCTTGTTTGTTTATTGATTTGGTGTTATTTTTAGTTCATTGTATATAATATATTGTTTTTGCTTTTTCTATGATTCTGCTTTAACTCAAGATAATCTAAGAAAATCCTATTCAGGTTTTCTTCACTTTATTCACATGAAATCGAATTTATTCACATCAACGTCACGAATCGTATTGAATTGAGCTAGTTTTTTATTCTTCTGCTTCTTCATCTTGTCCTTATTCTGCTTCTTCTTCTTCTTTTTCTCCCTCCATATCCTTGACTAATCTAATAATAATGAAGTTTCTTCGTGGCACAAATAAACTTAAGTGAATTCGTGGTATGATAGACTCAAAGGGCTTCCTGTCCCCGCATAATCTAAAGATAATTGGGTCAAACAAAAAGCAAGAAACAGTAAAAAAAAACCCCAAGACAACTCGGTAATATTTTTAGATTCATTTCGAATTCAGCATCAAGTTAGTTTGAGGTACTCGTATGTATCTGGGACCTATCAAGGGCTCGAAGGAGGGGCAAATGGTGGGGGAGGGGCAAATGCAATAACAAAAACAACACCTAATAAATTACTGCTGCATACCACGAGTACGATTACTTCGAATATCTGAAAATTTCACCAAGCTTGCCAACTTTTGTCACCTCAAAGAAACAAAGAACGAAAAAAATGTGGAATGTGGAGTCCATAGTTCGTTTTTTCCGATTTTCTTATTCAAAGGAATAAATCGGAAGCCGAAATGTTTCAAAATATTTTCTCTTCTGCCCCGAAACGAATTTTTCATTTTCGACCAACCAAATTCATGGAACTGATGTCAAAACTGAGTCACACACAAACAGCTCCAAGGCACTACCTCCTTCGCACCCCGTTAACCCCCACAGAGTTCAGTCAACATGACCTGACGTTGTTTTCACCTGGTACACAAGACTATGCTTGACCAACTCTCACAGCGTGAACGGCCATCAACCAGAAGACGCATGACAACAACAAACACAATAAATACAACAACATAAATTACAATAACTACAATAACAACAATAATAGAAGATCAACAGGAGAGCAAATCCCTTTGCTCTTTGTTTATATGCAAAAATTGTTGGGTATGAATTTTGGCTGGTTGCACGTCCACTTTTGTGGGCGATTTTGGGAGGTGGGAGGGGAATACGAGGCGCGTGGTAGAAATGAAGCTGCTTGCATAGATTATATTTGCTCAAATGTTGCGTGAAATTCTATGCAAATCATTTGCTGTCATGATGCATCTAACAATATGCAAAGTGAATGAGACGAAGAGCAGAAGTGAAGAGGGAGAAGCAGCTGCCGGGACAGGGGAACATGGAAGGATATCCTTTCATCCTTCATGTCCAATGCAAAGCTAAGCGAACCGAATCCAACTGACGATTTGCTGGATACACATTATTTTAGTTGGGATCTGAGACGGACATCAAATTGCGAAAGTGAGACGCTCGTAGAATCGGAGAAACGTAGCTCGAGCTGCAGGTATTTCGTGTAAATTAAAAAAAAAGTTATTTCAAATATTAAATTTACAAATGAAATCAAATGACTATCGTGAATAATGATTCATAAATGAAATGAATGATTTATTTGAACGATTCACTTGAATGGTTTATGCGAATGATTCATTATTTCCAATGTTTTATAATGAGCTAGTTCAATGATTTACAGATTAATTTGCAGAACCAATAATTTTTAATAATACGTAACTATTGATATAGTAAATAATTTAATAAAAACTAAATAATTTTATTTAATGTTTTTGTTTGTGTTAACAAAAAATGGATTTATGAAAATTTGCGAAAATAAATATTATTTATGTACCTTTTCCTCATTAGGTTTAAGCAACTTTAAATTAAACAACATTAAATTTGTTTGTCGTTGTTATACGATTTTGTCAATATATTGAACACGTACATTTTGCATTCATTCTGAAGACAGTAATATATTAATTATCCTAATTAATGCAACCACTCTTGTTGTTGTAGCAGCAACTGTTGCTGTAGCGGTTAATGTGCAAATGCAAATTTAGATAAAGCTTTGTGAAACAATGAATCATCTTTGACTCACTGTCATTTAGGTTAGAGTCACTGATGCAATTATTATTAATTGACTGATTTTCTTAGTTGTTCACATAATATTTGATTAATAGACTTTCATCTGATTCATTCTTTTTTCTGATTGACTTTTACGAGTTTGATTGATTGATTGATTCGTCGATTCACTTTTGATTTCGTTGGTTTTCTTTGTTTCATTGGCGTGGCCATGATTCGTAAACCTTTGATCGATGATTTGAATTCGACTCACGGATAAACTCTTGAACTCGTTGATTCACTTGTTGGGTTCACTTCCATTCGTTAACTGCTCTACTCGTTATGTTTATTTATTCGTCGTCAATTCCGATTCATTCGATTAACTGTATCTTGGAAACTCATTTGACGTGAGGATTTTCGTTGCACTCGTTGATGCGAACTACACGAGTTACTCGTTAGTTTACAGCGAAACCAATTTATATGGTTTTATGATGGTTTCATAAAAAAGCGTCAACCTCAAAAGGAAGAGAAAAAAAAGGAAAGGCAAAAAAGAAAAAAAAACCACCACAAAATTAATAACGTTGCTACAACAAAGTTATAATTAATTATTAAATGAGATTAAGTTCAAGGTTTTTTATTCTATTTTATTTTTTCACGACCGTATTAGGTTTCGAAATGAGATCATTTCCTGCAAACTTTTCTAACAACAATTAAAATTACATCCTTCTCAAGAATAATAAAACCCGCAAAATAAAATAATTGTTTTTTTAGTTTGATTAAAACAGCGACTATGATTTGCAGTAACTGCAACAAAAGAGAAGCAACAATGAAAAACTACAACAACGTTATAATAATTGTTACATTTGCATTTATTACAAAATATTTAATAATGAGCTTGAGTTCAGTTTTCATTCCGCTGGCGTTATTTTTAATGGCGGTTTTTGCCGGAAATTACAAGCGCTTCATTGTTGTTGTTGTGTATTTTATTTTTACTTTAGAGTCAGTTTGTGTTTTTATTATTGCTGGCCAAAATGAAAATAAATGCTTAAATGTGTTCATCTGTAGAATAAATTATCCAATTTTTTGTAATTAAGCCACAAAAAAAAAAAAAACACCCGAATAATTTCATAATTATAAAAGTTTTATAATAAGAATAAAAAATAGGAGCAGAAAACGAGCAAAATTAGCACGCTTTATGTTGTTCTTTATGCGTTTTAAAATAACTCATTATAACTTCACTTCAACAATAGCAATGATTACAAAGTTCAGGAATCTTAAAAAGCGGAGGAGAAGAATCGGAAAGAATCCGAGAAATTCTCTTCCTCGCTCATTCCAGAGGAGTCACATCGTGTTTAAAATAGCGATAAAAAAGCGACCCTGAAAACTTTTTGGACAGATCAAAGGTCAGGTTAGGTATTGAATTACCCACGAGTTTCACCATCTTTCATCGTTGAGATCTTCGGCCAGTTTGCTTTAGTTTAACAATAAACAACAAAGTATTCCACGTTGACGACGCTGTCGGCAGCAGACAGACGACAGTATAAAAAAAGAGTTACTGACAAAAAAAAGAGTTACAAAATACGAGGCAGTTAAATGTTTTATTCCAAAAAAAAACTACAAAATAGGAAACAGAAATAAGCCACCATCTGTGACTCCTGTCGACATCGCTGTTCGCGTCGCCGCTCCGCCAGTAGTGTGTATATGTATGTTCTGGCGCAAGGTAGCGACTGCGCTGCGTGTGGTGCATGTGGTGCGCTATGTATGGTAGCGACTGCGCTGCGTGTGGTGCGACTGCGCTGCCGTGTGGTGCTATGGATATGTGAGAGTGAGCGAGAGGGCGATAGTTTGAAGGGAGGGGGAGGGAGGGAGGAAGGGGAGGGTGGGAGGAAGGGGAGGGAGGGAGGAAGGGGAGGGAGGGAGGGAGGAAGGGAGGGAGGAAGGGGAGGGACAGACGGACATACATACAGACAGACAAACAGACGGACATACATACAGACGGACAGACATACATAGCTCAGCGTGCTGACTGTCGCGATTGTGGTGTGTTCCTCTGCCTTGATCTCTGCCCGCTGGTGTATCGTTTGTGGTACTTGAGTGTCGTTGTTTTTGTTTGCGTTTTGGGGTGTACTCTTTGTTGTTGGAACTTTTATTTCTTTTTAATTGCTGTGTGGTTGTTGTTGTTGTAGATTTAGTAAATCAATTCTCGCGACCACACACAGTGTATATGCAATTATTTCAATCTCGGAATTGGAGTTGACAATTTCGGTACTTTCCGTTTACAAATATTTCTCAGAATAAAAAGTCGTAAATTAGAATCATAAATGTAAACAAATGCAATTGGTCAGTTAGAACATGTATAAACATAAACGAATTTGTTTATTAATAAGGATGGAGAATGTGACTATGACGAGTTTTTAAGAACCCAAAAAAGAAATTTTGCTTGATGAGCATTTAGATGAAATGCTAAATTAAACCATTATAAACATCAAGATTATTTAGAATCTATGCATGGAAATCAATAGTTGGATAATAAAAATTTTACGATTTTTGTTTTGTCCGCGCTTAATAATTTGCTGATCTAAGCTTTCGTTTTGCCGGATCCCAGTATAAATACGCTCGTCGTTTACAGAATTTTATTCAGTCAGTCTAAAATTTAAATCGAATAATGTCGAGGTACACAATTGAGAACTATATTTTCCCTGTTGGCATGCTTGTAGACGAAGTGTTGGCCGAGATCCAGGCCAACGCTTGGGATTTGCAGCCACTGGCTCCCATGCTGGTGGAGATGCGTAGGATATTTGACGTCAACCCAAGCTTGGAGTGGCTGAGATTCATCGTTGGAGTATTGAAGACGATCCAACATCTCCGGCCTGGGTTTCCAGCGGTTTACCCATGTCTACAGGAAGTTTTGGAAAATTAGTGTTTTCCATATTATTATATTATATTTAAATTAAATAAATATATTATAACATAATACATAATAAAATAAAATTTAAAAAAAAAAATTCTGCAGTTCCGACTTTTTTTCTTCATCTCAAGGGACTTTTAGTAAATTGTTTTCTCTTTGAAATTCCACTTTGAATGGATGCTATTATATTCTAAATTGAAAAAATAAAAAAGAAATCTATTTTTTAAATTATAAATTAAGTTTTTATTTTATTTATTCATCCAACATATTAATTTACAAAGTTTTCACATTTGATAATACATTGCTTGTGTTAAAGGAAAGTCAACCAGAACCTCCAAGCGAAAGTCGTCAGTATCTTCCTTCATTATTTTACACAAATAGTAAGCTCCATTTGAGAATTCTTCTATTGTCTCATCGCTGATGTTGTTAAATCTTTGTGGCAGAAAAATTACATTCTCTTCCAACTCCATCAAAACTCGGGCTCCATACTTAGTTTTCGTTTTCCGGACCTTTTTAATTGAATACGATTTGTTTGGCTCCATATCCTTAACTGCTAGTGTGGTTTTTTGCACACTGTTGTTTCGATTGAAATCGTCCATAGCAGCGACGGAAAAAGTTGATGATCCTTGACGTTGGTTCAGATTCATTTTCAAATTTTTTATTTCGTAATTTCTTGATAGGTAGCACTATAAAACTAATTGAAGAGCTATTAACTGCACCGATCGAAAGATGAACTAAAACTGAATATATGCAATCAAAGAAAATAGTATTTATGACAAGATATTTAAATTTTTAGTTTAGTTAGTAGTTAGAATTTAGAGAGCACAGAGAGAGAGAGAGAGAGAGAGAGAGAGAGTTTCACAATGAAATAATCTTGGACAAAGAAGATGCAGAGGTGAAAAATCTATTTAAATCAGACAAAGAGTGGAATACCTCTTCATCATCAAATATACCTTATAATAAATACAAATAAAAAATAAATAAAATAAAACACAATTTGATTTAATTTTAATAAACTTTATTCGTTATTTCTCCTAAAAAAAGTTGAATTGTAAAGAAATTTTAGACATAAATGACCGCAGTTAAATGAATTATAATCTTGATGTTGAGTGTAGTTGTAACGTATTCCATCACCCAAGTATTGGATTACTTCATACGGTGGTTGCAAGTTTCCAAAACTATCAAAATATTCCTTCTGATTCTTATTTTTATAATATGCTACCCAATGAGTACCAGGTCCCTCCGATCTATCAAGATTAACGATCCCACATTCTTGATGATGTGGATGCCTTGGTAAGGTATCTAACATAAAAATACCTCTAAAGTGTGGTAGATTCGTTGTATATTTCATTAGGTCGATATTTGTGAGGGCTCTGTTGGGTAGCTTCTTCAAAAGTTTTTTGGTTGAGGGCTATAATATAATCCCAATCCTTTTTTGTAGGGTTTAAGATACAAGCCTTTACCAATAGCAATTGCTTCCATAGTTTGATTATGTCGATTTGCTTCTTTCAATTGTTTTCTTGCAGAGTTGGCTTCATTAATTGCTTTCGCGATTGCAGCACCACCAGATGCCAAACCACCAACGGCTCCAAGAGCTGTTAAAATGGGTACTAGTGGTAGAAAACCTCCTACTTTGGGAATAGGTATAACACGTGGAATATCTATCAGGGATTTTTTACGTCCAAAAGACTTTTTGATTACACCTTGTGCCATTTTAATAGCATTGGTGATATCTTCTGGTTTTCGTTGTTTGATAATTTTCAATGCATTTTTAACAGTTTTTGTAAAAATTTTCTTTACACAACATCTTTTCACCTTTTTCTTTAGTTTCTTAAGGTTCTTATTTATTTTGTTTCCCATACCGAATTTGACTTTAGCTTTCATTGTTTTGGCTACTAACCATGCGTTTATTCGCTCACTGTATTTACTATCTTTTGATTTTGCTCTTTGCAACGCCTTTTCTGCTAATATTTTATCTGCTTCGTGACGCTCATCCAAGTTCTGTGTATTACTATAAGCAATGTCGTGCTCTCTACATGCAGCGTCCAGTGGATTGATTCCTTTATCACCTCTTTCTAAGCGTTTTTTTAGTTTAGTTCCTGGACCACAAAATTGATAGCCCGGTAAATGAAGTTCAACTGGTAGAGAATTTATAGCTTTATTTAAAAGACCTCTTCCAATTACTGGTTGATTAAGACTGAAATTATTTTGGTAAACGTTGGTCATTTATACATCTTTCCAATTGAACTGTTTCGATATAAATGAATATAAAGGTGTGATTATTACGTATTTATATCATAAACTAAAATGCGGTTCGTCAAGCAAGACAAAAATATTACTGTGAAAAATATGGATCTTGTTACTAATAATGCAACGAAACTCAGACACAGTTCCCTTCTGCCGAATTCAATTAGATGTCTTATTGTTGGTCCCTCGAATTGCGGAAAGACTAATGTCATGTTGAGTTTAATAGAAAGTCCAAATGGATTAAAGTTTGCCAACATATATTTGTACTCAAAATCATTATATCAACCTAAATATGAATATCTAAAACGGTTAATAAAACCAATTCAAAATATGGGATTCTTTACGTTTTCCGAGAACGAAGAAGTGCTCAAGCCGAATGAAGCAAAAACCAACTCAATAATGATATTCGATGACGTAGCTTGTGAGAAGCAAAACAACATTAGAGAATACTTTTGTATGGGCAGACACAAATCTATTGATTGCTTTTACTTATGTCAAACATATACAAGAATTCCCAAGCATTTGGTGCGCGATAATGCCAACATGATTATTATGTTTAAGCAAGATGAGATGAACATGAAGCACATATACAATGATCATGTCGGAACAGATATGGCTTATAAAAAATTTATTAATATATGCGGAGAATGTTGGAAAGATAAATATGGATTTCTTGTAATAAGCAAAGACGATCCAATTGATGGTGGACGTTACAGAAAGGGATTTGATACATACATTCACCTATAATATGGATGGTTACCATTATATTCATATTAGTATGCTACTTAGCTTTCAACTGATAACATTAATATAACTAAACTGTTCAGAGCTGTTCAAAAGGTGTTCAAGAGGTGTTCAGAGCTGTTCAAAAGGTGTTCAAGAGGTGTTCAGAGCTGTTCAAAAGGTGTTCAGAGCTGTTCAAAAGGTGTTCAAGAGGTGTTCAGAGCTGTTCAAAAGGTGTTCAAGAGGTGTTCAGAGCTGTTCAAGAGCTGTTCAAAAGCTGATCTGATATATTGTATGTTGTTGCTAAAATGGATGACAAAATATTAAAAGACTTGATCAAAACTAGACGCATATTAAAACAGAAATTTAAGAATATAAAATTGGGAAAAGCAGATATAGAGAATGAATTAGAAAAGACATTTAGCCACATCACAAAACCTCTAAAAGAAATAGTCAAGCACTCCAATACAAATTATAATAAGGACAAGCATAACATTAAAAACAATAAGGTACCACTAAAAGTAAAAACAAGTACTCCAGCTAAAGCACGAAAAGTCGATTTCTCAAACGAAACTCTTATCAATAGTAATGACGATGAAGACGACGACTTTTTCTCTCAAATAGAAGATGCAGAAGATATAATGAATAAATCACCTAAAACAAAATTATTCTCTGAACTCGATACTACAAGCGACGACCCAAAATCTACTGAATCAATGGTCTATTCCGAATTAGAACAACAGAATCAGTTGGATACCACATATGGCCCATATAAGGGATCTGATGGCAAATGGCGAATCGGTAATAGCCCTTTCTCATTACGCGATGATAAAATAATAATATCCGATAATAGTTGGAACTTTACACCTGGATTGCAACAATTATTATTCAACAAAGAACCATCAAATTATGACGATAAAGATCTACAAGCTTACAAAAGTATTTTACTAAATACTAGTGCACACAAACTTAATTTTAACAGCACTGGACGAGCAAAGGGAAGTAGAGCTCTCAAATACACCGACATCATAAAGCCATTATTCAGTGAGATAACTCCATCGACTACCTCACAAAATCAAACTAAGGGGAGCGGTTTAATGAGTGTTAACAAGCAAAAGCCAAACTATATATATTGGGATGATCCAAATGAGTTGGTAGATAGGTTAAGGCTATTAGTATCATCACAATCTGCAGGACACACCAATCACAACAACGAAATAGTTTCAATACTCGAAGAACTTAGGGAAGCTAATATAATTGCGTAATTATCATATAAATAACCACAATTTCCATAAATACATATAATTGTAAAATGAGCGTCGACAAGTTCGGTCATTATTCCATAGAGAAGTCATTAAACAATAAATTAAAAAGAAATTTTACAAGAGCCTTGGGATTCAATTTGGACAATGATAAAAACTTGGATCTCCATTGGAAACGCTTAAGGAATATTAATACTCCTGTCGAAGACAATGATGCAGTAACAAAATCATTTGTTGAAGATAGTATAAATCGAATCAAAGTGGAATTTCAAAGAGAAAACAATTTACTAAAGCAAAATATTTACAAAGAAATCAAACAGACTCACATGCAAATTCAAGCAGAGAACTCATTGGTAAAGGAAAAAATAGATAAAGACATTGAAAAAGTTAACAAAAATCATCAATTACTTGTTGCAGATAGTATTAAACAGATAAAGGTTGAATTTAAAGAAGAAAACGATATACTAAGGGAAAAAATACACAACGACATTAAGCAAGTCATACAAAATCTTCGGTCATTTGTTGAAAATAGTACTACTCCGATAAGGGATTATTTTAAAAACGAAATCCATATACTAAGTGATAGAATACTTAGAGTCGTTACAATAATATATGTAAAACTTCGAAACAAGAACCAACACGTTGACAGTAATAACAAGAATTATGTAGATGATATAAGCGAAGGGCTTGAGCGGTTTACAAGTATCGCAAATGAAGAACTAAATAAAGGAACTTCAATAGCTGAAATAGAAAAGAAAGTTGGCGATTTAATCTTAAATTTAGCAGAAAATGAAGAGAGGTTTAGTAGAGGAGCTACACAGGCAAGCTCGTAAGAACTTTAAGCGAAGGCGAGTAATAACCAAGGGAATAGATGACCTCTGGCAAGCAGATTTAGTGGAAATGGGTAGTTATTCTACATATAATGATGGATACCGCTTTCTTCTAACTGTAATAGACACATTCTCGAAATATGGTTGGATTGTACCCTTAAAATCCAAAAACGCTATTGATGTTACTAAAGCCATGAAATCCATACTCGATTTAAGACGAAAACCAAGCAATTTACAAACCGATGACGGCAAAGAATTCTTCAATGGAAAATTTCAAAATTTAATGAAAGAATATAACATCAACCATTATTCTTCGTACAGTGTTTTGAAGGCGTCAATTGTTGAACGTTTTAATAGAACGTTAAAGCAAATGATGTGGAAGGAATTTAGCTATCATGGATCATATCGATGGATTGACAAGTACAAAAGTTTGATTAACGAATACAATCATAAAAAGCATCGAACCATTAATATGGCTCCATCTGAAGTGAATCGAGCCAATGAAAAGTTATTATTAAATACTGCCTACAACAACTTGAAAATATTTAGAAAGCCAAAGTTTCGGGAAGGAGATTATGTGCGTATAAGTAAATATAAACACATTTTTGAGAAAGGCTATACACCGAACTGGACAACAGAAATATTCAAAATTAAAAATATAAGAATTACAAACCCAACAACGTATATTCTTGAAGACTACCAGGGGAATCCAATTAGAGGAGGATTCTACGAAAGTGAACTACTGAAAACAAAGTATCCCAGCATATATCTGGTGGAAAAAGTTCTTAAAACTAAAGGCAGGCAAATTTTTGTCAAGTGGCTAGGATTTAGCAATGATCATAATTCTTGGATCGATAAAAATGAAATTTTATAAAATTGTAATAAATATATTTTTTAAATATGTATATTGTTCATATAGTAATAACATTATTATTATTATTATTATTAAAAAACATTCTAAATAAAAAAGATTGCATCTGACTTTTCATTTCATTACTCAACCAACTTTCAAGATGTCAATAACTCTTACTTTAAGTGGAAATAAATCCATTTTATCGGCTAATTATTTTCCACCCATAGATTTAGAGGGAAAGTATGTGTGTGGTCTCGTAGACTTTCATACTTATCACACTATACCGAATGTTGATTACGAAAATAATTTATTTCACATTGGCGATCGTATCATTGAGATTCCTGTCGGTTCATACGAACTTGACGACATTGCTGAATTTATTCAAAATAAATATTTTAGTATAGATCCAAATGAGAAACTGGAAATATCCGCCAACCCCAATACACTGCAAGCAGTCGTAGGATCCAGTAAAAATAACATTTTCTTTAATAAGGAACGCACCATTGGTTCACTATTGGGTTTTAGTAAAAAAGTATTGGAAGCCGGAAAACTACATACATCCGACTTACCCGTGTATATAACGAAAATAAACGCAATACACATTGAGTGCGACATAATTAGCGGCGCGTACATTAACAACATACCAGCTCATACAATCCATATGTTTGCATTAAATGTTAGTCCTGGCTATAAAATAGACGAGATCCCTAAAAATGTAATCTATTTGCCAGTAAACACCAGACAGATAAGTTCAATTACTGTGAAAATCGTTGACCAAAACGGTAATCTAATTAATTTTTGTGGAGAAACCATAACACTCAGACTTCACCTAAAACCGCAGGAGCAATGATTGTGTATAATAATAAAAGCGCATACCCAGGTGCAACTACATTCACTTCTTCTTTACCATTTGAACTGACAAGGTCGTCCAAGTCGCAAACAACTCAAAACGCTCTACAACGTAAAAAGCTGTCATTTGAAAATAAAGAGTTTCTAAAATCTTTGGGCTTAAAACTAAAGCCATACTGAAATTAAAATGAGTCAAATACTTGATGTTCTACAAACGCCGCTCTACGATGACAGTATTATTAAAAAGGAATACCATAGCTATTCACCATATTTACAATCATATAACAGCAATGACGAGATACGGATAGCCGTTCAAAATCAAGATCTTTACCTTCTACCCAGTGAGAGTTTAATTTACATTGAAGGTACAGTTACTCTAGAAAATGGCAACGCAACAACCAATGTAAAATTAAAAAACAATTGTGTTGCATTCATGTTTGATGAAATTCGCTATGAAGTTAATGGATTAGAGATCGATCGTACGCGTCACTTGGGTGTAACTACAACAGTAAAAAATTATGTCTCCTTAAATTCGATTCAAAGTAACATGCTCAAAAATGCTGGATGGTTTTCAAAGAATGAACTTGAAATAAAGAACGGATATTTTAATTTCTGTATACCATTGAAAATGCTATTGGGATTTGCTGAAGACTTTAACAAAATTATTTTAAATTCTAAACATGAACTTATACTACTGAGATCGAAATCCGATGAAAATGCTGTTTATTCAACTGTTGCCACCGAAAATATAAAATTAACTATAACTAATATCACATGGAAAATTCCCCATGTACAGTTGGCTGATTTTGCAAAACTACAACTCTTTCAAACGATCCAAAGTGCAAAACCTTTATTAATAGCATTCCGTAGTTGGGATTGTCATTTTAATCCGGTACTCACTCAAGGAAACAATCATCTGTGGAATGTAAAATTATCACCACAGAATGAAAGACCACGCTTCATACTTATTGCCTTTCGACGAGATCAAAAATTTCAACATTGTCATCTAACCGATGTAAAAGTGCACTTAAATTCTGATACATATCCCTATGATGATCTCAATCTGAATTTTGACCGTAATCGTTATGCTATGCTTTATGATATGTATTTGAAATTTCAACAAAATTACTTTGCGCGCGATTCCCAACCTCTGTTGCTGCCTGAAGACTTTAAAGATACAGCTCCGATAATAGTGGTGGATGTAACTCATCAAAACGAAGCGATAAAAACTGGACCAATTGATATTCGAATTGAATTTAAAACATCAAAGAATATTCCAGCCAATACCTCAGCTTATTGTATACTTATACACGATAAGTTGATTGAATACACTCCAGTGACTGGCGAAATTAAAAAAGTTGTCTAAGTGCAATGGAGCAACAAAAATTTGTAACCTTGGATGTGCAAGGCTTCAAAGGAAATTTTAATGAGTTTATAGTTAAAGAGTTGGCAGTAACCTTCAGCTCTAGTGAATATCAAAACTTTATCATCAAACCACCATTTGAATTTAGAGACTTATCTTTAAAATATAAAAAGCAGGCGAATTGGCTGTATCACAATCACCATGGATTTCGTTGGAACGATGGATCTATCTCTTTTAATAGCGTTGAGAATTTCTTGAAATTAAATATTAAACATAAACTTGTATATGTGAAAGGAGTTGAAAAATCTAAATGGATTGAAGAAATTTTGGGGAAACCTGTATTGAATGTAGAAGAATTTGGCTGCGAGAATCTGGAAACTCTAAGAGATACATACTTACTACAAAGAATATGCCATTCCCATAATGGACACTGCGCGCTAGAAAATGCAATCCTACTCCGAAATTTCATTGATAATAAATAAAAGATTATAATGCAATGCAAAAGATTTAAATGTTAATATATAATTTTATTGATTTAAAATAAATGTTTTTCTTAAATCTATTTACAAATTTTTTCTTATTTATTTTTATAATAGTTATAATTAATATTCTATATATCTATATCCATAAATATATCTTCATCTATATCTAACTCTGATTCTAAATCGATTTTATAATGCCCCCACGCATATGTGTTTATACTATCATTTCTAATAAAACGCTTATCATCTAAAGGGCTTAAAGCTATCTTATGTACTAGTTGTGTATATATTTCATGTATCTTAGATCTAAATATATACATGTCTCCATATATAATTTTCTTATGAACTAAACAATTTTTATAATCACTTAAACTTAAATTACTTACTACTGATTGTTTGACACCTTTTGCTTTCTTAATCTCTACGTTATTTTCTACACTTATTGAATACATTTTTGACCTGAGCCCAATAAACTCTTGCATAATTTCCCCCTTATTTTCATCCTTCATCATGCCAAGGACTTTGGCATTTCTAAGGGGGAAACCATACACATTATCCACGGGATACTCTGATGTATCGAACTTTGAATCGATATCATCTCGAATATCCCTATAGAAATCTTCACACTGAACAGAATATATAAAAGAATCAGTGTCCATATAATTTAATTTGAGATTTGTTGCGAATTTAGGTTTCATGTAACTATAATGGAAGTCATACATTTTCCATTTCGACAATTCCAAAACAACAAATCCCAAATATATGGGTTTATTGTAGACAGAGCGAGCTCTAGACATTTGTATAGCAACCATATCTTCTGTAAACTGTGTACAGCTGTGGAAGTTTGGTTTGGCAATTAGTGCTCGGGCTCCTAACCGCCTTCCCCTACTTTCCCAATCGGTTACTATTTTGACATCTTTACGCTTGTCTACATTTTCCATAGTCTTTCCATACACCGCGTTGTTTAGCAGTTTAAAAAAATTCTTTTCAAAAGTATTCTTTGCTAAACTGCGATGATGGGTATTTAGATTGATATATTCACTTAACCAACAAGACTGCTTAAATTTCAATATTTTATATACTTTCTTCAACAACATACCATTTTCTATACATTGCTGAAGATTTCTATAATGAATAACATAGCGAGTTTTGTTGGTTAAGTCAGTAATCAACTTTTTACACTTTGAATTACCCACAGTTTTATTCTCAGCACAAAATGGTAAATCATTATGCGCATCATGTAAATTCTGTGGGTAATCCAAATCTACTTCAAGTATGTATCCGATGGGAGAATCGAATGGAATTTTAAAAACGTTGAATTGGTCAATATTTTCCATCCATTCGAATCCCCCATAAGGTAAATATTGCGACATTGCCCATCCATACAGATTGTTGGCATCCAAATATGTTAAATATGTTGATGGTTTACTTTTATCGTACCCCGTCATATACTTATTATTTGCCTTGGAATGCCTTGTACTACATTGAACAATGCCGCCTCGAATACTTTTTTGCACGAAAAGGTGCATGTCAATATCAGTGAAGAGTTCCAGGTTTATCTTTGTTGTTTTCAACATTGCATCCCACGATAAACCTGGAGCTGTGTAATATTGACACGGATCTAGCTCATAGATATTTTTGCAAACCTTTCTAAAGTTTTCAAAAACATCAGCTAAAATCAATACATCAGTCTTCAAATACAGCAGCATGTAATCTTTTAGTGTTTGGCAGTTGAAGACATTCCAAACCTTTAAGGCGTGTTGATAGTCTTCAACCGAACAATTTTTGTTAGTTAAACAACTAAAAAATTTATCATGGCTGGGAAGACTGGTTTCTCCTAAACGATTAATTGAATTGAGGTATTCATATGGGAATACCCCCTTTCGTCTTAGGAGCTGAAACTCATCATCGTTTGGATACATTTGGCGCACTATTTTGAAATCACTTGATGACAAATTTTGCGCTAATGCATCCAAACTCGATGCCATGAAACGAAAAGAATCCAAGAATCTGATTTCGATTGTTTTCTTTTCGCTTACTTGTATACGTTTAGAAAGGGATACATACAATTCCTTATTTAAGGGGATAACATTAATATCACCCTCAAATAAATTCAATTCTTTAATGAAGAGGTGGCAGTCATAACCAGAAAAATTATGAAAAAATACAGGCACAAACTTTGCAATTTGAAATTTTAAATTGCATTCGTTATGTGCCGGCCCCCTGTACTTTCCAGTAAGATGGCAATGGTCTGCCACTCTATCAGCCCCCAATTCTTGTTCGCAAATTGGACAAGAATTGGAGTCTTTTTGGAGTTTTACCTCTTCATTAGACAAAAAATTTATTGGTTTAATTACACTTAAATAATTATTATAAATATATCTTATATCACTAACTAAATATTCTACAAATTTTTTCGGGGCATCTTCCCCTGAATAAATTTTAAATTTATTTAAGCTACTATTATAATTACAACTAATATAATAACTAAAACCTATTGGTATATGCTTACTTATATTTCTAGTATTATTCGCTAAGTCTAAATCTACGCTACTTAGTACACATTCGAAGTCTGCATAGACAACGAATGGTACGTATAATTTATGATTATAATTTTTAAAACTAATTACCGCTTTCTCCATCGACGGCATCTCTGTCACCGTCCGTCCGCACACCAGTTTATGTTGTTGTAGAGTACTCTCATTGTGAGAGTACTGCAGGCAGCTGTTGCATAAATAAAGTTGTCTGCAATGGCTCGTGCTTTGATGTTTTAGCAATCTGGAAAACAAAAAGAGAACAATAAATTAGCTGGAATATTTATACTTAATATAGTACTTAATATAAGTAAGTTAATATAAAAACAAAAATTTAAATTGTTATATAATTATAATTACCTTGATATATTTTTAATCCATACATAATGGAACCGCTCTCCTTCCTGCAGCAGCAACAGGTTTATATGCTGAACCTTTTCCTGCTTGGTGCAATGATAAGGTCCCTCGATGTTTTTCGAAGCTTCATCAAATCCAAACACGTTGATGCTTATGTTAGGATTCTGCTTCTCAAAATGTTCGATGCTGCTTATGGGGAGGGGGAACGTCAATCCCTTAAAATGCACTTTAGCTCCATTGTGTAGCACAATTTCCTCTGCTTCGATGTTGTTGATCCCATAATTTTGCGGTCTTTGGGGATCTTTTTGCACGTCAGAAAGCGCTGAGATGATCGCCCATTTGAAGCAGTACGGATCGTCATTTTGTATATTGACGCAGGCATGCTTCTTCTGCAGGGATCCTGGGAGCGGGATGTATGAGGATCCCTTCAACGGTCGATATTTGTTGATGTTCACCTCCAGGTGACATATTCTAAGTAGGGCCCATCCACTGTCCCTTTCCTGGAACTCGCCCATTTTAGAGCTGATCTGTTGGCACATGTCATTGTATATGTCACTTATCTCTTCATATTTTTGAATTAAGCTCATTTTGGTTTGAAATGATTTTATTTCAACTACCATTTCATCATCATCCAACACTTTGAAATATTCCGCATACAATTCCATGTTGAATTTATATGATGTATGCTTCTCTAGCATTTTCAATAGCTCTTTGGCTACTATATTTTGAGCCTTCTCAAAAAACTTTTCCGGAATGACAAGACCCTCATCCTCATTTTGGAATATCAGGGTTTGAATTCTATTCCGGAAAGATGATGTTATGCATTTGAGAGCACCGTCAATTGTCATCCAACAATTCCTCTTATGCTTCAATGTTTTGATGTGATGGTTCCAGTCTCTTCGAGAAACATCTTCATTGCAATTTGGACAACGAACGATCTCTTTAGCTTTAACTGGTAGCCATTGTACTGCTCTTGATGTTGATGATGATGATGATGATGGTGTTGCTGTTGATGATGATGATGATGATGATGGCGTTGCTGTTGATGATGATGATGGCGTTGCTGTTGATGATGCTGCTACAGATGTTGATGATGACGATGATTCCGAGTGGATCAATTTTATGTGCCTGCGCATAGCATCCAGTCGTGCAAAATTTTGGCCACAATGTTCGCACTGGTATGCCACACTTTCATGCTTCCCTTGCACATGCCTTTTGAGGCTGCGCATTGCAGTGAATTCCTGTTCACAAACATTACACATGAAGCTCTTCATTTTTCTTTTCTTGTAAATATTTCACTTGTTTTTTAAATAGTATATGTAGCTTTTTTTCTTTAGAATTTTCACTTGATTGTGAATAATATTGTACAATTTTTAATTGTTGTTAAATTTGTTTATATAGTAACTTTAACTTTTTAAATAGTATATTTAACTTTTATTTCTCACTTTTACTTCTCCGAACTGTCACTGACTTGTAACTAATATTTTACAGTTTTTAATTGTTGTTAAATTTGTTTATATTTTAGTAATATTTTAAATACTATATTTAACTTTTTTCTTGTTCTTGAATAGTTCACTTGTTTGTCCAGTTTCTTTTAATTGTTGTTAAATTTGTTTATAGAATTTGTTAATATTTGATTAACTTTTTAAATAATTTAAATTTAGCTTTTCACTTTATTTCTCCGAATTGTCGCTTAATTTCACAACTTTTTTCGGTGTAGAACGTTTTGAGACTTTGGTGTTTGCGACTTTAACGACACATTTACAATTGACCCTTTATTCTCGATGTAGCTAATTATATGCTCATGGATGTTTGTTTACATTATGATTCCGTGCACAAATTGCTAAAGGTCCGTTGAGATGAAGAAAAAAGAACAACAACAACAACCACATAGCAAAACTACTACCCAGTCATTCGCATCATTCGCAAAGTTCAATATGCAAACAAATTCGTACATGTTCTAAATTACTAATTGCGTTTGTTTACATTATGAATCTGTGCAAAAAACAAAAATTTCTAAAAGTACGTCGCCAGCTGAAGAAAAAGAACAACAACAACAACCACATAGCAATTAAATGAGAGCAATTAAAAAGAAATAAAAGTTCCAACAACAAAGAGTACACCCCAAAACGCAAACAAAAACAACGACACTCAAGTACCACAAACGATACACCAGCGGGCAGAGATCAAGGCAGAGGAACACACCACAATCGCGACAGTCAGCACGCTGAGCTATGTATGTCTGTCCGTCTGTATGTATGTCCGTCTGTTTGTCTGTCTGTATGTATGTCCGTCTGTCCCTCCCCTTCCTCCCTCCCTTCCTCCCTCCCTCCCTCCCCTTCCTCCCTCCCTCCCCTTCCTCCCACCCTCCCCTTCCTCCCTCCCTCCCCCTCCCTTCAAACTATCGCCCTCTCGCTCACTCTCACATATCCATAGCACCACACGGCAGCGCAGTCGCACCACACGCAGCGCAGTCGCTACCATACATAGCGCACCACACGCACCACACGCAGCGCAGTCGCTACCTTGCGCCAGAACATACATATAACCACTACTTCCGCCTCTTCTATTAAAAATTCAATTAAAATGGAGTAACTGCTGCTGGACAAAAGTTTGTTCTATAGATTCGACAAAATGGTTGGCGGTCGATGTTCACAACTGCTGCAACAGTTTAGAGTGTTATTTTAGCACTCATATTTTTATTATTTCGTTACTAAACTAATTTTGGTATTGCTTTTGTTTTTTTCTTCCTTACAGTTTCTCGCTGTTTTGCCTTTTTATTTACAGTTAGAGTTAAACCAAAGTTAAACCAAAAGAAACAATTAGGTTAATTTTGACAAAATATCGAGTGTGGTTGTTTGATAATACGCTAAATCATTAATTCCTTAGCCTTGTGGATACATGATAATATAATAAATTGGCAAACTATACAATAGTAAGTATAGTGAACAATTATTTGCATATCTATAGGTTTCTCCCCTCCGTTTGGTTGCATTTGCTTGAACTTTCGAACTTTCCTTTATTACTTTGACAGTTTGTTGGTTACTCCGTCTATTCGCATTATCTGATGTCGTTTCTTCTTCCGCTTCTTGGTTATTTGCTTTTTCTTCATCTTCTCTTTTGTTCTTTGCTTGAGGTTTCACTTTAGAAACTTGTTTCATATTTTATCCCTTTGAATATAGTTTGCGTCAGTTTTAATTTGCACAATCTTTATTTCCCCTTCCATCGAGTGAGTAGAGGATGGAGAGAGGGAGGGAGTGGGGCATGTAAAGTGTAGGGTGGTGGGTGGAAGGTGTAAAGTTCTTCGTTTTTATTTCACTTTAATTTAAGGTGATCTCATGAAATTTTTTATACGAATATATACGAAGTTATACGAATCGAAATCGAATTGTTTTGAAAATATTAGTTGAAGTTATTCGATATGTATTAATATTAAAAAATGACTTGTTTAAATTAAACATAATTATTTTATTGAAAATCATTACAATTATTTATTATTGATATCATCTTCGCCATAACTTTCATGCAACTCTTCTTTACACAGTGAGCTTTAATTAAAATATAATGTGTGGCTGCCGCCCACTCCCGCACCCGCCCCTCACATACTCTCTTGAATAGAAACATCAGGAGAACCACAGAACGGAGCAAGCAAACGGTTTATTTGTTGTGTGATTTTGGTTTTGTAAATAGAAAAACAGAAACAGAAGAGAGGAGGCAGGATCGCTGCTGCTGTTGTTGTTGTCGTCACCGCTGTCGTCTATCAACTACACTGGATTATCTGCATTGCAAATCATATTCAGTAACAACAACAACGTTGTAATAAAATAACAATAAAAATATTTAGACAACGAAATCCTCAGAAGGGGAGGACAAAAGAGATACACTATATTTAACGAACCGCATCACGTCAGATTCCTACAGACTTAAATTCAATTCGATTCAAAACCATTCCAGTGTGAATTCAGTGCAATCATGATGCAGGTTGAAGTGATATTCATTTAACATCAACTACACGTAGTTGCTTCTGCAGTTAAACGAGGTATGTGTATACTATATATTTGCCTTTTTGTGTGTGCTTCTTTTTATGGTTATGTCTATGTTTCAAAACCTATTAAGGAAATTAGTTAGAGAATCGATTACTAATTGGTTAATGAAAAACGACTGAAAATCTGTTGAGGTCTAAGGATAACTTTTCGGGGCCTAAAAACCTACCGAATTTCTACCGAATAGATTTTGAATACACATTCTTCAATCCATCAAGCATACAGACCAAAGTGCTAGCCGAACTCTTTATGGGGGTTGGTAACTCTTTACACCATATTATCGGATGTTATTCCTTTGAAAATTAATCCCGATCTCGGGGAGAAAGACCAATTCTTGAAGCATTCTTAGATTAGGATCTCCAAATATGCTCATAGAGAAATGAAGAGGTGGGATTTATTTTAAACTATGGTGATTCTGTTGGTGTAGATTTAATGTGCTCTTAATACCGATGAAGATAAAGAAACTGAACCATCTCTGGGTTATTTGTTTGTGTGTTTGGCTACTATGAAGTGTGGATGGAGATACGTTTGATAAATGATCTGAAGATGCTAATGGATTCTAAGCAGATTACACGACTTCTACTATCCTATGTTATTTACTTGTTATAACTTTGAATAAATTCGAATATAATTTAGTTGCCTTTAGGATTACTTTAATTGAGGCATTAATGGCAAAAATAACACAATGCATACAGACGTAGAGCCCATTATAGTCCTTCAATAATATACGATTAATATTATAATTTAGGTTTTTGTTTATTTTATCTTTTTTAAACATATAAAATTTTAAAGTGCTTAAAAAACAATCAAATATACGAATGCGAGAAAATCCAGGATACGATGTCACACGAATTTTGTTGCTGACATGTAAAATATGTGTACTGTGTCAATCTGTGGAAATCTGTGGTGTTGAACAGGGTCAATTATATGAAAATTTGTATGTATGTGCATAAGTGTGTGTGTATGTGTGTGTGTCTATGCGAAGGTGGTTATTTCAGATTCTATATATAATCATTTGTATGTTTTTTGTTATTGTTGTTTCAGTGGTTTGTGTTGTTGGTCTAGTTATTGTTGCTTTTGTTATTGTTGTTCACACCGTGATTCATTCTCGCTTTCATAAATCAAGTGGGATTAAATTGCAGATTTATTTTGAATATATACATACTAGTATGTGTATGTAAACACTAATATCCACAACTACACACACAATGCGTATTTATAGTATAAGCTGAATGATTTTACTATAACAACAACAACAAAAGGACAGTGATTTTATATAATGTCTCTAACTGAGGTGGAATTTTTGGATTGCGGTTTCTGTAATCAACACATAAAATTTTATTCGCGGGCTTTTATTTCATCGGGGATTTCGAAATGGTCAATCGGAATCATGAATCATTGAAAAATATTTGGACATTTTTGGTAAAAAGCCACACAAATGTGAAGATAGTAAAATCATTACATGTTTACATCTTTTCTATTAAAAATATTGCCATACTCTACATTATAATAATTATTGTAATTATAATTTGTGAACTTTTCCGAGGTAAGAATTTAGTGAATTATTTTTTGGACTTTTGTTTTAGAGACCTCTGCAACTGTGACTTTAAAATGTCGGTCTAATGATGTTTACTGTAATCTAATCTTTGAACTCGTTCAGAAGACGAAAAAATTGCCAGATAGACAAAAACTTCAATCAATTGTCACAGATACTATGGTCCTATTTTTTTATATTCATGATATTCAAATATTAACAAATAAAGAAAACTACATAATAATAAAGAAAAAGAAAGAATTTGAAAATAAATAACAATATTATTCAATTGACTTCATATGATATTTATGGCAGATGACGGTCAAAGAAAACTAATAACGAAACACAACAACAACAATGATAACAAGAACAAAAGCAACAGCAAAATAAAAACAAATAATGGAAATCTCACAACAGCGACAAACACATGCTATATGACATGGTTGCAAATTGTAACAACAACAACAAAAAAAGTACATTTTAGATGATTGAATCTTAACCCCCCTGGAATCACATGACCCTTATGTGACCCTTTTAATGGCTCCATAAAGTGAAAACTTTTACTGAAAAGTGACTGGAATTAAACGGGGGAAAACACTTAAAGAAGAGTTCATAATCTCGAACTTAAAACTTATTTGTACTTATTTGAATCGTTCATGACCCAAAAGCTAAACATTTTCCATTTGTTGGAGGGTTAAAACACGATATCTGTAGAGAAGATATATAATTATTCGCAATACATGGCAAAATAATTATTGAGCCATGAAATCATATTTCACAGAGAAATCACATTGATTGTATAAAGAAAATCCTGTTTTCTGAAAACAATCAGTTAATCTTATTAATTCGTGATTTTAATGAGAAACTCATATGTTTTCCCAGTAAATCACGAAATTAAGAAGTCTGTTTCTATAAAAGTGTGATGTATTCTTATTATTTATTTCTTTTAATAAGAAAAACTACTCAGATAATAATTCTTTTCATTTTAATAAGATCTTTATGAAGTGATTTCGGAATTTTAATCAGATTTTCCCTATGGTCCCGATATCTGTTTGTTTTTCTTCTATTTGATGTGGTTTTTGTGTGGTGATGTGTGTATGAGATTGAAATCGACCAACGATTGTGGCGCGACGTCACAACAAACATGACAATGAAAGTGATTGTATACGGTCACGATATACGATATATATATTGCTTGGAAGTCGGGGATGCGTTAAGGTGGAGAGGGTTGGAGGCGTTTGTATTCGCGTTTTGGAGTTCAGAAATAGCGCCAAGTTCATTCATCGTTGAATTGAAGTGAAAAATTGAAATCGATTTTCATTTTAAAGGCGAATGAATGTTTCAATGTTCAAGAGATGTTTGCACATCCGCTCCCGTTTTAGAAATGGCATGAGTGTGAGTTGTTGAGGTTTCATATAGCAGCACGTTTTAGTGTGAGGGAGAGAGAATGAGGAGTGTATAGAGAGAGAAAAATCGAGTTAATCATGGGAAAGTAGCGCGATTTATTTTATGAACAACTGCAGGCAAAAAACAAAAAAATATAAATAAAAAAAAATAAATAAATAATAATAATTTATTAATAATAATAATAATAATAATTTAATAATAATAAATAATATAAATAATAAAAAATAAAAAAAATAAAAAATAGAAATAGAAATAGAAGGTCTATTTTGAGGTTGAATGCGATGGTGAAAAGAAAACAGAAAAGAAAAGAAAAGAACAGAAAAGAAACAAAACCAAACAACAACAAAAACCAATAAAAACCAAAATTATTCTGTTCCCAACAAATTCGACTTAGAGTTCGTGGTATTGGTTGGTCTATGAAACAAAGATAAAGAAAAAGTAGCATATTTTCAGGGGTTTCGATTTCATGAAGAATCGATTTTTCTTGTTATTTGAAGTTTCTTTGGAAAATGGAAGGAAAGAAAACATTGAATCCGCCTTCTGAGAGGGTGATGGCAAAAGCTTGTTGTGAATCGTAATAATTCCACTTGTACGAACGCCCTCGCCATTTGTGAACATCTTCCGTAAGGAGCCAAAAGGGTGTATTTAAGATTCGACCTTCGACTTTAAGAGTCATCGTTTTTTTTCTAAATTTAAAACTAACAAACTTAAAATATTATAATTCAAGAGCTTTCGATGGCGCTAGAGTAATAATATTACACACACACACACCCACCATCTCCGTTCTTCATGGGGATCAATACACGAGAGACATTTCAATACCCCAGAGTTTCATACAAGTCTCTCATTCAAGATTTTCATTAAAAATTAGAGCTCCAGAAAATAAATTGAATGGATTGCGTTGCTGACATCGACGTTAAGCTTGCCAGCCAATCGATTGACGGTTGATGGAACAAATGCGAGGGGGAGGAAGGCGCCAGTTCATCATGTATCATGCATCATACGCAGAATTGACAGCTGACTGCATCCGGAATGAGTTCACATGAGATACATCAAAGTCAAGAGAGTGAAATGCTATTTGATGAAGCAGATCGGATGAAGCAGAGAAGCATAAAAATGTACTAGAATAATAATGTGAACAAAAACATCAGTAATACGAAAATTAGTGACATGTGTCAAGAGAGGATTTTATTACGCTCAAGAGTATTGAATTCTTAACGATTAAAAAGTCGGTCGAGTGAACTGATGATTAAATTATAAAAGATAGGAAAGGAAAAGAAAATAGGATTAATTAATATTAAAAGTAGTTTCTGTAGAGAAATGACAAGTCCATGTATTATTTATCATTGAAGAGCTTTTTAAATTCAAAAACAATATCAAGAGTAAAGAAATGGTGTTCTTTCAATTCGATTTGGAACAGTGCACACTTCAAACCGCTGCAACTTCCATGGAGCGACTTAGACCCCTGAAAGTATGCAAAATCTACAAATTCTACATCTAAAAAACTAGTTCTGTGCATAAATTATTGGCGTACAATAGGTGAATAAATGCCCTTGACAGTTTCTAGGAGGAAAAACACACACTTAATCATTTTCAGCTGTTAATATCACGCTTCAAATATCAAATGGTACCGGTGACAGCCAGATAATGCTTATATATTGCACATAATATAATTTGTGGAGCGCGGTGTGTAGTTGAGTGAAGTGTTTATGGAATTTTTATGCAAATTAATTGAATGATAAATTATACGGAGAGATCTAAAAAGCAAGAAAGAAATCCAAAAAAGAAATTCAAAATAATGTATAATAAAAAAAAATTAAAGAAATTAGGAAAAATAAATTTTAAAAAAGGGATAATAATAAAACAATGACGAATAATGATTATACGGTATACTGATGCATATACTTCTTCTTCATTTTGTTGTCATTGCTAGTTTTGTGTTCTTATTTGTTGGTGTTGTTTTGGCATTTAGTTTTCAGGCTTTCCTCGCTGTTGTTATTGTGTTATATTTGCAAAAGCTTTTAGTCAGAGCTCTTATCTATACTCGTACATATTTATTTAAGTTCTTCCCCAATTTTTGTCTTCTGGCTTTTCCCCTCGTTATTTTTTCTAGGTAAGCAGTTTGTTCCACACACGAAATATTCTGCTCCTCGTCGTTCCTCTTTTGTTCGTACTGCTGCGTCGCGTCGGCATCCTAACCGCATTACAAATAAATAAAAACAACAAGAGCAAGTGAAACAGAGCATTCTAAACACCACCAACAACCTAACAACCACCGCAGGTACATAGAAAGATTCGTAAACAACAACAACTTCAGTTGTCTGTTCGCAAAATAACTGTCACTTTTTGATGAGATTTTATGGAGTAACTGTTTTTGTGAACTTTTTAAAATTCTTACAATTTTACTAATGTTGTTATTATTGTTCTTCTTCGTTCTTATTACTCTTCCTCTTTGTGTTCGAATCGCAATGTCAAACTGAAGGAAGTTGTTTCTAACATTTGTTCTAATTTACCGCCAAGATAACTTTTAATTATTTCTATTAAATTATTAGTATGACAACCAGAGATATAATTATTATAGTTAAATTAATAGTTAAAAAAATATGAAAACTGGTAGTGGTGAAAAGAAGAAAGCAAATAATATCGGTACTGATTTTTTTTTAGCATTTGTGCTCATATCGAATAAAACCTACTTTTTATTGTGTGACTCTTCTCATTAACCGTTACGGTTAACCGTTTAACCAGACAGCATACGAAAGCTAATTAAAAAGTTTCTCAGCAGCGGGGGAAACAGCAAGTAACTCAGCAAGTACTCCGCTGTACCTCATCCAATTAATGCAGTTAATTTTTGCTTGTGCAAAAAATCCTTGAAAATATATGAGGAGGAATATTTTTAATGCGTTAATAAATGGCTGCAACATGTACTCGTAAGTTGTAAAGTGGTTCACTTTTACTTCTGAGACTGGCAACAACAGTGCAACACAACAACGCAACACTCAGGTGCTGCCTCTGCTTCTCCCTCTGCTCTTGCTTCTTCTGCCGCTCCATGCCTCACATCGACACGGAGGTGTGAAGCCGTCAAAGCGACAGAGGCGACAGAGTGAGTGAGTTGCCCCTCTTTTATGAGGAGCTTAAGGCGGATGGATGCGATGTGATTGCAACATTTTGGCTTATTGCTGGCAGAAACTGCGGCCGCACGTAACTCATTAATGAACATTTGTGACGCTGACGACGCATGACTTTCCATTTAATTCGCTCCGATTTTTCCGCTGCAACTTGGCAACTCTAGAACAGGATTCTGGTGCGTTTTGTTTCGTTTGCTATGAAAACAGCGGGTGAACTCATTTATGAGTGGTTCGTTTGTGTGTTCCATATTTTGTGTTGCTGTCTAAGGAAGAGGAAGGGGAGAAGATTGTCGCCATATCCTTGGCGGATTATTGTACTGAATGGAACCCGTGTGTGCCGGTGTCTTTGTACTCCAAGATACCCTACCGATCATGCTCCTTGAAGTAGACTATACATTAGAAAAGAGTTTTGAGCGTGAGTAAATGTTGAAAACTTCAAGTTTTTGGGTTTTAAAGTTGAGTGATTTTACTTTTGCTATAAGCAAATCATTAACTACTATCAATACAAACACACAAACAAAAAAACTTATTTAAATGATTTCAAAAACAAACTAAACTAAAAACGTACACAAAAGTTGACAAAATGATGGAATAACAGGATGAGATGAAGTTTAGAGTGGGATATGAAGAGAGAGAGAGACAGTGTTCAAAGGAACGAACTGCGGAAATTGGCAAAGAACACCAGAAAGTAATTATTGACAAACTGTATTATTGACAAATGACAAACAGACTGTGTATAAAAGCGGAATTACTTTCATCTCAAAGAGAACCAATTGG
This sequence comes from Myopa tessellatipennis, assembly GCA_943737955.2. Taxonomy (NCBI): domain Eukaryota; kingdom Metazoa; phylum Arthropoda; class Insecta; order Diptera; family Conopidae; genus Myopa; species Myopa tessellatipennis. Next base: position 50,713,416 of record OX031314.1, on the reverse strand, counting down.
CACAGAAATTTTGAGGTGTAAATTTCTGTGCCAAAAAAGTAGAGTCGACACTTGTCAATGTCCACAATGATGTACATACAGTTTTCTGAAACTTCTCCGAATTCATCGTAACAAACATATCAAAGATTGATTGCATTTGTAAATCCTCACCAAACCAACCGAATAGGAAGAGAATATAGTCTTTAAGAAAAAAATGGAGATGATAACCGACGAACCGGCAACGAGAAGTCACTCATTCTGTCAGAAAAGTAGGACCAACCAACCCAGTCGCAGCCGCTGCGTCTTGTTTTCGAAATTCGTCGTCATCTGTCGAAAGATGCGAATCGAATGAAAATGATAAAGAAAGCGGAATTCGACCCCGAAAATTAAATGAATAGTTTTTTGGGCCGAGGTTACGTTATTCGTCGGCTACAGCAACCAGGAACAAGAAAAAAGTAGTGAAAGAGTGAAGAGAGGAGGAAAATGCGAAAACTGCTTCCAAAACTTATTCGTCTTCTTGTCATAAATTCGAAATGCGAACATCCTGCGAACATCCTGTGTCGCGTATATCGAATAATGTTGCGGTGCATACAAACCAACGCAATCGCACATTCGCACGTACACCCACACGTGCACCACCCGGCTAAGTTTTGTAGCCGGAAGCTGCACGGAAACTCACAGATCCGTTTCTCGTTGCTCGTCGGACAGACGGGACGCACGAATGAACGCCGGAAGAGCATAGAGTTTGCTGTAACAGTTTGCCGATGGGCGTGATCGAGGGCAGGGGGTGTGAGTGGTTCATAGAAAGTGTTCCGAGTGCGGCCATAGACGAACTCCCGGCGACACGGAGAGGACAATCGGCCATTCATAACATGACCGCATGACAAACGTTTTCACCAACACAACGACAATAGACGAAATCGCAAGGGGACGAGCGGGGCCGAAATCGGTTGGGACATTCGACGAGCCTTTCGAATGGCAAACAACAACAAATTTTTCTTTCCCTTTTCTAACTCGAGTTGGAACTCGAAAGGTGACGGCGAATGTGAATTAGGATTTCTTTTACACACCATCTTTCGTCCTTCTTTTTTTTCACACCTCACGAATGTCCGCTGCCGAAATACGCCCCGCTTTTTATCTCGGTCGAAGTTCAAGACTTTAAAAAATTACACGAATTGAGGGTGGCGGCTAAAATGTGGAAAAAATAATTAAATCGACAAACTTGACAACCTCGGCGTGTAACCAACCCAACTTTGTGTATCTTTTCATTCAAAAGATGTGTTCATAACGATATTTTTCCCTCGTTCTTATTGCCACTTTCAACCTTCACTCAGGGAGTAGATTTTAATTCGGTTTGGTTGAGGGACTCAATGAAGATGGCTCTGAAAACATTCTTGCTCATTCCTCGCCTATGTCTATTAAGTCAGAGTCGGCAAGTCAAAAACAAAAATCAGATCAACTGGGACCCAAATTGTTGAACTTTTCATTTTCATTGTGGGGTTTTGAAAAGATGTTCAGATCCTGGAACTGAAAAAATTCATTGCTTTACCATTCTAAGGTTACACTTAAGAAATTCCTTTGAAATGTTTAACATGATGAAGCAAACACTGATGATGAAACCTTAATGACGGAGGAAACACTTATGAGCCCTCGTATATGGCTTCTTGAATGTGTCAGCTTGTGTTACGGTATACGTTGCCTCACAGTCCAATTAATTATGGTTAACATTTGAATAAAGTGCTGAATCGATCACATTTCATTCAAATGCAAAAAATGAAATCATCAAAACGAAGAGAGACGATCTCAATTATCCTTGAGTGTGAAGAGTGCGCTTACAAATGGGCGTGGTTGTTCCGCCTCTATTAGCAAAGATGAGAGCACTAGGTACTAATTAACGATCACGCATACGTCCTGTTGAACATTCGGGAGCACTCTTCGCGTGGAAGATTCTAACGATCAACCGTGAATATAATAGCGGCGCAAGTGAATAATTTTAGTTTTTTTTTATTATTATTTTTTTTTACTTATTTTTTTTTTTTTTTCTCCGCTAAAAATCTCTATAAGCTTAGGAAAGCAAACATTCCAGAACCAACCGAAAGCACATCATATCCATACGTGTAAATTAAGAACCGTCTAAATCAATTCAAATTAGACTAAAATCCACAAATTGTGGCTCTGGTGATGATGTATGTAAAGTAGATCGTTATTACTATGAATCTTTCTGTATTCGTAAGAGTGTGTTTGTGTATGCTTTGGGGCTTTGTTGAAGCTGAGCTAGTTGTCGAGGTTACAACTTTTGCAATTAGTGCAGCGTAAAACAGCAATAAAACAGCAAAAGCAATGACAACAACAAATACCCTATCTGTCGCTCTTTTTGCTCTCCATTCTTATTTTTCTTTACCATCTCTTTCAGTTTTACTGTTGTCGTAAACATCAACGACTACCTAAAAGCATTTGCTTGTTTTTTCCGCACAAGAATTCGGTCGTTGATACAAAAACAATCGCGTGTTTATCAGCATGTTTATTTATCAGCATGTGTCTATGTGATTATATGTGAGTATGTATAGTATATGCATGTGAGTGTGTGTATGATGGCAGAGCTAAGTAGAGTTGGGGAGTTCGTGAACGAACTAGTTCAATTGAGCGAATCACTTGCGTGAACTATGAGATCTAGTTCACAGTTCTTAAGGCCCAATTATAATATGCTTACGCTGGCATCAGCAACTGTCAGAAGTGAACGAACTGCATGTCGAATGCAGAAGATTGGCTATAATATGCTTATGTGAACTTTATTGTTTTCTGTTGTCAAAGCTGTCAATCAGCTGATTCCGTACGCAATGTGCGATTTGTTTCGCTCCTTGCTTAAGCAAAATAAATTTAACGAAACCACGTTATGCACATTATAATTGCAAGATACAATTTCTGTGTTATCGCTCGTTTGCTTAAGCTGGCGTAAGCATATTACGGTTTGCTCGGTTAAGCATATTATAATTGGGCCTTTAGTTCTTTTAGTTCAATCGCTCTTTTAGTTCACTCGGTCTTTTAGTTCAGTCGATCTTCTACTTCAGTAGGTCTTTCATTCTTTTAGTTCAGCAGTTCGTTAGTTCGTTTCAGTCAACGAGTATATATTATAAAGAGATTTCAACGCAAGCTACTCGTTGAAAACAACATGAGATCGTGCCGGGACTTAAGGTGACAGAGAAATTCGACGCTGGCTGCGGCCGCTGCTGCGAACCAAACAAAGGGAATGAAAACAAGCGACAGCAAAGCCTTTGGTTTCTCAGCTACACATGTGAGTGAATGCTATGCTGATATCGCGACAGGTCCCTCACACCACATGCGTTCTGCACACATAGATTTGTAGGTTTTTGTTGCCTTCCTTATGAATCTGTTTCCTAACTTCGCGTACCCCTGGCCTAAAAGCTCGTGTCTTGATTTTTATAAATGAAACCAAATAACACTTTTTGGTTTGTCTGCTGCTGTGTTCTGTGTTTTTGCTTTGAATTTTATACAGCGTTGGGATGATTTAAGACGAACGCGATTTACGAGTCGATTGGCACGAATCATTGGCAATCTCTCTGGGCTGTCCCTTCCACAACACAACTCCGAATACTCACTGACAAACTTTTGTTCATTGTGGATGGTTTCCTGCTGTTGAAAGGTTTACCAGCTCTTCTTCGACCCTGAAGAATTGTAACTCTCATTGAAAGGATATTATCTGAATGTTCTTTAACCCATTAGCGCCCAAATTATGTTCCCGCTGGTATATTTGAAAGATATATTTATCAGATACTGCATTTGGCTTAATTAACAGGATTATAACCACAAAATATGTTTTTGTTACTTATTTTAGATTTTAGAAGCTGATCTCGTTTGAGATCACTGGGACTTAACATAGTCATAGTAGCATACAAGAGAATTATGGCTAATTAGAAGTACAAACCTTTTTGTGGATGTGTATTAAACTTTAACTAACATTAGTTTTTAATATTTTCTATAAAAATGAGCAAGATAAAGACAAGCAACTCAAATTGGTTCAATTTATCTTTTGTCATGGTAATGTTTGAATCACGGAATACACAAAGTAACATCACATTTCATGCAAAATGTTCTTGGCCGACCTCCGCATCCATCCAGTTGACAACGGCGATGATTACTTCTTTTATTTAAAATGTGGTTTCTTCCATGGTATCTAACTGTGATGAACTTTAGAATGTGATGAACTTAGTGTTGTTAGGCGCCCGCGTGTTATTCCATTATTTTTACCTATATTCAAATAACTTTGTGCTGTTTCTCGGCGAAAATCTTTCAAAGATATTTTGCTCGATTTATTTACGATGTTATAGACGATATAGGAGTTTACCACAGCCATATCTATCATTCTAGTAAATAGTATAGTATAGTATAGTATAGTATAGTATAGTATAGTATAGTATAGTATAGTATAGTATAGTATAGTATAGTATAGTATAGTATAGTATAGTATAGTATAGTATAGTATAGTATAGTATAGTATAGTATAGTATAGCATAGTAAATAGACACCAGTATCACTTTTTTCCCCCGTATTCCATGTTTCTCTGAAAGCCAATCATGGTGATCTAATCCTCCCATATACTTATTATATGTATACTCAAAAACCTTCGATTTTCCATTTTCAATAATTATTCCTGATTATTACATATAAATTAACATAAATTTATTATAATATAATTAATAATTTATTATAATTAATTATAATATATAATACGTATTCACTTCAACTTTAATAATTTTTTTTTTAATTTTTGGCGAATTTTGTGGTTTTCAACTGTTTTTACTTCAAAATCGACTAAACTAAGAAGTCGTCGCAAAAGAACTGCATGCTCAATAAGCAAACAAACAAAATTTACAAGTTACTCGTGGAAGAGGCATTGCAACATCTGCATTTGTTTGAATTCAATCGAGTAGTTTTTTAGTAACGTATTAGTAAAGTGATCTCGAACGAGATCGCTGGGCGCTAATGGGTTAAACACCCATAACTTTTAAACTTTCTACACGCCACCAGCTTTCCAAAAAGTTATACATTATTGTTGTGCGATGTCTGGTTTATCCTAAGCTCTGACGGACCAATTATGGTCAACATGAGCCCTTAACTATGCTATGTTAGAATTAAATAAACTATGTTCCGATAATGTTCTAAATATTGATTTTTCTATATCTAGGAATAATTTCAGAAACATTCTTTATTCTTTGTTTATTGCTTAAACCTCATTTTATCTTTTAATGTCTTTAGTTTAAGTTTTGCTATTATATTTTTGGCCTGAAAGGCTTATTGCCATAGGCTTAAGTAATGAATAAATAAATAAATTCTAGGCACCTGTAGCACCTGTTTAGGGCAGTTGGGGCATTTTTTGTTCTAAATTTCGAAAAGTTGCCTCCTCGCCAAGTGTGTTTCCAATGACGGACTTCAGTTTTTCAGCTTTCCCCAGAGTGCCTGTTAGCTGCAGAAGCAAATCGCTCTTCAGAGTGCGGCGGATTTTCGAGACACTCTTACTGAGTTCGTTCAACCTTTCGTCTGTTTTCATTTTACGGAGGATTTCCACATATGAAGTCGCACCTTTCTTTCCAATCAAGATTGCTTCTGGTTTGGCTTTTTTAATAGTGTCGTTCGGCTTCTTTGTCAGTGGCTTTGAAACTACCTTCGTCCAACCACCGTCAGATTTTTCGCCTTCTGTATTCCGTATTGGATTGGGATTCTTTACTAACAGAAGTCACTGCTCTCCTTTTCGCAACAGAGGTATCTGCCTGGGCCGATTTCTTACGTCTGCCTCTGTGGCCTTAACCAATTGTGATGTTTGCGATGCAGCAAGGCATCCTTGCAAGCAGCAAGGTCCTTATGACCTCTTTAGCCTTCTCATTTTAGGACTCTATAGCTTAAACCTCATAGAGTGTTTTTTTATGCATTCGATAGACTCTTTCATCAGTTGGTGTATTATCTCCATTTCGGTATACCTGGGTCACCCTGTAGTAATAGCTACGCCAAAAACTATGCATCGAAACCCACTGTTCTGCACCGATTCAGACAGTTGACAACGTCAGCCAACAGCTGTTTTTTGTTTTGGGTGCTGCTAAACTGACGAAGAAAAACGCGGAATATTTTATAAGCAGTGATCTTTTCCACTTGACAACGAAAACGATCGTAAAAATTAGTATTGCTATACTGAAATCAAGGCAGTCTGTGCAGCAATTAGTTACAATGCGAAACTGCACTTTCGCACTTCCAAAACAAGTACACTAAAACTTTTAACAGGTATGTTAACACTTCTTTAAAAACACAGTTTAAAAACACTTCTTATGCGGAATTAAAGTATACGTACGCATATGCAAAGTATCAGGTCTCCTCGATATCACGATATGTTTTAATGTATATTAGTACATATACATATATATATACTTCAGCTAAGCAGCAATTTCAATATTTTATGCCGGACTGGAAAAACTAGAATGTAAACTCATGCATATTGGATCAAATGTGCTTAGATGGTCTAGAACATGCAAGTCGCTGGGGGAATGTGCAAGGATACTCTTTGAAGAAAAGGATTTGCAGTTGGCAAACGGTAATTCAAGACAGTATTTCTTTCCAAACGGCTATACATTATTGTTGTACGATGTCTGGTTCTCTCGCAATTCGATCTTAAAGATAGCAAAACTTTAAGCACAGTAATTCTACATGCCACCAGCTTTCCAAAAAGCTATACATTATTGTTGTACAATGTCTGGTTCTCTCGCAATTCGATCTGAAAGATAGCAAAACTTTAAACACGCATAACTCTTAAACGGAGCGTGCTAGACCCCCCAAACTTTGCATACTGAAAATCCGTAAAACTAATGCTAGCACCATGAAACTTCGCACAGCAATTCTACATGCCACCAGCTTTCCAAAAAGCTATACATTATTGTTGTACGATGTCTGGTTCTCTCGCAATTCGATCTTAAAGATAGCAAAACTTTAAACACGCATAACTCTTAAACGGAGCGTGCTAGACCCCCCAAACTTTACATACTGAAAATCCGTAAAAATAATGCTAGCACCATGAAACTTCGCACAGTAATTCTACATGCCACCAGCTTTCTAAAAAGCTATACATTATTGTTGTACGATGTCTGGTTCTCTCGCAATTCGATCCGAAAGATAGCAAAACTTTAACAACGCATAACTCTTAAACGGAGCGTGCTAGACCCCCCAAACTTTACATACTGAAAATCCGTAAAAATAATGCTAGCACCATGAAACTTCGCACAGTAATTCTACATGCCACCTGCTTTCCAAAAAGCTATACATTATTGTTGTACGATGTCTGGTTCTCTCGCAATTCGATCCGAAAGATAGCAAAACTTTAACAACGCATAACTCTTAAACGGAGCGTGCTAGACCCCCCAAACTTTACATACTGAAAATCCGTAAAAATAATGCTAGCACCATGAAACTTCGCACAGTAATTCTACATGCCACCAGCTTTCCAAAAAGCTATACATTATTGTTGTACGATGTCTGGTTCTCTCGCAATTCGATCTGAAAGATAGCAAAACTTTAAACACGCATAACTCTTAAACGGAGCGTGCTAGACCCCCCAAACTTTACATACTGAAAATCCGTAAAAATAATGCTAGCACCATGAAACTTCGCACAGTAATTCTACATGCCACCAGCTTTCTAAAAAGCTATACATTATTGTTGTACAATGTCTGGTTCTCTCGCAATTCGATCTGAAAGATAGCAAAACTTTAAACACGCATAACTCTTAAACGGAGCGTGCTAGACCCCCCAAACTTTGCATACTGAAAATCCGTAAAACTAATGCTAGCACCATGAAACTTCGCACAGCAATTCTACATGCCACCAGCTTTCCAAAAAGCTATACATTATTGTTGTACGATGTCTGGTTCTCTCGCAATTCGATCTTAAAGATAGCAAAACTTTAAACACGCATAACTCTTAAACGGAGCGTGCTAGACCCCCCAAACTTTACATACTGAAAATCCGTAAAAATAATGCTAGCACCATGAAACTTCGCACAGTAATTCTACATGCCACCAGCTTTCTAAAAAGCTATACATTATTGTTGTACGATGTCTGGTTCTCTCGCAATTCGATCCGAAAGATAGCAAAACTTTAACAACGCATAACTCTTAAACGGAGCGTGCTAGACCCCCCAAACTTTACATACTGAAAATCCGTAAAAATAATGCTAGCACCATGAAACTTCGCACAGTAATTCTACATGCCACCTGCTTTCCAAAAAGCTATACATTATTGTTGTACGATGTCTGGTTCTCTCGCAATTCGATCCGAAAGATAGCAAAACTTTAACAACGCATAACTCTTAAACGGAGCGTGCTAGACCCCCCAAACTTTACATACTGAAAATCCGTAAAAATAATGCTAGCACCATGAAACTTCGCACAGTAATTCTACATGCCACCAGCTTTCCAAAAAGCTATACATTATTGTTGTACGATGTCTGGTTCTCTCGCAATTCGATCTGAAAGATAGCAAAACTTTAAACACGCATAACTCTTAAACGGAGCGTGCTAGACCCCCCAAACTTTACATACTGAAAATCCGTAAAAATAATGCTAGCACCATGAAACTTCGCACAGTAATTCTACATGCCACCAGCTTTCCAAAAAGCTATACATTATTGTTGTACGATGTCTGGTTCTCTCGCAATTCGATCTTAAAGATAGCAAAACTTTAAACACGCATAACTCTTAAACGGAGCGTGCTAGACCCCCCAAACTTTGCATACTGAAAATCCGTAAAAATAATGCTAGCACCATGAAACTTCGCACAGTAATTCTACATGCCACCAGCTTTCCAAAAAGCTATACATTATTGTTGTACGATGTCTGGTTCTCTCGCAATTCGATCTGAAAGATAGCAAAACTTTAAACACGCATAACTCTTAAACGGAGCGTGCTAGACCCCCCAAACTTTACATACTGAAAATCCGTAAAAATAATGCTAGCACCATGAAACTTCGCACAGTAATTCTACATGCCACCAGCTTTCTAAAAAGCTATACATTATTGTTGTACGATGTCTGGTTCTCTCGCAATTCGATCCGAAAGATAGCAAAACTTTAACAACGCATAACTCTTAAACGGAGCGTGCTAGACCCCCCAAACTTTGCATACTGAAAATCCGTAAAAATAATGCTAGCACCATGAAACTTCGCACAGTAATTCTACATGCCACCAGCTTTCCAAAATGCTATACATTATTGTTGTACGATGTCTGGTTCTCTCGCAATTCGATCTTAAAGATAGCAAAACTTTAAACACGCATAACTCTTAAACGGAGCGTGCTAGACCCCCCAAACTTTACATACTGAAAATCCGTAAAAATAATGCTAGCACCATGAAACTTCGCACAGTAATTCTACATGCCACGAGCTTTCTAAAAAGCTATACATTATTGTTGTACGATGTCTGGTTCTCTCGCAATTCGATCTTAAAGATAGCAAAACTTTAAACACGCATAACTCTTAAACGGAGCGTGCTAGACCCCCCAAACTTTGCATACTGAAAATCCGTAAAAATATTGCTAGCACCATGAAACTTCGCACAGTAATTCTACATGCCACCAGCTTTCCAAAAAGCTATACATTATTGTTGTACGATGTCTGGTTCTCTCGCAATTCGATCTGAAAGATAGCAAAACTTTAAACACGCATAACTCTTAAACGGAGCGTGCTAGACCCCCCAAACTTTACATACTGAAAATCCGTAAAAATAATGCTAGCACCATGAAACTTCGCACAGTAATTCTACATGCCACCAGCTTTCTAAAAAGCTATACATTATTGTTGTACGATGTCTGGTTCTCTCGCAATTCGATCCGAAAGATAGCAAAACTTTAACAACGCATAACTCTTAAACGGAGCGTGCTAGACCCCCCAAACTTTACATACTGAAAATCCGTAAAAATAATGCTAGCACCATGAAACTTCGCACAGTAATTCTACATGCCACCAGCTTTCCAACAAGCTATACATTATTGTTGTACGATGTCTGGTTCTCTCGCAATTCGATCTGAAAGACAGCAAAACTTTCAATAGGCATAACTTTTAAACGGAGTGTGCTAGACCCCCCAAACTTTGCATACTGAAAATCCGTAAAAATATTGCTAGCACCATGCAACTTCGCACAGTAATTCTACATGCCACCAGCTTTCCAAAAAGCTATACATTATTGTTGTACAATGTCTGGTTCTCTCGCAATTCGATCTGAAAGATAGCAAAACTTTAAACACGCATAACTCTTAAACGGAGCGTGCTAGACCCCCCAAACTTTGCATACTGAAAATCCGTAAAAATAATGCTAGCACCATGAAACTTCGCACAGTAATTCTACATGCCACCAGCTTTCCAAAAAGCTATACATTATTGTTGTACGATGTCTGGTTCTCTCGCAATTCGATCTTAAAGATAGCAAAACTTTAAACACGCATAACTCTTAAACGGAGCGTGCTAGACCCCCCAAACTTTACATACTGAAAATCCGTAAAAATAATGCTAGCACCATGAAACTTCGCACAGTAATTCTACATGCCACCAGCCTTCTAAAAAGCTATACATTATTATTGTACGATGTCTGGTTCTCTCGCAATTCGATCTTAAAGATAGCAAAACTTTAAACACGCATAACTCTTAAACGGAGCGTGCTAGACCCCCCAAACTTTACATACTGAAAATCCGTAAAAATAATGCTAGCACCATGAAACTTCGCACAGTAATTCTACATGCCACCAGCTTTCCAACAAGCTATACATTATTGTTGTACGATGTCTGGTTCTCTCGCAATTCGATCTGAAAGATAGCAAAACTTTAAACACGCATAACTCTTAAACGGAGCGTGCTAGACCCCCCAAACTTTGCATACTGAAAATCCGTAAAACTAATGCTAACACCATGAAACTTCGCACAGTAATTCTACATGCCACCAGCTTTCCAACAAGCTATACATTATTGTTGTACGATGTCTGGTTCTCTCGCAATTCGATCTTAAAGATAGCAAAACTTTAAACACGCATAACTCTTAAACGGAGCGTGCTAGACCCCCCAAACTTTGCATACTGAAAATCCGTAAAACTAATGCTAACACCATGAAACTTCGCACAGTAATTCTACATGCCACCAGCTTTCCAACAAGCTATACATTATTGTTGTACGATGTCTGGTTCTCTCGCAATTCGATCTGAAAGATAGCAAAACTTTAACAACGCATAACTCTTAAACGGAGCGTGCTAGACCCCCCAAACTTTGCATACAGAAAATCCGTAAAAATAATGCTAGCACCATGAAACTTCGCACAGTAATTCTACATGCCACCAGCTTTCCAACAAGCTATACATTATTGTTGTACGATGTCTGGTTCTCTCGCAATTCGATCTGAAAGATAGCAAAACTTTAAACACGCATAACTCTTAAACGGAGCGTGCTAGACCCCCCAAACTTTGCATACTGAAAATCCGTAAAAATAATGCTAGCACCATGAAACTTCGCACAGTAATTCTACATGCCACCAGCTTTCCAACAAGCTATACATTATTGTTGTACGATGTCTGGTTCTCTCGCAATTCGATCTGAAAGATAGCAAAACTTTAACAACGCATAACTCTTAAACGGAGCGTGCTAGACCCCCCAAACTTTGCATACAGAAAATCCGTAAAAATAATGCTAGCACCATGAAACTTCGCACAGTAATTCTACATGCCACCAGCTTTGCAAAAAGCTATACATTATTGTTGTACGATGTCTGGTTCTCTCGCAATTCGATCTGAAAGATAGCAAAACTTTAAACACGCATATCTCTTAAACGGAGCGTGCTAGACCCCTTAAACTTTGCATACTAAAAATCCGTAAAACTAATGCTAGCACCATGAAACTTCGCACAGTAATTCTACATGCCACCAGCTTTGCAAAAAGCTATACATTATTGTTGTACGATGTCTGGTTCTCTCGCAATTCGATCTGAAAGATAGCAAAACTTTAAACACGCATAACTCTTAAACGGAGCGTGCTAGACCCCTTAAACTTTGCATACTAAAAATCCGTAAAACTAATGCTAGCACCATGAAACTTCGCACAGTAATTCTACATGCCACCAGCTTTCCAACACGCTATACATTATTGTTGTACGATGTCTGGTTCTCTCGCAATTCGATCTGAAAGATAGCAAAACTTTAAACACGCATAACTCTTAAACGGAGCGTGCTAGACCCCTTAAACTTTGCATACTAAAAATCCGTAAAACTAATGCTAACACCATGAAACTTCGCACAGTAATGCTACATGCCACCAGCTTTGCAAAAAGCTATACATTATTGTTGTACGATGTCTGGTTCTCTCGCAATTCGATCTGAAAGATAGCAAAACTTTAAACACGCATAACTCTTAAACGGAGCGTGCTAGACCCCTTAAACTTTGCATACTAAAAATCCGTAAAACTAATGCTAGCACCATGAAACTTCGCACAGTAATTCTACATGCCACCAGCTTTGCAAAAAGCTATACATTATTGTTGTACGATGTCTGGTTCTCTCGCAATTCGATCTGAAAGATAGCAAAACTTTAAACACGCATAACTCTTAAACGGAGCGTGCTAGACCCCTTAAACTTTGCATACTAAAAATCCGTAAAACTAATGCTAGCACCATGAAACTTCGCACAGTAATTCTACATGCCACCAGCTTTGCAAAAAGCTATACATTATTGTTGTACGATGTCTGGTTCTCTCGCAATTCGATCTGAAAGATAGCAAAACTTTAAACACGCATCACTCTTAAACGAAGCGTACTAGATCCCCCAAACTTTACATACTGAAAATCCGTAAAAATAATGCTAGCACCATGAAACTTTGCACAGTAATTCTACATGCCACCAGCTTTGCAAAAAGCTATACATTATTGTTGTACGATGTCTGGTTCTCTCGCAATTCGATCTGAAAGATAGCAAAACTTTAAACACGCATAACTCTTAAACGGAGCGTGCTAGACCCCTTAAACTTTGCATACTGAAAATCCGTAAAAATAATGCTAGCACCATGAAACTTCGCACAGTAATTCTACATGCCACCAGCTTTCCAACAAGCTATACATTATTGTTGTACGATGTCTGGTTCTCTCGCAATTCGATCCGAAAGATAGCAAAACTTTAAACACGCATAACTCTTAAACGGAGCGTGCTAGACCCCTTAAACTTTGCATACTGAAAATCCGTAAAAATAATGCTAGCACCATGAAACTTCGCACAGTAATTCTACATGCCACCAGCTTTCCAACAAGCTATACATTATTGTTGTACGATGTCTGGTTCTCTCGCAATTCGATCCGAAAGATAGCAAAACTTTAAACACGCATAACTCTTAAACGGAGCGTGCTAGACCCTCGAAACTATGCATACTGAAAATCCGTAAAAATAATGCTAGCACCATGAAACTTCGCACAGTAATTCTACATGCCACCAGCTTTCCAACAAGCTACACATTATTGTTGTACGATGTCTGGTTCTCTCGCAATTCGATCTGAAAGATAGCAAAACTTTAAACACGCATAACTCTTAAACGGAGCGTGCTAGACCCACCAAACTTTGCATACTGAAAATCCGTAAAACTAATGCTAACACCATGAAACTTCGCACAGTAATTCTACATGCCACCAGCTTTCCAACAAGCTACACATTATTGTTGTACGATGTCTGCTTCTCTCGCAATTCGATCTGAAAGATAGCAAAACTTTAAACACGCATAACTCTTAAACGGAGCGTGCTAGACCCCCCAAACTTTGCATACTGAAAATCCGTAAAACTAATGCTAACACCATGAAACTTCGCACAGTAATTCTACATGCCACCAGCTTTGCAAAAAGCTATACATTATTGTTGTACGATGTCTGGTTCTCTCGCAATTCGATCTGAAAGATAGCAAAACTTTAAACACGCATAACTCTTAAACGGAGCGTGCTAGACCCCTTAAACTTTGCATACTAAAAATCCGTAAAACTAATGCTAGCACCATGAAACTTCGCACAGTAATTCTACATGCCACCAGCTTTGCAAAAAGCTATACATTATTGTTGTACGATGTCTGGTTCTCTCGCAATTCGATCTGAAAGATAGCAAAACTTTAAACACGCATAACTCTTAAACGGAGCGTGCTAGACCCCTTAAACTTTGCATACTAAAAATCCGTAAAACTAATGCTAGCACCATGAAACTTCGCACAGTAATTCTACATGCCACCAGCTTTCCAACAAGCTATACATTATTGTTGTACGATGTCTGGTTCTCTCGCAATTCGATCTGAAAGATAGCAAAACTTTAAACACGCATAACTCTTAAACGGAGCGTGCTAGACCCCTTAAACTTTGCATACTAAAAATCCGTAAAACTAATGCTAGCACCATGAAACTTCGCACAGTAATTCTACATGCCACCAGCTTTCCAACAAGCTAAACATTATTGTTGTACGATGTCTGGTTCTCTCGCAATTCGATCTGAAAGATAGCAAAACTTTAAACACGCATAACTCTTAAACGGAGCGTGCTAGACCCCTTAAACTTTGCATACTAAAAATCCGTAAAACTAATGCTAGCACCATGAAACTTCGCACAGTAATTCTACATGCCACCAGCTTTGCAAAAAGCTATACATTATTGTTGTACGATGTCTGGTTCTCTCGCAATTCGATCTGAAAGATAGCAAAACTTTAAACACGCATAACTCTTAAACGGAGCGTGCTAGACCCCTTAAACTTTGCATACTAAAAATCCGTAAAACTAATGCTAGCACCATGAAACTTCGCACAGTAATTCTACATGCCACCAGCTTTCCAACAAGCTATACATTATTGTTGTACGATGTCTGGTTCTCTCGCAATTCGATCTGAAAGATAGCAAAACTTTAAACACGCATAACTCTTAAACGGAGCGTGCTAGACCCCTTAAACTTTGCATACTAAAAATCCGTAAAACTAATGCTAGCACCATGAAACTTCGCACAGTAATTCTACATGCCACCAGCTTTGCAAAAAGCTATACATTATTGTTGTACGATGTCTGGTTCTCTCGCAATTCGATCTGAAAGATAGCAAAACTTTAAACACGCATCACTCTTAAACGAAGCGTACTAGATCCCCCAAACTTTACATACTGAAAATCCGTAAAAATAATGCTAGCACCATGAAACTTTGCACAGTAATTCTACATGCCACCAGCTTTGCAAAAAGCTATACATTATTGTTGTACGATGTCTGGTTCTCTCCCAATTCGATCTGAAAGATAGCAAAACTTTAAACACGCATAACTCTTAAACGGAGCGTGCTAGACCACCCAAACTTTGAATACTGAAAATCCGTAAAACTAATGCTAACACCATGAAACTTCGCACAGTAATTCTACATGCCACCAGCTTTGCAAAAAGCTCTACGTTATTGTTGTACGATGTCTGGTTCTCTCGGAATTCGATCTGAAAGATAGCAAAACTTTAAACACGCATAACTCTTAAACGGAGCGTGCTAGACCCCCGAAACTATGCATACTGAAAATCCGTAAAAATAATGCTAGCACCATGAAACTTCGCACAGTAATTCTACATGCCACCAGCTTTCCAACAAGCTACACATTATTGTTGTACGATGTCTGGTTCTCTCCCAATTCGATCTGAAAGATAGCAAAACTTTAAACACGCATAACTCTTAAGCGGAGCGTGCTAGACCCCTTAAACTTTGCATACTGAAAATCCGTAAAACTAATGCTAACACCATGAAACTTCGCACAGTAATTCTACATGCCACCAGCTTTGCAAAAAGCTCTACGTTATTGTTGTACGATGTCTGGTTCTCTCCCAATTCGATCTGAAAGATAGCAAAACTTTAAACACGCATAACTCTTAAACGGAGCGTGCTAGACCCCTTAAACTTTGCATACTGAAAATCCGTAAAAATAATGCTAGCACCATGAAACTTCGCACAGTAATTCTACAGTATGAAACTTCGCACAGTAATTCTACATGCCACCAGCTTTCCAACAAGCTATACATTATTGTTGTACGATGTCTGGTTCTCTCGCAATTCGATCTGAAAGATAGCAAAACTTTAAACACGCATAACTCTTAAACGGAGCGTGCTAGACCCCTTAAACTTTGCATACTAAAAATCCGTAAAACTAATGCTAACACCATGAAACTTCGCACAGTAATTCTACATGCCACCAGCTTTCCAACAAGCTACACATTATTGTTGTACGATGTCTGGTTCTCTCGCAATTCGATCTGAAAGATAGCAAAACTTTAAACACGCATAACTCTTAAACGGAGCGTGCTAGACCCCTTAAACTTTGCATACTAAAAATCCGTAAAACTAATGCTAGCACCATGAAACTTCGCACAGTAATTCTACATGCCACCAGCTTTCCAACAAGCTATACATTATTGTTGTACGATGTCTGGTTCTCTCGCAATTCGATCTGAAAGATAGCAAAACTTTAAACACGCATAACTCTTAAACGGAGCGTGCTAGACCCCTTAAACTTTGCATACTAAAAATCCGTAAAACTAATGCTAGCACCATGAAACTTCGCACAGTAATTCTACATGCCACCAGCTTTCCAACAAGCTATACATTATTGTTGTACGATGTCTGGTTCTCTCGCAATTCGATCTGAAAGATAGCAAAACTTTAAACACGCATAACTCTTAAACGGAGCGTGCTAGACCCCTTAAACTTTGCATACTAAAAATCCGTAAAACTAATGCTAACACCATGAAACTTCGCACAGTAATGCTACATGCCACCAGCTTTGCAAAAAGCTATACGTTATTGTTGTACGATGTCTGGTTCTCTCGGAATTCGATCTGAAAGATAGCAAAACTTTAAACACGCATAACTCTTAAACGGAGCGTGCTAGACCCCTTAAACTTTGCATACTAAAAATCCGTAAAACTAATGCTAGCACCATGAAACTTCGCACAGTAATTCTACATGCCACCAGCTTTCCAACAAGCTATACATTATTGTTGTACGATGTCTGGTTCTCTCGCAATTCGATCTGAAAGATAGCAAAACTTTAAACACGCATAACTCTTAAACGGAGCGTGCTAGACCCCTTAAACTTTGCATACTAAAAATCCGTAAAACTAATGCTAGCACCATGAAACTTCGCACAGTAATTCTACATGCCACCAGCTTTGCAAAAAGCTATACATTATTGTTGTACGATGTCTGGTTCTCTCCCAATTCGATCTGAAAGATAGCAAAACTTTAAACACGCATAACTCTTAAACGGAGCGTGCTAGACCCCTTAAACTTTGCATACTGAAAATCCGTAAAACTAATGCTAACACCATGAAACTTCGCACAGTAATTCTACATGCCACCAGCTTTGCAAAAAGCTCTACGTTATTGTTGTACGATGTCTGGTTCTCTCCCAATTCGATCTGAAAGATAGCAAAACTTTAAACACGCATAACTCTTAAACGGAGCGTGCTAGACCCCTTAAACTTTGCATACTGAAAATCCGTAAAAATAATGCTAGCACCATGAAACTTCGCACAGTAATTCTACAGTATGAAACTTCGCACAGTAATTCTACATGCCACCAGCTTTCCAATAAGCTATACATTATTGTTGTACGATGTCTGGTTCTCTCGCAATTCGATCTGAAAGATAGCAAAACTTTAAACACGCATAACTCTTAAACGGAGCGTGCTAGACCCCTTAAACTTTGCATACTAAAAATCCGTAAAACTAATGCTAGCACCATGAAACTTCGCACAGTAATTCTACATGCCACCAGCTTTCCAACAAGCTATACATTATTGTTGTACGATGTCTGGTTCTCTCGCAATTCGATCTGAAAGATAGCAAAACTTTAAACACGCATAACTCTTAAACGGAGCGTGCTAGACCCCTTAAACTTTGCATACTAAAAATCCGTAAAACTAATGCTAACACCATGAAACTTCGCACAGTAATGCTACATGCCACCAGCTTTGCAAAAAGCTATACATTATTGTTGTACGATGTCTGGTTCTCTCGCAATTCGATCTGAAAGATAGCAAAACTTTAAACACGCATAACTCTTAAACGGAGCGTGCTAGACCCCTTAAACTTTGCATACTAAAAATCCGTAAAACTAATGCTAGCACCATGAAACTTCGCACAGTAATTCTACATGCCACCAGCTTTGCAAAAAGCTATACATTATTGTTGTACGATGTCTGGTTCTCTCGCAATTCGATCTGAAAGATAGCAAAACTTTAAACACGCATCACTCTTAAACGAAGCGTACTAGATCCCCCAAACTTTACATACTGAAAATCCGTAAAAATAATGCTAGCACCATGAAACTTTGCACAGTAATTCTACATGCCACCAGCTTTGCAAAAAGCTATACATTATTGTTGTACGATGTCTGGTTCTCTCCCAATTCGATCTGAAAGATAGCAAAACTTTAAACACGCATAACTCTTAAACGGAGCGTGCTAGACCCCTTAAACTTTGCATACTGAAAATCCGTAAAAATAATGCTAGCACCATGAAACTTCGCACAGTAATTCTACATGCCACCAGCTTTCCAACAAGCTATACATTATTGTTGTACGATGTCTGGTTCTCTCGCAATTCGATCCGAAAGATAGCAAAACTTTAAACACGCATAACTCTTAAACGGAGCGTGCTAGACCACCCAAACTTTGAATACTGAAAATCCGTAAAACTAATGCTAACACCATGAAACTTCGCACAGTAATTCTACATGCCACCAGCTTTGCAAAAAGCTATACGTTATTGTTGTACGATGTCTGGTTCTCTCGGAATTCGATCTGAAAGATAGCAAAACTTTAAACACGCATAACTCTTAAACGGAGCGTGCTAGACCCCCGAAACTATGCATACTGAAAATCCGTAAAAATAATGCTAGCACCATGAAACTTCGCACAGTAATTCTACATGCCACCAGCTTTCCAACAAGCTACACATTATTGTTGTACGATGTCTGGTTCTCTCGCAATTCGATCTGAAAGATAGCAAAACTTTAAACACGCATAACTCTTAAACGGAGCGTGCTAGACCCCCCAAACTTTGCATACTGAAAATCCGTAAAAATAATGCTAGCACCATGAAACTTCGCACAGTAATTCTACATGCCACCAGCTTTCCAACAAGCTACACATTATTGTTGTACGATGTCTGGTTCTCTCGCAATTCGATCTGAAAGATAGCAAAACTTTAAACACGCATAACTCTTAAACGGAGCGTGCTAGACCCCTTAAACTTTGCATACTAAAAATCCGTAAAACTAATGCTAGCACCATGAAACTTCGCACAGTAATTCTACATGCCACCAGCTTTCCAACAAGCTATACATTATTGTTGTACGATGTCTGGTTCTCTCGCAATTCGATCTGAAAGATAGCAAAACTTTAAACACGCATAACTCTTAAACGGAGCGTGCTAGACCCCTTAAACTTTGCATACTAAAAATCCGTAAAACTAATGCTAGCACCATGAAACTTCGCACAGTAATTCTACATGCCACCAGCTTTCCAACAAGCTATACATTATTGTTGTACGATGTCTGGTTCTCTCGCAATTCGATCTGAAAGATAGCAAAACTTTAAACACGCATAACTCTTAAACGGAGCGTGCTAGACCCCTTAAACTTTGCATACTAAAAATCCGTAAAACTAATGCTAGCACCATGAGACTTCGCACAGTAATTCTACATGCCACCAGCTTTGCAAAAAGCTATACATTATTGTTGTACGATGTCTGGTTCTCTCGCAATTCGATCTGAAAGATAGCAAAACTTTAAACACGCATAACTCTTAAACGGAGCGTGCTAGACCCCTTAAACTTTGCATACTAAAAATCCGTAAAACTAATGCTAGCACCATGAGACTTCGCACAGTAATTCTACATGCCACCAGCTTTGCAAAAAGCTATACATTATTGTTGTACGATGTCTGGTTCTCTCGCAATTCGATCTGAAAGATAGCAAAACTTTAAACACGCATAACTCTTAAACGGAGCGTGCTAGACCCCTTAAACTTTGCATACTAAAAATCCGTAAAACTAATGCTAGCACCATGAAACTTCGCACAGTAATTCTACATGCCACCAGCTTTGCAAAAAGCTATACATTATTGTTGTACGATGTCTGGTTCTCTCCCAATTCGATCTGAAAGATAGCAAAACTTTAAACACGCATAACTCTTAAACGGAGCGTGCTAGACCCCTTAAACTTTGCATACTGAAAATCCGTAAAAATAATGCTAGCACCATGAAACTTCGCACAGTAATTCTACATGCCACCAGCTTTGCAAAAAGCTATACATTATTGTTGTACGATGTCTGGTTCTCTCCCAATTCGATCTGAAAGATAGCAAAACTTTAAACACGCATAACTTTTAAACGGAGCGTGCTAGACCCCTTAAACTTTGCATACTGAAAATCCGTAAAAATAATGCTAGCACCATGAAACTTCGCACAGTAATTCTACATGCCACCAGCTTTCCAACAAGCTATACATTATTGTTGTACGATGTCTGGTTCTCTCGCAATTCGATCCGAAAGATAGCAAAACTTTAAACACGCATAACTCTTAAACGGAGCGTGCTAGACCACCCAAACTTTGAATACTGAAAATCCGTAAAACTAATGCTAACACCATGAAACTTCGCACAGTAATTCTACATGCCACCAGCTTTGCAAAAAGCTATACGTTATTGTTGTACGATGTCTGGTTCTCTCGGAATTCGATCTGAAAGATAGCAAAACTTTAAACACGCATAACTCTTAAACGGAGCGTGCTAGACCCCCGAAACTATGCATACTGAAAATCCGTAAAAATAATGCTAGCACCATGAAACTTCGCACAGTAATTCTACATGCCACCAGCTTTCCAACAAGCTACACATTATTGTTGTACGATGTCTGGTTCTCTCGCAATTCGATCTGAAAGATAGCAAAACTTTAAACACGCATAACTCTTAAACGGAGCGTGCTAGACCCCCCAAACTTTGCATACTGAAAATCCGTAAAAATAATGCTAGCACCATGAAACTTCGCACAGTAATTCTACATGCCACCAGCTTTCCAACAAGCTACACATTATTGTTGTACGATGTCTGGTTCTCTCGCAATTCGATCTGAAAGATAGCAAAACTTTAAACACGCATAACTCTTAAACGGAGCGTGCTAGACCCCTTAAACTTTGCATACTAAAAATCCGTAAAAATAATGCTAGCACCATGAAACTTCGCACAGTAATTCTACATGCCACCAGCTTTCCAACAAGCTACACATTATTGTTGTACGATGTCTGGTTCTCTCGCAATTCGATCTGAAAGATAGCAAAACTTTAAACACGCATAACTCTTAAACGGAGCGTGCTAGACCCCTTAAACTTTGCATACTAAAAATCCGTAAAACTAATGCTAGCACCATGAAACTTCGCACAGTAATTCTACATGCCACCAGCTTTCCAACAAGCTATACATTATTGTTATACGATGTCTGGTTCTCTCGCAATTCGATCCGAAAGATAGCAAAACTTTAAACACGCATAACTCTTAAACGGAGCGTGCTAGACCACCCAAACTTTGAATACTGAAAATCCGTAAAACTAATGCTAACACCATGAAACTTCGCACAGTAATTCTACATGCCACCAGCTTTGCAAAAAGCTATACGTTATTGTTGTACGATGTCTGGTTCTCTCGCAATTCGATCCGAAAGATAGCAAAACTTTAAACACGCATAACTCTTAAACGGAGCGTGCTAGACCACCCAAACTTTGAATACTGAAAATCCGTAAAACTAATGCTAACACCATGAAACTTCGCACAGTAATTCTACATGCCACCAGCTTTGCAAAAAGCTATACGTTATTGTTGTACGATGTCTGGTTCTCTCGGAATTCGATCTGAAAGATAGCAAAACTTTAAACACGCATAACTCTTAAACGGAGCGTGCTAGACCCCCGAAACTATGCATACTGAAAATCCGTAAAAATAATGCTAGCACCATGAAACTTCGCACAGTAATTCTACATGCCACCAGCTTTCCAACAAGCTACACATTATTGTTGTACGATGTCTGGTTCTCTCGCAATTCGATCTGAAAGATAGCAAAACTTTAAACACGCATAACTCTTAAACGGAGCGTGCTAGACCCCCCAAACTTTGCATACTGAAAATCCGTAAAAATAATGCTAGCACCATGAAACTTCGCACAGTAATTCTACATGCCACCAGCTTTCCAACAAGCTACACATTATTGTTGTACGATGTCTGGTTCTCTCGCAATTCGATCTGAAAGATAGCAAAACTTTAAACACGCATAACTCTTAAACGGAGCGTGCTAGACCCCCCAAACTTTGCATACTGAAAATCCGTAAAAATAATGCTAGCACCATGAAACTTCGCACAGTAATTCTACATGCCACCAGCTTTCCAACAAGCTACACATTATTGTTGTACGATGTCTGGTTCTCTCGCAATTCGATCTGAAAGATAGCAAAACTTTAAACACGCATAACTCTTAAACGGAGCGTGCTAGACCCCTTAAACTTTGCATACTAAAAATCCGTAAAAATAATGCTAGCACCATGAAACTTCGCACAGTAATTCTACATGCCACCAGCTTTCCAACAAGCTACACATTATTGTTGTACGATGTCTGGTTCTCTCGCAATTCGATCTGAAAGATAGCAAAACTTTAAACACGCATAACTCTTAAACGGAGCGTGCTAGACCCCTTAAACTTTGCATACTAAAAATCCGTAAAACTAATGCTAGCACCATGAAACTTCGCACAGTAATTCTACATGCCACCAGCTTTCCAACAAGCTATACATTATTGTTGTACGATGTCTGGTTCTCTCGCAATTCGATCCGAAAGATAGCAAAACTTTAAACACGCATAACTCTTAAACGGAGCGTGCTAGACCACCCAATACTTTGAATACTGAAAATCCGTAAAACTAATGCTAACACCATGAAACTTCGCACAGTAATTCTACATGCCACCAGCTTTGCAAAAAGCTATACGTTATTGTTGTACGATGTCTGGTTCTCTCGCAATTCGATCCGAAAGATAGCAAAACTTTAAACACGCATAACTCTTAAACGGAGCGTGCTAGACCACCCAAACTTTGAATACTGAAAATCCGTAAAACTAATGCTAACACCATGAAACTTCGCACAGTAATTCTACATGCCACCAGCTTTGCAAAAAGCTATACGTTATTGTTGTACGATGTCTGGTTCTCTCGGAATTCGATCTGAAAGATAGCAAAACTTTAAACACGCATAACTCTTAAACGGAGCGTGCTAGACCCCCGAAACTATGCATACTGAAAATCCGTAAAAATAATGCTAGCACCATGAAACTTCGCACAGTAATTCTACATGCCACCAGCTTTCCAACAAGCTACACATTATTGTTGTACGATGTCTGGTTCTCTCGCAATTCGATCTGAAAGATAGCAAAACTTTAAACACGCATAACTCTTAAACGGAGCGTGCTAGACCCCCCAAACTTTGCATACTGAAAATCCGTAAAAATAATGCTAGCACCATGAAACTTCGCACAGTAATTCTACATGCCACCAGCTTTCCAACAAGCTACACATTATTGTTGTACGATGTCTGGTTCTCTCGCAATTCGATCTGAAAGATAGCAAAACTTTAAACACGCATAACTCTTAAACGGAGCGTGCTAGACCCCTTAAACTTTGCATACTAAAAATCCGTAAAAATAATGCTAGCACCATGAAACTTCGCACAGTAATTCTACATGCCACCAGCTTTCCAACAAGCTACACATTATTGTTGTACGATGTCTGGTTCTCTCGCAATTCGATCTGAAAGATAGCAAAACTTTAAACACGCATAACTCTTAAACGGAGCGTGCTAGACCCCTTAAACTTTGCATACTAAAAATCCGTAAAACTAATGCTAGCACCATGAAACTTCGCACAGTAATTCTACATGCCACCAGCTTTGCAAAAAGCTATACATTATTGTTGTACGATGTCTGGTTCTCTCGCAATTCGATCTGAAAGATAGCAAAACTTTAAACACGCATAACTCTTAAACGAAGCGTACTAGATCCCCCAAACTTTACATACTGAAAATCCGTAAAAATAATGCTAGCACCATGAAACTTTGCACAGTAATTCTACATGCCACCAGCTTTGCAAAAAGCTATACATTATTGTTGTACGATGTCTGGTTCTCTCCCAATTCGATCTGAAAGATAGCAAAACTTTAAACACGCATAACTCTTAAACGGAGCGTGCTAGACCCCTTAAACTTTGCATACTGAAAATCCGTAAAAATAATGCTAGCACCATGAAACTTCGCACAGTAATTCTACATGCCACCAGCTTTCCAACAAGCTATACATTATTGTTGTACGATGTCTGGTTCTCTCGCAATTCGATCCGAAAGATAGCAAAACTTTAAACACGCATAACTCTTAAACGGAGCGTGCTAGACCACCCAAACTTTGAATACTGAAAATCCGTAAAACTAATGCTAACACCATGAAACTTCGCACAGTAATTCTACATGCCACCAGCTTTGCAAAAAGCTATACGTTATTGTTGTACGATGTCTGGTTCTCTCGGAATTCGATCTGAAAGATAGCAAAACTTTAAACACGCATAACTCTTAAACGGAGCGTGCTAGACCCCCGAAACTATGCATACTGAAAATCCGTAAAAATAATGCTAGCACCATGAAACTTCGCACAGTAATTCTACATGCCACCAGCTTTCCAACAAGCTACACATTATTGTTGTACGATGTCTGGTTCTCTCGCAATTCGATCTGAAAGATAGCAAAACTTTAAACACGCATAACTCTTAAACGGAGCGTGCTAGACCCCCCAAACTTTGCATACTGAAAATCCGTAAAAATAATGCTAGCACCATGAAACTTCGCACAGTAATTCTACATGCCACCAGCTTTCCAACAAGCTACACATTATTGTTGTACGATGTCTGGTTCTCTCGCAATTCGATCTGAAAGATAGCAAAACTTTAAACACGCATAACTCTTAAACGGAGCGTGCTAGACCCCTTAAACTTTGCATACTAAAAATCCGTAAAACTAATGCTAGCACCATGAAACTTCGCACAGTAATTCTACATGCCACCAGCTTTCCAACAAGCTATACATTATTGTTGTACGATGTCTGGTTCTCTCGCAATTCGATCTGAAAGATAGCAAAACTTTAAACACGCATAACTCTTAAACGGAGCGTGCTAGACCCCTTAAACTTTGCATACTAAAAATCCGTAAAACTAATGCTAGCACCATGAAACTTCGCACAGTAATTCTACATGCCACCAGCTTTCCAACAAGCTATACATTATTGTTGTACGATGTCTGGTTCTCTCGCAATTCGATCTGAAAGATAGCAAAACTTTAAACACGCATAACTCTTAAACGGAGCGTGCTAGACCCCTTAAACTTTGCATACTAAAAATCCGTAAAACTAATGCTAGCACCATGAGACTTCGCACAGTAATTCTACATGCCACCAGCTTTGCAAAAAGCTATACATTATTGTTGTACGATGTCTGGTTCTCTCGCAATTCGATCTGAAAGATAGCAAAACTTTAAACACGCATAACTCTTAAACGGAGCGTGCTAGACCCCTTAAACTTTGCATACTAAAAATCCGTAAAACTAATGCTAGCACCATGAAACTTCGCACAGTAATTCTACATGCCACCAGCTTTGCAAAAAGCTATACATTATTGTTGTACGATGTCTGGTTCTCTCCCAATTCGATCTGAAAGATAGCAAAACTTTAAACACGCATAACTCTTAAACGGAGCGTGCTAGACCCCTTAAACTTTGCATACTGAAAATCCGTAAAAATAATGCTAGCACCATGAAACTTCGCACAGTAATTCTACATGCCACCAGCTTTGCAAAAAGCTATACATTATTGTTGTACGATGTCTGGTTCTCTCCCAATTCGATCTGAAAGATAGCAAAACTTTAAACACGCATAACTTTTAAACGGAGCGTGCTAGACCCCTTAAACTTTGCATACTGAAAATCCGTAAAAATAATGCTAGCACCATGAAACTTCGCACAGTAATTCTACATGCCACCAGCTTTCCAACAAGCTATACATTATTGTTGTACGATGTCTGGTTCTCTCGCAATTCGATCCGAAAGATAGCAAAACTTTAAACACGCATAACTCTTAAACGGAGCGTGCTAGACCACCCAAACTTTGAATACTGAAAATCCGTAAAACTAATGCTAACACCATGAAACTTCGCACAGTAATTCTACATGCCACCAGCTTTGCAAAAAGCTATACGTTATTGTTGTACGATGTCTGGTTCTCTCGGAATTCGATCTGAAAGATAGCAAAACTTTAAACACGCATAACTCTTAAACGGAGCGTGCTAGACCCCCGAAACTATGCATACTGAAAATCCGTAAAAATAATGCTAGCACCATGAAACTTCGCACAGTAATTCTACATGCCACCAGCTTTCCAACAAGCTACACATTATTGTTGTACGATGTCTGGTTCTCTCGCAATTCGATCTGAAAGATAGCAAAACTTTAAACACGCATAACTCTTAAACGGAGCGTGCTAGACCCCCCAAACTTTGCATACTGAAAATCCGTAAAAATAATGCTAGCACCATGAAACTTCGCACAGTAATTCTACATGCCACCAGCTTTCCAACAAGCTACACATTATTGTTGTACGATATCTGGTTCTCTCGCAATTCGATCTGAAAGATAGCAAAACTTTAAACACGCATAACTCTTAAACGGAGCGTGCTAGACCCCTTAAACTTTGCATACTAAAAATCCGTAAAAATAATGCTAGCACCATGAAACTTCGCACAGTAATTCTACATGCCACCAGCTTTCCAACAAGCTACACATTATTGTTGTACGATGTCTGGTTCTCTCGCAATTCGATCTGAAAGATAGCAAAACTTTAAACACGCATAACTCTTAAACGGAGCGTGCTAGACCCCTTAAACTTTGCATACTAAAAATCCGTAAAACTAATGCTAGCACCATGAAACTTCGCACAGTAATTCTACATGCCACCAGCTTTCCAACAAGCTATACATTATTGTTGTACGATGTCTGGTTCTCTCGCAATTCGATCCGAAAGATAGCAAAACTTTAAACACGCATAACTCTTAAACGGAGCGTGCTAGACCACCCAAACTTTGAATACTGAAAATCCGTAAAACTAATGCTAACACCATGAAACTTCGCACAGTAATTCTACATGCCACCAGCTTTGCAAAAAGCTATACGTTATTGTTGTACGATGTCTGGTTCTCTCGCAATTCGATCCGAAAGATAGCAAAACTTTAAACACGCATAACTCTTAAACGGAGCGTGCTAGACCACCCAAACTTTGAATACTGAAAATCCGTAAAACTAATGCTAACACCATGAAACTTCGCACAGTAATTCTACATGCCACCAGCTTTGCAAAAAGCTATACGTTATTGTTGTACGATGTCTGGTTCTCTCGGAATTCGATCTGAAAGATAGCAAAACTTTAAACACGCATAACTCTTAAACGGAGCGTGCTAGACCCCCGAAACTATGCATACTGAAAATCCGTAAAAATAATGCTAGCACCATGAAACTTCGCACAGTAATTCTACATGCCACCAGCTTTCCAACAAGCTACACATTATTGTTGTACGATGTCTGGTTCTCTCGCAATTCGATCTGAAAGATAGCAAAACTTTAAACACGCATAACTCTTAAACGGAGCGTGCTAGACCCCCCAAACTTTGCATACTGAAAATCCGTAAAAATAATGCTAGCACCATGAAACTTCGCACAGTAATTCTACATGCCACCAGCTTTCCAACAAGCTACACATTATTGTTGTACGATGTCTGGTTCTCTCGCAATTCGATCTGAAAGATAGCAAAACTTTAAACACGCATAACTCTTAAACGGAGCGTGCTAGACCCCTTAAACTTTGCATACTAAAAATCCGTAAAACTAATGCTAGCACCATGAAACTTCGCACAGTAATTCTACATGCCACCAGCTTTCCAACAAGCTATACATTATTGTTGTACGATGTCTGGTTCTCTCGCAATTCGATCTGAAAGATAGCAAAACTTTAAACACGCATAACTCTTAAACGGAGCGTGCTAGACCCCTTAAACTTTGCATACTAAAAATCCGTAAAACTAATGCTAGCACCATGAAACTTCGCACAGTAATTCTACATGCCACCAGCTTTCCAACAAGCTATACATTATTGTTGTACGATGTCTGGTTCTCTCGCAATTCGATCTGAAAGATAGCAAAACTTTAAACACGCATAACTCTTAAACGGAGCGTGCTAGACCCCTTAAACTTTGCATACTAAAAATCCGTAAAACTAATGCTAGCACCATGAAACTTCGCACAGTAATTCTACATGCCACCAGCTTTGCAAAAAGCTATACATTATTGTTGTACGATGTCTGGTTCTCTCGCAATTCGATCTGAAAGATAGCAAAACTTTAAACACGCATCACTCTTAAACGAAGCGTACTAGATCCCCCAAACTTTACATACTGAAAATCCGTAAAAATAATGCTAGCACCATGAAACTTTGCACAGTAATTCTACATGCCACCAGCTTTGCAAAAAGCTATACATTATTGTTGTACGATGTCTGGTTCTCTCCCAATTCGATCTGAAAGATAGCAAAACTTTAAACACGCATAACTCTTAAACGGAGCGTGCTAGACCCCTTAAACTTTGCATACTGAAAATCCGTAAAAATAATGCTAGCACCATGAAACTTCGCACAGTAATTCTACATGCCACCAGCTTTCCAACAAGCTATACATTATTGTTGTACGATGTCTGGTTCTCTCGCAATTCGATCTGAAAGACAGCAAAACTTTAAACACGCATAACTCTTAAACGGAGCGTGCCAGACCCCTTAAACTTTGCATACTAAAAATCCGTAAAACTAATGCTAGCACCATGAAACTTCGCACAGTAATTCTACATGCCACCAGCTTTCCAACAAGCTACACGTTATTGTTGTACGATGTCTGGTTCTCTCGCAATTCGATCTGAAAGATAGCAAAACTTTAAACACGCATAACTCTTAAACGGAGCGTGCTAGACCCCTTAAACTTTGCATACTAAAAATCCGTAAAACTAATGCTAGCACCATGAAACTTCGCACAGTAATTCTACATGCCACCAGCTTTCCAACAAGCTACACATTATTGTTGTACGATGTCTGGTTCTCTCGCAATTCGATCTGAAAGATAGCAAAACTTTAAACACGCATAACTCTTAAACGGAGCGTGCTAGACCCCCCAAACTTTGCATACTGAAAATCCGTAAAAATAATGCTAGCACCATGAAACTTCGCACAGTAATTCTACATGCCACCAGCTTTCCAACAAGCTACACATTATTGTTGTACGATGTCTGGTTCTCTCGCAATTCGATCCGAAAGATAGCAAAACTTTAAACACGCATAACTCTTAAACGGAGCGTGCTAGACCACCCAAACTTTGAATACTGAAAATCCGTAAAACTAATGCTAACACCATGAAACTTCGCACAGTAATTCTACATGCCACCAGCTTTGCAAAAAGCTATACGTTATTGTTGTACGATGTCTGGTTCTCTCGCAATTCGATCCGAAAGATAGCAAAACTTTAAACACGCATAACTCTTAAACGGAGCGTGCTAGACCACCCAAACTTTGAATACTGAAAATCCGTAAAACTAATGCTAACACCATGAAACTTCGCACAGTAATTCTACATGCCACCAGCTTTGCAAAAAGCTATACGTTATTGTTGTACGATGTCTGGTTCTCTCGGAATTCGATCTGAAAGATAGCAAAACTTTAAACACGCATAACTCTTAAACGGAGCGTGCTAGACCCCCGAAACTATGCATACTGAAAATCCGTAAAAATAATGCTAGCACCATGAAACTTCGCACAGTAATTCTACATGCCACCAGCTTTCCAACAAGCTACACATTATTGTTGTACGATGTCTGGTTCTCTCGCAATTCGATCTGAAAGATAGCAAAACTTTAAACACGCATAACTCTTAAACGGAGCGTGCTAGACCCCCCAAACTTTGCATACTGAAAATCCGTAAAAATAATGCTAGCACCATGAAACTTCGCACAGTAATTCTACATGCCACCAGCTTTCCAACAAGCTACACATTATTGTTGTACGATGTCTGGTTCTCTCGCAATTCGATCTGAAAGATAGCAAAACTTTAAACACGCATAACTCTTAAACGGAGCGTGCTAGACCCCTTAAACTTTGCATACTAAAAATCCGTAAAACTAATGCTAGCACCATGAAACTTCGCACAGTAATTCTACATGCCACCAGCTTTCCAACAAGCTATACATTATTGTTGTACGATGTCTGGTTCTCTCGCAATTCGATCTGAAAGATAGCAAAACTTTAAACACGCATAACTCTTAAACGGAGCGTGCTAGACCCCTTAAACTTTGCATACTAAAAATCCGTAAAACTAATGCTAGCACCATGAAACTTCGCACAGTAATTCTACATGCCACCAGCTTTCCAACAAGCTATACATTATTGTTGTACGATGTCTGGTTCTCTCGCAATTCGATCTGAAAGATAGCAAAACTTTAAACACGCATAACTCTTAAACGGAGCGTGCTAGACCCCTTAAACTTTGCATACTAAAAATCCGTAAAACTAATGCTAGCACCATGAAACTTCGCACAGTAATTCTACATGCCACCAGCTTTGCAAAAAGCTATACATTATTGTTGTACGATGTCTGGTTCTCTCGCAATTCGATCTGAAAGATAGCAAAACTTTAAACACGCATCACTCTTAAACGAAGCGTACTAGATCCCCCAAACTTTACATACTGAAAATCCGTAAAAATAATGCTAGCACCATGAAACTTTGCACAGTAATTCTACATGCCACCAGCTTTGCAAAAAGCTATACATTATTGTTGTACGATGTCTGGTTCTCTCCCAATTCGATCTGAAAGATAGCAAAACTTTAAACACGCATAACTCTTAAACGGAGCGTGCTAGACCCCTTAAACTTTGCATACTGAAAATCCGTAAAAATAATGCTAGCACCATGAAACTTCGCACAGTAATTCTACATGCCACCAGCTTTCCAACAAGCTATACATTATTGTTGTACGATGTCTGGTTCTCTCGCAATTCGATCTGAAAGACAGCAAAACTTTAAACACGCATAACTCTTAAACGGAGCGTGCCAGACCCCTTAAACTTTGCATACTAAAAATCCGTAAAACTAATGCTAGCACCATGAAACTTCGCACAGTAATTCTACATGCCACCAGCTTTCCAACAAGCTACACGTTATTGTTGTACGATGTCTGGTTCTCTCGCAATTCGATCTGAAAGATAGCAAAACTTTAAACACGCATAACTCTTAAACGGAGCGTGCTAGACCCCTTAAACTTTGCATACTAAAAATCCGTAAAACTAATGCTAGCACCATGAAACTTCGCACAGTAATTCTACATGCCACCAGCTTTCCAACAAGCTACACATTATTGTTGTACGATGTCTGGTTCTCTCGCAATTCGATCTGAAAGATAGCAAAACTTTAAACACGCATAACTCTTAAACGGAGCGTGCTAGACCCCCCAAACTTTGCATACTGAAAATCCGTAAAAATAATGCTAGCACCATGAAACTTCGCACAGTAATTCTACATGCCACCAGCTTTCCAACAAGCTACACATTATTGTTGTACGATGTCTGGTTCTCTCGCAATTCGATCTGAAAGATAGCAAAACTTTAAACACGCATAACTCTTAAACGGAGCGTGCTAGACCCCTTAAACTTTGCATACTAAAAATCCGTAAAACTAATGCTAGCACCATGAGACTTCGCACAGTAATTCTACATGCCACCAGCTTTGCAAAAAGCTATACATTATTGTTGTACGATGTCTGGTTCTCTCGCAATTCGATCTGAAAGATAGCAAAACTTTAAACACGCATAACTCTTAAACGGAGCGTGCTAGACCCCTTAAACTTTGCATACTAAAAATCCGTAAAACTAATGCTAGCACCATGAAACTTCGCACAGTAATTCTACATGCCACCAGCTTTCCAACAAGCTATACATTATTGTTGTACGATGTCTGGTTCTCTCGCAATTCGATCTGAAAGATAGCAAAACTTTAAACACGCATAACTCTTAAACGGAGCGTGCTAGACCCCTTAAACTTTGCATACTAAAAATCCGTAAAAATAATGCTAGCACCATGAAACTTCGCACAGTAATTCTACATGCCACCAGCTTTCCAACAAGCTACACATTATTGTTGTACGATGTCTGGTTCTCTCGCAATTCGATCTGAAAGATAGCAAAACTTTAAACACGCATAACTCTTAAACGGAGCGTGCTAGACCCCCCAAACTTTGCATACTGAAAATCCGTAAAAATAATGCTAGCACCATGAAACTTCGCACAGTAATTCTACATGCCACCAGCTTTCCAACAAGCTACACATTATTGTTGTACGATGTCTGGTTCTCTCGCAATTCGATCTGAAAGATAGCAAAACTTTAAACACGCATCACTCTTAAACGAAGCGTACTAGATCCCCCAAACTTTACATACTGAAAATCCGTAAAAATAATGCTAGCACCATGAAACTTTGCACAGTAATTCTACATGCCACCAGCTTTGCAAAAAGCTATACATTATTGTTGTACGATGTCTGGTTCTCTCCCAATTCGATCTGAAAGATAGCAAAACTTTAAACACGCATAACTCTTAAACGGAGCGTGCTAGACCCCTTAAACTTTGCATACTGAAAATCCGTAAAAATAATGCTAGCACCATGAAACTTCGCACAGTAATTCTACATGCCACCAGCTTTCCAACAAGCTATACATTATTGTTGTACGATGTCTGGTTCTCTCGCAATTCGATCCGAAAGATAGCAAAACTTTAAACACGCATAACTCTTAAACGGAGCGTGCTAGACCACCCAAACTTTGAATACTGAAAATCCGTAAAACTAATGCTAACACCATGAAACTTCGCACAGTAATTCTACATGCCACCAGCTTTGCAAAAAGCTATACGTTATTGTTGTACGATGTCTGGTTCTCTCGGAATTCGATCTGAAAGATAGCAAAACTTTAAACACGCATAACTCTTAAACGGAGCGTGCTAGACCCCCGAAACTTTGCATACTAAAAATCCGTAAAACTAATGCTAGCACCATGAAACTTCGCACAGTAATTCTACATGCCACCAGCTTTCCAACAAGCTACACATTATTGTTGTACGATGTCTGGTTCTCTCGCAATTCGATCTGAAAGATAGCAAAACTTTAAACACGCATAACTCTTAAACGGAGCGTGCTAGACCCCTTAAACTTTGCATACTAAAAATCCGTAAAACTAATGCTAGCACCATGAAACTTCGCACAGTAATTCTACATGCCACCAGCTTCCCAACAAGCTATACATTATTGTTGTACGATGTCTGGTTCTCTCGCAATTCGATCTGAAAGATAGCAAAACTTTAAACACGCATAACTCTTAAACGGAGCGTGCTAGACCCCTTAAACTTTGCATACTAAAAATCCGTAAAACTAATGCTAGCACCATGAAACTTCGCACAGTAATTCTACATGCCACCAGCTTTCCAACAAGCTACACATTATTGTTGTACGATGTCTGGTTCTCTCGCAATTCGATCTGAAAGATAGCAAAACTTTAAACACGCATAACTCTTAAACGGAGCGTGCTAGACCCCTTAAACTTTGCATACTAAAAATCCGTAAAACTAATGCTAGCACCATGAAACTTCGCACAGTAATTCTACATGCCACCAGCTTTCCAACAAGCTATACATTATTGTTGTACGATGTCTGGTTCTCTCGCAATTCGATCTGAAAGATAGCAAAACTTTAAACACGCATAACTCTTAAACGGAGCGTGCTAGACCCCTTAAACTTTGCATACTGAAAATCCGTAAAAATAATGCTAGCACCATGAAACTTCGCACAGTAATTCTACATGCCACCAGCTTTCCAACAAGCTATACATTATTGTTGTACGATGTCTGGTTCTCTCGCAATTCGATCCGAAAGATAGCAAAACTTTAAACACGCATAACTCTTAAACGGAGCGTGCTAGACCCCTTAAACTTTGCATACTAAAAATCCGTAAAACTAATGCTAGCACCATGAAACTTCGCACAGTAATTCTACATGCCACCAGCTTTCCAACAAGCTATACATTATTGTTGTACGATGTCTGGTTCTCTCGCAATTCGATCTGAAAGATAGCAAAACTTTAAACACGCATAACTCTTAAACGGAGCGTGCTAGACCCCTTAAACTTTGCATACTAAAAATCCGTAAAACTAATGCTAGCACCATGAAACTTCGCACAGTAATTCTACATGCCACCAGCTTTGCAAAAAGCTATACATTATTGTTGTACGATGTCTGGTTCTCTCGCAATTCGATCTGAAAGATAGCAAAACTTTAAACACGCATAACTCTTAAACGGAGCGTGCTAGACCCCTTAAACTTTGCATACTAAAAATCCGTAAAACTAATGCTAGCACCATGAAACTTCGCACAGTAATTCTACATGCCACCAGCTTTCCAACAAGCTATACATTATTGTTGTACGATGTCTGGTTCTCTCGCAATTCGATCTGAAAGATAGCAAAACTTTAAACACGCATAACTCTTAAACGGAGCGTGCTAGACCCCTTAAACTTTGCATACTAAAAATCCGTAAAACTAATGCTAGCACCATGAAACTTCGCACAGTAATTCTACATGCCACCAGCTTTGCAAAAAGCTATACATTATTGTTGTACGATGTCTGGTTCTCTCGCAATTCGATCTGAAAGATAGCAAAACTTTAAACACGCATAACTCTTAAACGGAGCGTGCTAGACCCCTTAAACTTTGCATACTAAAAATCCGTAAAACTAATGCTAGCACCATGAAACTTCGCACAGTAATTCTACATGCCACCAGCTTTCCAACAAGCTACACATTATTGTTGTACGATGTCTGGTTCTCTCGCAATTCGATCTGAAAGATAGCAAAACTTTAAACACGCATAACTCTTAAACGGAGCGTGCTAGACCCCCCAAACTTTGCATACTGAAAATCCGTAAAAATAATGCACCATGAAACTTCGCACAGTAATTCTACATGCCACCAGCTTTCCAACTAGCTACACATTATTGTTGTACGATGTCTGGTTCTCTCGCAATTCGATCTGAAAGATAGCAAAACTTTAAACACGCATAACTCTTAAACGGAGCGTGCTAGACCCCTTAAACTTTGCATACTAAAAATCCGTAAAACTAATGCTAGCACCATGAAACTTCGCACAGTAATTCTACATGCCACCAGCTTTCCAACAAGCTATACATTATTGTTGTACGATGTCTGGTTCTCTCGCAATTCGATCTGAAAGATAGCAAAACTTTAAACACGCATAACTCTTAAACGGAGCGTGCTAGACCATTATTGTTGTACGATGTCTGGTTCTCTCGCAATTCGATCTGAAAGATAGCAAAACTTTAAACACGCATAACTCTTAAACGGAGCGTGCTAGACCCCTTAAACTTTGCATACTAAAAATCCGTAAAACTAATGCTAGCACCATGAAACTTCGCACAGTAATTCTACATGCCACCAGCTTTCCAACAAGCTATACATTATTGTTGTACGATGTCTGGTTCTCTCGCAATTCGATCTGAAAGATAGCAAAACTTTAAACACGCATAACTCTTAAACGGAGCGTGCTAGACCCCTTAAACTTTGCATACTAAAAATCCGTAAAACTAATGCTAGCACCATGAAACTTCGCACAGTAATTCTACATGCCACCAGCTTTCCAACAAGCTACACATTATTGTTGTACGATGTCTGGTTCTCTCGCAATTCGATCTGAAAGATAGCAAAACTTTAAACACGCATAACTCTTAAACGGAGCGTGCTAGACCCCTTAAACTTTGCATACTAAAAATCCGTAAAACTAATGCTAGCACCATGAAACTTCGCACAGTAATTCTACATGCCACCAGCTTTCCAACAAGCTATACATTATTGTTGTACGATGTCTGGTTCTCTCGCAATTCGATCTGAAAGATAGCAAAACTTTAAACACGCATAACTCTTAAACGGAGCGTGCTAGACCCCTTAAACTTTGCATACTGAAAATCCGTAAAAATAATGCTAGCACCATGAAACTTCGCACAGTAATTCTACATGCCACCAGCTTTCCAACAAGCTATACATTATTGTTGTACGATGTCTGGTTCTCTCGCAATTCGATCCGAAAGATAGCAAAACTTTAAACACGCATAACTCTTAAACGGAGCGTGCTAGACCCCTTAAACTTTGCATACTAAAAATCCGTAAAACTAATGCTAGCACCATGAAACTTCGCACAGTAATTCTACATGCCACCAGCTTTCCAACAAGCTATACATTATTGTTGTACGATGTCTGGTTCTCTCGCAATTCGATCTGAAAGATAGCAAAACTTTAAACACGCATAACTCTTAAACGGAGCGTGCTAGACCCCTTAAACTTTGCATACTAAAAATCCGTAAAACTAATGCTAGCACCATGAAACTTCGCACAGTAATTCTACATGCCACCAGCTTTGCAAAAAGCTATACATTATTGTTGTACGATGTCTGGTTCTCTCGCAATTCGATCTGAAAGATAGCAAAACTTTAAACACGCATAACTCTTAAACGGAGCGTGCTAGACCCCTTAAACTTTGCATACTAAAAATCCGTAAAACTAATGCTAGCACCATGAAACTTCGCACAGTAATTCTACATGCCACCAGCTTTCCAACAAGCTATACATTATTGTTGTACGATGTCTGGTTCTCTCGCAATTCGATCTGAAAGATAGCAAAACTTTAAACACGCATAACTCTTAAACGGAGCGTGCTAGACCCCTTAAACTTTGCATACTAAAAATCCGTAAAACTAATGCTAGCACCATGAAACTTCGCACAGTAATTCTACATGCCACCAGCTTTGCAAAAAGCTATACATTATTGTTGTACGATGTCTGGTTCTCTCGCAATTCGATCTGAAAGATAGCAAAACTTTAAACACGCATAACTCTTAAACGGAGCGTGCTAGACCCCTTAAACTTTGCATACTAAAAATCCGTAAAACTAATGCTAGCACCATGAAACTTCGCACAGTAATTCTACATGCCACCAGCTTTCCAACAAGCTACACATTATTGTTGTACGATGTCTGGTTCTCTCGCAATTCGATCTGAAAGATAG
Organism: Myopa tessellatipennis; assembly: GCA_943737955.2. Lineage (NCBI taxonomy): Eukaryota > Metazoa > Arthropoda > Insecta > Diptera > Conopidae > Myopa > Myopa tessellatipennis. The sequence continues at coordinate 50,676,042 of OX031314.1, read as the reverse complement.
CAAAACTTTAAACACGCATAACTCTTAAACGGAGCGTGCTAGACCCCCCAAACTTTGCATACTGAAAATCCGTAAAAATAATGCACCATGAAACTTCGCACAGTAATTCTACATGCCACCAGCTTTCCAACAAGCTACACATTATTGTTGTACGATGTCTGGTTCTCTCGCAATTCGATCTGAAAGATAGCAAAACTTTAAACACGCATAACTCTTAAACGGAGCGTGCTAGACCCCTTAAACTTTGCATACTAAAAATCCGTAAAACTAATGCTAGCACCATGAAACTTCGCACAGTAATTCTACATGCCACCAGCTTTCCAACAAGCTATACATTATTGTTGTACGATGTCTGGTTCTCTCGCAATTCGATCTGAAAGATAGCAAAACTTTAAACACGCATAACTCTTAAACGGAGCGTGCTAGACCATTATTGTTGTACGATGTCTGGTTCTCTCGCAATTCGATCTGAAAGATAGCAAAACTTTAAACACGCATAACTCTTAAACGGAGCGTGCTAGACCCCTTAAACTTTGCATACTAAAAATCCGTAAAACTAATGCTAGCACCATGAGACTTCGCACAGTAATTCTACATGCCACCAGCTTTGCAAAAAGCTATACATTATTGTTGTACGATGTCTGGTTCTCTCGCAATTCGATCTGAAAGATAGCAAAACTTTAAACACGCATAACTCTTAAACGGAGCGTGCTAGACCCCTTAAACTTTGCATACTAAAAATCCGTAAAACTAATGCTAGCACCATGAAACTTCGCACAGTAATTCTACATGCCACCAGCTTTGCAAAAAGCTATACATTATTGTTGTACGATGTCTGGTTCTCTCGCAATTCGATCTGAAAGATAGCAAAACTTTAAACACGCATAACTCTTAAACGGAGCGTGCTAGACCATTATTGTTGTACGATGTCTGGTTCTCTCGCAATTCGATCTGAAAGATAGCAAAACTTTAAACACGCATAACTCTTAAACGGAGCGTGCTAGACCCCTTAAACTTTGCATACTAAAAATCCGTAAAACTAATGCTAGCACCATGAGACTTCGCACAGTAATTCTACATGCCACCAGCTTTGCAAAAAGCTATACTTTATTGTTGTACGATGTCTGGTTCTCTCGCAATTCGATCTGAAAGATAGCAAAACTTTAAACACGCATAACTCTTAAACGGAGCGTGCTAGACCCCTTAAACTTTGCATACTAAAAATCCGTAAAACTAATGCTAGCACCATGAAACTTCGCACAGTAATTCTACATGCCACCAGCTTTGCAAAAAGCTATACATTATTGTTGTACGATGTCTGGTTCTCTCGCAATTCGATCTGAAAGATAGCAAAACTTTAAACACGCATAACTCTTAAACGGAGCGTGCTAGACCCCCGAAACTATGCATACTGAAAATCCGTAAAAATAATGCTAGCACCATGAAACTTCGCACAGTAATTCTACATGCCACCAGCTTTCCAACAAGCTACACATTATTGTTGTACGATGTCTGGTTCTCTCGCAATTCGATCTGAAAGATAGCAAAACTTTAAACACGCATAACTCTTAAACGGAGCGTGCTAGACCCCCCAAACTTTGCATACTGAAAATCCGTAAAAATAATGCTAGCACCATGAAACTTCGCACAGTAATTCTACATGCCACCAGCTTTCCAACAAGCTACACATTATTGTTGTACGATGTCTGGTTCTCTCGCAATTCGATCTGAAAGATAGCAAAACTTTAAACACGCATAACTCTTAAACGGAGCGTGCTAGACCCCTTAAACTTTGCATACTAAAAATCCGTAAAACTAATGCTAGCACCATGAAACTTCGCACAGTAATTCTACATGCCACCAGCTTTCCAACAAGCTATACATTATTGTTGTACGATGTCTGGTTCTCTCGCAATTCGATCTGAAAGATAGCAAAACTTTAAACACGCATAACTCTTAAACGGAGCGTGCTAGACCCCTTAAACTTTGCATACTAAAAATCCGTAAAACTAATGCTAGCACCATGAAACTTCGCACAGTAATTCTACATGCCACCAGCTTTCCAACAAGCTACACATTATTGTTGTACGATGTCTGGTTCTCTCGCAATTCGATCTGAAAGATAGCAAAACTTTAAACACGCATAACTCTTAAACGGAGCGTGCTAGACCCCTTAAACTTTGCATACTAAAAATCCGTAAAACTAATGCTAGCACCATGAAACTTCGCACAGTAATTCTACATGCCACCAGCTTTCCAACAAGCTATACATTATTGTTGTACGATGTCTGGTTCTCTCGCAATTCGATCTGAAAGATAGCAAAACTTTAAACACGCATAACTCTTAAACGGAGCGTGCTAGACCCCTTAAACTTTGCATACTGAAAATCCGTAAAAATAATGCTAGCACCATGAAACTTCGCACAGTAATTCTACATGCCACCAGCTTTCCAACAAGCTATACATTATTGTTGTACGATGTCTGGTTCTCTCGCAATTCGATCCGAAAGATAGCAAAACTTTAAACACGCATAACTCTTAAACGGAGCGTGCTAGACCCCTTAAACTTTGCATACTAAAAATCCGTAAAACTAATGCTAGCACCATGAAACTTCGCACAGTAATTCTACATGCCACCAGCTTTCCAACAAGCTATACATTATTGTTGTACGATGTCTGGTTCTCTCGCAATTCGATCTGAAAGATAGCAAAACTTTAAACACGCATAACTCTTAAACGGAGCGTGCTAGACCCCTTAAACTTTGCATACTAAAAATCCGTAAAACTAATGCTAGCACCATGAAACTTCGCACAGTAATTCTACATGCCACCAGCTTTGCAAAAAGCTATACATTATTGTTGTACGATGTCTGGTTCTCTCGCAATTCGATCTGAAAGATAGCAAAACTTTAAACACGCATAACTCTTAAACGGAGCGTGCTAGACCCCTTAAACTTTGCATACTAAAAATCCGTAAAACTAATGCTAGCACCATGAAACTTCGCACAGTAATTCTACATGCCACCAGCTTTCCAACAAGCTATACATTATTGTTGTACGATGTCTGGTTCTCTCGCAATTCGATCTGAAAGATAGCAAAACTTTAAACACGCATAACTCTTAAACGGAGCGTGCTAGACCCCTTAAACTTTGCATACTAAAAATCCGTAAAACTAATGCTAGCACCATGAAACTTCGCACAGTAATTCTACATGCCACCAGCTTTGCAAAAAGCTATACATTATTGTTGTACGATGTCTGGTTCTCTCGCAATTCGATCTGAAAGATAGCAAAACTTTAAACACGCATAACTCTTAAACGGAGCGTGCTAGACCCCTTAAACTTTGCATACTAAAAATCCGTAAAACTAATGCTAGCACCATGAAACTTCGCACAGTAATTCTACATGCCACCAGCTTTCCAACAAGCTACACATTATTGTTGTACGATGTCTGGTTCTCTCGCAATTCGATCTGAAAGATAGCAAAACTTTAAACACGCATAACTCTTAAACGGAGCGTGCTAGACCCCCCAAACTTTGCATACTGAAAATCCGTAAAAATAATGCACCATGAAACTTCGCACAGTAATTCTACATGCCACCAGCTTTCCAACAAGCTACACATTATTGTTGTACGATGTCTGGTTCTCTCGCAATTCGATCTGAAAGATAGCAAAACTTTAAACACGCATAACTCTTAAACGGAGCGTGCTAGACCCCTTAAACTTTGCATACTAAAAATCCGTAAAACTAATGCTAGCACCATGAAACTTCGCACAGTAATTCTACATGCCACCAGCTTTCCAACAAGCTATACATTATTGTTGTACGATGTCTGGTTCTCTCGCAATTCGATCTGAAAGATAGCAAAACTTTAAACACGCATAACTCTTAAACGGAGCGTGCTAGACCATTATTGTTGTACGATGTCTGGTTCTCTCGCAATTCGATCTGAAAGATAGCAAAACTTTAAACACGCATAACTCTTAAACGGAGCGTGCTAGACCCCTTAAACTTTGCATACTAAAAATCCGTAAAACTAATGCTAGCACCATGAGACTTCGCACAGTAATTCTACATGCCACCAGCTTTGCAAAAAGCTATACATTATTGTTGTACGATGTCTGGTTCTCTCGCAATTCGATCTGAAAGATAGCAAAACTTTAAACACGCATAACTCTTAAACGGAGCGTGCTAGACCCCTTAAACTTTGCATACTAAAAATCCGTAAAACTAATGCTAGCACCATGAAACTTCGCACAGTAATTCTACATGCCACCAGCTTTGCAAAAAGCTATACATTATTGTTGTACGATGTCTGGTTCTCTCGCAATTCGATCTGAAAGATAGCAAAACTTTAAACACGCATAACTCTTAAACGGAGCGTGCTAGACCCCCGAAACTATGCATACTGAAAATCCGTAAAAATAATGCTAGCACCATGAAACTTCGCACAGTAATTCTACATGCCACCAGCTTTCCAACAAGCTACACATTATTGTTGTACGATGTCTGGTTCTCTCGCAATTCGATCTGAAAGATAGCAAAACTTTAAACACGCATAACTCTTAAACGGAGCGTGCTAGACCCCCCAAACTTTGCATACTGAAAATCCGTAAAAATAATGCTAGCACCATGAAACTTCGCACAGTAATTCTACATGCCACCAGCTTTCCAACAAGCTACACATTATTGTTGTACGATGTCTGGTTCTCTCGCAATTCGATCTGAAAGATAGCAAAACTTTAAACACGCATAACTCTTAAACGGAGCGTGCTAGACCCCTTAAACTTTGCATACTAAAAATCCGTAAAACTAATGCTAGCACCATGAAACTTCGCACAGTAATTCTACATGCCACCAGCTTTCCAACAAGCTATACATTATTGTTGTACGATGTCTGGTTCTCTCGCAATTCGATCTGAAAGATAGCAAAACTTTAAACACGCATAACTCTTAAACGGAGCGTGCTAGACCCCTTAAACTTTGCATACTAAAAATCCGTAAAACTAATGCTAGCACCATGAGACTTCGCACAGTAATTCTACATGCCACCAGCTTTGCAAAAAGCTATACATTATTGTTGTACGATGTCTGGTTCTCTCGCAATTCGATCTGAAAAATAGCAAAACTTTAAACACGCATAACTCTTAAACGGAGCGTGCTAGACCCCTTAAACTTTGCATACTAAAAATCCGTAAAACTAATGCTAGCACCATGAAACTTCGCACAGTAATTCTACATGCCACCAGCTTTCCAACACGCTATACATTATTGTTGTACGATGTCTGGTTCTCTCGCAATTCGATCTGAAAGATAGCAAAACTTTAAACACGCATAACTCTTAAACGGAGCGTGCTAGACCCCCGAAACTATGCATACTGAAAATCCGTAAAAATAATGCTAGCACCATGAAACTTCGCACAGTAATTCTACATGCCACCAGCTTTCCAACAAGCTACACATTATTGTTGTACGATGTCTGGTTCTCTCGCAATTCGATCTGAAAGATAGCAAAACTTTAAACACGCATAACTCTTAAACGGAGCGTGCTAGACCCCCCAAACTTTGCATACTGAAAATCCGTAAAAATAATGCTAGCACCATTAAACTTCGCACAGTAATTCTACATGCCACCAGCTTTCCAACAAGCTACACATTATTGTTGTACGATGTCTGGTTCTCTCGCAATTCGATCTGAAAGATAGCAAAACTTTAAACACGCATAACTCTTAAACGGAGCGTGCTAGACCCCTTAAACTTTGCATACTAAAAATCCGTAAAACTAATGCTAGCACCATGAAACTTCGCACAGTAATTCTACATGCCACCAGCTTTGCAAAAAGCTATACATTATTGTTGTACGATGTCTGGTTCTCTCGCAATTCGATCTGAAAGATAGCAAAACTTTAAACACGCATAACTCTTAAACGGAGCGTGCTAGACCCCCGAAACTATGCATACTGAAAATCCGTAAAAATAATGCTAGCACCATGAAACTTCGCACAGTAATTCTACATGCCACCAGCTTTCCAACAAGCTACACATTATTGTTGTACGATGTCTGGTTCTCTCGCAATTCGATCTGAAAGATAGCAAAACTTTAAACACGCATAACTCTTAAACGGAGCGTGCTAGACCCCTTAAACTTTGCATACTAAAAATCCGTAAAACTAATGCTAGCACCATGAGACTTCGCACAGTAATTCTACATGCCACCAGCTTTGCAAAAAGCTATACATTATTGTTGTACGATGTCTGGTTCTCTCGCAATTCGATCTGAAAGATAGCAAAACTTTAAACACGCATAACTCTTAAACGGAGCGTGCTAGACCCCTTAAACTTTGCATACTAAAAATCCGTAAAACTAATGCTAGCACCATGAAACTTCGCACAGTAATTCTACATGCCACCAGCTTTGCAAAAAGCTATACATTATTGTTGTACGATGTCTGGTTCTCTCGCAATTCGATCTGAAAGATAGCAAAACTTTAAACACGCATAACTCTTAAACGGAGCGTGCTAGACCCCCCAAACTTTGCATACTGAAAATCCGTAAAAATAATGCTAGCACCATGAAACTTCGCACAGTAATTCTACATGCCACCAGCTTTCCAACAAGCTACACATTATTGTTGTACGATGTCTGGTTCTCTCGCAATTCGATCTGAAAGATAGCAAAACTTTAAACACGCATAACTCTTAAACGGAGCGTGCTAGACCCCTTAAACTTTGCATACTAAAAATCCGTAAAACTAATGCTAGCACCATGAAACTTCGCACAGTAATTCCACATGCCACCAGCTTTCCAACAAGCTATACATTATTGTTGTACGATGTCTGGTTCTCTCGCAATTCGATCTGAAAGATAGCAAAACTTTAAACACGCATAACTCTTAAACGGAGCGTGCTAGACCCCTTAAACTTTGCATACTAAAAATCCGTAAAACTAATGCTAGCACCATGAAACTTCGCACAGTAATTCTACATGCCACCAGCTTTCCAACAAGCTATACATTATTGTTGTACGATGTCTGGTTCTCTCGCAATTCGATCTGAAAGATAGCAAAACTTTAAACACGCATAACTCTTAAACGGAGCGTGCTAGACCCCTTAAACTTTGCATACTAAAAATCCGTAAAAGTAATGCTAGCACCATGAAACTTCGCACAGTAATTCTACATGCCACCAGTTTTGCAAAAAGCTATACATTATTGTTGTACGATGTCTGGTTCTCTCGCAATTCGATCTGAAAGATAGCAAAACTTTAAACACGCATAACTCTTAAACGGAGCGTGCTAGACCCCTTAAACTTTGCATACTAAAAATCCGTAAAACTAATGCTAGCACCATGAAACTTCGCACAGTAATTCTACATGCCACCAGCTTTGCAAAAAGCTATACATTATTGTTGTACGATGTCTGGTTCTCTCGCAATTCGATCTGAAAGATAGCAAAACTTTAAACACGCATAACTCTTAAACGGAGCGTGCTAGACCCCCCAAACTTTGCATACTGAAAATCCGTAAAAATAATGCTAGCACCATGAAACTTCGCACAGTAATTCTACATGCCACCAGCTTTCCAACAAGCTACACATTATTGTTGTACGATGTCTGGTTCTCTCGCAATTCGATCTGAAAGATAGCAAAACTTTAAACACGCATAACTCTTAAACGGAGCGTGCTAGACCCCTTAAACTTTGCATACTAAAAATCCGTAAAACTAATGCTAGCACCATGAAACTTCGCACAGTAATTCTACATGCCACCAGCTTTCCAACAAGCTATACATTATTGTTGTACGATGTCTGGTTCTCTCGCAATTCGATCTGAAAGATAGCAAAACTTTAAACACGCATAACTCTTAAACGGAGCGTGCTAGACCCCTTAAACTTTGCATACTAAAAATCCGTAAAACTAATGCTAGCACCATGAGACTTCGCACAGTAATTCTACATGCCACCAGCTTTGCAAAAAGCTATACATTATTGTTGTACGATGTCTGGTTCTCTCGCAATTCGATCTGAAAAATAGCAAAACTTTAAACACGCATAACTCTTAAACGGAGCGTGCTAGACCCCTTAAACTTTGCATACTAAAAATCCGTAAAACTAATGCTAGCACCATGAAACTTCGCACAGTAATTCTACATGCCACCAGCTTTCCAACACGCTATACATTATTGTTGTACGATGTCTGGTTCTCTCGCAATTCGATCTGAAAGATAGCAAAACTTTAAACACGCATAACTCTTAAACGGAGCGTGCTAGACCCCCGAAACTATGCATACTGAAAATCCGTAAAAATAATGCTAGCACCATGAAACTTCGCACAGTAATTCTACATGCCACCAGCTTTCCAACAAGCTACACATTATTGTTGTACGATGTCTGGTTCTCTCGCAATTCGATCTGAAAGATAGCAAAACTTTAAACACGCATAACTCTTAAACGGAGCGTGCTAGACCCCCCAAACTTTGCATACTGAAAATCCGTAAAAATAATGCTAGCACCATTAAACTTCGCACAGTAATTCTACATGCCACCAGCTTTCCAACAAGCTACACATTATTGTTGTACGATGTCTGGTTCTCTCGCAATTCGATCTGAAAGATAGCAAAACTTTAAACACGCATAACTCTTAAACGGAGCGTGCTAGACCCCTTAAACTTTGCATACTAAAAATCCGTAAAACTAATGCTAGCACCATGAAACTTCGCACAGTAATTCTACATGCCACCAGCTTTGCAAAAAGCTATACATTATTGTTGTACGATGTCTGGTTCTCTCGCAATTCGATCTGAAAGATAGCAAAACTTTAAACACGCATAACTCTTAAACGGAGCGTGCTAGACCCCCGAAACTATGCATACTGAAAATCCGTAAAAATAATGCTAGCACCATGAAACTTCGCACAGTAATTCTACATGCCACCAGCTTTCCAACAAGCTACACATTATTGTTGTACGATGTCTGGTTCTCTCGCAATTCGATCTGAAAGATAGCAAAACTTTAAACACGCATAACTCTTAAACGGAGCGTGCTAGACCCCTTAAACTTTGCATACTAAAAATCCGTAAAACTAATGCTAGCACCATGAGACTTCGCACAGTAATTCTACATGCCACCAGCTTTGCAAAAAGCTATACATTATTGTTGTACGATGTCTGGTTCTCTCGCAATTCGATCTGAAAGATAGCAAAACTTTAAACACGCATAACTCTTAAACGGAGCGTGCTAGACCCCTTAAACTTTGCATACTAAAAATCCGTAAAACTAATGCTAGCACCATGAAACTTCGCACAGTAATTCTACATGCCACCAGCTTTGCAAAAAGCTATACATTATTGTTGTACGATGTCTGGTTCTCTCGCAATTCGATCTGAAAGATAGCAAAACTTTAAACACGCATAACTCTTAAACGGAGCGTGCTAGACCCCCCAAACTTTGCATACTGAAAATCCGTAAAAATAATGCTAGCACCATGAAACTTCGCACAGTAATTCTACATGCCACCAGCTTTCCAACAAGCTACACATTATTGTTGTACGATGTCTGGTTCTCTCGCAATTCGATCTGAAAGATAGCAAAACTTTAAACACGCATAACTCTTAAACGGAGCGTGCTAGACCCCTTAAACTTTGCATACTAAAAATCCGTAAAACTAATGCTAGCACCATGAAACTTCGCACAGTAATTCCACATGCCACCAGCTTTCCAACAAGCTATACATTATTGTTGTACGATGTCTGGTTCTCTCGCAATTCGATCTGAAAGATAGCAAAACTTTAAACACGCATAACTCTTAAACGGAGCGTGCTAGACCCCTTAAACTTTGCATACTAAAAATCCGTAAAACTAATGCTAGCACCATGAAACTTCGCACAGTAATTCTACATGCCACCAGCTTTCCAACAAGCTATACATTATTGTTGTACGATGTCTGGTTCTCTCGCAATTCGATCTGAAAGATAGCAAAACTTTAAACACGCATAACTCTTAAACGGAGCGTGCTAGACCCCTTAAACTTTGCATACTAAAAATCCGTAAAAGTAATGCTAGCACCATGAAACTTCGCACAGTAATTCTACATGCCACCAGTTTTGCAAAAAGCTATACATTATTGTTGTACGATGTCTGGTTCTCTCGCAATTCGATCTGAAAGATAGCAAAACTTTAAACACGCATAACTCTTAAACGGAGCGTGCTAGACCCCTTAAACTTTGCATACTAAAAATCCGTAAAACTAATGCTAGCACCATGAAACTTCGCACAGTAATTCTACATGCCACCAGCTTTGCAAAAAGCTATACATTATTGTTGTACGATGTCTGGTTCTCTCGCAATTCGATCTGAAAGATAGCAAAACTTTAAACACGCATAACTCTTAAACGGAGCGTGCTAGACCCCTTAAACTTTGCATACTAAAAATCCGTAAAACTAATGCTAGCACCATGAAACTTCGCACAGTAATTCTACATGCCACCAGCTTTCCAACAAGCTATACATTATTGTTGTACGATGTCTGGTTCTCTCGCAATTCGATCTGAAAGATAGCAAAACTTTAAACACGCATAACTCTTAAACGGAGCGTGCTAGACCCCTTAAACTTTGCATACTAAAAATCCGTAAAACTAATGCTAACACCATGAAACTTCGCACAGTAATGCTACATGCCACCAGCTTTGCAAAAAGCTATACATTATTGTTGTACGATGTCTGGTTCTCTCGCAATTCGATCTGAAAGATAGCAAAACTTTAAACACGCATAACTCTTAAACGGAGCGTGCTAGACCCCTTAAACTATGCATACTAAAAATCCGTAAAACTAATGCTAGCACCATGAAACTTCGCACAGTAATTCTACATGCCACCAGCTTTGCAAAAAGCTATACATTATTGTTGTACGATGTCTGGTTCTCTCGCAATTCGATCTGAAAGATAGCAAAACTTTAAACACGCATAACTCTTAAACGGAGCGTGCTAGACCCCTTAAACTTTGCATACTAAAAATCCGTAAAACTAATGCTAGCACCATGAAACTTCGCACAGTAATTCTACATGCCACCAGCTTTCCAACAAGCTATACATTATTGTTGTACGATGTCTGGTTCTCTCGCAATACGATCTGAAAGATAGCAAAACTTTAACAACGCATAACTCTTAAACGGAGCGTGCTAGACCCCTTAAACTTTGCATACTAAAAATCCGTAAAACTAATGCTAGCACCATGAAACTTCGCACAGTAATTCTACATGCCACCAGCTTTGCAAAAAGCTATACATTATTGTTGTACGATGTCTGGTTCTCTCGCAATTCGATCCGAAAGATAGCAAAACTTTAAACACGCATCACTCTTAAACGAAGCGTACTAGATCCCCCAAACTTTACATACTGAAAATCCGTAAAAATAATGCTAGCACCATGAAACTTTGCACAGTAATTCTACATGCCACCAGCTTTGCAAAAAGCTATACATTATTGTTGTACGATGTCTGGTTCTCTCGCAATTCGATCTGAAAGATAGCAAAACTTTAAACACGCATAACTCTTAAACGGAGCGTGCTAGACCCCTTAAACTTTGCATACTAAAAATCCGTAAAACTAATGCTAGCACCATGAAACTTCGCACAGTAATTCTACATGCCACCAGCTTTCCAACAAGCTATACATTATTGTTGTACGATGTCAGGTTCTCTCGCAATTCGATCTGAAAGATAGCAAAACTTTAAACACGCATAACTCTTAAACGGAGCGTGCTAGACCCCTTAAACTTTGCATACTAAAAATCCGTAAAACTAATGCTAGCACCATGAAACTTCGCACAGTAATTCTACATGCCACCAGCTTTGCAAAAAGCTATACGTTATTGTTGTACGATGTCTGGTTCTCTCGGAATTCGATCTGAAAGATAGCAAAACTTTAAACACGCATAACTCTTAAACGGAGCGTGCTAGACCCCCGAAACTATGCATACTGAAAATCCGTAAAAATAATGCTAGCACCATGAAACTTCGCACAGTAATTCTACATGCCACCAGCTTTGCAAAAAGCTATACATTATTGTTGTACGATGTCTGGTTCTCTCGCAATTCGATCCGAAAGATAGCAAAACTTTAAACACGCATCACTCTTAAACGAAGCGTACTAGATCCCCCAAACTTTACATACTGAAAATCCGTAAAAATAATGCTAGCACCATGAAACTTTGCACAGTAATTCTACATGCCACCAGCTTTGCAAAAAGCTATACATTATTGTTGTACGATGTCTGGTTCTCTCGCAATTCGATCTGAAAGATAGCAAAACTTTAAACACGCATAACTCTTAAACGGAGCGTGCTAGACCCCTTAAACTTTGCATACTAAAAATCCGTAAAACTAATGCTAGCACCATGAAACTTCGCACAGTAATTCTACATGCCACCAGCTTTGCAAAAAGCTATACGTTATTGTTGTACGATGTCTGGTTCTCTCGGAATTCGATCTGAAAGATAGCAAAACTTTAAACACGCATAACTCTTAAACGGAGCGTGCTAGACCCCCGAAACTATGCATACTGAAAATCCGTAAAAATAATGCTAGCACCATGAAACTTCGCACAGTAATTCTACATGCCACCAGCTTTGCAAAAAGCTATACATTATTGTTGTACGATGTCTGGTTCTCTCGCAATTCGATCCGAAAGATAGCAAAACTTTAAACACGCATCACTCTTAAACGAAGCGTACTAGATCCCCCAAACTTTACATACTGAAAATCCGTAAAAATAATGCTAGCACCATGAAACTTTGCACAGTAATTCTACATGCCACCAGCTTTGCAAAAAGCTATACATTATTGTTGTACGATGTCTGGTTCTCTCGCAATTCGATCTGAAAGATAGCAAAACTTTAAACACGCATAACTCTTAAACGGAGCGTGCTAGACCCCTTAAACTTTGCATACTAAAAATCCGTAAAACTAATGCTAGCACCATGAAACTTCGCACAGTAATTCTACATGCCACCAGCTTTCCAACAAGCTATACATTATTGTTGTACGATGTCAGGTTCTCTCGCAATTCGATCTGAAAGATAGCAAAACTTTAAACACGCATAACTCTTAAACGGAGCGTGCTAGACCCCTTAAACTTTGCATACTAAAAATCCGTAAAACTAATGCTAGCACCATGAAACTTCGCACAGTAATTCTACATGCCACCAGCTTTGCAAAAAGCTATACATTATTGTTGTACGATGTCTGGTTCTCTCGCAATTCGATCTGAAAGATAGCAAAACTTTAAACACGCATAACTCTTAAACGGAGCGTGCTAGACCCCTTAAACTTTGCATACTAAAAATCCGTAAAACTAATGCTAACACCATGAAACTTCGCACAGTAATGCTACATGCCACCAGCTTTGCAAAAAGCTATACATTATGTTGTACGATGTCTGGTTCTCTCGCAATTCGATCTGAAAGATAGCAAAACTTTAAACACGCATAACTCTTAAACGGAGCGTGCTAGACCCCTTAAACTTTGCATACTAAAAATCCGTAAAACTAATGCTAGCACCATGAAACTTCGCACAGTAATTCTACATGCCACCAGCTTTGCAAAAAGCTATACATTATTGTTGTTGCGTGCTAGACCCCTTAAACTTTGCATACTAAAAATCCGTAAAACTAATGCTAGCACCATGAAACTTCGCACAGTAATTCTACATGCCACCAGCTTTGCAAAAAGCTATACATTATTGTTGTACGATGTCTGGTTCTCTCGCAATTCGATCTGAAAGATAGCAAAACTTTAAACACGCATAACTCTTAAACGGAGCGTGCTAGACCCCTTAAACTTTGCATACTAAAAATACGTAAAACTAATGCTAGCACCATGAAACTTCGCACAGTAATTCTACATGCCACCAGCTTTCCAACAAGCTATACATTATTGTTGTACGATGTCTGGTTCTCTCGCAATTCGATCTGAAAGATAGCAAAACTTTAAACACGCATAACTCTTAAACGGAGCGTGCTAGACCCCTTAAACTTTGCATACTAAAAATCCGTAAAACTAATGCTAGCACCATGAAACTTCGCACAGTAATTCTACATGCCACCAGCTTTGCAAAAAGCTATACATTATTGTTGTACGATGTCTGGTTCTCTCGCAATTCGATCTGAAAGATAGCAAAACTTTAAACACGCATCACTCTTAAACGAAGCGTACTAGATCCCCCAAACTTTACATACTGAAAATCCGTAAAAATAATGCTAGCACCATGAAACTTTGCACAGTAATTCTACATGCCACCAGCTTTGCAAAAAGCTATACATTATTGTTGTACGATGTCTGGTTCTCTCGCAATTCGATCTGAAAGATAGCAAAACTTTAAACACGCATAACTCTTAAACGGAGCGTGCTAGACCCCTTAAACTTTGCATACTAAAAATCCGTAAAACTAATGCTAGCACCATGAAACTTCGCACAGTAATTCTACATGCCACCAGCTTTCCAACAAGCTATACATTATTGTTGTACGATGTCTGGTTCTCTCGCAATTCGATCTGAAAGATAGCAAAACTTTAAACACGCATAACTCTTAAACGGAGCGTGCTAGACCCCTTAAACTTTGCATACTAAAAATCCGTAAAACTAATGCTAGCACCATGAAACTTCGCACAGTAATTCTACATGCCACCAGCTTTGCAAAAAGCTATACATTATTGTTGTACGATGTCTGGTTCTCTCGCAATTCGATCTGAAAGATAGCAAAACTTTAAACACGCATCACTCTTAAACGAAGCGTACTAGATCCCCCAAACTTTACATACTGAAAATCCGTAAAAATAATGCTAGCACCATGAAACTTTGCACAGTAATTCTACATGCCACCAGCTTTGCAAAAAGCTATACATTATTGTTGTACGATGTCTGGTTCTCTCGCAATTCGATCTGAAAGATAGCAAAACTTTAAACACGCATAACTCTTAAACGGAGCGTGCTAGACCCCTTAAACTATGCATACTAAAAGTCCGTAAAACTAATGCTAGCACCATGAAACTTCGCACAGTAATTCTACATGCCACCAGCTTTGCAAAAAGCTATACATTATTGTTGTACGATGTCTGGTTCTCTCGCAATTCGATCTGAAAGATAGCAAAACTTTAAACACGCATAACTCTTAAACGGAGCGTGCTAGACCCCTTAAACTTTGCATACTAAAAATCCGTAAAACTAATGCTAGCACCATGAAACTTCGCACAGTAATTCTACATGCCACCAGCTTTGCAAAAAGCTATACATTATTGTTGTACGATGTCTGGTTCTCTCGCAATTCGATCTGAAAGATAGCAAAACTTTAAACACGCATAACTCTTAAACGGAGCGTGCTAGACCCCTTAAACTTTGCATACTAAAAATCCGCAAAACTAATGCTAGCACCATGAAACTTCGCACAGTAATTCTACATGCCACCAGCTTTCCAACAAGCTATACATTATTGTTGTACGATGTCTGGTTCTCTCGCAATTCGATCTGAAAGATAGCAAAACTTTAACAACGCATAACTCTTAAACGGAGCGTGCTAGACCCCTTAAACTTTGCATACTAAAAATCCGTAAAACTAATGCTAGCACCATGAAACTTCGCACAGTAATTCTACATGCCACCAGCTTTGCAAAAAGCTATACATTATTGTTGTACGATGTCTGGTTCTCTCGCAATTCGATCTGAAAGATAGCAAAACTTTAAACACGCATCACTCTTAAACGAAGCGTACTAGATCCCCCAAACTTTACATACTGAAAATCCGTAAAAATAATGCTAGCACCATGAAACTTTGCACAGTAATTCTACATGCCACCAGCTTTGCAAAAAGCTATACATTATTGTTGTACGATGTCTGGTTCTCTCGCAATTCGATCTGAAAGATAGCAAAACTTTAAACACGCATAACTCTTAAACGGAGCGTGCTAGACCCCTTAAACTTTGCATACTAAAAATCCGTAAAACTAATGCTAGCACCATGAAACTTCGCACAGTAATTCTACATGCCACCAGCTTTCCAACAAGCTATACATTATTGTTGTACGATGTCTGGTTCTCTCGCAATTCGATCTGAAAGATAGCAAAACTTTAAACACGCATAACTCTTAAACGGAGCGTGCTAGACCCCTTAAACTTTGCATACTAAAAATCCGTAAAACTAATGCTAGCACCATGAAACTTCGCACAGTAATTCTACATGCCACCAGCTTTGCAAAAAGCTATACATTATTGTTGTACGATGTCTGGTTCTCTCGCAATTCGATCTGAAAGATAGCAAAACTTTAAACACGCATCACTCTTAAACGAAGCGTACTAGATCCCCCAAACTTTACATACTGAAAATCCGTAAAAATAATGCTAGCACCATGAAACTTTGCACAGTAATTCTACATGCCACCAGCTTTGCAAAAAGCTATACATTATTGTTGTACGATGTCTGGTTCTCTCGCAATTCGATCTGAAAGATAGCAAAACTTTAAACACGCATAACTCTTAAACGGAGCGTGCTAGACCCCTTAAACTATGCATACTAAAAATCCGTAAAACTAATGCTAGCACCATGAAACTTCGCACAGTAATTCTACATGCCACCAGCTTTGCAAAAAGCTATACATTATTGTTGTACGATGTCTGGTTCTCTCGCAATTCGATCTGAAAGATAGCAAAACTTTAAACACGCATAACTCTTAAACGGAGCGTGCTAGACCCCTTAAACTTTGCATACTAAAAATCCGTAAAACTAATGCTAGCACCATGAAACTTCGCACAGTAATTCTACATGCCACCAGCTTTCCAACAAGCTATACATTATTGTTGTACGATGTCTGGTTCTCTCGCAATTCGATCTGAAAGATAGCAAAACTTTAAACACGCATAACTCTTAAACGGAGCGTGCTAGACCCCTTAAACTTTGCATACTAAAAATCCGTAAAACTAATGCTAGCACCATGAAACTTCGCACAGTAATTCTACATGCCACCAGCTTTCCAACAAGCTATACATTATTGTTGTACGATGTCTGGTTCTCTCGCAATTCGATCTGAAAGATAGCAAAACTTTAACAACGCATAACTCTTAAACGGAGCGTGCTAGACCCCTTAAACTTTGCATACTAAAAATCCGTAAAACTAATGCTAGCACCATGAAACTTCGCACAGTAATTCTACATGCCACCAGCTTTGCAAAAAGCTATACATTATTGTTGTACGATGTCTGGTTCTCTCGCAATTCGATCCGAAAGATAGCAAAACTTTAAACACGCATCACTCTTAAACGAAGCGTACTAGATCCCCCAAACTTTACATACTGAAAATCCGTAAAAATAATGCTAGCACCATGAAACTTTGCACAGTAATTCTACATGCCACCAGCTTTGCAAAAAGCTATACATTATTGTTGTACGATGTCTGGTTCTCTCGCAATTCGATCTGAAAGATAGCAAAACTTTAAACACGCATAACTCTTAAACGGAGCGTGCTAGACCCCTTAAACTTTGCATACTAAAAATCCGTAAAACTAATGCTAGCACCATGAAGCTTTCCAACATACATTATTGTTGTACGATGTCTGGTTCTCTCGCAATTCGATCTGAAAGATAGCAAAACTTTAAACACGCATAACTCTTAAACGGAGCGTGCTAGACCCCTTAAACTTTGCATACTAAAAATCCGTAAAACTAATGCTAACACCATGAAACTTCGCACAGTAATGCTACATGCCACCAGCTTTGCAAAAAGCTATACATTATTGTTGTACGATGTCTGGTTCTCTCGCAATTCGATCTGAAAGATAGCAAAACTTTAAACACGCATAACTCTTAAACGGAGCGTGCTAGACCCCTTAAACTTTGCATACTAAAAATCCGTAAAACTAATGCTAGCACCATGAAACTTCGCACAGTAATTCTACATGCCACCAGCTTTGCAAAAAGCTATACATTATTGTTGTTGCGTGCTAGACCCCTTAAACTTTGCATACTAAAAATCCGTAAAACTAATGCTAGCACCATGAAACTTCGCACAGTAATTCTACATGCCACCAGCTTTGCAAAAAGCTATACATTATTGTTGTACGATGTCTGGTTCTCTCGCAATTCGATCTGAAAGATAGCAAAACTTTAAACACGCATAACTCTTAAACGGAGCGTGCTAGACCCCTTAAACTTTGCATACTAAAAATCCGTAAAACTAATGCTAGCACCATGAAACTTCGCACAGTAATTCTACATGCCACCAGCTTTGCAAAAAGCTATACATTATTGTTGTACGATGTCTGGTTGTACGATGTCTCTCGCAATTCGATCTGAAAGATAGCAAAACTTTAAACACGCATCACTCTTAAACGAAGCGTACTAGATCCCCCAAACTTTACATACTGAAAATCCGTAAAAATAATGCTAGCACCATGAAACTTTGCACAGTAATTCTACATGCCACCAGCTTTGCAAAAAGCTATACATTATTGTTGTACGATGTCTGGTTCTCTCGCAATTCGATCTGAAAGATAGCAAAACTTTAAACACGCATAACTCTTAAACGGAGCGTGCTAGACCCCTTAAACTTTGCATACTAAAAATCCGTAAAACTAATGCTAGCACCATGAAACTTCGCACAGTAATTCTACATGCCACCAGCTTTCCAACAAGCTATACATTATTGTTGTACGATGTCTGGTTCTCTCGCAATTCGATCTGAAAGATAGCAAAACTTTAAACACGCATAACTCTTAAACGGAGCGTGCTAGACCCCTTAAACTTTGCATACTAAAAATCCGTAAAACTAATGCTAGCACCATGAAACTTCGCACAGTAATTCTACATGCCACCAGCTTTGCAAAAAGCTATACATTATTGTTGTACGATGTCTGGTTCTCTCGCAATTCGATCTGAAAGATAGCAAAACTTTAAACACGCATCACTCTTAAACGAAGCGTACTAGATCCCCCAAACTTTACATACTGAAAATCCGTAAAAATAATGCTAGCACCATGAAACTTTGCACAGTAATTCTACATGCCACCAGCTTTGCAAAAAGCTATACATTATTGTTGTACGATGTCTGGTTATCTCGCAATTCGATCTGAAAGATAGCAAAACTTTAAACACGCATAACTCTTAAACGGAGCGTGCTAGACCCCTTAAACTTTGCATACTAAAAATCCGTAAAACTAATGCTAGCACCATGAAACTTCGCACAGTAATTCTACATGCCACCAGCTTTCCAACAAGCTATACATTATTGTTGTACGATGTCTGGTTCTCTCGCAATTCGATCTGAAAGATAGCAAAACTTTAAACACGCATAACTCTTAAACGGAGCGTGCTAGACCCCTTAAACTTTGCATACTAAAAATCCGTAAAAATAATGCTAGCACCATGAAACTTTGCACAGTAATTCTACATGCCACCAGCTTTGCAAAAAGCTATACATTATTGTTGTACGATGTCTGGTTCTCTCGCAATTCGATCTGAAAGATAGCAAAACTTTAAACACGCATCACTCTTAAACGAAGCGTACTAGATCCCCCAAACTTTACATACTGAAAATCCGTAAAAATAATGCTAGCACCATGAAACTTTGCACAGTAATTCTACATGCCACCAGCTTTGCAAAAAGCTATACATTATTGTTGTACGATGTCTGGTTCTCTCGCAATTCGATCTGAAAGATAGCAAAACTTTAAACACGCATAACTCTTAAACGGAGCGTGCTAGACCCCTTAAACTTTGCATACTAAAAATCCGTAAAACTAATGCTAGCACCATGAAACTTCGCACAGTAATTCTACATGCCACCAGCTTTCCAACAAGCTATACATTATTGTTGTACGATGTCTGGTTCTCTCGCAATTCGATCTGAAAGATAGCAAAACTTTAAACACGCATAACTCTTAAACGGAGCGTGCTAGACCCCTTAAACTTTGCATACTAAAAATCCGTAAAACTAATGCTAGCACCATGAAACTTTGCACAGTAATTCTACATGCCACCAGCTTTGCAAAAAGCTATACATTATTGTTGTACGATGTCTGGTTCTCTCGCAATTCGATCTGAAAGATAGCAAAACTTTAAACACGCATAACTCTTAAACGGAGCGTGCTAGACCCCTTAAACTTTGCATACTAAAAATCCGTAAAAATAATGCTAGCACCATGAAACTTTGCACAGTAATTCTACATGCCACCAGCTTTGCAAAAAGCTATACATTATTGTTGTACGATGTCTGGTTCTCTCGCAATTCGATCCGAAAGATAGCAAAACTTTAAACACGCATAACTCTTAAACGGAGCGTGCTAGACCACCCAAACTTTGAATACTGAAAATCCGTAAAACTAATGCTAACACCATGAAACTTCGCACAGTAATTCTACATGCCACCAGCTTTGCAAAAAACTATACGTTATTGTTGTACGATGTCTGGTTCTCTCGGAATTCGATCTGAAAGATAGCAAAACTTTAAACACGCATAACTCTTAAACGGAGCGTGCTAGACCCCTTAAACTTTGCATACTAAAAATCCGTAAAACTAATGCTAGCACCATGAAACTTCGCACAGTAATTCTACATGCCACCAGCTTTCCAACAAGCTATACATTATTGTTGTACGATGTCTGGTTCTCTCGCAATTCGATCTGAAAGATAGCAAAACTTTAAACACGCATAACTCTTAAACGGAGCGTGATAGACCCCTTAAACTTTGCATACTAAAAATCCGTAAAACTAATGCTAGCACCATGAAACTTCGCACAGTAATTCTACATGCCACCAGCTTTGTAAAAAGCTATACATTATTGTTGTACGATGTCTGGTTCTCTCGCAATTCGATCTGAAAGATAGCAAAACTTTAAACACGCATAACTCTTAAACGGAGCGTGCTAGACCCCTTAAACTTTGCATACTAAAAATCCGTAAAACTAATGCTAGCACCATGAAACTTCGCACAGTAATTCTACATGCCACCAGCTTTGCAAAAAGCTATACATTATTGTTGTACGATGTCTGGTTCTCTCGCAATTCGATCTGAAAGATAGCAAAACTTTAAACACGCATAACTCTTAAACGGAGCGTGCTAGACCCCTTAAACTTTGCATACTAAAAATCCGTAAAACTAATGCTAGCACCATGAAACTTCGCACAGTAATTCTACATGCCACCAGCTTTGCAAAAAGCTATACATTATTGTTGTACGATGTCTGGTTCTCTCGCAATTCGATCTGAAAGATAGCAAAACTTTAAACACGCATCACTCTTAAACAAAGCGTACTAGATCCCCCAAACTTTACATACTGAAAATCCGTAAAAATAATGCTAGCACCATGAAACTTTGCACAGTAATTCTACATGCCACCAGCTTTGCAAAAAGCTATACATTATTGTTGTACGATGTCTGGTTCTCTCGCAATTCGATCTGAAAGATAGCAAAACTTTAAACACGCATAACTCTTAAACGGAGCGTGCTAGACCCCTTAAACTTTGCATACTAAAAATCCCTAAAACTAATGCTAGCACCATGAAACTTCGCACAGTAATTCTACATGCCACCAGCTTTCCAACAAGCTATACATTATTGTTGTACGATGTCTGGTTCTCTCGCAATTCGATCTGAAAGATAGCAAAACTTTAAACACGCATAACTCTTAAACGGAGCGTGCTAGACCCCTTAAACTTTGCATACTAAAAATCCGTAAAACTAATGCTAGCACCATGAAACTTCGCACAGTAATTTTACATGCCACCAGCTTTGCAAAAAGCTATACATTATTGTTGTACGATGTCTGGTTCTCTCGCAATTCGATCTGAAAGATAGCAAAACTTTAAACACGCATCACTCTTAAACGAAGCGTACTAGATCCCCCAAACTTTACATACTGAAAATCCGTAAAAATAATGCTAGCACCATGAAACTTTGCACAGTAATTCTACATGCCACCAGCTTTGCAAAAAACTATACGTTATTGTTGTACGATGTCTGGTTCTCTCGGAATTCGATCTGAAAGATAGCAAAACTTTAAACACGCATAACTCTTAAACGGAGCGTGCTAGACCCCCGAAACTATGCATACTGAAAATCCGTAAAAATAATGCTAGCACCATGAAACTTCGCACAGTAATTCTACATGCCACCAGCTTTCCAACAAGCCCACACATTATTGTTGTACGATGTCTGGTTCTCTCGCAATTCGATCTGAAAGATAGCAAAACTTTAAACACGCATAACTCTTAAACGGAGCGTGCTAGACCCCTTAAACTTTGCATACTAAAAATCCGTAAAACTAATGCTAGCACCATGAAACTTCGCGCAGTAATTCTACATGCCACCAGCTTTGCAAAAAGCTATACATTATTGTTGTACGATGTCTGGTTCTCTCGCAATTCGATCTGAAAGATAGCAAAACTTTAAACACGCATAACTCTTAAACGGAGCGTGCTAGACCCCCGAAACTATGCATACTGAAAATCCGTAAAAATAATGCTAGCACCATGAAACTTCGCACAGTAATTCTACATGCCACCAGCTTTCCAACAAGCTATACATTATTGTTGTACGATGTCTGGTTCTCTCGCAATTCGATCTGAAAGATAGCAAAACTTTAAACACGCATAACTCTTACTTTGCATACTGAAAATCCGTAAAAATAATGCTAGCACCATGAAACTTCGCACAGTAATTCTACATGCCACCAGCTTTCCAACAAGCTATACATTATTGTTGTACGATGTCTGGTTCTCTCGCAATTCGATCTGAAAGATAGCAAAACTTTAAACACGCATAACTCTTACTTTGCATACTGACAATCCGTAAAAATAATGCCAGCACCATGATACTTCGCACAGTAATTCTACATGCCACCAGCTTTCCAACAAGCTATACATTATTGTTGTACGATGTCTGGTTCTCTCGCAATTCGATCTGAAAGATAGCAAAACTTTAAACACGCATAACTCTTACTTTGCATACTGAAAATCCGTAAAAATAATGCTAGCACCATGAAACTTCGCACAGTAATTCTACATGCCACCAGCTTTCCAACAAGCTATACATTATTGTTGTACGATGTCTGGTTCTCTCGCAATTCGATCTGAAAGATAGCAAAACTTTAAACACGCATAACTCTTAAACGGAGCGTGCTAGACCCCTAAACTTTGCATACTGAAAATCCGTAAAAATAATGCTAGCACCATGAAACTTCGCACAGTAATTCTACATGCCACCAGCTTTCCAACAAGCTATACATTATTGTTGTACGATGTCTGGTTCTCTCGCAATTCGATCTGAAAGATAGCAAAACTTTAAACACGCATAACTCTTACTTTGCATACTGACAATCCGTAAAAATAATGCTAGCACCATGATACTTCGCACAGTAATTCTACTATCTAAAAGATAGCAAAACTTTAAACACGCATAACTCTTAAACGGAGCGTGCTAGACCCCCTAAACTTTGCATACTGAAAATCCGTAAAAATAATGCTAGCACCATGATACTTCGCACAGTAATTCTACATGCCACCAGCTTTCCAGCAAGCTATACATTATTGTTGTACGATGTCTGGTTCTCTCGCAATTCGATCTGAAAGATAGCAAAACTTTAAACACGCATAACTCTTACTTTGCATACTGACAATCCGTAAAAATAATGCTAGCACCATGATACTTCGCACAGTATTTCTACATGCCACCAGCTTTCTAAAAAGCTATACATTATTGTTGTACGATGTCTGGTTCTCTCGCAATTCGATCTGAAAGATAGCAAAACTTTAAACACGCATAACTCTTACTTTGCATACTGACAATCCGTAAAAATAATGCTAGCACCATGATACTTCGCACAGTAGTTCTACATGCCACCAGCTTTCCAAAAAGCTATACATTATTGTTGTACGATGTCTGGTTCTCTCGCAATTCGATCTGAAAGATAGCAAAACTTTAAACACGCATAACTCTTAAACGGAGCGTGCTAGACCCCCTAAACTTTGCATACTGAAAATCCGTAAAAATAATGCTAGCACCATGATACTTCGCACAGTAATTCTACATGCCACCAGCTTTCGAACAAGCTATACATTATTGTTGTACGATGTCTGGTTCTCTCGCAATTCGATCTGAAAGATAGCAAAACTTTAAACACGCATAACTCTTACTTTGCATACTGACAATCCGTAAAAATAATGCTAGCACCATGAAACTTCGCACAGTAATTCTACATGCCACCAGCTTTCCAACAAGCTATACATTATTGTTGTACGATGTCTGGTTCGCTCGCAATTCGATCTGAAAGATAGCAAAACTTTAAACACGCATAACTCTTAAACGGAGCGTGCTAGACCCCCTAAACTTTGCATACTGAAAATCCGTAAAAATAATGCTAGCACCATGATACTTCGCACAGTAATTCTACATGCCACCAGCTTTCCAGCAAGCTATACATTATTGTTGTACGATGTCTGGTTCTCTCGCAATTCGATCTGAAAGATAGCAAAACTTTAAACACGCATAACTCTTAAACGGAGCGTGCTAGACCCCCTAAACTTTGCATACTGAAAATCCGTAAAAATAATGCTAGCACCATGATACTTCGCACAGTAATTCTACATGCCACCAGCTTTCCAGCAAGCTATACATTATTGTTGTACGATGTCTGGTTCTCTCGCAATTCGATCTGAAAGATAGCAAAACTTTAAACACGCATAACTCTTAAACGGAGCGTGCTAGACCCCCTAAACTTTGCATACTGAAAATCCGTAAAAATAATGCTAGCACCATGAAACTTCGCACAGTAATTCTACATGCCAACAGCTTTCCAACAAGCTATACATTATTGTTGTACGATGTCTGGTTCTCTCGCAATTCGATCTGAAAGATAGCAAAACTTTAAACACGCATAACTCTTACTTTGCATACTGAAAATCCGTAAAAATAATGCTAGCACCATGAAACTTCGCACAGTAATTCTACATGCCACCAGCTTTCCAACAAGCTATACATTATTGTTGTACGATGTCTGGTTCTCTCGCAATTCGATCTGAAAGATAGCAAAACTTTAAACACGCATAACTCTTAAACGGAGCGTGCTAGACCCCCCAAACTATGCATACTGAAAACCCGTAAAAATAATGCTAGCAGAATGAAACTTCGCACAGTATTTCTACATGCCACCAGCTTTCTAAAAAGCTATACATTATTGTTGTACGATGTCTGGTTCTCTCGCAATTCGATCTGAAAGATAGCAAAACTTTAAACACGCATAACTCTTACTTTGCATACTGAAAATCCGTAAAATTAATGTTAGCACCATGAAACTTCGCACAGTAATTCTACATGCCACCAGCTTTCCAACAAGCTATACATTATTGTTGTACGATGTCTGGTTCTCTCGCAATTCGATCTGAAAGATAGCAAAACTTTAAACACGCATAACTCTTACTTTGCATACTGAAAATCCGTAAAAATAATGCTAGCACCATGAAACTTCGCACAGTAATTCTACATGCCACCAGCTTTCTAACAAGCTATACATTATTGTTGTACGATGTCTGGTTCTCTCGCAATTCGATCTGAAAGATAGCAAAACTTTAAACACGCATAACTCTTAAACGGAGCGTGCTAGACCCCCTAAACTTTGCATACTGAAAATCCGTAAAAATAATGCTAGCACCATGATACTTCGCACAGTAATTCTACATGCCACCAGCTTTCGAACAAGCTATACATTATTGTTGTACGATGTCTGGTTCTCTCGCAAGTCGATCTGAAAGATAGCAAAACTTTAAACACGCATAACTCTTACTTTGCATACTGACAATCCGTAAAAATAATCCTAGCACCATGAAACTTCGCACAGTAATTCTACATGCCACCAGCTTTCCAACAAGCTATACATTATTGTTGTACGATGTCTGGTTCGCTCGCAATTCGATCTGAAAGATAGCAAAACTTTAAACACGCATAACTCTTAAACGGAGCGTGCTAGACCCCCTAAACTTTGCATACTGAAAATCCGTAAAAATAATGCTAGCACCATGCTACTTCGCACAGTAATTCTACATGCCACCAGCTTTCCAGCAAGCTATACATTATTGTTGTACGATGTCTGGTTCTCTCGCAATTCGATCTGAAAGATAGCAAAACTTTAAACACGCATAACTCTTAAACGGAGCGTGCTAGACCCCCTAAACTTTGCATACTGAAAATCCGTAAAAATAATGCTAGCACCATGAAACTTCGCACAGTAATTCTACATGCCACCAGCTTTCCAACAAGCTATACATTATTGTTGTACGATGTCTGGTTCTCTCGCAATTCGATCTGAAAGATAGCAAAACTTTAAACACGCATAACTCTTAAACGGAGCGTGCTAGACCCCCTAAACTTTGCATACTGAAAATCCGTAAAAATAATGCTAGCACCATGAAACTTCGCACAGTAATTCTACATGCCAACAGCTTTCCAACAAGCTATACATTATTGTTGTACGATGTCTGGTTCTCTCGCAATTCGATCTGAAAGATAGCAAAACTTTAAACACGCATAACTCTTACTTTGCATACTGAAAATCCGTAAAAATAATGCTAGCACCATGATACTTCGCACAGTAATTCTACATGCCACCAGCTTTCCAGCAAGCTATACATTATTGTTGTACGATGTCTGGTTCTCTCGCAATTCGATCTGAAAGATAGCAAAACTTTAAACACGCATAACTCTTAAACGGAGCGTGCTAGACCCCCTAAACTTTGCATACTGAAAATCCGTAAAAATAATGCTAGCACCATGAAACTTCGCACAGTAATTCTACATGCCACCAGCTTTCCAACAAGCTATACATTATTGTTGTACGATGTCTGGTTCTCTCGCAATTCGATCTGAAAGATAGCAAAACTTTAAACACGCATAACTCTTAAACGGAGCGTGCTAGACCCCCCAAACTATGCATACTGAAAACCCGTAAAAATAATGCTAGCAGCATGAAACTTCGCACAGTATTTCTACATGCCACCAGCTTTCTAAAAAGCTATACATTATTGTTGTACGATGTCTGGTTCTCTCGCAATTCGATCTGAAAGATAGCAAAACTTTAAACACGCATAACTCATAAACGGAGCGTGCTAGACCCCCTAAACTTTGCATACTGAAAATCCGTAAAATTAATGTTAGCACCATGAAACTTCGCACAGTAATTCTACATGCCACCAGCTTTCCAACAAGCTATACATTATTGTTGTACGATGTCTGGTTCTCTCGCAATTCGATCTGAAAGATAGCAAAACTTTAAACACGCATAACTCTTACTTTGCATACTGAAAATCCGTAAAAATAATGCTAGCACCATGAAACTTCGCACAGTAATTCTACATGCCACCAGCTTTCTAACAAGCTATACATTATTGTTGTACGATGTCTGGTTCTCTCGCAATTCGATCTGAAAGATAGCAAAACTTTAAACACGCATAACTCTTAAACGGAGCGTGCTAGACCCCCTAAACTTTGCATACTGAAAATCCGTAAAAATAATGCTAGCACCATGATACTTCGCACAGTAATTCTACATGCCACCAGCTTTCGAACAAGCTATACATTATTGTTGTACGATGTCTGGTTCTCTCGCAATTCGATCTGAAAGATAGCAAAACTTTAAACACGCATAACTCTTACTTTGCATACTGACAATCCGTAAAAATAATCCTAGCACCATGAAACTTCGCACAGTAATTCTACATGCCACCAGCTTTCCAACAAGCTATACATTATTGTTGTACGATGTCTGGTTCGCTCGCAATTCGATCTGAAAGATAGCAAAACTTTAAACACGCATAACTCTTAAACGGAGCGTGCTAGACCCCCTAAACTTTGCATACTGAAAATCCGTAAAAATAATGCTAGCACCATGAAACTTCGCACAGTAATTCTACATGCCACCAGCTTTCCAACAAGCTATACATTATTGTTGTACGATGTCTGGTTCTCTCGCAATTCGATCTGATAGATAGCAAAACTTTAAACACGCATAACTCTTAAACGGAGCGTGCTAGACCCCCCAAACTTTGCATACTGAAAACCCGTAAAAATAATGCTAGCACCATGATACTTCGCACAGTAATTCTACATGCCACCAGCTTTCCAGCAAGCTATACATTATTGTTGTACGATGTCTGGTTCTCTCGCAATTCGATCTGAAAGATAGCAAAACTTTAAACACGCATAACTCTTAAACGGAGCGTGCTAGACCCCCTAAACTTTGCATACTGAAAATCCGTAAAAATAATGCTAGCACCATGAAACTTCGCACAGTAATTCTACATGCCACCAGCTTTCCAACAAGCTATACATTATTGTTGTACGATGTCTGGTTCTCTCGCAATTCGATCTGAAAGATAGCAAAACTTTAAACACGCATAACTCTTAAACGGAGCGTGCTAGACCCGCCAAACTATGCATACTGAAAACCCGTAAAAATAATGCTAGCAGAATGAAACTTCGCACAGTATTTCTACATGCCACCAGCTTTCTAAAAAGCTATACATTATTGTTGTACGATGTCTGGTTCTCTCGCAATTCGATCTGAAAGATAGCAAAACTTTAAACACGCATAACTCTTAAACGGAGCGTGCTAGACCCCCTAAACTTTGCATACTGAAAATCCGTAAAAATAATGCTAGCACCATGAAACTTCGCACAGTAATTCTACATGCCACCAGCTTTCCAACAAGCTATACATTATTGTTGTACGATGTCTGGTTCTCTCGCAATTCGATCTGAAAGATAGCAAAACTTTAAACACGCATAACTCTTACTTTGCATACTGAAAATCCGTAAAATTAATGTTAGCACCATGAAACTTCGCACAGTAATTCTACATGCCACCAGCTTTCCAACAAGCTATACATTATTGTTGTACGATGTCTGGTTCTCTCGCAATTCGATCTGATAGATAGCAAAACTTTAAACACGCATAACT
Source organism: Myopa tessellatipennis (assembly GCA_943737955.2). Classification (NCBI taxonomy): domain Eukaryota; kingdom Metazoa; phylum Arthropoda; class Insecta; order Diptera; family Conopidae; genus Myopa; species Myopa tessellatipennis. Next base: position 50,647,055 of record OX031314.1, on the reverse strand, counting down.
CTTAAACGGAGCGTGCTAGACCCCCCAAACTTTGCATACTGAAAACCCGTAAAAATAATGCTAGCAGCATGAAACTTCGCACAGTATTTCTACATGCCACCAGCTTTCTAAAAAGCTATACATTATTGTTGTACGATGTCTGGTTCTCTCGCAATTCGATCTGAAAGATAGCAAAACTTTAAACACGCATAACTCTTACTTTGCATACTGAAAATCCGTAAAAATAATGCTAGCACCATGAAACTTCGCACAGTAATTCTACATGCCACCAGCTTTCCAACAAGCTATACATTATTGTTGTACGATGTCTGGTTCTCTCGCAATTCGATCTGAAAGATAGCAAAACTTTAAACACGCATAACTCTTACTTTGCATACTGAAAATCCGTAAAATTAATGTTAGCACCATGAAACTTCGCACAGTAATTCTACATGCCACCAGCTTTCCAACAAGCTATACATTATTGTTGTACGATGTCTGGTTCTCTCGCAATTCGATCTGAAAGATAGCAAAACTTTAAACACGCATAACTCTTACTTTGCATACTGACAATCCGTAAAAATAATGCTAGCACCATGATACTTCGCACAGTAATTCTACATGCCACCAGCTTTCCAACAAGCTATACATTATTGTTGTACGATGTCTGGTTCTCTCGCAATTCGATCTGAAAGATAGCAAAACTTTAAACACGCATAACTCTTAAACGGAGCGTGCTAGACCCCCTAAACTTTGCATACTGAAAATCCGTAAAAATAATGCTAGCACCATGAAACTTCGCACAGTAATTCTACATGCCACCAGCTTTCCAACAAGCTATACATTATTGTTGTACGATGTCTGGTTCTCTCGCAATTCGATCTGATAGATAGCAAAACTTTAAACACGCATAACTCTTAAACGGAGCGTGCTAGACCCCCCAAACTTTGCATACTGAAAACCCGTAAAAATAATGCTAGCAGCATGAAACTTCGCACAGTATTTCTACATGCCACCAGCTTTCTAAAAAGCTATACATTATTGTTGTACGATGTCTGGTTCTCTCGCAATTCGATCTGAAAGATAGCAAAACTTTAAACACGCATAACTCTTAAACGGAGCGTGCTTGACCCCCTAAACTTTGCATACTGAAAATCCGTAAAAATAATGCTAGCACCATGAAACTTCGCACAGTAATTCTACATGCCACCAGCTTTCCAACAAGCTATACATTATTGTTGTACGATGTCTGGTTCTCTCGCAATTCGATCTGATAGATAGCAAAACTTTAAACACGCATAACTCTTAAACGGAGCGTGCTAGACCCCCCAAACTTTGCATACTGAAAACCCGTAAAAATAATGCTAGCAGCATGAAACTTCGCACAGTATTTCTACATGCCACCAGCTTTCTAAAAAGCTATACATTATTGTTGTACGATGTCTGGTTCTCTCGCAATTCGATCTGAAAGATAGCAAAACTTTAAACACGCATAACTCTTAAACGGAGCGTGCTAGACCCCCCAAACTATGCATACTGAAAACCCGTAAAAATAATGCTAGCAGCATGAAACTTCGCACAGTAATTCTACATGCCACCAGCTTTCCAACAAGCTATACATTATTGTTGTATGATGTCTGGTTCTCTCGCAATTCGATCTGAAAGATAGCAAAACTTTAAACACGCATAACTCTTAAACGGAGCGTGCTAGACCCCCTAAACTTTGCATACTGAAAATCCGTAAAAATAATGCTAGCACCATGAAACTTCGCACAGTAATTCTACATGCCACCAGCTTTCCAACAAGATATACATTATTGTTGTACGATGTCTGGTTCTCTCGCAATTCGATCTGAAAGATAGCAAAACTTTAAACACGCATAACTCTTACTTTGCATACTGACAATCCGTAAAAATAATGCTAGCACCATGATACTTCGCACAGTAATTCTACATGCCACCAGCTTTCCAACAAGCTATACATTATTGTTGTACGATGTCTGGTTCTCTCGCAATTCGATCTGAAAGATAGCAAAACTTTAAACACGCATAACTCTTAAACGGAGCGTGCTAGACCCCTTAAACTTTGCATACTGAAAATCCGTAAAAATAATGCTAGCACCATGATACTTCGCACAGTAATTCTACATGCCACCAGCTTTCCAACAAGCTATACATTATTGTTGTACGATGTCTGGTTCTCTCGCAATTCGATCTGAAAGATAGCAAAACTTTAAACACGCATAACTCTTACTTTGCATACTGAAAATCCGTAAAATTAATGTTAGCACCATGAAACTTCGCACAGTAATTCTACATGCCACCAGCTTTCCAACAAGCTATACATTCGATCTGAAGTTGTACAATTCGATCTGAAAGATAGCAAAACTTTAAACACGCATAACTCTTACTTTGCATACTGACAATCCGTAAAAATAATGCTAGCACCATGATACTTCGCACAGTAGTTCTACATGCCACCAGCTTTCCAAAAAGCTATACATTATTGTTGTACGATGTCTGGTTCTCTCGCAATTCGATCTGAAAGATAGCAAAACTTTAAACACGCATAACTCTTAAACGGAGCGTGCTAGACCCCCTAAACTTTGCATACTGAAAATCCGTAAAAATAATGCTAGCACCATGAAACTTCGCACAGTAATTCTACATGCCAACAGCTTTCCAACAAGCTATACATTATTGTTGTACGATGTCTGGTTCTCTCGCAATTCGATCTGAAAGATAGCAAAACTTTAAACACGCATAACTCTTAAACGGAGCGTGCTAGACCCACTAAACTTTGCATACTGAAAATCCGTAAAAATAATGCTAGCACCATGAAACTTCGCACAGTAATTCTACATGCCAACAGCTTTCCAACAAGCTATACATTATTGTTGTACGATGTCTGGTTCTCTCGCAATTCGATCTGAAAGATAGCAAAACTTTAAACACGCATAACTCTTAAACGGAGCGTGCTAGACCCCCCAAACTATGCATACTGAAAACCCGTAAAAATAATGCTAGCAGAATGAAACTTCGCACAGTATTTCTACATGCCACCAGCTTTCCAACAAGCTATACATTATTGTTGTACGATGTCTGGTTCTCTCGCAATTCGATCTGAAAGATAGCAAAACTTTAAACACGCATAACTCTTAAACGGAGCGTGCTAGACCCCCCAAACTATGCATACTGAAAACCCGTAAAAATAATGCTAGCAGAATGAAACTTCGCACAGTATTTCTACATGCCACCAGCTTTCCAACAAGCTATACATTATTGTTGTACGATGTCTGGTTCTCTCGCAATTCGATCTGAAAGATAGCAAAACTTTAAACACGCATAACTCTTAAACGGAGCGTGCTAGACCCCCAAACTATGCATACTGAAAACCCGTAAAAATAATGCTAGCAGAATGAAACTTCGCACAGTATTTCTACATGCCACCAGCTTTCTAAAAAGCTATACATTATTGTTGTACGATGTCTGGTTCTCTCGCAATTCGATCTGAAAGATAGCAAAACTTTAAACACGCATAACTCTTAAACGGAGCGTGCTAGACCCCCTAAACTTTGCATACTGAAAATCCGTAAAAATAATGCTAGCACCATGAAACTTCGCACAGTAATTCTACATGTCAACAGCTTTCCAACAAGCTATACATTATTGTTGTACGATGTCTGGTTCTCTCGCAATTCGATCTGAAAGATAGCAAAACTTTAAACACGCATAACTCTTAAACGGAGCGTGCTAGACCCCCCAAACTATGCATACTGAAAACCCGTAAAAATAATGCTAGCAGAATGAAACTTCGCACAGTATTTCTACATGCCACCAGCTTTCTAAAAAGCTATACATTATTGTTGTACGATGTCTGGTTCTCTCGCAATTCGATCTGAAAGATAGCAAAACTTTAAACACGCATAACTCTTACTTTGCATACTGACAATCCGTAAAAATAATGCTAGCACCATGATACTTCGCACAGTAATTCTACATGCCACCAGCTTTCCAACAAGCTATACATTATTGTTGTACGATGTCTGGTTCTCTCGCAATTCGATCTGAAAGATAGCAAAACTTTAAACACGCATAACTCTTAAACGGAGCGTGCTAGACCCCCTAAACTTTGCATACTGAAAATCCGTAAAAATAATGCTAGCACCATGAAACTTCGCACAGTAATTCTACATGCCAACAGCTTTCCAACAAGCTATACATTATTGTTGTACGATGTCTGGTTCTCTCGCAATTCGATCTGAAAGATAGCAAAACTTTAAACACGCATAACTCTTAAACGGAGCGTGCTAGACCCCCTAAACTTTGCATACTGAAAATCCGTAAAAATAATGCTAGCACCATGAAACTTCGCACAGTAATTCTACATGCCACCAGCTTTCCAACAAGCTATACATTATTGTTGTACGATGTCTGGTTCTCTCGCAATTCGATCTGAAAGATAGCAAAACTTTAAACACGCATAACTCTTAAACGGAGCGTGCTAGACCCCCTAAACTTTGCATACTGAAAATCCGTAAAAATAATGCTAGCACCATGAAACTTCGCACAGTAATTCTACATGCCAACAGCTTTCCAACAAGCTATACATTATTGTTGTACGATGTCTGGTTCTCTCGCAATTCGATCTGAAAGATAGCAAAACTTTAAACACGCATAACTCTTAAACGGAGCGTGCTAGACCCCCCAAACTATGCATACTGAAAACCCGTAAAAATAATGCTAGCTGAATGAAACTTCGCACAGTATTTCTACATGCCACCAGCTTTCTAAAAAGCTATACATTATTGTTGTACGATGTCTGGTTCTCTCGCAATTCGATCTGAAAGATAGCAAAACTTTAAACACGCATAACTCTTAAACGGAGCGTGCTAGACCCCCCAAACTATGCATACTGAAAACCCGTAAAAATAATGCTAGCAGCATGAAACTTCGCACAGTATTTCTACATGCCACCAGCTTTCTAAAAAGCTATACATTATTGTTGTACGATGTCTGGTTCTCTCGCAATTCGATCTGAAAGATAGCAAAACTTTAAACACGCATAACTCTTACTTTGCATACTGACAATCCGTAAAAATAATGCTAGCACCATGATACTTCGCACAGTAATTCTACATGCCACCAGCTTTCCAACAAGCTATACATTATTGTTGTACGATGTCTGGTTCTCTCGCAATTCGATCTGAAAGATAGCAAAACTTTAAACACGCATAACTCTTAAACGGAGCGTGCTAGACCTTTAACTCTTAAACTTTGCATACTGAAAATCCGTAAAAATAATGCTAGCACCATGAAACTTCGCACAGTAATTCTACATGCCACCAGCTTTCCAACAAGCTATACATTATTGTTGTACGATGTCTGGTTCTCTCGCAATTCGATCTGAAAGATAGCAGAACTTTAAACACGCATAACTCTTACTTTGCATACTGACAATCCGTAAAAATAATGCTAGCACCATGATACTTCGCACAGTAATTCTACATGCCACCAGCTTTCCAACAAGCTATACATTATTGTTGTACGATGTCTGGTTCTCTCGCAATTCGATCTGAAAGATAGCAAAACTTTAAACACGCATAACTCTTAAACGGAGCGTGCTAGACCCCCTAAACTTTGCATACTGAAAATCCGTAAAAATAATGCTAGCACCATGAAACTTCGCACAGTAATTCTACATGCCACCAGCTTTCCAACAAGCTATACATTATTGTTGTACGATGTCTGGTTCTCTCGCAATTCGATCTGAAAGATAGCAAAACTTTAAACACGCATAACTCTTAAACGGAGCGTGCTAGACCCCCCAAACTATGCATACTGAAAACCCGTAAAAATAATGCTAGCAGCATGAAACTTCGCACAGTAATTCTACATGCCACCAGCTTTCCAACAAGCTATACATTATTGTTGTACGATGTCTGGTTCTCTCGCAATTCGATCTGAAAGATAGCAAAACTTTAAACACGCATAACTCTTAAACGGAGCGTGCTAGACCCCCCAAACTATGCATACTGAAAACCCGTAAAAATAATGCTAGCTGAATGAAACTTCGCACAGTATTTCTACATGCCACCAGCTTTCTAAAAAGCTATACATTATTGTTGTACGATGTCTGGTTCTCTCGCAATTCGATCTGAAAGATAGCAAAACTTTAAACACGCATAACTCTTAAACGGAGCGTGCTAGACCCCCCAAACTATGCATACTGAAAACCCGTAAAAATAATGCTAGCAGCATGAAACTTCGCACAGTATTTCTACATGCCACCAGCTTTCTAAAAAGCTATACATTATTGTTGTACGATGTCTGGTTCTCTCGCAATTCGATCTGAAAGATAGCAAAACTTTAAACACGCATAACTCTTACTTTGCATACTGACAATCCGTAAAAATAATGCTAGCACCATGATACTTCGCACAGTAATTCTACATGCCACCAGCTTTCCAACAAGCTATACATTATTGTTGTACGATGTCTGGTTCTCTCGCAATTCGATCTGAAAGATAGCAAAACTTTAAACACGCATAACTCTTAAACGGAGCGTGCTAGACCCCCTAAACTTTGCATACTGAAAATCCGTAAAAATAATGCTAGCACCATGAAACTTCGCACAGTAATTCTACATGCCACCAGCTTTCCAACAAGCTATACATTATTGTTGTACGATGTCTGGTTCTCTCGCAATTCGATCTGAAAGATAGCAAAACTTTAAACACGCATAACTCTTACTTTGCATACTGACAATCCGTAAAAATAATGCTAGCACCATGATACTTCGCACAGTAATTCTACATGCCACCAGCTTTCCAACAAGCTATACATTATTGTTGTACGATGTCTGGTTCTCTCGCAATTCGATCTGAAAGATAGCAAAACTTTAAACACGCATAACTCTTAAACGGAGCGTGCTAGACCCCCTAAACTTTGCATACTGAAAATCCGTAAAAATAATGCTAGCACCATGAAACTTCGCACAGTAATTCTACATGCCACCAGCTTTCCAACAAGCTATACATTATTGTTGTACGATGTCTGGTTCTCTCGCAATTCGATCTGAAAGATAGCAAAACTTTAAACACGCATAACTCTTAAACGGAGCGTGCTAGACCCCCCAAACTATGCATACTGAAAACCCGTAAAAATAATGCTAGCAGCATGAAACTTCGCACAGTAATTCTACATGCCACCAGCTTTCCAACAAGCTATACATTATTGTTGTATGATGTCTGGTTCTCTCGCAATTCGATCTGAAAGATAGCAAAACTTTAAACACGCATAACTCTTAAACGGAGCGTGCTAGACCCCCTAAACTTTGCATACTGAAAATCCGTAAAAATAATGCTAGCACCATGAAACTTCGCACAGTAATTCTACATGCCACCAGCTTTCCAACAAGCTATACATTATTGTTGTACGATGTCTGGTTCTCTCGCAATTCGATCTGAAAGATAGCAAAACTTTAAACACGCATAACTCTTACTTTGCATACTGACAATCCGTAAAAATAATGCTAGCACCATGATACTTCGCACAGTAATTCTACATGCCACCAGCTTTCCAACAAGCTATACATTATTGTTGTACGATGTCTGGTTCTCTCGCAATTCGATCTGAAAGATAGCAAAACTTTAAACACGCATAACTCTTAAACGGAGCGTGCTAGACCCCCTAAACTTTGCATACTGAAAATCCGTAAAAATAATGCTAGCACCATGAAACTTCGCACAGTAATTCTACATGCCACCAGCTTTCCAACAAGCTATACATTATTGTTGTACGATGTCTGGTTCTCTCGCAATTCGATCTGAAAGATAGCAAAACTTTAAACACGCATAACTCTTAAACGGAGCGTGCTAGACCCCCCAAACTATGCATACTGAAAACCCGTAAAAATAATGCTAGCAGCATGAAACTTCGCACAGTAATTCTACATGCCACCAGCTTTCCAACAAGCTATACATTATTGTTGTATGATGTCTGGTTCTCTCGCAATTCGATCTGAAAGATAGCAAAACTTTAAACACGCATAACTCTTAAACGGAGCGTGCTAGACCCCCTAAACTTTGCATACTGAAAATCCGTAAAAATAATGCTAGCACCATGAAACTTCGCACAGTAATTCTACATGCCACCAGCTTTCCAACAAGCTATACATTATTGTTGTACGATGTCTGGTTCTCTCGCAATTCGATCTGAAAGATAGCAAAACTTTAAACACGCATAACTCTTAAACGGAGCGTGCTAGACCCCCTAAACTTTGCATACTGAAAATCCGTAAAAATAATGCTAGCACCATGAAACTTCGCACAGTAATTCTACATGCCACCAGCTTTCCAACAAGCTATACATTATTGTTGTACGATGTCTGGTTCTCTCGCAATTCGATCTGAAAGATAGCAAAACTTTAAACACGCATAACTCTTAAACGGAGCGTGCTAGACCCCCTAAACTTTGCATACTGAAAACCCGTAAAAATAATGCTAGCAGCATGAAACTTCGCACAGTAATTCTACATGCCACCAGCTTTCTAAAAAGCTATACATTATTGTTGTACGATGTCTGGTTCTCTCGCAATTCGATCTGAAAGATAGCAAAACTTTAAACACGCATAACTCTTAGACGGAGCGTGCTAGACCCCCTAAACTTTGCATACTGAAAATCCGTAAAAATAATGCTAGCACCATGAAACTTCGCACAGTAATTCTACATGCCACCAGCTTTCCAACAAGCTATACATTATTGTTGTACGATGTCTGGTTCTCTCGCAATTCGATCTGAAAGATAGCAAAACTTTAAACACGCATAACTCTTAAACGGAGCGTGCTAGACCCCCCAAACTATGCATACTGAAAACCCGTAAAAATAATGCTAGCAGCATGAAACTTCGCACAGTATTTCTACATGCCACCAGCTTTCTAAAAAGCTATACATTATTGTTGTACGATGTCTGGTTCTCTCGCAATTCGATCTGAAAGATAGCAAAACTTTAAACACGCATAACTCTTAAACGGAGCGTGCTAGACCCCCCAAACTTTGCATACTGAAAATCCGTAAAAATAATGCTAGCACCATGAAACTTCGCACAGTAATTCTACATGCCACCAGCTTTCCAACAAGCTATACATTATTGTTGTACGATGTCTGGTTCTCTCGCAATTCGATCTGAAAGATAGCAAAACTTTAAACACGCATAACTCTTACTTTGCATACTGACAATCCGTAAAAATAATGCTAGCACCATGATACTTCGCACAGTAATTCTACATGCCACCAGCTTTCCAACAAGCTATACATTATTGTTGTACGATGTCTGGTTCTCTCGCAATTCGATCTGAAAGATAGCAAAACTTTAAACACGCATAACTCTTAAACGGAGCGTGCTAGACCCCCTAAACTTTGCATACTGAAAATCCGTAAAAATAATGCTAGCACCATGAAACTTCGCACAGTAATTCTACATGCCACCAGCTTTCCAACAAGCTATACATTATTGTTGTACGATGTCTGGTTCTCTCGCAATTCGATCTGAAAGATAGCAAAACTTTAAACACGCATAACTCTTAAACGGAGCGTGCTAGACCCCCCAAACTTTGCATACTGAAAACCCGTAAAAATAATGCTAGCAGCATGAAACTTCGCACAGTATTTCTACATGCCACCAGCTTTCTAAAAAGCTATACATTATTGTTGTACGATGTCTGGTTCTCTCGCAATTCGATCTGAAAGATAGCAAAACTTTAAACACGCATAACTCTTAAACGGAGCGTGCTAGACCCCCTAAACTTTGCATACTGAAAATCCGTAAAAATAATGCTAGCACCATGAAACTTCGCACAGTAATTCTACATGCCACCAGCTTTCCAACAAGCTATACATTATTGTTGTACGATGTCTGGTTCTCTCGCAATTCGATCTGAAAGATAGCAAAACTTTAAACACGCATAACTCTTAAACGGAGCGTGCTAGACCCCCCAAACTATGCATACTGAAAACCCGTAAAAATAATGCTAGCAGCATGAAACTTCGCACAGTAATTCTACATGCCACCAGCTTTCCAACAAGCTATACATTATTGTTGTATGATGTCTGGTTCTCTCGCAATTCGATCTGAAAGATAGCAAAACTTTAAACACGCATAACTCTTAAACGGAGCGTGCTAGACCCCCTAAACTTTGCATACTGAAAATCCGTAAAAATAATGCTAGCACCATGAAACTTCGCACAGTAATTCTACATGCCACCAGCTTTCCAACAAGATATACATTATTGTTGTACGATGTCTGGTTCTCTCGCAATTCGATCTGAAAGATAGCAAAACTTTAAACACGCATAACTCTTACTTTGCATACTGACAATCCGTAAAAATAATGCTAGCACCATGATACTTCGCACAGTAATTCTACATGCCACCAGCTTTCCAACAAGCTATACATTATTGTTGTACGATGTCTGGTTCTCTCGCAATTCGATCTGAAAGATAGCAAAACTTTAAACACGCATAACTCTTAAACGGAGCGTGCTAGACCCCTTAAACTTTGCATACTGAAAATCCGTAAAAATAATGCTAGCACCATGATACTTCGCACAGTAATTCTACATGCCACCAGCTTTCCAACAAGCTATACATTATTGTTGTACGATGTCTGGTTCTCTCGCAATTCGATCTGAAAGATAGCAACACTTTAAACACGCATAACTCTTACTTTGCATACTGAAAATCCGTAAAAATAATGCTAGCACCATGAAACTTCGCACAGTAATTCTACATGCCACCAGCTTTCTAACAAGCTATACATTATTGTTGTACGATGTCTGGTTCTCTCGCAATTCGATCTGAAAGATAGCAAAACTTTAAACACGCATAACTCTTACTTTGCATACTGACAATCCGTAAAAATAATGCTAGCACCATGATACTTCGCACAGTAGTTCTACATGCCACCAGCTTTCCAAAAAGCTATACATTATTGTTGTACGATGTCTGGTTCTCTCGCAATTCGATCTGAAAGATAGCAAAACTTTAAACACGCATAACTCTTAAACGGAGCGTGCTAGACCCCCTAAACTTTGCATACTGAAAATCCGTAAAAATAATGCTAGCACCATGAAACTTCGCACAGTAATTCTACATGCCACCAGCTTTCCAACAAGCTATACATTATTGTTGTACGATGTCTGGTTCTCTCGCAATTCGATCTGAAAGATAGCAAAACTTTAAACACGCATAACTCTTAAACGGAGCGTGCTAGACCCCCTAAACTTTGCATACTGAAAATCCGTAAAAATAATGCTAGCACCATGAAACTTCGCACAGTAATTCTACATGCCAACAGCTTTCCAACAAGCTATACATTATTGTTGTACGATGTCTGGTTCTCTCGCAATTCGATCTGAAAGATAGCAAAACTTTAAACACGCATAACTCTTAAACGGAGCGTGCTAGACCCCCCAAACTATGCATACTGAAAACCCGTAAAAATAATGCTAGCAGCATGAAACTTCGCACAGTATTTCTACATGCCACCAGCTTTCTAAAAAGCTATACATTATTGTTGTACGATGTCTGGTTCTCTCGCAATTCGATCTGAAAGATAGCAAAACTTTAAACACGCATAACTCTTACTTTGCATACTGACAATCCGTAAAAATAATGCTAGCACCATGATACTTCGCACAGTAATTCTACATGCCACCAGCTTTCCAACAAGCTATACATTATTGTTGTACGATGTCTGGTTCTCTCGCAATTCGATCTGAAAGATAGCAAAACTTTAAACACGCATAACTCTTAAACGGAGCGTGCTAGACCCCCTAAACTTTGCATACTGAAAATCCGTAAAAATAATGCTAGCACCATGAAATTTCGCACAGTAATTCTACATGCCAACAGCTTTCCAACAAGCTATACATTATTGTTGTACGATGTCTGGTTCTCTCGCAATTCGATCTGAAAGATAGCAAAACTTTAAACACGCATAACTCTTAAACGGAGCGTGCTAGACCCCCTAAACTTTGCATACTGAAAATCCGTAAAAATAATGCTAGCACCATGAAACTTCGCACAGTAATTCTACATGCCACCAGCTTTCCAACAAGCTATACATTATTGTTGTACGATGTCTGGTTCTCTCGCAATTCGATCTGAAAGATAGCAAAACTTTAAACACGCATAACTCTTAAACGGAGCGTGCTAGACCCCCTAAACTTTGCATACTGAAAATCCGTAAAAATAATGCTAGCACCATGAAACTTCGCACAGTAATTCTACATGCCAACAGCTTTCCAACAAGCTATACATTATTGTTGTACGATGTCTGGTTCTCTCGCAATTCGATCTGAAAGATAGCAAAACTTTAAACACGCATAACTCTTAAACGGAGCGTGCTAGACCCCCCAAACTATGCATACTGAAAACCCGTAAAAATAATGCTAGCAGAATGAAACTTCGCACAGTATTTCTACATGCCACCAGCTTTCTAAAAAGCTATACATTATTGTTGTACGATGTCTGGTTCTCTCGCAATTCGATCTGAAAGATAGCAAAACTTTAAACACGCATAACTCTTAAACGGAGCGTGCTAGACCCCCCAAACTATGCATACTGAAAACCCGTAAAAATAATGCTAGCAGCATGAAACTTCGCACAGTATTTCTACATACCACCAGCTTTCTAAAAAGCTATACATTATTGTTGTACGATGTCTGGTTCTCTCGCAATTCGATCTGAAAGATAGCAAAACTTTAAACACGCATAAATCTTACTTTGCATACTGACAATCCGTAAAAATAATGCTAGCACCATGATACTTCGCACAGTAATTCTACATGCCACCAGCTTTCCAACAAGCTATACATTATTGTTGTACGATGTCTGGTTCTCTCGCAATTCGATCTGAAAGATAGCAAAACTTTAAACACGCATAACTCTTAAACGGAGCGTGCTAGACCCCCTAAACTTTGCATACTGAAAATCCGTAAAAATAATGCTAGCACCATGAAACTTCGCACAGTAATTCTACATGCCACCAGCTTTCCAACAAGCTATACATTATTGTTGTACGATGTCTGGTTCTCTCGCAATTCGATCTGAAAGATAGCAAAACTTTAAACACGCATAACTCTTACTTTGCATACTGAAAATCCGTAAAAATAATGCTAGCACCATGAAACTTCGCACAGTAATTCTACATGCCACCAGCTTTCCAACAAGCTATACATTATTGTTGTACGATGTCTGGTTCTCTCGCAATTCGATCTGAAAGATAGCAAAACTTTAAACACGCATAACTCTTAAACGGAGCGTGCTAGACCCCCTAAACTTTGCATACTGAAAATCCGTAAAAATAATGCTAGCACCATGAAACTTCGCACAGTAATTCTACATGCCACCAGCTTTCCAACAAGCTATACATTATTGTTGTACGATGTCTGGTTCTCTCGCAATTCGATCTGAAAGATAGCAAAACTTTAAACACGCATAACTCTTAAACGGAGCGTGCTAGACCCCCTAAACTTTGCATACTGAAAACCCGTAAAAATAATGCTAGCAGCATGAAACTTCGCACAGTAATTCTACATGCCACCAGCTTTCTAAAAAGCTATACATTATTGTTGTACGATATCTGGTTCTCTCGCAATTCGATCTGAAAGATAGCAAAACTTTAAACACGCATAACTCTTAAACGGAGCGTGCTAGACCCCCTAAACTTTGCATACTGAAAATCCGTAAAAATAATGCTAGCACCATGAAACTTCGCACAGTAATTCTACATGCCACCAGCTTTCCAACAAGCTATACATTATTGTTGTACGATGTCTGGTTCTCTCGCAATTCGATCTGAAAGATAGCAAAACTTTAAACACGCATAACTCTTAAACGGAGCGTGCTAGACCCCCCAAACTATGCATACTGAAAACCCGTAAAAATAATGCTAGCAGCATGAAACTTCGCACAGTATTTCTACATGCCACCAGCTTTCTAAAAAGCTATACATTATTGTTGTACGATGTCTGGTTCTCTCGCAATTCGATCTGAAAGATAGCAAAACTTTAAACACGCATAACTCTTAAACGGAGCGTGCTAGACCCCCCAAACTTTGCATACTGAAAATCCGTAAAAATAATGCTAGCACCATGAAACTTCGCACAGTAATTCTACATGCCACCAGCTTTCCAACAAGCTATACATTATTGTTGTACGATGTCTGGTTCTCTCGCAATTCGATCTGAAAGATAGCAAAACTTTAAACACGCATAACTCTTACTTTGCATACTGACAATCCGTAAAAATAATGCTAGCACCATGATACTTCGCACAGTAATTCTACATGCCACCAGCTTTCCAACAAGCTATACATTATTGTTGTACGATGTCTGGTTCTCTCGCAATTCGATCTGAAAGATAGCAAAACTTTAAACACGCATAACTCTTAAACGGAGCGTGCTAGACCCCCTAAACTTTGCATACTGAAAATCCGTAAAAATAATGCTAGCACCATGAAACTTCGCACAGTAATTCTACATGCCACCAGCTTTCCAACAAGCTATACATTATTGTTGTACGATGTCTGGTTCTCTCGCAATTCGATCTGAAAGATAGCAAAACTTTAAACACGCATAACTCTTAAACGGAGCGTGCTAGACCCCCCAAACTTTGCATACTGAAAACCCGTAAAAATAATGCTACCAGCATGAAACTTCGCACAGTATTTCTACATGCCACCAGCTTTCTAAAAAGCTATACATTATTGTTGTACGATGTCTGGTTCTCTCGCAATTCGATCTGAAAGATACCAAAACTTTAAACACGCATAACTCTTAAACGGAGCGTGCTAGACCCCCTAAACTTTGCATACTGAAAATCCGTAAAAATTATGCTAGCACCATGAAACTTCGCACAGTAATTCTACATGCCACCAGCTTTCCAACAAGCTATACATTATTGTTGTACGATGTCTGGTTCTCTCTCAATTCGATCTGAAAGATAGCAAAACTTTAAACACGCATAACTCTTAAACGGAGCGTGCTAGACCCCCTAAACTTTGCATACTGAAAATCCGTAAAAATAATGCTAGCACCATGAAACTTCGCACAGTAATTCTACATGCCACCAGCTTTCCAACAAGATATACATTATTGTTGTACGATGTCTGGTTCTCTCGCAATTCGATCTGAAAGATAGCAAAACTTTAAACACGCATAACTCTTACTTTGCATACTGAAAATCCGTAAAAATAATGCTAGCACCATGAAACTTCGCACAGTAATTCTACATGCCACCAGCTTTCTAACAAGCTATACATTATTGTTGTACGATGTTTGGTTCTCTCGCAATTCGATCTGAAAGATAGCAAAACTTTAAACACGCATAACTCTTAAACGGAGCGTGCTAGACCCCCTAAACTTTGCATACTGAAAATCCGTAAAAATAATGCTAGCACCATGATACTTCGCACAGTAATTCTACATGCCACCAGCTTTCGAACAAGCTATACATTATTGTTGTACGATGTCTGGTTCTCTCGCAATTCGATCTGAAAGATAGCAAAACTTTAAACACGCATAACTCTTACTTTGCATACTGACAATCCGTAAAAATAATGCTAGCACCATGATACTTCGCACAGTAGTTCTAC
This sequence comes from Myopa tessellatipennis, assembly GCA_943737955.2. Taxonomy (NCBI): domain Eukaryota; kingdom Metazoa; phylum Arthropoda; class Insecta; order Diptera; family Conopidae; genus Myopa; species Myopa tessellatipennis. Next base: position 50,631,417 of record OX031314.1, on the reverse strand, counting down.
ATGCCACCAGCTTTCCAAAAAGCTATACATTATTGTTGTACGATGTCTGGTTCTCTCGCAATTCGATCTGAAAGATAGCAAAACTTTAAACACGCATAACTCTTAAACGGAGCGTGCTAGACCCCCTAAACTTTGCATACTGAAAATCCGTAAAAATAATGCTAGCACCATGAAACTTCGCACAGTAATTCTACATGCCAACAGCTTTCCAACAAGCTATACATTATTGTTGTACGATGTCTGGTTCTCTCGCAATTCGATCTGAAAGATAGCAAAACTTTAAACACGCATAACTCTTAAACGGAGCGTGCTAGACCCCCCAAACTATGCATACTGAAAACCCGTAAAAATAATGCTAGCACCATGATACTTCGCACAGTAGTTCTACATGCCACCAGCTTTCTAAAAAGCTATACATTATTGTTGTACGATGTCTGGTTCTCTCGCAATTCGATCTGAAAGATAGCAAAACTTTAAACACGCATAACTCTTAAACGGAGCGTGCTAGACCCCCCAAACTATGCATACTGAAAACCCGTAAAAATAATGCTAGCAGCATGAAACTTCGCACAGTATTTCTACATGCCACCAGCTTTCTAAAAAGCTATACATTATTGTTGTACGATGTCTGGTTCTCTCGCAATTCGATCTGAAAGATAGCAAAACTTTAAACACGCATAACTCTTAAACGGAGCGTGCTAGACCCCCTAAACTTTGCATACTGAAAATCCGTAAAAATAATGCTAGCACCATGAAACTTCGCACAGTAATTCTACATGCCACCAGCTTTCCAACAAGCTATACATTATTGTTGTACGATGTCTGGTTCTCTCGCAATTCGATCTGAAAGATAGCAAAACTTTAAACACGCATAACTCTTACTTTGCATACTGACAATCCGTAAAAATAATGCTAGCACCATGATACTTCGCACAGTAATTCTACATGCCACCAGCTTTCCAACAAGCTATACATTATTGTTGTACGATGTCTGGTTCTCTCGCAATTCGATCTGAAAGATAGCAAAACTTTAAACACGCATAACTCTTAAACGGAGCGTGCTAGACCCCCTAAACTTTGCATACTGAAAACCCGTAAAAATAATGCTAGCAGCATGAAACTTCGCACAGTAATTCTACATGCCACCAGCTTTCCAACAAGCTATACATTATTGTTGTATGATGTCTGGTTCTCTCGCAATTCGATCTGAAAGATAGCAAAACTTTAAACACGCATAACTCTTAAACGGAGCGTGCTAGACCCCCTAAACTTTGCATACTGAAAATCCGTAAAAATAATGCTAGCACCATGAAACTTCGCACAGTAATTCTACATGCCACCAGCTTTCCAACAAGCTATACATTATTGTTGTACGATGTCTGGTTCTCTCGCAATTCGATCTGAAAGATAGCAAAACTTTAAACACGCATAACTCTTACTTTGCATACTGACAATCCGTAAAAATAATGCTAGCACCATGATACTTCGCACAGTAATTCTACATGCCACCAGCTTTCCAACAAGCTATACATTATTGTTGTACGATGTCTGGTTCTCTCGCAATTCGATCTGAAAGATAGCAAAACTTTAAACACGCATAACTCTTAAACGGAGCGTGCTAGACCCCTTAAACTTTGCATACTGAAAATCCGTAAAAATAATGCTAGCACCATGATACTTCGCACAGTAATTCTACATGCCACCAGCTTTCCAACAAGCTATACATTATTGTTGTACGATGTCTGGTTCTCTCGCAATTCGATCTGAAAGATAGCAAAACTTTAAACACGCATAACTCTTACTTTGCATACTGAAAATCCGTAAAATTAATGTTAGCACCATGAAACTTCGCACAGTAATTCTACATGCCACCAGCTTTCCAACAAGCTATACATTAATGTTGTACGATGTCTGGTTCTCTCGCAATTCGATCTGAAAGATAGCAAAACTTTAAACACGCATAACTCTTACTTTGCATACTGAAAATCCGTAAAAATAATGCTAGCACCATGAAACTTCGCACAGTAATTCTACATGCCACCAGCTTTCTAACAAGCTATACATTATTGTTGTACGATGTCTGGTTCTCTCGCAATTCGATCTGAAAGATAGCAAAACTTTAAACACGCATAACTCTTAAACGGAGCGTGCTAGACCCCCTAAACTTTGCATACTGAAAATCCGTAAAAATAATGCTAGCACCATGATACTTCGCACAGTAATTCTACATGCCACCAGCTTTCGAACAAGCTATACATTATTGTTGTACGATGTCTGGTTCTCTCGCAATTCGATCTGAAAGATAGCAAAACTTTAAACACGCATAACTCTTACTTTGCATACTGACAATCCGTAAAAATAATGCTAGCACCATGAAACTTCGCACAGTAATTCTACATGCCACCAGCTTTCCAACAAGCTATACATTATTGTTGTACGATGTCTGGTTCTCTCGCAATTCGATCTGAAAGATAGCAAAACTTTAAACACGCATAACTCTTAAACGGAGCGTGCTAGACCCCCTAAACTTTGCATACTGAAAATCCGTAAAAATAATGCTAGCACCATGATACTTCGCACAGTAATTCTACATGCCACCAGCTTTCCAGCAAGCTATACATTATTGTTGTACGATGTCTGGTTCTCTCGCAATTCGATCTGAAAGATAGCAAAACTTTAAACACGCATAACTCTTACTTTGCATACTGACAATCCGTAAAAATAATGCTAGCACCATGATACTTCGCACAGTAGTTCTACATGCCACCAGCTTTCCAAAAAGCTATACATTATTGTTGTACGATGTCTGGTTCTCTCGCAATTCGATCTGAAAGATAGCAAAACTTTAAACACGCATAACTCTTAAACGGAGCGTGCTAGACCCCCTAAACTTTGCATACTGAAAATCCGTAAAAATAATGCTAGCACCATGAAACTTCGCACAGTAATTCTACATGCCACCAGCTTTCCAACAAGCTATACATTATTGTTGTACGATGTCTGGTTCTCTCGCAATTCGATCTGAAAGATAGCAAAACTTTAAACACGCATAACTCTTAAACGGAGCGTGCTAGACCCCCTAAACTTTGCATACTGAAAATCCGTAAAAATAATGCTAGCACCATGATACTTCGCACAGTAATTCTACATGCCACCAGCTTTCCAGCAAGCTATACATTATTGTTGTACGATGTCTGGTTCTCTCGCAATTCGATCTGAAAGATAGCAAAACTTTAAACACGCATAACTCTTACTTTGCATACTGACAATCCGTAAAAATAATGCTAGCACCATGATACTTCGCACAGTAGTTCTACATGCCACCAGCTTTCCAAAAAGTTATACATTATTGTTGTACGATGTCTGGTTCTCTCGCAATTCGATCTGAAAGATAGCAAAACTTTAAACACGCATAACTCTTAAACGGAGCGTGCTAGACCCCCTAAACTTTGCATACTGAAAATCCGTAAAAATAATGCTAGCACCATGAAACTTCGCACAGTAATTCTACATGCCACCAGCTTTCCAACAAGCTATACATTATTGTTGTACGATGTCTGGTTCTCTCGCAATTCGATCTGAAAGATAGCAAAACTTTAAACACGCATAACTCTTACTTTGCATACTGACAATCCGTAAAAATAATGCTAGCACCATGATACTTCGCACAGTAGTTCTACATGCCACCAGCTTTCCAAAAAGCTATACATTATTGTTGTACGATGTCTGGTTCTCTCGCAATTCGATCTGAAAGATAGCAAAACTTTAAACACGCATAACTCTTAAACGGAGCGTGCTAGACCCCCTAAACTTTGCATACTGAAAATAAGTAAAAATAATGCTAGCACCATGAAACTTCGCACAGTAATTCTACATGCCAACAGCTTTCCAACAAGCTATACATTATTGTTGTACGATGTCTGGTTCTCTCGCAATTCGATCTGAAAGATAGCAAAACTTTAAACACGCATAACTCTTACTTTGCATACTGACAATCCGTAAAAATAATGCTAGCACCATGATACTTCGCACAGTAGTTCTACATGCCACCACCTTTCCAAAAAGCTATACATTATTGTTGTACGATGTCTGGTTCTCTCGCAATTCGATCTGAAAGATAGCAAAACTTTAAACACGCATAACTCTTAAACGGAGCGTGCTAGACCCCCTAAACTTTGCATACTGAAAATCCGTAAAAATAATGCTAGCACCATGAAACTTCGCACAGTAATTCTACATGCCAACAGCTTTCCAACAAGCTATACATTATTGTTGTACGATGTCTGGTTCTCTCGCAATTCGATCTGAAAGATAGCAAAACTTTAAACACGCATAACTCTTAAACGGAGCGTGCTAGACCCCCTAAACTTTGCATACTGAAAATCCGTAAAAATAATGCTATCACCATGATACTTCGCACAGTAATTCTACATGCCACCAGCTTTCCAGCAAGCTATACATTATTGTTGTACGATGTCTGGTTCTCTCGCAATTCGATCTGAAAGATAGCAAAACTTTAAACACGCATAACTCTTACTTTGCATACTGACAATCCGTAAAAATAATGCTAGCACCATGAAACTTCGCACAGTAATTCTACATGCCACCAGCTTTCCAACAAGCTATACATTATTGTTGTACGATGTCTGGTTCTCTCGCAATTCGATCTGAAAGATAGCAAAACTTTAAACACGCATAACTCTTAAACGGAGCGTGCTAGACCCCCTAAACTTTGCATACTGAAAATCCGTAAAAATAATGCTAGCACCATGAAACTTCGCACAGTAATTCTACATGCCAACAGCTTTCCAACAAGCTATACATTATTGTTGTACGATGTCTGGTTCTCTCGCAATTCGATCTGAAAGATAGCAAAACTTTAAACACGCATAACTCTTAAACGGAGCGTGCTAGACCCCCTAAACTTTGCATACTGAAAATCCGTAAAAATAATGCTAGCACCATGATACTTCGCACAGTAATTCTACATGCCACCAGCTTTCCAGCAAGCTATACATTATTGTTGTACGATGTCTGGTTCTCTCGCAATTCGATCTGAAAGATAGCAAAACTTTAAACACGCATAACTCTTACTTTGCATACTGACAATCCGTAAAAATAATGCTAGCACCATGATACTTCGCACAGTAGTTCTACATGCCACCAGCTTTCCAAAAAGCTATACATTATTGTTGTACGATGTCTGGTTCTCTCGCAATTCGATCTGAAAGATAGCAAAACTTTAAACACGCATAACTCTTAAACGGAGCGTGCTAGACCCCCTAAACTTTGCATACTGAAAATCCGTAAAAATAATGCTAGCACCATGAAACTTCGCACAGTAATTCTACATGCCACCAGCTTTCCAACAAGCTATACATTATTGTTGTACGATGTCTGGTTCTCTCGCAATTCGATCTGAAAGATAGCAAAACTTTAAACACGCATAACTCTTAAACGGAGCGTGCTAGACCCCACAAACTATGCATACTGAAAACCCGTAAAAATAATGCTAGCAGAATGAAACTTCGCACAGTATTTCTACATACCACCAGCTTTCTAAAAAGCTATACATTATTGTTGTACGATGTCTGGTTCTCTCGCAATTCGATCTGAAAGATAGCAAAACTTTAAACACGCATAACTCTTAAACGGAGCGTGCTAGACCCCCTAAACTTTGCATACTGAAAATCCGTAAAAATAATGCTAGCACCATGAAACTTCGCACAGTAATTCTACATGCCACCAGCTTTCCAACAAGCTATACATTATTGTTGTATGATGTCTGGTTCTCTCGCAATTCGATCTGAAAGATAGCAAAACTTTAAACACGCATAACTCTTAAACGGAGCGTGCTAGACCCCCTAAACTTTGCATACTGAAAATCCGTAAAAATAATGCTAGCACCATGAAACTTCGCACAGTAATTCTACATGCCAACAGCTTTCCAACAAGCTATACATTATTGTTGTACGATGTCTGGTTCTCTCGCAATTCGATCTGAAAGATAGCAAAACTTTAAACACGCATAACTCTTACTTTGCATACTGACAATCCGTAAAAATAATGCTAGCACCATGATACTTCGCACAGTAGTTCTACATGCCACCAGCTTTCGAACAAGCTATACATTATTGTTGTACGATGTCTGGTTCTCTCGCAATTCGATCTGAAAGATAGCAAAACTTTAAACACGCATAACTCTTACTTTGCATACTGACAATCCGTAAAAATAATGCTAGCACCATGATACTTCGCACAGTAATTCTACATGCCACCAGCTTTCCAACAAGCTATACATTATTGTTGTACGATGTCTGGTTCTCTCGCAATTCGATCTGAAAGATAGCAAAACTTTAAACACGCATAACTCTTACTTTGCATACTGAAAATCCGTAAAATTAATGTTAGCACCATGAAACTTCGCACAGTAATTCTACATGCCACCAGCTTTCCAACAAGCTATACATTATTGTTGTACGATGTCTGGTTCTCTCGCAATTCGATCTGAAAGATAGCAAAACTTTAAACACGCATAACTCTTACTTTGCATACTGAAAATCCGTAAAAATAATGCTAGCACCATGAAACTTCGCACAGTAATTCTACATGCCACCAGCTTTCTAACAAGCTATACATTATTGTTGTACGATGTCTGGTTCTCTCGCAATTCGATCTGAAAGATAGCAAAACTTTAAACACGCATAACTCTTAAACGGAGCGTGCTAGACCCCCTAAACTTTGCATACTGAAAATCCGTAAAAATAATGCTAGCACCATGATACTTCGCACAGTAATTCTACATGCCACCAGCTTTCCAGCAAGCTATACATTATTGTTGTACGATGTCTGGTTCTCTCGCAATTCGATCTGAAAGATAGCAAAACTTTAAACACGCATAACTCTTACTTTGCATACTGACAATCCGTAAAAATAATGCTAGCACCATGATACTTCGCACAGTAGTTCTACATGCCACCAGCTTTCCAAAAAGTTATACATTATTGTTGTACGATGTCTGGTTCTCTCGCAATTCGATCTGAAAGATAGCAAAACTTTAAACACGCATAACTCTTAAACGGAGCGTGCTAGACCCCCTAAACTTTGCATACTGAAAATCCGTAAAAATAATGCTAGCACCATGAAACTTCGCACAGTAATTCTACATGCCACCAGCTTTCCAACAAGCTATACATTATTGTTGTACGATGTCTGGTTCTCTCGCAATTCGATCTGAAAGATAGCAAAACTTTAAACACGCATAACTCTTACTTTGCATACTGACAATCCGTAAAAATAATGCTAGCACCATGATACTTCGCACAGTAGTTCTACATGCCACCAGCTTTCCAAAAAGCTATACATTATTGTTGTACGATGTCTGGTTCTCTCGCAATTCGATCTGAAAGATAGCAAAACTTTAAACACGCATAACTCTTAAACGGAGCGTGCTAGACCCCCTAAACTTTGCATACTGAAAATCCGTAAAAATAATGCTAGCACCATGAAACTTCGCACAGTAATTCTACATGCCAACAGCTTTCCAACAAGCTATACATTATTGTTGTACGATGTCTGGTTCTCTCGCAATTCGATCTGAAAGATAGCAAAACTTTAAACACGCAAACTCTTAAACGGAGCGTGCTAGACCCCCTAAACTTTGCATACTGAAAATCCGTAAAAATAATGCTATCACCATGATACTTCGCACAGTAATTCTACATGCCACCAGCTTTCCAGCAAGCTATACATTATTGTTGTACGATGTCTGGTTCTCTCGCAATTCGATCTGAAAGATAGCAAAACTTTAAACACGCATAACTCTTACTTTGCATACTGACAATCCGTAAAAATAATGCTAGCACCATGAAACTTCGCACAGTAATTCTACATGCCACCAGCTTTCCAACAAGCTATACATTATTGTTGTATGATGTCTGGTTCTCTCGCAATTCGATCTGAAAGATAGCAAAACTTTAAACACGCATAACTCTTAAACGGAGCGTGCTAGACCCCCTAAACTTTGCATACTGAAAATCCGTAAAAATAATGCTAGCACCATGAAACTTCGCACAGTAATTCTACATGCCAACAGCTTTCCAACAAGCTATACATTATTGTTGTACGATGTCTGGTTCTCTCGCAATTCGATCTGAAAGATAGCAAAACTTTAAACACGCATAACTCTTACTTTGCATACTGACAATCCGTAAAAATAATGCTAGCACCATGATACTTCGCACAGTAGTTCTACATGCCACCAGCTTTCGAACAAGCTATACATTATTGTTGTACGATGTCTGGTTCTCTCGCAATTCGATCTGAAAGATAGCAAAACTTTAAACACGCATAACTCTTACTTTGCATACTGACAATCCGTAAAAATAATGCTAGCACCATGATACTTCGCACAGTAATTCTACATGCCACCAGCTTTCCAACAAGCTATACATTATTGTTGTACGATGTCTGGTTCTCTCGCAATTCGATCTGAAAGATAGCAAAACTTTAAACACGCATAACTCTTACTTTGCATACTGAAAATCCGTAAAATTAATGTTAGCACCATGAAACTTCGCACAGTAATTCTACATGCCACCAGCTTTCCAACAAGCTATACATTATTGTTGTACGATGTCTGGTTCTCTCGCAATTCGATCTGAAAGATAGCAAAACTTTAAACACGCATAACTCTTACTTTGCATACTGAAAATCCGTAAAAATAATGCTAGCACCATGAAACTTCGCACAGTAATTCTACATGCCACCAGCTTTCTAACAAGCTATACATTATTGTTGTACGATGTCTGGTTCTCTCGCAATTCGATCTGAAAGATAGCAAAACTTTAAACACGCATAACTCTTAAACGGAGCGTGCTAGACCCCCTAAACTTTGCATACTGAAAATCCGTAAAAATAATGCTAGCACCATGATACTTCGCACAGTAATTCTACATGCCACCAGCTTTCCAGCAAGCTATACATTATTGTTGTACGATGTCTGGTTCTCTCGCAATTCGATCTGAAAGATAGCAAAACTTTAAACACGCATAACTCTTACTTTGCATACTGACAATCCGTAAAAATAATGCTAGCACCATGATACTTCGCACAGTAGTTCTACATGCCACCAGCTTTCCAAAAAGTTATACATTATTGTTGTACGATGTCTGGTTCTCTCGCAATTCGATCTGAAAGATAGCAAAACTTTAAACACGCATAACTCTTAAACGGAGCGTGCTAGACCCCCTAAACTTTGCATACTGAAAATCCGTAAAAATAATGCTAGCACCATGAAACTTCGCACAGTAATTCTACATGCCACCAGCTTTCCAACAAGCTATACATTATTGTTGTACGATGTCTGGTTCTCTCGCAATTCGATCTGAAAGATAGCAAAACTTTAAACACGCATAACTCTTACTTTGCATACTGACAATCCGTAAAAATAATGCTAGCACCATGATACTTCGCACAGTAGTTCTACATGCCACCAGCTTTCCAAAAAGCTATACATTATTGTTGTACGATGTCTGGTTCTCTCGCAATTCGATCTGAAAGATAGCAAAACTTTAAACACGCATAACTCTTAAACGGAGCGTGCTAGACCCCCTAAACTTTGCATACTGAAAATCCGTAAAAATAATGCTATCACCATGATACTTCGCACAGTAATTCTACATGCCACCAGCTTTCCAGCAAGCTATACATTATTGTTGTACGATGTCTGGTTCTCTCGCAATTCGATCTGAAAGATAGCAAAACTTTAAACACGCATAACTCTTACTTTGCATACTGACAATCCGTAAAAATAATGCTAGCACCATGATACTTCGCACAGTAGTTCTACATGCCACCAGCTTTCCAAAAAGCTATACATTATTGTTGTACGATGTCTGGTTCTCTCGCAATTCGATCTGAAAGATAGCAAAACTTTAAACACGCGTAACTCTTAAACGGAGCGTGCTAGACCCCCTAAACTTTGCATACTGAAAATCCGTAAAAATAATGCTAGCACCATGAAACTTCGCACAGTAATTCTACATGCCACCAGCTTTCCAGCAAGCTATACATTATTGTTGTACGATGTCTGGTTCTCTCGCAATTCGATCTGAAAGATAGCAAAACTTTAAACACGCATAACTCTTACTTTGCATACTGACAATCCGTAAAAATAATGCTAGCACCATGAAACTTCGCACAGTAATTCTACATGCCACCAGCTTTCCAACAAGCTATACATTATTGTTGTACGATGTCTGGTTCTCTCGCAATTCGATCTGAAAGATAGCAAAACTTTAAACACGCATAACTCTTAAACGGAGCGTGCTAGACCCCCTAAACTTTGCATACTGAAAATCCGTAAAAATAATGCTAGCACCATGAAACTTCGCACAGTAATTCTACATGCCAACAGCTTTCCAACAAGCTATACATTATTGTTGTACGATGTCTGGTTCTCTCGCAATTCGATCTGAAAGATAGCAAAACTTTAAACACGCATAACTCTTAAACGGAGCGTGCTAGACCCCCTAAACTTTGCATACTGAAAATCCGTAAAAATAATGCTAGCACCATGATACTTCGCACAGTAATTCTACATGCCACCAGCTTTCCAGCAAGCTATACATTATTGTTGTACGATGTCTGGTTCTCTCGCAATTCGATCTGAAAGATAGCAAAACTTTAAACACGCATAACTCTTACTTTGCATACTGACAATCCGTAAAAATAATGCTAGCACCATGATACTTCGCACAGTAGTTCTACATGCCACCAGCTTTCCAAAAAGCTATACATTATTGTTGTACGATGTCTGGTTCTCTCGCAATTCGATCTGAAAGATAGCAAAACTTTAAACACGCATAACTCTTAAACGGAGCGTGCTAGACCCCCTAAACTTTGCATACTGAAAATCCGTAAAAATAATGCTAGCACCATGAAACTTCGCACAGTAATTCTACATGCCACCAGCTTTCCAACAAGCTATACATTATTGTTGTACGATGTCTGGTTCTCTCGCAATTCGATCTGAAAGATAGCAAAACTTTAAACACGCATAACTCTTAAACGGAGCGTGCTAGACCCCACAAACTATGCATACTGAAAACCCGTAAAAATAATGCTAGCAGAATGAAACTTCGCACAGTATTTCTACATACCACCAGCTTTCTAAAAAGCTATACATTATTGTTGTACGATGTCTGGTTCTCTCGCAATTCGATCTGAAAGATAGCAAAACTTTAAACACGCATAACTCTTAAACGGAGCGTGCTAGACCCCCTAAACTTTGCATACTGAAAATCCGTAAAAATAATGCTAGCACCATGAAACTTCGCACAGTAATTCTACATGCCACCAGCTTTCCAACAAGCTATACATTATTGTTGTATGATGTCTGGTTCTCTCGCAATTCGATCTGAAAGATAGCAAAACTTTAAACACGCATAACTCTTAAACGGAGCGTGCTAGACCCCCTAAACTTTGCATACTGAAAATCCGTAAAAATAATGCTAGCACCATGAAACTTCGCACAGTAATTCTACATGCCACCAGCTTTCCAACAAGCTATACATTATTGTTGTACGATGTCTGGTTCTCTCGCAATTCGATCTGAAAGATAGCAAAACTTTAAACACGCATAACTCTTACTTTGCATACTGACAATCCGTAAAAATAATGCTAGCACCATGATACTTCGCACAGTAGTTCTACATGCCACCAGCTTTCCAAAAAGCTATACATTATTGTTGTACGATGTCTGGTTCTCTCGCAATTCGATCTGAAAGATAGCAAAACTTTAAACACGCATAACTCTTAAACGGAGCGTGCTAGACCCCCTAAACTTTGCATACTGAAAATCCGTAAAAATAATGCTATCACCATGATACTTCGCACAGTAATTCTACATGCCACCAGCTTTCCAGCAAGCTATACATTATTGTTGTACGATGTCTGGTTCTCTCGCAATTCGATCTGAAAGATAGCAAAACTTTAAACACGCATAACTCTTACTTTGCATACTGACAATCCGTAAAAATAATGCTAGCACCATGAAACTTCGCACAGTAATTCTACATGCCACCAGCTTTCCAACAAGCTATACATTATTGTTGTACGATGTCTGGTTCTCTCGCAATTCGATCTGAAAGATAGCAAAACTTTAAACACGCATAACTCTTAAACGGAGCGTGCTAGACCCCCTAAACTTTGCATACTGAAAATCCGTAAAAATAATGCTAGCACCATGAAACTTCGCACAGTAATTCTACATGCCAACAGCTTTCCAACAAGCTATACATTATTGTTGTACGATGTCTGGTTCTCTCGCAATTCGATCTGAAAGATAGCAAAACTTTAAACACGCATAACTCTTAAACGGAGCGTGCTAGACCCCCTAAACTTTGCATACTGAAAATCCGTAAAAATAATGCTAGCACCATGATACTTCGCACAGTAATTCTACATGCCACCAGCTTTCCAGCAAGCTATACATTATTGTTGTACGATGTCTGGTTCTCTCGCAATTCGATCTGAAAGATAGCAAAACTTTAAACACGCATAACTCTTAAACGGAGCGTGCTAGACCCCCTAAACTTTGCATACTGAAAATCCGTAAAAATAATGCTAGCACCATGAAACTTCGCACAGTAATTCTACATGCCACCAGCTTTCCAACAAGCTATACATTATTGTTGTACGATGTCTGGTTCTCTCGCAATTCGATCTGAAAGATAGCAAAACTTTAAACACGCATAACTCTTAAACGGAGCGTGCTAGACCCCACAAACTATGCATACTGAAAACCCGTAAAAATAATGCTAGCAGAATGAAACTTCGCACAGTATTTCTACATACCACCAGCTTTCTAAAAAGCTATACATGTAGTTCTTTATTATTTTAATAGAATCTGTGTTTCTTTATTAAATTAACAAAATCAGTGTTTATTTATTAAATTAAAGCGAAAGCCGTTGGACTCAGTGTCCGTTCGTGGCAACTACTTACGCACAACTCTTAGTTTTTTAGTTAACCAATGACAACGAGAAAGGAAGAAGAGAATGACGTTTTAAGAAACGAATGAGGAGGGAAGAGTTGCCACCCGTGACGAATCCGAATCCCACATTCTCGGCTATCCTGATTTTGTGTTCGCCTCGAACACTCCTATTTCAGGGGTACACTCCAACGTTTCATGTACTCAGCAACAGTGAGGGCATTTTTCGGTCCCTCGTGGTCACCTAACTTAGTTACTTTATATCTTCCGTGACTTAACGCTGCCGTAACTCTGTATGGTCCAAAGAATTTAGGTCTTAGTTTTAATCCTACACCGTACTGAGTTCGTTTGATCGCCACCAAGTCCCCAACCCTGTAAACGACTTCTACTTTCCTTTTGGAATCATACGCTTTCCTATTTTCTTCCTGGATACGACTGATGTTTTGTTTTGCCTTTTCTCGTACTTCAACCCTATCAGAATCTATCTCACTAACTAATTCCTCATCTAAGAGTTTTCTCAATTCGGTTTGCCTTGGGGTTTTCATCTCTAGCCCAGTGAGAATACGAAACGGTGAGAACCTAGTACTACGTGGAGGGGTATTATTGATTAGCTGCTGGACTTGACTCACATGTTTATACCAGAGTCCTGGTTGCTCCTGACACAGCTTTGACAAGAGTGGGATTACAATTTTGTGAACTCTCTCAACTTGCCCGTTACCTCTTGGCACACCCGTGGTAATCAGCAGATGCTGAATATTATTATCCCGGCAATATTCTTCAAACACAATTGCAGTAAATGCGGTTCCGCGATCAGTTACAATTCGTTCTGGATCGCCAAACACTGACGATTGCCTCTGCAACACCTCAACGACGGCTTCTGCATTTGTGGTCTTAGTCGGGTAGAGCCATACAAACTTCGAAAAGGCATCTACGATCACCAGAATATGGTTGTATTTCTTTTTTGTAGCCTCCAAAGGCCCTACGTGGTCTAAATGATACGTCAACAACGGGCGATCTTCCTTATCGATAGTATTGAGCAGGCCTTCTTTTTTACCGGCTTTGGCTGAGATTAGTATGCACTCAACACAACTCTGCACAATTTTCCCTACCTTGGAACTCAAGTTTGGAATGTAGTATTCCCTTTCGACAATCTCCTGAGTCTTTTTAGAGGAAAAATGTCCTTGTCTGTGGGCGATCGCTATAATTTCATCTTCCATTTTACTCGGAATTACGATTAAGTGTTTATTCTTATCCTTGTGCAAGATTTCACCTTTGAGAAAATATTCCTCGTAGTCATCCTTTTCTATAATTTTCTTTATGGCTCTAATCCAGGCGTCACATTCCTGTGCATTCTTCAACTTATATTTGAAAGTGTCCTCAATAAGTAAGCAGTGGACCCTACTGAGAGCATCGACATGTTTCATACGTGTGCTTTGACGGTGTTCTATCTGGTAGTCGAAGTCTTGCAAGTACATGGCCCACCGTGATACTCGTAGGGGCACTTCCTTCTTCTCGAGTGTTTTGGTGAACGCACTACAATCAGTAACAATAGTAAAATGTTTCCCTATCAAATAAACTCTCCATTTTTTCAAAGCTGCTATCACTGCTAGGGCTTCTAATTCATACGAATGGTATTTTTCCTCTGCTGGGGTGGTTTTTCTACTAAAATACTGAATCGGATGAAGTTGCATATCGTCCGGGTCTCTCTGAAGTAGAACACCCCCATATCCCTGCATGCTGGCGTCCGTATGCACTTCGGTAACTGCCAAGGGGTCATATAACTTTAATACCGGTGCACTGATAAGAGCAGATTTCAATTGGTGAAATGATGCAAGTTCTTCTTCTTTGAATCTAAATTTGACGGAATCGCGTAACAAATTTGTAAGTGGTCTGGCTAGCAGAGCATAGCCTTTAATAAACCTCCGAAAATACGACGTTAAACCGATAAACCTCTGAACCGCCTTTTGAGTTGTTGGCATAGGGAATCGCTCGACAGCCGAAACCTTCTCCTGCGACGGCTGTATAGTATGTTCTTCTACAATATAGCCTAAGAAGCTAATTTTCTTTTCGAGAAATTGAGATTTGGAGAACTTTATCTTTACCCCGTTTTCAGCCGCGACACTCAACACCAGTTTTAGTTTTTCTAAACCTTCAGCAATATCAGCAGACGGAATGACGATGTCATCAACATAGACGACTATTATGCCATCTTCGATTAATTTCTGGAATATAGCTTGAATGTATCTTCCAAAAACGGCTGGTGAATTGCATATGCCGAAGGGCACGAAACAAAACTCGTAATGACCTCTGTGAGTAATGAAAGCGGTGTACTTTCTCGAATCCTCGTTAACAGGGACGTGAAAAAAACCATTTGCCAGATCAAGGGTGGTGAAAACGTTTCCTTTCTGTAACCT
Organism: Myopa tessellatipennis; assembly: GCA_943737955.2. Lineage (NCBI taxonomy): Eukaryota > Metazoa > Arthropoda > Insecta > Diptera > Conopidae > Myopa > Myopa tessellatipennis. The sequence goes on along the minus strand of OX031314.1, from coordinate 50,616,012 downwards.
ATCTAGCACATCTTCCATCAGCGGCATGGGAAAATGATCTTTTATTATTTTCTTATTCAACTTGCGGTAATCGCAGCAAAGACGCTTGCTACCATCTTTCTTTGGGGTAACCACAATTGGTGTGGCATATTCAGAAGAACTCGGCTTTATAACTCCCTCTGCCAACAACTTTTTAATCTCTTGATCTACAAACAACTGATCCTCGTACGAAATACGTCTTGCTCGTTCGTAAACGGGGACATCGTCACTAAGAATGATTTTCATATCCACTGGGTAGCTTTTGGGGCGTTTTGGTTCATAACTATCAACCAAGTCTTTGATCTTGTCTCGAAGATTTTCTGTAAGATGAGATGTCTTTATTTCAGATATATCTGCACGACAATGTTCATCTACGATTAAGCAAAAACTTTCAAACTCTGTCTTAGTTTCGTCTTTTGTCTCAACAACCGTTTTCTCGTTGATATTTTCGTCCGTAATTTTCAAGAATTTCGAGCCGTTTTTCGATAGCTGGATGTCAATAAGGTCAAGGATATTGTTGCCAATAACAACAGAATAATGAATATCGTCGAATCTGGTTACATGGAATGTGTTAACTAAATTGAAATTGTCGGCGCAGATTTCTGCAGACACACTACCTAACGTGTAAATGGATTTCCCTCCCACACCGTGCAATTCCTTAGATTCAGCCTTTACGTCTGAAATTCCTACTTTAAGCAGAATATCTTCACGCAACAGACATACGTCGCTACCGTTGTCAATAAGTGCGACCATGGGTACACCGTTTATTTTCAGGACTTTGCATTTTTTCCTATTTATTGGTTCGGCAGTATCTTCAATGCTGTTTATGTCTGGAGCTGTTCTTGTTGCTGGTGCGGACTTTTCGTTTTTTACTAAACAATCGCGTGAACGATGGCCCGGCCCACCACATTTGAAACATTTGATGTCTCTGCTCGGACAGTCCCTAGCTAAATGGTTGGCTTCCCCACATTTGTAACACCTGCGTTCGACTGTGCCCGATTTCCTTGAGTCATCACTGTTTTTGCGATATTTTTTCTCAACACTACGACCTAATGTAACAGAGCCCCGAACCCGTTCGTAAATCGGAATGAGTGCCTTTAAATGAACAATTGATGTCGCTTGGTAAAGCGTAGCTTTATTTGCGCGACTGTCACCGATGCCGTTTATGAAATAGGTAATCAAGCTCTGCTCATCTAAAGTTATAGCGCTACCTATCTCTTGTAAGCTATACAGATATTCCCTTAAGGTTTCCCCAGCTCTATGATGGCGATTCCCTAAAAGGTGATGCACCTCAGCATCCGAGACATTTTTCCTAAACTCGTTTAATAGTGAACTTTTAAATGAGTTCCAATCTTTTATGCCAGTTTGGCTACGGATAAACAATTTTGGAGCTCCCTTGAGCAATTGTTTACCATAAACATATTTCTGTATATTGTTCCAATTAAATATAACAGCGTTCTCCTCAAAATTTTGGAACCATTTCTTTATGTCTTCTGTCTCGCCACCTGAAAAACTGGTGAAGCTCTCTTCAACATCCTTCAATGTGAAGACACACTTCCCTTGGGAGTCTGTGGCTAATGCGTCATCATACGTTGACATCTCCTCCCCCCTCTCGTCATCCTCCTCCTCATCGTCGTCCTCTATCAAATTTAGATGCAAAAGGAGTCTTTGTTGCAACTCTATTTTTCTACCATTGCAAGGAAGTTGTGCTTCTCTGAGTTTCACTTTCAATTCTTCGACCTTTAGTTTCATAACGCCCGCTGCGTCCATCGCTTTGCTTTGTTACAAAATTTAAACTTACGAATACTTATCTAAGGATTGTATGACCAACTCTTGGTTTTTTGAGTCTCAAAAGTTACAAAAATTAAACTTACGAATACTTATCTAAGGGTTATATGACCAACTTAGTTTTCGAATGTGTACAAAAATTCTTAATTCTTCTAAACTTTGTTTAAAGCAATTGATAGAGCACAAAACTCAAACGAACACAAAAAGTAATGTTATTTTACGTTTACCTCAAATTGTTTTCTTATTTCTATTTTTGCCTATTTCGATATGTGTCTTACTTTCCTCTCTTAAGCTTGTTCTTACTGATATCTTCACAGCCCTTGTTGGCTTCTATTGCTATCAAATTCTCCAGATTTTCGAACAGCTTCCAGCTACCCTCTGTAGTAACCGCCTCGTACTAGTTCTTCTGTATGTACTGCTTACAGTTGACTGTCGTTTTCTCCTCTAATTTCTGCTCACTCGGCGACAAATCCACACACGCCTTCTTCTTTGCAGTTTTGTCGTGTTTACTTTAAAACGTCAACTACACGCACTCCTTGTGTATTCGTTGTTCTTCGTTCGCTTTTGAATCGATTAACACACGCACGTCTTAACGGACGATTAACGTTAACGGGATTCCTTGGAATTCCACCTGGTTGTTGTTGTGCTTGAGCCGCCACTTAATTGTTTGCAAAATGTGAGATAATGCTCACAATTTCGGCTTCCACTTGAAATTTCGCTTTGCCGTACTGCAAAATATGAGATAATGCTCACAATTTCGGCTTCCACTTGAAATTTCGCTTTGCGGTATTGCAAAATATGAGATAGTGCTCACAATTTCGGCTTCCACTTGAAATTTCGCTTTGCGGTACTGCAAAGTATGAGATAATGCTCACAATTTCGGTTGAGCCCCCAAAATCTGTAGTTCTTTATTATTTTAATAGAATCTGTGTTTCTTTATTAAATTAACAAAATCAGTGTTTATTTATTAAATTAAAGCGAAAGCCGTTGGACTCAGTGTCCGTTCGTGGCAACTACTTACGCACAACTCTTAGTTTTTTAGTTAACCAATGACAACGAGAAAGGAAGAAGAGAATGACGTTTTAAGAAACGAATGAGGAGGGAAGAGTTGCCACCCGTGACGAATCCGAATCCCACATACATTATTGTTGTACGATGTCTGGTTCTCTCGCAATTCGATCTGAAAGATAGCAAAACTTTAAACACGCATAACTCTTAAACGGAGCGTGCTAGACCCCCTAAACTTTGCATACTGAAAATCCGTAAAAATAATGCTAGCACCATGAAACTTCGCACAGTAATTCTACATGCCACCAGCTTTCCAACAAGCTATACATTATTGTTGTATGATGTCTGGTTCTCTCGCAATTCGATCTGAAAGATAGCAAAACTTTAAACACGCATAACTCTTAAACGGAGCGTGCTAGACCCCCTAAACTTTGCATACTGAAAATCCGTAAAAATAATGCTAGCACCATGAAACTTCGCACAGTAATTCTACATGCCACCAGCTTTCCAACAAGCTATACATTATTGTTGTACGATGTCTGGTTCTCTCGCAATTCGATCTCAAAGATAGCAAAACTTTAAACACGCATAACTCTTAAACGGAGCGTGCTAAACCCCCCAAACTTTGCATACTGAAAATCCGTAAAAATAATGCTCGCAGCATGAAACTTCGCACAGTAGTTCTACATGCCACCAGCTTTCCAAAAAGCTATACATTATTGTTGTACGATGTCTGGTTCTCTCGCAATTCGATCTGAAAGATAGCAAAACTTTAAACACGCATAACTCTTAAACGGAGCGTGCTAGACCCCCCAAACTTTGCATACTGAAAATCCGTAAAAATAATGCTAGCACCATGAAACTTCGCACAGTAGTTCTACATTCCACCAGCTTTCCAAAAAGCTATACATTATTGTTGTACGATGTCTGGTTCTCTCGCAATTCGATCTCAAAGATAGCAAAACTTTAAACACGCATAACTCTTAAACGGAGCGTGCTAGACCCCCCAAACTTTGCATACTGAAAATCCGTAAAAGTAATGCTAGCACCATGAAACTTCGCACAGTAATTCTACATGCCACCAGCTTTCCAAAAAGCTATACATTATTGTTGTACGATGTCTGGTTCTCTGGCAATTCGATCTGAAAGATAGCAAAACTTTAAACACGCATAACTCTTAAACGGAGCGTGCTAGACCCCCTAAACTTTGCATACTGAAAATCCGTAAAAATAATGCTAGCACCATGAAACTTCGCACAGTAATTCTACATGCCACCAGCTTTCCAACAAGCTATACATTATTGTTGTACGATGTCTGGTTCTCTCGCAATTCGATCTGAAAGATAGCAAAACTTTAAACACGCATAACTCTTAAACGGAGCGTGCTAGACCCCACAAACTATGCATACTGAAAACCCGTAAAAATAATGCTAGCAGAATGAAACTTCGCACAGTATTTCTACATACCACCAGCTTTCTAAAAAGCTATACATTATTGTTGTACGATGTCTGGTTCTCTCGCAATTCGATCTGAAAGATAGCAAAACTTTAAACACGCATAACTCTTAAACGGAGCGTGCTAGACCCCCTAAACTTTGCATACTGAAAATCCGTAAAAATAATGCTAGCACCATGAAACTTCGCACAGTAATTCTACATGCCACCAGCTTTCCAACAAGCTATACATTATTGTTGTATGATGTCTGGTTCTCTCGCAATTCGATCTGAAAGATAGCAAAACTTTAAACACGCATAACTCTTAAACGGAGCGTGCTAGACCCCCTAAACTTTGCATACTGAAAATCCGTAAAAATAATGCTAGCACCATGAAACTTCGCACAGTAATTCTACATGCCACCAGCTTTCCAACAAGCTATACATTATTGTTGTACGATGTCTGGTTCTCTCGCAATTCGATCTCAAAGATAGCAAAACTTTAAACACGCATAACTCTTAAACGGAGCGTGCTAAACCCCCCAAACTTTGCATACTGAAAATCCGTAAAAATAATGCTCGCAGCATGAAACTTCGCACAGTAGTTCTACATGCCACCAGCTTTCCAAAAAGCTATACATTATTGTTGTACGATGTCTGGTTCTCTCGCAATTCGATCTGAAAGATAGCAAAACTTTAAACACGCATAACTCTTAAACGGAGCGTGCTAGACCCCCCAAACTTTGCATACTGAAAATCCGTAAAAATAATGCTAGCACCATGAAACTTCGCACAGTAGTTCTACATTCCACCAGCTTTCCAAAAAGCTATACATTATTGTTGTACGATGTCTGGTTCTCTCGCAATTCGATCTCAAAGATAGCAAAACTTTAAACACGCATAACTCTTAAACGGAGCGTGCTAGACCCCCCAAACTTTGCATACTGAAAATCCGTAAAAGTAATGCTAGCACCATGAAACTTCGCACAGTAATTCTACATGCCACCAGCTTTCCAAAAAGCTATACATTATTGTTGTACGATGTCTGGTTCTCTGGCAATTCGATCTGAAAGATAGCAAAACTTTAAACACGCATAACTCTTAAACGGAGCGTGCTAGACCCCGTAAACTTTGCATACTGAAAATCCGTAAAAATAATGCTAGCACCATGAAATTTCGCACAGTAATTCTACATGCCAACAGCTTTCCAGCAAGCTATACATTATTGTTGTACGATGTCTGGTTCTCTCGCAATTCGATCTGAAAGATAGCAAAACTTTAAACACGCATAACTCTTACTTTGCATACTGACAATCCGTAAAAATAATGCTAGCACCATGAAACTTCGCACAGTAATTCTACATGCCACCAGCTTTCCAACAAGCTATACATTATTGTTGTACGATGTCTGGTTCTCTCGCAATTCGATCTGAAAGATAGCAAAACTTTAAACACGCATAACTCTTAAACGGAGCGTGCTAGACCCCCTAAACTTTGCATACTGAAAATCCGTAAAAATAATGCTAGCACCATGAAACTTCGCACAGTAATTCTACATGCCAACAGCTTTCCAACAAGCTATACATTATTGTTGTACGATGTCTGGTTCTCTCGCAATTCGATCTGAAAGATAGCAAAACTTTAAACACGCATAACTCTTAAACGGAGCGTGCTAGACCCCCTAAACTTTGCATACTGAAAATCCGTAAAAATAATGCTAGCACCATGATACTTCGCACAGTAATTCTACATGCCACCACAGTAGTTCTACATGCCACCAGCTTTCCAAAAAGCTATACATTATTGTTGTACGATGTCTGGTTCTCTCGCAATTCGATCTGAAAGATAGCAAAACTTTAAACACGCATAACTCTTAAACGGAGCTTGCTAGACCCCCTAAACTTTGCATACTGAAAATCCGTAAAAATAATGCTAGCACCATGAAACTTCGCACAGTAATTCTACATGCCACCAGCTTTCCAACAAGCTATACATTATTGTTGTACGATGTCTGGTTCTCTCGCAATTCGATCTGAAAGATAGCAAAACTTTAAACACGCATAACTCTTAAACGGAGCGTGCTAGACCCCACAAACTATGCATACTGAAAACCCGTAAAAATAATGCTAGCAGAATGAAACTTCGCACAGTATTTCTACATACCACCAGCTTTCTAAAAAGCTATACATTATTGTTGTACGATGTCTGGTTCTCTCGCAATTCGATCTGAAAGATAGCAAAACTTTAAACACGCATAACTCTTAAACGGAGCGTGCTAGACCCCCTAAACTTTGCATACTGAAAATCCGTAAAAATAATGCTAGCACCATGAAACTTCGCACAGTAATTCTACATGCCACCAGCTTTCCAACAAGCTATACATTATTGTTGTACGATGTCTGGTTCTCTCGCAATTCGATCTGAAAGATAGCAAAACTTTAAACACGCATAACTCTTAAACGGAGCGTGCTAGACCCCACAAACTATGCATACTGAAAACCCGTAAAAATAATGCTAGCACCATGAAACTTCGCACAGTAATTCTACATGCCAACAGCTTTCCAACAAGCTATACATTATTGTTGTACGATGTCTGGTTCTCTCGCAATTCGATCTGAAAGATAGCAAAACTTTAAACACGCATAACTCTTAAACGGAGCGTGCTAGACCCCCTAAACTTTGCATACTGAAAATCCGTAAAAATAATGCTAGCACCATGAAACTTCGCACAGTAATTCTACATGCCACCAGCTTTCCAACAAGCTATACATTATTGTTGTATGATGTCTGGTTCTCTCGCAATTCGATCTGAAAGATAGCAAAACTTTAAACACGCATAACTCTTACTTTGCATACTGACAATCCGTAAAAATAATGCTAGCACCATGATACTTCGCACAGTAGTTCTACATGCCACCAGCTTTCCAAAAAGCTATACATTATTGTTGTACGATGTCTGGTTCTCTCGCAATTCGATCTGAAAGATAGCAAAACTTTAAACACGCATAACTCTTAAACGGAGCGTGCTAGACCCCCTAAACTTTGCATACTGAAAATCCGTAAAAATAATGCTAGCACCATGAAACTTCGCACAGTAATTCTACATGCCAACAGCTTTCCAACAAGCTATACATTATTGTTGTACGATGTCTGGTTCTCTCGCAATTCGATCTGAAAGATAGCAAAACTTTAAACACGCATAACTCTTAAACGGAGCGTGCTAGACCCCCTAAACTTTGCATACTGAAAATCCGTAAAAATAATGCTATCACCATGATACTTCGCACAGTAATTCTACATGCCACCAGCTTTCCAGCAAGCTATACATTATTGTTGTACGATGTCTGGTTCTCTCGCAATTCGATCTGAAAGATAGCAAAACTTTAAACACGCATAACTCTTACTTTGCATACTGACAATCCGTAAAAATAATGCTAGCACCATGAAACTTCGCACAGTAATTCTACATGCCACCAGCTTTCCAACAAGCTATACATTATTGTTGTACGATGTCTGGTTCTCTCGCAATTCGATCTGAAAGATAGCAAAACTTTAAACACGCATAACTCTTAAACGGAGCGTGCTAGACCCCCTAAACTTTGCATACTGAAAATCCGTAAAAATAATGCTAGCACCATGAAACTTCGCACAGTAATTCTACATGCCAACAGCTTTCCAACAAGCTATACATTATTGTTGTACGATGTCTGGTTCTCTCGCAATTCGATCTGAAAGATAGCAAAACTTTAAACACGCATAACTCTTAAACGGAGCGTGCTAGACCCCCTAAACTTTGCATACTGAAAATCCGTAAAAATAATGCTAGCACCATGATACTTCGCACAGTAATTCTACATGCCACCAGCTTTCCAGCAAGCTATACATTATTGTTGTACGATGTCTGGTTCTCTCGCAATTCGATCTGAAAGATAGCAAAACTTTAAAGACGCATAACTCTTACTTTGCATACTGACAATCCGTAAAAATAATGCTAGCACCATGATACTTCGCACAGTAGTTCTACATGCCACCAGCTTTCCAAAAAGCTATACATTATTGTTGTACGATGTCTGGTTCTCTCGCAATTCGATCTGAAAGATAGCAAAACTTTAAACACGCATAACTCTTAAACGGAGCGTGCTAGACCCCCTAAACTTTGCATACTGAAAATCCGTAAAAATAATGCTAGCACCATGAAACTTCGCACAGTAATTCTACATGCCACCAGCTTTCCAACAAGCTATACATTATTGTTGTACGATGTCTGGTTCTCTCGCAATTCGATCTGAAAGATAGCAAAACTTTAAACACGCATAACTCTTAAACGGAGCGTGCTAGACCCCACAAACTATGCATACTGAAAACCCGTAAAAATAATGCTAGCAGAATGAAACTTCGCACAGTATTTCTACATACCACCAGCTTTCTAAAAAGCTATACATTATTGTTGTACGATGTCTGGTTCTCTCGCAATTCGATCTGAAAGATAGCAAAACTTTAAACACGCATAACTCTTAAACGGAGCGTGCTAGACCCCCCAAACTTTGCATACTGAAAATCCGTAAAAATAATGCTAGCACCATGAAACTTCGCACAGTAGTTCTACATTCCACCAGCTTTCCAAAAAGCTATACATTATTGTTGTACGATGTCTGGTTCTCTCGCAATTCGATCTCAAAGATAGCAAAACTTTAAACACGCATAACTCTTAAACGGAGCGTGCTAGACCCCCCAAACTTTGCATACTGAAAATCCGTAAAAGTAATGCTAGCACCATGAAACTTCGCACAGTAATTCTACATGCCACCAGCTTTCCAAAAAGCTATACATTATTGTTGTACGATGTCTGGTTCTCTGGCAATTCGATCTGAAAGATAGCAAAACTTTAAACACGCATAACTCTTAAACGGAGCGTGCTAGACCCCCTAAACTTTGCATACTGAAAATCCGTAAAAATAATGCTAGCACCATGATACTTCGCACAGTAGTTCTACATGCCACCAGCTTTCCAAAAAGCTATACATTATTGTTGTACGATGTCTGGTTCTCTCGCAATTCGATCTGAAAGATAGCAAAACTTTAAACACGCATAACTCTTAAACGGAGCGTGCTAGACCCCCTAAACTTTGCATACTGAAAATCCGTAAAAATAATGCTAGCACCATGAAACTTCGCACAGTAATTCTACATGCCAACAGCTTTCCAGCAAGCTATACATTATTGTTGTACGATGTCTGGTTCTCTCGCAATTCGATCTGAAAGATAGCAAAACTTTAAACACGCATAACTCTTACTTTGCATACTGACAATCCGTAAAAATAATGCTAGCACCATGAAACTTCGCACAGTAATTCTACATGCCACCAGCTTTCCAACAAGCTATACATTATTGTTGTACGATGTCTGGTTCTCTCGCAATTCGATCTGAAAGATAGCAAAACTTTAAACACGCATAACTCTTAAACGGAGCGTGCTAGACCCCCTAAACTTTGCATACTGAAAATCCGTAAAAATAATGCTAGCACCATGAAACTTCGCACAGTAATTCTACATGCCAACAGCTTTCCAACAAGCTATACATTATTGTTGTACGATGTCTGGTTCTCTCGCAATTCGATCTGAAAGATAGCAAAACTTTAAACACGCATAACTCTTACTTTGCATACTGACAATCCGTAAAAATAATGCTAGCACCATGATACTTCGCACAGTAGTTCTACATGCTACCAGCTTTCCAAAAAGCTATACATTATTGTTGTACGATGTCTGGTTCTCTCGCAATTCGATCTGAAAGATAGCAAAACTTTAAACACGCATAACTCTTAAACGGAGCGTGCTAGACCCCCTAAACTTTGCATACTGAAAATCCGTAAAAATAATGCTAGCACCATGAAACTTCGCACAGTAATTCTACATGCCACCAGCTTTCCAACAAGCTATACATTATTGTTGTACGATGTCTGGTTCTCTCGCAATTCGATCTGAAAGATAGCAAAACTTTAAACACGCATAACTCTTAAACGGAGCGTGCTAGACCCCACAAACTATGCATACTGAAAACCCGTAAAAATAATGCTAGCAGAATGAAACTTCGCACAGTATTTCTACATACCACCAGCTTTCTAAAAAGCTATACATTATTGTTGTACGATGTCTGGTTCTCTCGCAATTCGATCTGAAAGATAGCAAAACTTTAAACACGCATAACTCTTAAACGGAGCGTGCTAGACCCCCTAAACTTTGCATACTGAAAATCCGTAAAAATAATGCTAGCACCATGAAACTTCGCACAGTAATTCTACATGCCACCAGCTTTCCAACAAGCTATACATTATTGTTGTATGATGTCTGGTTCTCTCGCAATTCGATCTGAAAGATAGCAAAACTTTAAACACGCATAACTCTTAAACGGAGCGTGCTAGACCCCCTAAACTTTGCATACTGAAAATCCGTAAAAATAATGCTAGCACCATGAAACTTCGCACAGTAATTCTACATGCCACCAGCTTTCCAACAAGCTATACATTATTGTTGTACGATGTCTGGTTCTCTCGCAATTCGATCTCAAAGATAGCAAAACTTTAAACACGCATAACTCTTAAACGGAGCGTGCTAGACCCCCCAAACTTTGCATACTGAAAATCCGTAAAAATAATGCTAGCACCATGAAACTTCGCACAGTAATTCTACATGCCACCAGCTTTCCAACAAGCTATACATTATTGTTGTATGATGTCTGGTTCTCTCGCAATTCGATCTGAAAGATAGCAAAACTTTAAACACGCATAACTCTTAAACGGAGCGTGCTAGACCCCCTAAACTTTGCATACTGAAAATCCGTAAAAATAATGCTAGCACCATGAAACTTCGCACAGTAATTCTACATGCCACCAGCTTTCCAACAAGCTATACATTATTGTTGTACGATGTCTGGTTCTCTCGCAATTCGATCTGAAAGATAGCAAAACTTTAAACACGCATAACTCTTAAACGGAGCGTGCTAGACCCCCTAAACTTTGCATACTGAAAATCCGTAAAAATAATGCTAGCACCATGAAACTTCGCACAGTAATTCTACATGCCACCAGCTTTCCAACAAGCTATACATTATTGTTGTATGATGTCTGGTTCTCTCGCAATTCGATCTGAAAGATAGCAAAACTTTAAACACGCATAACTCTTAAACGGAGCGTGCTAGACCCCCTAAACTTTGCATACTGAAAATCCGTAAAAATAATGCTAGCACCATGAAACTTCGCACAGTAATTCTACATGCCACCAGCTTTCCAACAAGCTATACATTATTGTTGTACGATGTCTGGTTCTCTCGCAATTCGATCTCAAAGATAGCAAAACTTTAAACACGCATAACTCTTAAACGGAGCGTGCTAGACCCCCCAAACTTTGCATACTGAAAATCCGTAAAAATAATGCTCGCAGCATGAAACTTCGCACAGTAGTTCTACATGCCACCAGCTTTCCAAAAAGCTATACATTATTGTTGTACGATGTCTGGTTCTCTCGCAATTCGATCTGAAAGATAGCAAAACTTTAAACACGCATAACTCTTAAACGGAGCGTGCTAGACCCCCCAAACTTTGCATACTGAAAATCCGTAAAAATAATGCTAGCACCATGAAACTTCGCACAGTAATTCTACATGCCACCAGCTTTCCAACAAGCTATACATTATTGTTGTATGATGTCTGGTTCTCTCGCAATTCGATCTGAAAGATAGCAAAACTTTAAACACGCATAACTCTTAAACGGAGCGTGCTAGACCCCCTAAACTTTGCATACTGAAAATCCGTAAAAATAATGCTAGCACCATGAAACTTCGCACAGTAATTCTACATGCCACCAGCTTTCCAACAAGCTATACATTATTGTTGTACGATGTCTGGTTCTCTCGCAATTCGATCTGAAAGATAGCAAAACTTTAAACACGCATAACTCTTAAACGGAGCGTGCTAGACCCCCTAAACTTTGCATACTGAAAATCCGTAAAAATAATGCTCGCAGCATGAAACTTCGCACAGTAGTTCTACATGCCACCAGCTTTCCAAAAAGCTATACATTATTGTTGTACGATGTCTGGTTCTCTCGCAATTCGATCTGAAAGATAGCAAAACTTTAAACACGCATAACTCTTAAACGGAGCGTGCTAGACCCCCCAAACTTTGCATACTGAAAATCCGTAAAAATAATGCTAGCACCATGAAACTTCGCACAGTAATTCTACATGCCACCAGCTTTCCAACAAGCTATACATTATTGTTGTATGATGTCTGGTTCTCTCGCAATTCGATCTGAAAGATAGCAAAACTTTAAACACGCATAACTCTTAAACGGAGCGTGCTAGACCCCCTAAACTTTGCATACTGAAAATCCGTAAAAATAATGCTAGCACCATGAAACTTCGCACAGTAATTCTACATGCCACCAGCTTTCCAACAAGCTATACATTATTGTTGTACGATGTCTGGTTCTCTCGCAATTCGATCTGAAAGATAGCAAAACTTTAAACACGCATAACTCTTAAACGGAGCGTGCTAGACCCCACAAACTATGCATACTGAAAACCCGTAAAAATAATGCTAGCAGAATGAAACTTCGCACAGTATTTCTACATACCACCAGCTTTCTAAAAAGCTATACATTATTGTTGTACGATGTCTGGTTCTCTCGCAATTCGATCTGAAAGATAGCAAAACTTTAAACACGCATAACTCTTAAACGGAGCGTGCTAGACCCCCTAAACTTTGCATACTGAAAATCCGTAAAAATAATGCTAGCACCATGAAACTTCGCACAGTAATTCTACATGCCACCAGCTTTCCAACAAGCTATACATTATTGTTGTATGATGTCTGGTTCTCTCGCAATTCGATCTGAAAGATAGCAAAACTTTAAACACGCATAACTCTTAAACGGAGCGTGCTAGACCCCCTAAACTTTGCATACTGAAAATCCGTAAAAATAATGCTAGCACCATGAAACTTCGCACAGTAATTCTACATGCCACCAGCTTTCCAACAAGCTATACATTATTGTTGTACGATGTCTGGTTCTCTCGCAATTCGATCTCAAAGATAGCAAAACTTTAAACACGCATAACTCTTAAACGGAGCGTGCTAGACCCCCCAAACTTTGCATACTGAAAATCCGTAAAAATAATGCTCGCAGCATGAAACTTCGCACAGTAGTTCTACATGCCACCAGCTTTCCAAAAAGCTATACATTATTGTTGTACGATGTCTGGTTCTCTCGCAATTCGATCTGAAAGATAGCAAAACTTTAAACACGCATAACTCTTAAACGGAGCGTGCTAGACCCCCCAAACTTTGCATACTGAAAATCCGTAAAAATAATGCTAGCACCATGAAACTTCGCACAGTAGTTCTACATTCCACCAGCTTTCCAAAAAGCTATACATTATTGTTGTACGATGTCTGGTTCTCTCGCAATTCGATCTCAAAGATAGCAAAACTTTAAACACGCATAACTCTTAAACGGAGCGTGCTAGACCCCCCAAACTTTGCATACTGAAAATCCGTAAAAGTAATGCTAGCACCATGAAACTTCGCACAGTAATTCTACATGCCACCAGCTTTCCAAAAAGCTATACATTATTGTTGTACGATGTCTGGTTCTCTGGCAATTCGATCTGAAAGATAGCAAAACTTTAAACACGCATAACTCTTAAACGGAGCGTGCTAGACCCCCTAAACTTTGCATACTGAAAATCCGTAAAAATAATGCTAGCACCATGATACTTCGCACAGTAGTTCTACATGCCACCAGCTTTCCAAAAAGCTATACATTATTGTTGTACGATGTCTGGTTCTCTCGCAATTCGATCTGAAAGATAGCAAAACTTTAAACACGCATAACTCTTAAACGGAGCGTGCTAGACCCCCTAAACTTTGCATACTGAAAATCCGTAAAAATAATGCTAGCACCATGAAACTTCGCACAGTAATTCTACATGCCAACAGCTTTCCAGCAAGCTATACATTATTGTTGTACGATGTCTGGTTCTCTCGCAATTCGATCTGAAAGATAGCAAAACTTTAAACACGCATAACTCTTACTTTGCATACTGACAATCCGTAAAAATAATGCTAGCACCATGAAACTTCGCACAGTAATTCTACATGCCACCAGCTTTCCAACAAGCTATACATTATTGTTGTACGATGTCTGGTTCTCTCGCAATTCGATCTGAAAGATAGCAATACTTTAAACACGCATAACTCTTAAACGGAGCGTGCTAGACCCCCTAAACTTTGCATACTGAAAATCCGTAAAAATAATGCTAGCACCATGAAACTTCGCACAGTAATTCTACATGCCAACAGCTTTCCAACAAGCTATACATTATTGTTGTACGATGTCTGGTTCTCTCGCAATTCGATCTGAAAGATAGCAAAACTTTAAACACGCATAACTCTTAAACGGAGCGTGCTAGACCCCCTAAACTTTGCATACTGAAAATCCGTAAAAATAATGCTAGCACCATGATACTTCGCACAGTAATTCTACATGCCACCAGCTTTCCAGCAAGCTATACATTATTGTTGTACGATGTCTGGTTCTCTCGCAATTCGATCTGAAAGATAGCAAAACTTTAAACACGCATAACTCTTACTTTGCATACTGACAATCCGTAAAAATAATGCTAGCACCATGAAACTTCGCACAGTAATTCTACATGCCACCAGCTTTCCAACAAGCTATACATTATTGTTGTACGATGTCTGGTTCTCTCGCAATTCGATCTGAAAGATAGCAATACTTTAAACACGCATAACTCTTAAACGGAGCGTGCTAGACCCCCTAAACTTTGCATACTGAAAATCCGTAAAAATAATGCTAGCACCATGAAACTTCGCACAGTAATTCTACATGCCACCAGCTTTCCAACAAGCTATACATTATTGTTGTACGATGTCTGGTTCTCTCGCAATTCGATCTGAAAGATAGCAAAACTTTAAACACGCATAACTCTTAAACGGAGCGTGCTAGACCCCACAAACTATGCATACTGAAAACCCGTAAAAATAATGCTAGCAGAATGAAACTTCGCACAGTATTTCTACATACCACCAGCTTTCTAAAAAGCTATACATTATTGTTGTACGATGTCTGGTTCTCTCGCAATTCGATCTGAAAGATAGCAAAACTTTAAACACGCATAACTCTTAAACGGAGCGTGCTAGACCCCCTAAACTTTGCATACTGAAAATCCGTAAAAATAATTCTAGCACCATGAAACTTCGCACAGTAATTCTACATGCCACCAGCTTTCCAACAAGCTATACATTATTGTTGTATGATGTCTGGTTCTCTCGCAATTCGATCTGAAAGATAGCAAAACTTTAAACACGCATAACTCTTAAACGGAGCGTGCTAGACCCCCTAAACTTTGCATACTGAAAATCCGTAAAAATAATGCTAGCACCATGAAACTTCGCACAGTAATTCTACATGCCACCAGCTTTCCAACAAGCTATACATTATTGTTGTACGATGTCTGGTTCTCTCGCAATTCGATCTCAAAGATAGCAAAACTTTAAACACGCATAACTCTTAAACGGAGCGTGCTAGACCCCCCAAACTTTGCATACTGAAAATCCGTAAAAATAATGCTCGCAGCATGAAACTTCGCACAGTAGTTCTACATGCCACCAGCTTTCCAAAAAGCTATACATTATTGTTGTACGATGTCTGGTTCTCTCGCAATTCGATCTGAAAGATAGCAAAACTTTAAACACGCATAACTCTTAAACGGAGCGTGCTAGACCCCCTAAACTTTGCATACTGAAAATCCGTAAAAATAATGCTAGCACCATGATACTTCGCACAGTAATTCTACATGCCACCAGCTTTCCAGCAAGCTATACATTATTGTTGTACGATGTCTGGTTCTCTCGCAATTCGATCTGAAAGATAGCAAAACTTTAAACACGCATAACTCTTACTTTGCATACTGACAATCCGTAAAAATAATGCTAGCACCATGATACTTCGCACAGTAGTTCTACATGCTACCAGCTTTCCAAAAAGCTATACATTATTGTTGTACGATGTCTGGTTCTCTCGCAATTCGATCTGAAAGATAGCAAAACTTTAAACACGCATAACTCTTAAACGGAGCGTGCTAGACCCCCTAAACTTTGCATACTGAAAATCCGTAAAAATAATGCTAGCACCATGAAACTTCGCACAGTAATTCTACATGCCACCAGCTTTCCAACAAGCTATACATTATTGTTGTACGATGTCTGGTTCTCTCGCAATTCGATCTGAAAGATAGCAAAACTTTAAACACGCATAACTCTTAAACGGAGCGTGCTAGACCCCACAAACTATGCATACTGAAAACCCGTAAAAATAATGCTAGCAGAATGAAACTTCGCACAGTATTTCTACATACCACCAGCTTTCTAAAAAGCTATACATTATTGTTGTACGATGTCTGGTTCTCTCGCAATTCGATCTGAAAGATAGCAAAACTTTAAACACGCATAACTCTTAAACGGAGCGTGCTAGACCCCCTAAACTTTGCATACTGAAAATCCGTAAAAATAATGCTAGCACCATGAAACTTCGCACAGTAATTCTACATGCCACCAGCTTTCCAACAAGCTATACATTATTGTTGTATGATGTCTGGTTCTCTCGCAATTCGATCTGAAAGATAGCAAAACTTTAAACACGCATAACTCTTAAACGGAGCGTGCTAGACCCCCTAAACTTTGCATACTGAAAATCCGTAAAAATAATGCTAGCACCATGAAACTTCGCACAGTAATTCTACATGCCACCAGCTTTCCAACAAGCTATACATTATTGTTGTACGATGTCTGGTTCTCTCGCAATTCGATCTCAAAGATAGCAAAACTTTAAACACGCATAACTCTTAAACGGAGCGTGCTAGACCCCCCAAACTTTGCATACTGAAAATCCGTAAAAATAATGCTCGCAGCATGAAACTTCGCACAGTAGTTCTACATGCCACCAGCTTTCCAAAAAGCTATACATTATTGTTGTACGATGTCTGGTTCTCTCGCAATTCGATCTGAAAGATAGCAAAACTTTAAACACGCATAACTCTTAAACGGAGCGTGCTAGACCCCCCAAACTTTGCATACTGAAAATCCGTAAAAATAATGCTAGCACCATGAAACTTCGCACAGTAGTTCTACATGCCACCAGCTTTCCAAAAAGCTATACATTATTGTTGTACGATGTCTGGTTCTCTCGCAATTCGATCTCAAAGATAGCAAAACTTTAAACACGCATAACTCTTAAACGGAGCGTGCTAGACCCCCCAAACTTTGCATACTGAAAATCCGTAAAAGTAATGCTAGCACCATGAAACTTCGCACAGTAATTCTACATGCCACCAGCTTTCCAAAAAGCTATACATTATTGTTGTACGATGTCTGGTTCTCTGGCAATTCGATCTGAAAGATAGCAAAACTTTAAACACGCATAACTCTTAAACGGAGCGTGCTAGACCCACCAAACTTTGCATACTCAAAATCCGTAAAAGTAATGCTAGCACCATGAAACTTCGCACAGTAATTCTACATGCCACCAGCTTTCCAAAAAGCTATACATTATTGTTGTACGATGTCTGGTTCTCTGGCAATTCGATCTGAAAGATAGCAAAACTTTAAACACGCATAACTCTTAAACGGAGCGTGCTAGACCCCCCAAACTTTGCATACTGAAAATCCGTAAAAGTAATGCTAGCACCATGAAACTTCGCACAGTAATTCTACATGCCACCAGCTTTCCAACAAGCTATACATTATTGTTGTACGATGTCTGGTTCTCTCGCAATTCGATCTCAAAGATAGCAAAACTTTAAACACTCATAACTCTTAAACGGAGGGTACTAGACCCATCAAACTTTGCATACTGAAAATCCGTAAAAATAATGCTAGCACCATGAAACTTCGCACAGTAATTCTACATGCCACCAGCTTTCCAACAAGCTATACATTGTTGTTGTACGATGTCTGGTTCTCTCGCAATTCGATCTCAAAGATAGCAAAACTTTAAACACGCATAACTCTTAAACGGAGCGTGCTAGACCCCCCAAACTTTGCATACTGAAAATCCGTAAAAATAATGCTCGCAGCATGAAACTTCGCACAGTAGTTCTACATGCCACCAGCTTTCCAAAAAGCTATACATTATTGTTGTACGATGTCTGGTTCTCTCGCAATTCGATCTCAAAGATAGCAAAACTTTAAACACTCATAACTCTTAACGGATTGTTGTACGATGTCTGGTTCTCTGGCAATTCGATCTGAAAGATAGCAAAACTTTAAACACTCATAACTCTTAAACGGAGCGTGCTAGACCCCCCAAACTTTGCATACTGAAAATCCGTAAAAATAATGCTAGCACCATGAAACTTCGCACAGTAATTCTACATGCCACCAGCTTTCCAACAAGCTATACATTATTGTTGTACGATGTCTGGTTCTCTCGCAATTCGATCTGAAAGATAGCAAAACTTTAAACATGCATAACTCTTAAACGGAGCGTGCTAGACCCCCCAAACTTTGCATACTGAAAATCCGTAAAAATAATGCTAGCACCATGAAACTTCGCACAGTAATTCTACATGCCACCAGCTTTCCAACAAGCTATACATTATTGTTGTACGATGTCTGGTTCTCTCGCAATTCGATCTCAAAGATAGCAAAACTTTAAACACTCATAACTCTTAAACGGAGGGTACTAGACCCATCAAACTTTGCATACTGAAAATCCGTAAAAATAATGCTAGCACCATGAAACTTCGCACAGTAATTCTACATGCCACCAGCTTTCCAACAAGCTATACATTGTTGTTGTACGATGTCTGGTTCTCTCGCAATTCGATCTCAAAGATAGCAAAACTTTAAACACGCATAACTCTTAAACGGAGCGTGCTAGACCCCCCAAACTTTGCATACTGAAAATCCGTAAAAATAATGCTAGCACCATGAAACTTCGCACAGTAATTCTACATGCCACCAGCTTTCCAACAAGCTATACATTATTGTTGTACGATGTCTGGTTCTCTCGCAATTCGATCTCAAAGATAGCAAAACTTTAAACACGCATAACTCTTAAACGGAGCGTACTAGACCCATCAAACTTTGCATACTGAAAATCCGTAAAAATAATGCTAGCACCATGATACTTCGCACAGTAATTCTACATGCCACCAGCTTTCCAACAAGCTATACATTATTGTTGTACGATGTCTGGTTCTCTCGCAATTCGATCTCAAAGATAGCAAAACTTTAAACACTCATAACTCTTAAACGGAGCGTGCTAGACCCCCCAAACTTTGCATACTCAAAATCCGTAAAAATAATGGTAAAAATAATATCATGGTGCTAGCACCATGATACTTCGCACAGTAATTCTACATGCCACCAGCTTTCCAACAAGCTATACATTATTGTTGTACGATGTCTGGTTCTCTCGCAATTCGATCTCAAAGATAGCAAAACTTTAAACACTCATAACTCTTAAACGGAGCGTGCTAGACCCCCCAAACTTTGCATACTCAAAATCCGTAAAAATAATGGTAAAAATAATATCATGGTGCTAGCACCATGAAACTTCGCACAGTAATTCTACATGCCACCAGCTTTCCAACAAGCTACATTATTGTTGTACGATGTCTGGTTCTCTCGCAATTCGATCTGAAAGATAGCAAAACTTTAAACACTCATAACTCTTAAACGGAGCGTGCTAGTCCCCCTAAACTTTGCATACTGAAAATCCGTAAAAATAATGCTAGCAGCATGAAACTTCGCACAGTAATTCTACATGCCACCAGCTTTCCAAAAAGCTATACATTATTGTTGTACGATGTCTGGTTCTCTCGCAATTCGATCTCAAAGATAGCAAAACTTTAAACACGCATAACTCTTAAACGGAGCGTGCTAGACCCCCTAAACTTTGCATACTGAAAATCCGTAAAAATAATGCTAGCAGCATGAAACTTCGCACAGTAATTCTACATGCCACCAGCTTTCCAACAAGCTATACATTATTGTTGTACGATGTCTGGTTCTCTCGCAATTCGATCTCAAAGATAGCAAAACTTTAAACACTCATAACTCTTAAACGGAGCGTGCTAGACCCCCCAAACTTTGCATACTCAAAATCCGTAAAAATAATGGTAAAAATAATATCATGGTGCTAGCACCATGATACTTCGCACAGTAATTCTACATGCCACCAGCTTTCCAACAAGCTATACATTATTGTTGTACGATGTCTGGTTCTCTCGCAATTCGATCTGAAAGATAGCAAAACTTTAAACACTCATAACTCTTAAACGGAGCGTGCTAGACCCCCTAAACTTTGCATACTGAAAATCCGTAAAAATAATGCTAGCACCATGAAACTTCGCACAGTAATTCTACATGCCACCAGCTTTCCAACAAGCTACATTATTGTTGTACGATGTCTGGTTCTCTCGCAATTCGATCTGAAAGATAGCAAAACTTTAAACACGCATAACTCTTAAACGGAGCGTGCTAGACCCGCCAAACTTTGCATACTCAAAATCCGTAAAAATAATGGTAAAAATAATATCATGGTGCTAGCACCATGATACTTCGCACAGTAATTCTACATGCCACCAGCTTTCCAACAAGCTATACATTATTGTTGTACGATGTCTGGTTCTCTCGCAATTCGATCTCAAAGATAGCAAAACTTTAAACACTCATAACTCTTAAACGGAGCGTGCTAGACCCCCCAAACTTTGCATACTCAAAATCCGTAAAAATAATGGTAAAAATAATATCATGGTGCTAGCACCATGATACTTCGCACAGTAATTCTACATGCCACCAGCTTTCCAACAAGCTATACATTATTGTTGTACGATGTCTGGTTCTCTCGCAATTCGATCTGAAAGATAGCAAAACTTTAAACACTCATAACTCTTAAACGGAGCGTGCTAGTCCCCCTAAACTTTGCATACTGAAAATCCGTAAAAATAATGCTAGCACCATGAAACTTCGCACAGTAATTCTACATGCCACCAGCTTTCCAACAAGCTACATTATTGTTGTACGATGTCTGGTTCTCTCGCAATTCGATCTGAAAGATAGCAAAACTTTAAACACTCATAACTCTTAAACGGAGCGTGCTAGTCCCCCTAAACTTTGCATACTGAAAATCCGTAAAAATAATGCTAGCAGCATGAAACTTCGCACAGTAATTCTACATGCCACCAGCTTTCCAAAAAGCTATACATTATTGTTGTACGATGTCTGGTTCTCTCGCAATTCGATCTCAAAGATAGCAAAACTTTAAACACGCATAACTCTTAAACGGAGCGTGCTAGACCCCCTAAACTTTGCATACTGAAAATCCGTAAAAATAATGCTAGCAGCATGAAACTTCGCACAGTAATTCTACATGCCACCAGCTTTCCAACAAGCTATACATTATTGTTGTACGATGTCTGGTTCTCTCGCAATACGATCTGAAAGATAGCAAAACTTTAAACACTCATAACTCTTAAACGGAGCGTGCTAGTCCCCCTAAACTTTGCATACGGAAAATCCGTAAAAATAATGCTAGCAGCATGAAACTTCGCACAGTAGTTCTACATGCCACCAGCTTTCCAAAAAGCTATACATTATTGTTGTACGATGTCTGATTCTCTCGTAATTCGATCTGAAAGATAGCAAAACTTTAAACACGCATAACTCTTAAACGGAGCGTGCTAGACCCCCTAAACTTTGCATACTGAAAATCCGTAAAAATAATGCTAGCAGCATGAAACTTCGCACAGTAATTCTACATGCCACCAGCTTTCCAAAGGGCTATACATTATTGTTGTACGATGTCTGGTTCTCTCGCAATTCGATCTGAAAGATAGCAAAACTTTAAACACGCATAACTCTTAAACGGATTGTGCTAGACCCCCCAAACTTTGCATACTGAAAACCCGTAAAACTAATGCTAGCACCATGAAACTTCGCACAGTAATTCTATCACTGTGATAGAGTTACTCTAGTCTCAGTTATCACTGTGAATCCTTGTGTATTCGTAAGAGTGTGTTTGTGTATGCTTTGGGGGTTTGTTGAAGTTGAGCTGGTTGTCGAGGATACAATTTTGCAATTAGTGCAGCGTGCCTCAGCAATAAATCAACAAAAGCAATGACAACAATAAAAACCCTATATGTCGTCCTTCTTTGGTCTCCATTCTTATTTTTCTTTACCCTCTCTTTCGGTTTTACTGTTTTCGTGAACATCAACGACTACCTAAAAGTTTTTGCTTGTTTTTTCCGCACAAGATTTCGGTCGTTGATCACAAAAACAATCGCGTGTTTATCAGCATGTTTATTTATTAGTATGTGTCTATGTGATTTTATGTGAGTATGTATAGTATATGCATGCGAGTGTGTGTATGATGGCAGAGCTAAGTGATATTTCCATTTTAGTCAATTTGTTTTTGCTGTATTTATTTACCAGCCTGATAGAAAAAGAAGCTAAGTTTTTCAAAATTTTAACTTTTTAAACTCTATAAGGTGTTGCTATAAGTTTTATCTTCATTACAGCTCGGCTTTTTAGGTAACACATCGTCTTCTAAACTCTACCATATTTTTAATCGGCGATGATTTTATTTTCTTGTCTCAGATTTCTAAGGATCTGTATAGTTCGACCACCGCTGACTGTCTTCTGGTGTTTCATTCCAGGAGGACTTCAGAGAATAGAAATAAAGTTCCAGAGTTAAGACTTTGATTAGAATAGAGTTCGCTTTTATTCCGAATTTTTACCTATTCATCGGATCTTTTTTAAGTCTTTAGCTCACTTTTCTCTGAGAAACTGAAGAAGCTGAGGAACAGAGATCAAATCAAAATACAAAAAATCTTTAACAATCTCTCTTTTTTTAATTCGTAGATATCTGCGACTAACCTAAACTTTTATAATATTTGCATTTTGTTCTCTGTCACCCGAATAAAGCAGAATAAATGTCAGAGAATCCAGAAAATGGAGAAAAATCCCCATTAAAAAGAGAAAAAATTCAAATCCGGGAAAAACTAGAAGAAATGTGCACGCTTCCGAAGAATTCGTTTAGGAAATGAAATGAAAAGCAAGACTTTTGCTTTGTGTAATTTGTGAAGCAGTGTTTTTGCTTTCGTGCGTCGGAGTGTGCTTCGAAGCGCCTCAACCTGACGCTCTACCGACCACCGAACACGATGCGCGGCTCAGAGAAAGAGAGGGAGAAGAAATGAGAGAAAGATGCAAAAAATACCCTGGTCAAATAATATTATTGACCGAGTTCTTGAATGGGGGTCAGGAAGTGGGGGACACGAATCATTGGCAATCTCTCTGGGATCGGCGGCAAAATATGTTGATTAGATTGTCGGGTCATGGACCCAAAACTGGCAGTAACTCTCCTTTCCACAACACAACTCCGAATACTTACTGAGAAACTTTTGTTCATTGTGGATGGTTTCCTGTTGTTGAAACGTTTACCAGCTCTTCTTCGAATGTTCCTGAAGAATTGTAACTCTCAAGAAAGAATATCATATGAATGTTCTACAGTGTTCGTTCTTTAAATACCATTAATTAACGTATTTAATTTTGTTCGTTTTCAATTCAATTTGAGAAAATTTCTTAAATTACTCAATGATTCGTGAAGATTTTTTTATCCACGATAACTAAATGAGGTTGAGCAATTACCACCTCCATCTCACGTTTTTGTTAGCTCATCTAAAATGGGGAAAATCTTGTCTGAATCTTGGCCCTTTTCTGAAGAAAAATTTCAGCAGTCATGAAATTTTAATTAAAAATAAAGAACTCCATTTGTAAGTATGCAGACGAAAGAATTCCCTCCAATACAACCGGTGTCACTGTTATCTTCATAATTTCCCTTGGCTCCTCTGACCAACCAAGACCAAGATTTGTAGAAAAAAAAAGCGACTGAACGATTGACTAATAGAATGATAAAAGAGAAGACAAAAAACAAAGAAACTAAATTTGAAAGAAGTGAATCCAAATGAAAATATTCGAAATTACTTTAAAATTTATATTTCCATTTCATTTCCGTGAATTCAATTGTATTTATTTCCGTATGGTTTTAAATTAATTTGAAAAGTTGACTATTTAAATTACGAGTTTGGGTTTCTAATTAGTTATTTTTGAGAATATGCTATTTAAAGTAATGTAATTTGACTGTTGTCCAATTCTTTCCTTGAGCCTCGAAGCCAGTGAGTTATTAGTGGATAATACATTTAATGCGTATAATTATTTCATGGGGACAGTCGAAGAACGGAGACAGGAAAGAGAGAGTGGAAGAAAGCGACCGATAAGCACCACAAAATGTGACCAACTTAAAAGCTCAACTGACGGGGCGATGATGGATGAGAAAAGCCCTACGAAGAATCGAGCAACAACAAGCATCACGCAATCAGTTTGTCAGTATAGGTCAGTCAGTCTCTGAGTCATGTTGCATTCAGAGCCACACACAAAATAAAATAAATTTTTATTAAAATTTGCTTTGTTGTGGAAACATTCGTATTTTCAAAGTCATTCCTTTTTAATGAATTCAGTAAAAAATTTAGTACACATTTTTTCGCCATCACTGTCACAAAATGGAATTTCGGAAGGTCAGTTCATCTTAATTATTTTTGGGACATGTCAAGAATTTAATAAAGATAATTATGTGGTCTTTTTTTGGTTTCTCCTTTTTTAATTATCGATCCGGATCACATTGTTACGTTGAGCGGGTAGCTTTTTCCGTTGAGACAGGAATGAATTTACGCAGCTTGAGTTGAAGAAATACGTAAAAGAGTTGTTTGGCGCGAAGAAAAGGAAAGAATAGAAAAGATCGTAAACGGCACAATTAAAAGACAGATTTCTACTTAAGGCTACTATATAGGATCTTCAAACCGCCACTTTGGAGTACTCCTATTTTTTGTTTAACTGCACAAACTTGAAAGTTAGTTTGATTGGATCCACGAGTATCTGAGTAGATATGCTTACTTCATGGGAGAAATCTTAAAAGTACTCCTAAATATCATTCACATTTGGAAAATGATAAATTTACCTTACATATTTTAAAGGCAGAAGGAAAGCAACACATACATAATTAAATACAGGTCATAAATATTTTGAACTGACTGTCATATAAACCGCAATCTCTCTCGCAATCCCCGTCCCAACCTCGCTGCCTCCTTCGCTTTGCCTCGCTGTTGTTGCTGGCGGTTCTGTTGAGGTTTCTGCAGTCCATCATTTAGCCAAGTGCAAAATATTTATTTGCTGTAATACATTAGAATCCATACTGGTCGATCGCATCCTTCTTGCTTCTCTTTTCTCACTCTAGGGCCGAGCAGCATGAAGCATCATACGTCAGAGATGACAGTTGGACAGGTCAGGAGGTTTAATATCTGTAACATTGGGTTTTCTGCTCTTCTTCATCTTCTTTTGCCAGCCTCCTCTATGAGAGAATGTAAGCAAGAGATTGATGAGAGAATCCGAAAGGAAGAGACGAACGCGTATAGAGATATACAAATATAGAGATAGTGATAGGAAGAGTTAGAGAAGGGAGAGGCATAAAGGGAGTGATACAATGAGAAGAAGTTAGAGAGAGAGAGAGAGAGAGAGAGAGAGAGAGAGGATAAGGGATTGTACTGTATTGTGTGCTGCACTCAACCTAGATTGGTCTATAAATCAAACAACTCTTTCTCGGATTGAATGGATTAAGAAAAATGATTCTGTCCATTGAGCAGGTTCGAAGGTATGATTTTCATTCAGTTAGGTACTCTATTATTTCCCATAAATCTATTAATACCATATATAAATATTGTTTCACTAGATTTCAATCCTTTCGGGAGTAAATCTATCCGAGGAATTACTTCAATTACCGTACTTATATACTCGGTTTATACTCGAAATGAGACATTACTCTCCTGTTCTTATAAGATTGCCTATTAAATTGCAGGTTAGAATCCCCCTGTTTTATCGTTGACCTTTCTGACGGGTTGACGGACGGAAGACCGTGCTGCGTCCTGTCATTCTTTCGTTTCTGTATTCATCACGGAATGGAAGTGTTTTCTTTCGCTTACCAACTACGAATCGAAACAATTCAGTTCGGTCTGCTCCTGTGTTCATCTTTCGTTGAGGAGCTGCAGCCTTCGCTTTACTATAGTGTATGTTTGTCTGTGTGTGTGTGTTCGTGTGTTTGTGTAAGTTTTTGTATACACGTTTATTCTGCATTCTATTAAAATTTGTCCTGCTGCGTTTTAGTACATGAGTGAAAATTGAAAAAGTTTCTGCTGCATGCTCAGCCCATAAAGGATTGCCGAATGTCGAGCTTGTCGTGCTATTCTTATAGTCCTTGCTTGCTTGCTGGAATGTTTGTTTTCGACACCATCCTGTTGTGTGCAAACTTCGGTGGATACATTTTCGGTGACGTTAGCAGCTGATGCACTTAGTTGAGAGTCGATGTGGTGAAGATGTTGTAGAGATGTGTGAAGATCTTGTGGAGATGTGCGCATATGTTTTGGAGATGTTCGCAGATCTATGGATGTGTATAGATATGTAAAGGGATGTGTGGAAATAGGACGAAGATGTGTAGAGTTGTGTGAAAACGTGTACAAATGTGCGAAGATTTTCGAGTTTTTCGAAAATGTATGCAGAAGAGTAAAAATGTTATACAGGTCTATGCAGATATTATGGAGATGTACCAAATCTGTGTAGGATATGATGAAGATATTTGGGGTTATATCTGTAGATGTATAAAGATGTTTCCAGTTGGGTCCAGATGTGCAAAGATGTGTATAGAAATGGGACGATGTAAACAAGGTTGTACAGAGATTATAGAGATGTCTACAGAAGCAAGAATATGTATGGAAGTATATAGATCTGTAGAAATGTAGAAATGTGTATGGAAGTGCGTAACCATACTGCAAATGTCGGTAGCCCTTTGTGCTTGCATGTAGATGTATGAAGGTAGATATGTTTTAAAGTACATATATTAGTACATATGTACTTGAGGTAAGAAGCAATTTCAATCTTCTCTGCTGGACTGGGAAAAACGGTAGAATGTAAACTCATGCATCATGGCTCATGTGTGCTTAGATGGTCCAGAGCACGCAAGTCGCTGGGGGAATGTGCAAGGATACTCTTCGAAGAAAAGGATGTGCAGCTGGCAAATGCGATGCCAGTTTGTTCCGGCAAAGGATTATGGTAATTTGCAGCTTAGATACATATTTACATGTGCCAATGAAGCGGGGAAGAAAAGAGGATCAAGTAGAGAAGTAAACAAAAGCAGACCCCACAACAATGTGATTCAGTTCTAAAGAAGATCAGAAAAACAAATAAAATTATATGAAATGAAAATCATATGAGAAAAAAATCCTAATCTTTTAAAATAACACCGACTTTAAGCATTCATACAGATTGTTTTGCAAAATTTCTCCATTACTAAGTTTCGTAGAAAATGTTGTTGTGAATTATATCTCAATTCTTATTATGCCAAGAAAAATACCAGAATTCCATTTCTCAGAAATGTTTCTCTTCCGATCCAAGATCCAACTTTAAGATTTTTGGTCGGTATTCTTTTTCATTCCCGAGCTTTTCTATCCAGCTTAAGTTCTCAGTCGATGAAATTTACTCAATAAATTCCAGTTATAATTAAAAATCAACAAAAAAATCAATCAAACAAAGAGTGAACAAAAAGTCAGAAATTTGAGTTGGGAAATAGAAGACGAAGAAAAGGAGGAGGAAGTACGAGATTCGCCCATCATGTCGTTATACTTATAGTGGCCAAGTGAGATGTGATAATTAAACTACAACAACAAGGAGAGAAGAAGAGGGAATAACGTAGCGTTCCCTTTATCACTCCCACTCCCTCTCCCTCTCCCTCTCTCTCTCTCTCTGCTCCCTTTGTTGCTATAGATTCCCCCCCCCCAGGATGCTAGAGTATGCCAATTTTTATGCTTTATTTCACTTCATTAATCAAAATAAATTTTTCAGATCCAACGTTTAATTTTTGCTGCAATGTTATTAAAAGTCTGTCAAGGAAGAGAAGAAGAGAATAGAGAGGGTGAACAGAGAGTGAGAATGGCGACTTAAAATAGTGAGAACAGAAAGGAGAGAAACGCTTGGTCAGTGAAGGAAATGGATGGGCGGGGGAGGAGAAGGAAAAGAGACATGACACCTCCTGCTATTAATTGCTTCAACTCCCATTGTTGGCAACGGAACTGGGTCAAAAGCAAAAAACCCCCGCCAGAAACTACAGCAACAAGAATAATGCCAAAAGCAACAACAATAGCAACATCCTCTTTACGTCAAGAAGGATCTTGATAAAAAGAAAGGAGAGAGAGAAAGTAACAAGAGGAAGTAAAAGAAAGCAACAACAACTGCATCAATTCTTTCATTTTGTTGAAGCCATAAAAAAAGAAGCTGCTCTTTCATAGAATTCTTGCTGAAGACGTTGACAGTCAGCGAACTCCACCAGAAGTGGCTGTTATATCCTTAAATTAGTCTTTAATCACTGTGGATGGGTTTTTAATACGCTTCGTTACGTGGCGGTCGCCGGTTTTGCGTAGAACGTTTCATTACATCGGAGAAACAGGGTGCCTAAATTGGGTTTTCAACTTAAAGAGGTCAGATTAAAGTTTCCTGTTCTTAGATCTTAATTAAATCTTAAATACTATCTAAGGATATCTGGAAAGCGTTGTTTTATCTCTTTTATGAATGATCAAGTTGCAAAGCTTAAATACTCATAACGAAAGACAATTGTTCTCTTTATGAATTGCTTCCATTTCTTGACACTTCAACGGGTTTCTTTGGCTCTTGGTGTCAGCTTCCTTTCCATCTCAAAAAACTTTCTGGCATCATCATCAAAACCAACCACGATGTAACGATAAACAGGGCCACAGATAGTCCAGCGAGGCAAGCAGAAGCGACACGGAAGGGAAAGAGAAACATGAAAAGAAGAAAAATAAATTAAAATTAAATAAAAATGCAGAGCGACAGACAAGTCAGAAGCAACTCAGAAACCGTCCAACTTGTTTGGTTTCTTGTTGTTTGCTCTCCTAAGGCAGCTGTTTATTGCTGATGTTCTGCTGTAGTTGGCAGCACTGTCGGCAGCTGTGTTGGTCAAGTCTAACGAACTTAAGTTGTTGCTAATGACGCTGTGTTTCACTTCTTTCGAGTTTCAGTCAGAGAGAATAAGTTAGAAAGGTGAACGAAGAATTTTAAAAATGCACTGAAATTTAAATATTTTTATGGAAAAATGAAGAACAATACACAGGATTCTTTCTTTAAATGTACATTCTTTAAATGTAGAAAGTCTCAGTCAAGGGAAATTAATAAAGAAAGCAGAAAGAGTTTCTTGAGCGCAAAAAGTCATGCTACGAAATGCAATGAAGCACCTAAGAATCTAATAAATGAATTGTTCATTTGAACCTCGTTAAAGTAGGGATTCTAGAAACGAAAGATGGCAAGAGAAAGAGTGAGAGAATGAGTAAATTAATAGTAGAAGAAAATCCTACTTTAATGAAGAATCGACGAAAATGAAACAACGAAAAAAACCCCCAATAGAGACAATAATAGCAATAACAGCCATAGTAGAAATAAAAAAAGGACTAACAAACAACACAGGAAAGTGATAAAACCGACAACAACAACAGTCGGATTTCAGAATAAGAAAAGAACGCCAAAAAAATAACATTCCCGAATATTCGTAGCACGTTTATCATGGACGTGACTCAATTTGTTTGCCGGCCATTCGGCGTGTTGGCCAAGAAAAGGGGCCATTTTTGGATGACAAAGTAAAATAAGGATGACAAAGTAAACTAAAATACTACGTATAGAAATAAATACGAACAAATAAATAGTCGAATAATCCATCCATCGAACTCACCACATCACACATTTGATACCCACACACACTTACTCTCCCGCTCTCTCCCTCTTTATTATCCGTTCTCTTCTTCACAATACGGACCAAATATCTTTTCACACCAAACAACAAATGACCAAAATAGTTTTCAACGCAAAGCCAACGGGAACGTGTTGTGGATATGGATGAATATGGAGCTGGTGAATCTATTGTAGGTGAGAAAAACTCCATTTACATTTCTATGTAGACATTTCCCAACAAAAACAGAAAAAGGACAAAATATTCACCGAAAGAGATTAAAACAAAAAGTAACGGTTTTGTTTCTTTTTAAATTGAAATCAATAGGTTCGTAGTGTGTTTACGTATGTACTCGTATGTGTGAGTGATGTTCCTAGTGCTCCAGCAGTCATTTGAGTGGATCTCGCAATCCCTGGGGCTCTGAATAATCTGAAACCTGTAGCAGAAACCTGTTGTGTGTGTTACTCTCCGCTTGTTTATTGAACCAACTTCGTTTATTGACCGCCGATGGATTTACGAGTAGTTTGACTCCCGGAGTTCGGTTATCGATTCTTTATTTATTCGGAATGACTTGAATATCTTTGGGTTTCCTTCAATCCTTTGGGGATCGTTAATAGGAACTGTGCATCACAAATACGGGGTCGACGGAGTTTGATTCCATGAATAATTTGCAAATTAGGCTTTATTCTAACATTTCCACATCATTTCCATATCAGTTTAGCTCTGGTTTCAAAAAGAATGACGATGACGATGATGATGTCATTATTGCTCTTGTTGTTGTTGTTGTTGTCTTATATAAACATACACTATACACATACGCTGAGTAGCAGGTACTCGAACTTTAGAACCCACAAACTGACTGAGTAATCGTAGTTTTAAACTTTCTCTGAACACAACAAAAATAAAAACATTGAATATATGTAGCATAAATAAATTTTAAGTCGTGTATTGAAAATTTCCAGTTACATAATATTGGATTCACTTTTCGGAGAATATTCGCATAATTTATCGTATAACAAAATTCGTGTCGAAATCTGTTGGAACTGAAAATCGAAAGCATAAAGCAATTATGTTGAAGTATTTGTGGGTGGCTCTGGCTTTCTACAGCCTCTTCTGGTCTCAGTTCGTGTGCTCAACCCATCTGAAGGCCGAATTAGCGGATAACGAGTCATTTAACGCCGTGGGTTTCCCTCAGCTTTTGAGTGAATAGGAGACTGAATACTAAGACGTATCTCATACTTGTCCCTCACCTCTCACCACTCTAGACGCTGGCCCCCTACATGTGCGATGACGTGCTGGTCCATCGCATCGAACGACGCCTGGATCACCTCGTCGTGACGTACGACGCGATGCGCTCCAAGCTAGACCTCTTTAAATCCAAGTAAGTATCATCGGCATTCACCGAACACAGCTTCTGCTCACCTCCTCAACCTCTCCCTCCGCCGCTCCACGCGTAGACTGGAGCAGCAGGCCGCGGCGAATAATTTACTCCTTTCTACAGAGTTCCAGAAGCTGAAAGTCAACTTGGAGAGGTATCCAAAACGATCTCCTGGAGACCGAGGTACGCCCGCCGGTTGTACGGAGGCGCTGCTCGTCTCGGGCGCCAGTGGAATCTACAAAATACAACCCGATCCCCTCGCCGAAGCTTTCTACGTTTATTGCGAACTGGACGAGCACGGCGGCGATGCTTGGACCATCATGCAGCGCCGCCGTGATGGCTCCCAGGAATTCTACCGCAGCTGGAGCGAATATCGACAGGGTTTCGGCAACCTGGCGGGCGAGTTTTTTCTAGGTCTCGACAAGATGCATCTGCTGACCGAGAGGACGCTTCAGGAGTTGTGGATTAACATGGAGGACTTCGCGAATGCCTCCTGTAATGCTCACTACGCGTTCTTCGCCATCGGAGACGAGAGCCAGGCCTACGCGCTGAAAATACTGGGCAACTTCACGGGCGAGTGCGGCGATTCGTTGGGTTATCACCAGGGCATGAAGTTCACGACGAAGGACGCACACAACGACGCCAACCGTGAAAACTGTGCACAGAAAAACAGGGGCGCCTGGTGGTACAACAAGTGTCAGAGCAGGTGGGGGGCGACTTCTCTCTAGTTGTGATCATTGACCAATGACTCTGTGTCTGTGTGTTTTTGTAGCAATCTAAATGGTCAGTATTTTGAGAGAGGCCACTACTCCGCAGAGAAATACGGATGGGGCATCGACTGGAGCACCTGGCATGGCCACAACAACTCACTGAAGACAGTACAAATGGCGGTACGCGCAGTCAAATCAAATGCTTAGTATATTCCGGTTTCATGACTCAAAATGCGTCGAGATGAAGTACAAGTGTAAAGAAAAAATTATAGTCCGTTATAGTGAATAGTGAATATAGTTAGTGTGAAAAAGTTCGAATAAAATAAGGACTCAAAAGGGGTCTGTAAAATGGCTTTGCTATCCATAAATTAACAGGTTATTCCAGCAAGAGCAACATTTCCTTTTCTTTTAATACTGAATATATTTCTGTTCTTATGGGAACTAATCTAAACTCTTTCCATAAATATTAAAATTTTAAACTTCGACATTTCAAAAATCTCCAAGTTCCCTAAATTCTTAAAGTTTTCCAAGTTTCCCGGCATTCTTGAGCTTTTTAATCGCAATGGATTATATTCAAGAATTATCTACTTCAACGTTTATTAATGCTGATTGCTAATGCGTAATTTCAGCTTTATTTGCATTTATTGAAGCATACCTTGCGGCGTTTTATGCGCACAAATGAAGCTCAACAAGCATGCGGCAGCATCAACAGCAGTTCTTTGAAACGAAATCCTGGGAAAAGATAATGAAAATTGGTTTTGTTGGCAGAGCCACGGAAGGGGCGGAGAGGCGGATATGAAGCGATGTTTTAATTTCGCATTAGACGCGTCCTCCTCTCCCCTCGCGCGTCGTTCTCCCATCCCTACCTTGTCATGCTTTCGTCTCTCGCATAACTTTACAGTTCAGCGCTCATTTAGTGCGAACATGAAGCGTTCTCAATTTTCTACATCAACGGCTGCTAAAGAACATGGTTGCCATGCATTTCTAATAAATGCTAATGTTAAGAGATGATGTCACACAACAGGAACATCTGTCGCTTCTGCAGTCGAATCGAAGCGATTTTCGATCCTTCGAATTGTATTTGAATTGCGATATCAATAAGTCGCTACATCAATAACCCATGTAATCAATAACAGTTCGGGTGGATTGAATGATGCCTTTTGAACTGTTGTGCACTTGTTTTGGAGGTTTGCAGTAAAATCTTGTAAAAACAAACCGTAAAAACATAAAAGCATAGTTCGAAAATTAATTCTAACAGAAATAAATAACGTTCGATTTACTTTGTGATTCCGTTCAAGTGATTAATTCATTTCGTTCCATTTATTTTTAGGCTGTTCAGTGTTACTTCCGCTCTGTTGGTTCGTTTTTGATCGGCCGAATTTATTTCTATTACGATTCGTTGAACTCCTTGATCGACTTTAAAATACACACTTAAAAGGGTGTCTGATTTAAGAAAATTTGTTCCTGGCCTGCTCATGCACTGTATTATGTTGGATGTGCTCACGAAAGGCGGCTGTGATCTTATCGTGTCTTTTACCGAACACAGATTCGACTTGGTACCTATGCCAAATGTACTCAATGAACCGTAACTGAATTGAATTAAATTCGAATTCAAATTGAATTTCATTGCAAATAAATTGAGACTGGAAGTTGATTGTACTGGAAGTCGAGTAAAATTGATTGAAAGTGAACTTTGAACTTTGTTGAAATATATTTTAGCATATTGAATATATTTTGTAATTGAATTTCACTGGATTCGGCAAAATTGAAACTGAATGGAAATAGATTAGATTGGTCTAGATTTATATTCAATTGGACTGGTCAAGACTATACTATGATGGATTTATCTGAATTGTTTCATAAGTTGTCTTGGTTGGATATGCAGATAGAACACGGTCGGAAATGGATTTCTATATATTCAATAGAT
Source organism: Myopa tessellatipennis (assembly GCA_943737955.2). Lineage (NCBI taxonomy): Eukaryota > Metazoa > Arthropoda > Insecta > Diptera > Conopidae > Myopa > Myopa tessellatipennis. The sequence continues at coordinate 50,581,829 of OX031314.1, read as the reverse complement.
TGTACTAGAATTTCGATGGACTCAACTCGATTCGATTTCGATAAGACTACAAGGATTGAACTGGTACCATTGTGGACTATATACCACTTAAAACTCCTCCTCTTCTTTCACGGAAGCTTGTCACAATTCCTCACACAATTTATTCCACAAATTAATTGAAATACATTTTTTACATTTTTCATGGCCTCCATATGGTTCATCCTTAAGAGAGCGAGAGAAAGTGTGTGAGAGAGGGAGAGATGGAGTGAAAAAGCAGATTTGTGCAACTGTACTTACATTACTCTTCTCTTCGTTGATTGCTTTTGCATTGTGTGGCTCTTTTTTTGATCAACAGATATTTTTAACCTGAATTTTTTGCTATCTCAGAAAGCCGACGTTCAATTTTCTGCCTCCTCCGTCCTCCTCCCCCAACTAGTCAGCGTGATGGAGGTGAAGGTGCTGGTATGAAGGATACACGCTGACTTTAGTCGTTGTAACGCTAAAGAAAGCCTCCGTTTGATTGAATGACAGACTGAACTTTCTTCGTGATTTTTGTTGTTTTTTATTTTTTGCTTAGTTGAAGTGTTTGTGGCTGTTGTGCTGCATTACAGTTGCCAACTATACAGGCAATCAAGCGAGTTGTCACGTAATTTATTGCTTAAATTCAAATCAATTGTTATTATTTTTGTTGTTATTTTTACTGTATTTATGGTTGATAGAAAAGTCCTATCAAAATCGAAAAAATCAGAAGCGAAAAACTTGACGAAGCGAAAAGCTTTACGAAGCGAAAAGTTCAAGAAGATAAACGAGAAGAAGAGTTCGATTGCAGCGTCTATTTACGTGTTTATCTTCTTAAATCTTCTTTCTTAAAGTTTGGTTGCTTCGTTCGTTTTGGTTTTTCTTCTTTGCTATTTCACTGGATTTCAGTTTTCAACTCAGGAGAAACTCAAACAACATTTAAATTCTATGTAATTGATTTATTTTATTACGTAAATAAATTGTTTATGTCTTTATTACAATATTTTTCAATTTTCTTTCTTCCATTCATTCAGTTTAGTGAAGTTCTTAATTCTTAATTGAAATACCGAACGAAACTCGAAAAAACTACAATATTTTTAGCATATTTTTTAGTTGTTTAGCTTAAATTTACGGTAATTTTACGGTATTCCATTTTTAATGAATGTATTTTAAATTCTATTAAATAAAATTCTACTATTTTACAATTCTTTTTTCGGTTTTCTTTATTATTTTGCTTAATTTCTGTTGTTAAGGTTTTGAATTTATTGGTATTTTTATTTTTTTAGTTTTTTTCAGTTTTCATCCACAGTTTTTCTAAAAATGGCGGTTATTTTTTAATGAACTATTGAATTATTTTGGTTTATTTGGGCTGTTTTGTTTCTGTGTTTTTGTTCTTCTTCCTTTCTTTAACACATGCACTTCAAATGCAGAGAGTATTTTAAGATGGTGCTTGTGTTGAACTGTGTTTATGTGTGAGTGCGCTTTGCTAATCAATACAAAGTATTTGAATTTAATATATACTCGTATATATGGTAATCTTTTAGTGTTTTTACTGTTCTTTATTAAAGCAGATCACAGTAAATAAGTAAAAAATATGAAAGCAAAATAATGAAATAAAAATACAACTAAACCATTTAAAGATAAAGAGTATGAGAAAGAGAGAGGTAAATAGAGAGAATATGAACAGGAAGAGGAAATAAAAAACTTATACAACTACGATTATCTTATTCAGTTATAAAATATATTCATTTATAAAATACATTTATTTATACTATACAAAAGTATTTAATTTATAAGAGTGCTTTCATTCAATAGCTTTAGGAAATTCAAATAACATTGAAGAACAGATTTGAATTTAGATTTTCTGTCGCATTCCGAAGAAGCTTTAAATATACGCAAAGTAAATGAAAAGCACAATTAAATAGAAATACTAGTTTCCTTGACATTCAATTTTATTATTTAATTATTTACACATTTCTTTTCTCTTGTAATGTTTTTATATTTCTGTTAATTATCATTATGTTTAGTATGTTTTTTCATATTAATTCTTCTCTTTCCTGTTCTCTCTTTCTTTTTCGCGTTCTTATGTAGTTTGTTTTCTCTTCTTCTAAGTCGAGTGCGAATTTCGAGATTTGGTTGTTTCTCTCTTTTGTCTTTATTAACTATAATCCACTACGTCTTTAGTATATAGTTCTTTCTACACTTAATTAATAATTAATTTTAATTTCTTTTCTTTCTCAATAAAAAACTAAACAAAAAATTACAAAAGTAAAAATCAACATTAATAATAATAATTATTCAAATAGAAAGAAAATAAATTTTAATTCTTTAAAGTAACAACAGAATCCGTTATAATGTATAAATTTACAGCTATGTTGTTATTGTTGCTTGTATGTTGTAGTTTCTGATTTGGTGTGCGTTTTGTTGTTGTTGTTGTTGTTCTTATTAGCTTCCACGTAACGCCTTCCAGCGTGCGTGACGTATGTGTGTGTGTGTGTTTGTGTATGTGTGTGACGAGACCTGATCAGCTGTGGTGGGCGTGTCTCAATTAATTTCAAAGAATTCAGCCTTGAAATTCAACCGGGAGGCGGATGTAAAGGAAGAGTAAAGAGGTAAAACAGAGAGAGAGGGAGAGAAATAGTAGTGAGAAGAAGGGAGAAGAAGAGAGAAAAGTGAGAGAGAAAGAGAAATTATACAGTTACAGTGTATTAAACACTGAAAAATGAGATTCAAACGCAGAAAAATTCTTTAAAAAAGATAGAAAAACAAAGTATCTTAAATTAGTGTTAATTTTTTTTTTTTTTGTAATTTTAGTGTCGTTCGCGTTTGTTGTAATAATTTTTGTTCTCGCTCTTATTTTTGTTGTACTTGATATTGTTTTCCTTCCGACCTTCAGTATATCAACACTTAACACTTGCTTCGATGCTTTTTAATTCTAATTCTGGTATTGTTAATTGTAATCTTTTTGGTGTTTGTTTTTCAATTTAAATTCATACATTCAACTGGTCTTTGATTTCTTCTGCTTCTTCGTCTGCCTTGTTTGTTCATACATTTCATATACATTTTATCGCCTGCTTCTTTTACATCCTCTTCTTCCCCTTCGACTGCATATCTTTTGTCATTTCTGCTTCTTTCTTCATGTCTTTCTACTACAATCCATTTCTTGCCTTCTTCTTATTCTTATTTGTATTTCTCCTAATTCTCTTCCTCTTCTTCTTCTTTTTCCTTGTTTTACAAAACTGTCCTTTGGTGAGACGTGGCCTAGATTATTATTTTTTATACATTTTGGTCTTGTTTTCTCCCAACCGTTGTTCTAAACACACTCCGTTCCATTCTCTCTCAGAGGTTGCTTCATCTGAAATCGTAAATAAGACAGAGAAGGAGAGAGTAAAATAGTGAAAGGGGACAGAGACAGAAAGATAAGAAAAGAGAATATTTTATTCATTATTAATTGGAAATGAAAATCAATTGAAATTAAAAAAATTTGAGAAAAAAGCTTTAAAATTTAATACTCGTAACTTAAAAAATTATTGTTATAATTTCGAAATTATAACGATTCATAAATACTAAATTAAATAACTTAAATGGTAAAACACACAGATTAACAAACAAAAAACAGTAAAAAAGTTAAAATCTAAGTAAAAATTAATCGAAATAACTTTGAATAACAACTAAAATTAAATTAGTAGTTCCTTTCATATTTTAATCGCAATAAAATTGCTCTTAAGTTAAATTTATTGAAGAAAATCGAAGCTTCATAGAGGCTCTAAAAAACTCTCCTTAAATTGATTAATTTTTGGCGTAATTGTATAAGTGGCTGTGTTTACGTAGCAATGTGTGTGTGTATACGCGCGTGTGGTTGTGTAAAAGCGTTGATGCGTTTGTATTAGTGATTATATTTTTCTTTAACTTTTAAAATAATTTAACTCTTTTGTGAACATCTAAAAACTCTCTAAAAACCAATAAAAAATATTATAATTTACATGAAAATAAACAAAAATTGAATTTCAATAATTTTCAATATGAATGAAAGAGAAAAAACAAATCAACGGCTGCAAACAAATCAAAGAGACGAACGCAAATTTTTCTCATTGAATTCTACTTACCAGTGTTGCCACCTGTTGCAGATGGCTGTGTGCTTTAAACTGATGGCAGGGTTCTGCTGCAGCGAGTGTTTTTTTGTTTGAGCTCGCGTTTTCTTTTGCTTTTCTTCCTGTTCTTTTCTTTTTCTAGCGTTGCTCGCATTTTAAGCTCGGAAGCATGGTAAAGCGCAAAGAAGAGGAACAAGAAGAAGATGACAGCCGCATAAATTGCGAATTAGCAGAGAATAGAATGGAATAGAAGAGGACAAGAAGAAATGCCAATAATATTTAAAGCAAAAAAACCATGAAAAAATATTCTTGATTTTTCATGGTTTTTGACGAATGTTTAAAATGTTTCAATCTACGATTACTTTAATTACATTACGTATGTAATGCATAGAATACTCTCAATACGAAAGGGGCGTGTTTCGTGTGGGCGTGCGTGTTTGTGTTGCTGCGAGATATCAAAATACAAAAGCGTCTGTAGGACAAAAGCTAAAACTAAATAAATACATCAATAAAATAATGAAGAAAGCATCAATCGCAAAATTCAAAGAGATCGCGAAGAGAGAATAAATTGAACTCATTTAAGTGAATGAACATCAATTAAAATAAGCCTAAAAAAATATACCATTATTTATATGAAATCGTTGAATGTATGAAAATAAAGGACAATCAAGTAGAAGAAATCATATAAAATAATAATTCGATTAATAATAACGTAGTAAATAAAATCAATAAATTATTAAACTCGTACTCAAAATTAAAACTCAAACTGGCTCAATTTTCAACTCAAATCTAAATTTAGTTGAGTTTCCTTAAAGTGTACTTAATTATTTAAAACTATCAATAAATACATACTTATAGTGTATAGAATATGTTTCATAAAATGTACTCGATTTTATTACAGTACAATTAATTTTTATTTAGTATTTGGTGATTTTTTTCCTAATTTAATTAAGTATACTTTTAAATCTTAATACATATTTTATTTTTCCAAATACATATTAAAATTTTAATAAATTTATTAAAGTTGCAATCTTTAATGTAAACGTTTAAAACTTTCTTAGGCTCTTAATTTCTTGTTTTTTTTTTATTATAGTATTTTTCTTAATTCTAATTCTAGGTTTTTTTTGCTGTTTCTTTTTTATAAACATAGCATGCATTTCGAAGAATAATTTAAATAATAAAGAAAAAGAAATTTTATTTTATTTCTTTTGTTCATAGATTTAGAAATGCACATTTTTTAACAGTTTATTAAATGCTAAATGATTAATTGTTAATGTTAATTAATAAATAATTCATTTTTTGGTGATTTTTTTAAAATTGTTTCTCTTTTTTGCCACAAACATTTTTAATACCGAGCGAAAAGTCGTCGTTGTGAAAAATGCAGCTAGAAATAAAGAACAAAATCGAGATGAAAACCAACGTTCTTCAAACAATCAGAATGGCGAAAGGGGTCAAAAGAATAAAAGAAAAGATAACCAAACACAATGTCTGTGTTTGTTTGTTCGTTTAGCAATTAGTACTTATTTACAAAAACAAAGAAATAACAAATAAAGAAACCGTAAAAAAGGACATTTCAAAAAAAATACTATTTTTAAACTGTTCTACGTTACCCTTAATTAATACTACTTACTTTTGAACACTACTAAAATCACGCTACTTAATCATAATAAATACTTGTATATATGTAATCATACTCGTATGTACCCATATAACTGTGTTTATATGTTTTTTTCTCAAATTTTCTTGATATACAATGTCCATTAATTATTTGATGTTTCGATTTAATGACTCGATTTGAAGCGATTCGATTGAAGAGCTCAAAACTTGACATAACTGAAATCACTACTGATGCGGTGCACGCTTACCTCTTCGTCCACCGTACTCGGGTACATGCGCGCCGGCAGATTCTTCTCCAAGCAGATGTGGTCCTCGGTGGTTTTCCGATAGACGGGGTTCTCGAAGTTGATCGAGTTGACGGCTCTTCGGCTGCAGTGACGATAGCTAACATAAAGCAGCTAATAGAGCAGAAGGATAGGAGATAAAAACAAGGTGTAAAGATAGAGACAATTTATAATAATAATAGTTTTACTACTAAACTAGTTTTTATAAAAGCGTCTTTATTTGCTTGATGTTTAGTTGATTGTGCTTTCCACTTACCACGCCCATTACTAGGGATGAGCCCACCAACCCTGCGATCACCACCAACGCAATGTAGCCTGAGTCCGGTTGCTGCGTCTTGACGATGGTGCCATCGGTGTGCGTTGTATTCCGGGTCGGATGTTTGTCAACTATACAGGATAAGCGTGTGAGAAAGAGACAGGGAGGGTGGAAGAAGGGAAACAGGAACACTTTATTAATATTTATTCTGGCATATTTTTTGTTTAAATTCTTGGAACAATCAAGTCAACTCTAGTCTACACCGTCACCGATTAATTGTACATACAACTAATATACGAGCTCGTGATAGAACAAATTATAATTCAATAAATAAAAATTGATTGAATAAAGATAGTTATATATAAAAATAATAAACATAAGTTATAAATAACAGTTAACTCGTAAATAAGTGAATTTAAGGTTGTGTGTCGATAAGGTAAATAAGAGGATTCACAATATACATATGAACAAACTCAACAGTACAAGTGTGTGTGAGTTTTTGTTTTTCTAGTCACTTTATAGTCATAATATGTATTAATTGTGAGTATGTATGTTATATAGAGGCATTTAGGGATTATTTGTAGGTTATTTCTGAGTTATTTGTGAGCTACTTGTGAGTTACTTGCGAGTTATCTTCAAGTTATTTCACACTAATACTCTTGAAGCCGCACTCAATCGCTCTGATTGGTTGATTGCTTAAAAGTGGAGCTCTTTTGAGGCTGCCTCAAGAAGCTTAGTGTGACATCGGCCATTTAAAAGTTATTGCTGAGCTGTTTATACGTTATTACTTATGAGCGTATAGGTATATGTGAGTGTGTATTTGTATGTGTGTGTGCGAACTAAATAACGTTAGAAAAGCAATTAAAACTTTTGTTAGTCCTTTGCCAAAAGCAAACGACATGTGTGTCATGTGTTGTCAGTGACAGTTGTCATGTTCATGGTACATAATAATTCCTCTTTATTATTAAAGTTTTTATAAACACTAATCCAAAAACTGAACACTATCCTTGCATCGTTGTATTTGCTGTTTCATTGTTGAGAAACTGTTTCTGTTTCTTTTTCTCTTCTTATTCGTTTTTGCTCTCTGCGTTTACACAAAACTATTGTGGCTTCAAACCACAACAGCAACAACAACAATAAATTGCAATCAACCGTGTGTCCTCTTTGGTGAAAAAGTGTGAAAAAATGGCAACGCAAAAAGCTGCAGACAACAGCTCACAAAAAAGAGAGAGCAAAACAGCAACAACATCAAAAAGGTGGAAGAGTTGCGAGAGAAGCAACAACAATAGCAAGCATCAAACCGGAAAAGACCGCTTGAACAAAATAAGGGTGGTTGATGGTTGTTTCTTTGCAACAGCCACTGGATTGGATCGATTGGCTTTTGGTCGATGTTAGACTTGTAATCCCGATGCGTGCATCACTCACACTGATTGTTTGGCAGATGTCACATGCCACCAATCAACCAATTCGCCTGAGTGATGCCGCATCATGACGACAAGTGTGACATCGGACAAAGAAAAGCACGTTTACAGACAAAAGTTCAATATGTTCGGTCACTCATGGAAGCCGACGCCAACGCCGACCCCTACGCTGGCACCTAACCTGTTATTCGCCTACATCGTGTCCAAATTTACGATTTTCATGAAGTTCGAAATGAGCTCAATTTATTCGAAGCTCCAACAGGTTTTTAACACGCGTGTGAAACTGAGTTTTCACTTTGTATTTGTTTAGCAAACAATCTGTTTTCGATGTGTCATTGTTCGGTTACTATTACAAATGGTTGTTATTTTAAATAATCATTAATTTATTTGGATTTCTTTTTAAATGCGGTGAAATATATTGAAATTTAAATTGAAGTGAAATGAACAATTTCAATTTATTTCAGTTTAATTTCATATCCTTTTAGCTTATTATCTTTTGTATTTATTACAAAAAAATGTACGTCTGAAGCAACAAGAATACATCAGATAGAATTTAGAGAGTTAAACAACCTCCAAATTTAATACTCAATAAGTAGCGAAGATGTTTAAAGCTACACATTGATGATGGATGACTATACTCTCCTCCCGCCTTCCCAAAGGTATTGTTTGTACAAGTAATGGTAAAGTACCCACACCATCCGAGCTCCTTTTTATATACTTTCATAGTTTTTTATAAAGCATTCGTCAGAATTAAAATGACGCGCTTGCGGTTAAAAACGCCAGAAGGACGAGTTACAGAGCTCTAATCTCCGTGCAATCACAACGAGATGATTTCCTTGAGTGCACGGAAGAAAGAGTTGAGCAGAAGAAGGGGCGGAGGTGGAGGAGGAGGTGAAAACAAGCTCCTGATGCAGCTAAGTAAGAGCTCAAAATTATGATTTAGAGCTGGCGTGTAAAAGCGAACAAAGCGTGCATAAATTTCATCACCTCACAAAGTTTCAACACGATCCGCAAGGGAGACAAAAGTATGTATGTAAGTTTGTCCCACGCAAAATGCAGAAGTAGAAAGGCGAAAAGAAGCAGAGCATGGAGAAGAGAAGATCACGATTATGCCATAGATGTGACAGTTAAGATAAAACGATATAGAAAGAATATCCGCCAAACAAAAGAATCCGTCAAGAAACATGAGAAGCAGGGAAAAGAAAAAGTAGAGGAAAAAGAGAAGAAAACCGGAAGAAAAACTACAACACGAAGATGAAGCAGAAGCTAGGCGAAGAAGTGGTGCGGAGTCTGTCTCCTAGGATTTCTGGCGGAGAAGAGAACAAAACGTTGTGTCAAAAAGAGACACCGTGATAAAAACGTATAAAAACTAAAATGAATTGCTGGCATTTGTGCCAGCTTGCGGAAGTGCGGAAAATATAAATAATGAGCATAATTTCAGGCCTTCACTATGAATAGCAACTTGATTTTTCGAGTTATTTCATTAAATTATTTCATTAAAGTAGGAGAGGAAGAATAAATGTAGAATTAAAGAAAATTATTGAAATACTGGCATTTTTAAGTGCCTTAAAAAAGTAGCCATTTTGTTCCTTTTTTTTTTTGTTTAAATTTTTTACTAAAAGTTTGAAAAATCGCCTTCGTGAACGAAAGTTGATCCGAATTTCGTCGAGTAGAGTTGAGTGGAGTCTTTATAATCGCAAAAGTCGTTGCTTAGCATTTTTTACTCGCGCTCTGCTTCTTCATTCTGCTGCTGTTGCTAATCAACGAATAAAAAAAGGAAAATAAAAAACATAGCATCGTTTTAGCAGTGATGCAAGCACTCTTCAGCCCGAAATACTCAACGATTTTTGGTGTTGGTGTTGTTGCTGTAATCATTTTTATTTCATACGTATTTCTCATTGTTGTATTTTGGTTTTTCTTCAACCTTTGGTTGCTTTTATTTTCCAGTTATTTATTTTGTTACTATAAAAAAAGGTTTTTGGTCTGTTGATGGTCTGTTGTTGGAAACCGTTGAGCGTGAGGTTGTTAGCAGTTTTGTTGTTGGGTAAATGCGCTCTAGTTGTTGAGTAAATGAAGCAAGTTTTTGTTTTAATAGAGCTTTAAATTTTGTGTGGTAATGAAAACACACACACACACACACACCGGATTCTGCACTAAACTGGAAACATAATTTTGCACTATTTAAACTATTTTCAGCAAAAGAGCCGTCCTTCTGTCGGTCCATCTGACCGTCTATCCAGCTGATCTTCCGTCCGTCCACGCTTCGCATGACTACTTTTTCATTCAACTGTTTTACGATCCACTCGAGAGGCCCGAAATTTGTTTGTAATCATGGTCGAGACTTAAGTACATGAATTGAGTGGCCCTTAAGTACTGCCCACGCTCCATTTAATGAGTGCCGCAAACGAGCAAAATTTACAAGCTTGAGAATCATTTTCGGCCACTGTAAATTCTTGTTGTGAACATTGAAGGTCAAAAATTGTTAGAGCCGAGTAGAGTTTACTAACTCAACAACTATTTAAGGCAGAGAATGCTTTAGGAAGTCATACGTGACCTTTGAGTATTTAAATTTAGCCGTCCATTGAATTCAGGTCAATCTATGAGGGTCTAAATGAGGGTCAAAAGTACCAACGTAATACATTTAATTAGTTTCGAGTTACTTGAATTAATTGAGGTAAATTCATGGCTTCTATGGAAGCAAAACAAGAAGTCAGAGAAGAAGGAAAGAAGCGAAGAGAAGAAGAGGACTCAAACAGCATTCAATGTTGTTAAGGACGTCATAGTAAAAGAAGTTCAGAGTTTCTAATTTTTCATGCATTTTTTAAATGCTTTCTTGTTTTTAAATGTTGATTATCGAATGCATGTAGAAATGTATGAAACGTATGTCATACACAGGCCCATACATTCGCTGCATGTCGCACATGTGCTCATGCAGTGTAGAATCCTTTCATTCTTGCATCATTCATTCGAACGGAATGCTTTGTTGTGCATCACATCGTTTCTTGTGGGGAAAAACAAAGCTTTTGAATGGAATGCTTTTCTACATATTCAAATACTTTTGATACAACGAACTGATTTCATTGGATTCATGCTATTATTCGTCCTCACGAGATTCCTTGAACTGTGAGCGAAGTGCAGCGGGGAGAAGAACAGCTGTCATTTGGGGAGCCATCACTTGTCGCATTTGTGTCGCCCGCTTTTGGATCCTTCGTATTTATGAGGCCACGCGGACGACCCGATTTAATTATGTGTCAGTTTGTTCGGCGCGGTGCACGTGATCGAGCATGTTCGCTCGAGTTCGTTTGCGTGCAAGTGCGTGAGTACGAGACAGAATAAATTGTTGACGTTTATAAATCATGTCGAAATGTCACATGTTACAACAACTCGTAACCATGCCGTGCCATGTTATTTGTTGTTAGTCAAACATTCTGTTCTCTTCTGCATTTTGTTCCTTTTTTTCCTTCTCTCAAGTTTCTCAACATGAAAACTTCAATCTGTGAGAGCATCTGTTAACAGTCCACGTGCAGAATGTTATAGCATCTGTTGGGAGATCTTTGAACTATCACAAGTTTTGGATTTTATTTTCGATATGTACATATACTCATACATTAGATACATATATTAAGCTTATTATATAGCAGTATGTTAGTATGTGGAGCCTATGAACAGAAAAATGTGAACAGGGTGGACTTGAACGATGATATATGTATGTAAATAAGAAAGAGATTTAATAAAAATACCGAAATATCAATGAAAAGATGATTAAAACTACAAAATATAAATCCAGCACCAGTTTTTCAAGGAGGGAGATCGTAACTCATCCTTAAAATCGTTCTGTCTTCTAGGATGGATTAAACCTGTATCAAGAGCCATCACCATTACCAACACTAACATCGGAAAACATCAAACACGGAGATGAGGATTAGTGTTCATACGACAGGACAGACACAACAACAACAAAGACAAGAAGGAGTCGAATTATAAGCAACGAACTCATACCGTTTCCGCGCTCTCCCAGCGAGCTCAGTGCAGGTCGGCTAGTCGAAGAACTCGAGTATGAGGCTGGTTGTCTAGTACTCGATGGCTTCGGCTTGTGGGGCGTGGCTGTGGGCGCAGGTTTTTTGTTGACTACATACAACAAATTCACACGAAAACCCACAAACACGGGCGCATAGAAAAACATAGAAAAACGTCGTTGTTTTAAGATTAAAATTGAGAATTATTACGAAAAGAAAACTGAGAATAAAAACCTAAGAGTAAGATAAAAACAAGTAAAGGTGTTTAAAAATGAAAAGGCGAAATGAAAGGCGTAGAATAACAACAAAAACATAAGGAAACAAAACGGAGCAAAAGAATGACGACGAGGAGGCGAAACAAGAGAAAGTGAAGAATGGAGAAAAACTTAAAAATAAATAAATAAATAACAAAGCAAAATAAACGAAAAACTAAAAAAATAAAATGAAAAGAGTGGAGAAAACTAAAAAAGTAATTAAAAGTAATACAAAATAAGGTAATGAAAGGAAATGAAATAAATAATTAATTTGGTGGCTTTCAAAAGTATTCTACCGATTCACAGAGAAGAAGACCTCCTTTTTTAGAGATGAAGGACGAAGGATGACATACACACTCGAGCTACATGCAATATACGAGTATACTTACGATCTTCGACACACATCAGGCTGTCCTCCATCAGCTTGAGGCCCGTCGGGCAGGCGCACGAGATGCGCGGACTCAGCTCGTTGATGCGGGGCGCGGGCAGGCAGAGATGCGAACAGTGACCGTTGACGGCCTGACAGTGATTGATGCCGTCGGGCTGACGGTACGGATGATACACATGAATGACCATCGGATGTTGCAGCTGAAGTGACAATGTTTTATGGTTGGTAACAAGCGCCGATGTAACAACATGTCGTTGTTGTTGTTGTTGTTGTTGTTATTAGAGTGACATCAGCAGCCATTTTTCGCCGAGGGAGAAAAGAAAAGAGAAAAAGAGACAGAGAGAGAGAGAATACAATAAAAAAATGCGCATAAATAAAAATGCACCATTTTAAATGGTATTTAATTGAGGATGACAACGAACACGAAGCGGACATGCACACATACATACACAATCACATATGTACATACATGCATATATACACACACATACTTATAAGTCGGAGGTCAAAGGTTCGAAAAGGTCCCACATTTATTGAGCCAACTTGTCTGCTCCTAAAACTGATATGTTTCAACCTGCATCAACATAAAATTGCACCAAAATAAAATTGTATCAACAAATTTGTTCCACTTGAATTCCATTTCGTTCCGTTCCGTTTCGTTACATTTGCGGCATTGAAAGATGTACGAGCGCTCATTTTTCACAGTGGGACTTATATTTGGGCTACTATTGTTATTGTTATTGGGTTTTTTGTTGATGTGTTACGCTCGTATAATTAAAACAAGCTTAGAAAATCGAGTATTAGGAAAAATTTATGAATGAGTGAGCCATAAACATATCTTAGATAATATTTGACAAAAACTGTTAACCTGGAAAACTTATCAAGTGTGTGCGTAAAATTGGAATCTGCTTTTGACCAAATCAATAATAAAACACTTCAACTAACAATAGAGAGGTTTCAGGGAGTGGTTTCTGGTTCTCACGGTTGAGAAGTGACCAGAATTGAGCTAAAAACTATGCTTTATATTTTATTTACCGTCACGCAAAACAAACTTTTGTGAAAATTCTTGGCATTATTATTCGCAGTGTGGTTCGTACAGTATTTTTGGTGATTTACGAGCGACCATGTAAATATTTTTTATTTTACATTCTTTTTACAAGTCCCTGTCCATTATTTACCCTCCCCCCCCCTTAACACTACCTCCTTCCTCCTCTTTTCATCATTCTTAATTTTTTACTGCAGCAAATTGGTTTTTTATCATTCTTTTGGGATTCCTCTTAAAAATGTTCGCACAACGAAAACAGGAACGAGCTGGAGTTGTTGTTGTTATTGTTGTTGTTGCTGATATTGTTGTCGTTGTTGTTGTAGTCGTAGTTTACCAGCCATTTTTTATACCAGCAAAATATTTGTCACGTCGGATGACTAATTGTGAGTCCGCTCGTAAAGAGAATTTCAAGAAATGTGGGTGGCTGTACATAAAAACGGGTGGAGTATATACCCATACATACTATGTGTTTGTACATGTACGCATGTATGCATCAATTAATGCCGAAAGAGAGAGAGAGAGAGAAAACGGAGACCATAAGTAATATGTATGTGGATAGTGTGTATATATTCGAATATCAAGGAGATATTATAGTCGCATTTTCATGTACATTGTCAATAAAATGGTGAAAAATTTAATCAAAATGCTAGTGAACCGTAAAAAACAAAATAATTGAATGTCTCGAAAGCAATCAAGAATAAGGAAATTGCGCAATATTAAGACCACAATAATACTGTACAATATACTGCCTGAAAGTCGAGTAAGGAATGAAATAACATCGATAAACTCTTAAAACTTTTGATGCGAAAAATACGCAATAGAAACAATATTGAGAAACAGTATTATTGTGCAATATTTTGTGAATTTGTACTAAGAGCGAGTATTAAGTATTGCGAGTGGAAATTTAACAATATTGGTTATTAATGATATAATTGCACAGGATTTAATGGGAATTCCGTGTTCGAACTGTGTTTATTTTGTTTTTCTGTTTGTTAAGAAACTTCAATTACTTTTACTTAATGTGAAAAATTGGTGGGATTTTTTTCCGCATACTTTTTTTTGTGACCGAAAGTGGCTCGTTTTTCAGAAAAGCGTTAACAAAAGCAGTTAATTTATTTTCCTTCTCCCAACAGACAATAAATTGGACAGACGCAAATAACTTGGATATGAAAAAATCGACCACAGAATAACAACAACAACAATAATAAAAAATCGGTGTGAACACTCTGTCACTCAGATCGAGAGGCCGGCACTCGAGGCCGCCACTCGAACCAAGCAACCCACCGCCAAGCACTTCATACACACGCACACACGCACACACGCACACACGCACATATGCCGATAACACACACACACACACACACACACACACACACACACACACACACACACACACACACACACACACACACACATACACAAACTCACTCACCATGTGTACCGCCGTAATTGGTTCCACACCCTCTCCGTTGAATTTATTCGCCTTGAATACCGTCTGCTTGTCCCAATCGGTCCAGTAGATGGAATCCTCGAATGTGGTTATCGAGAACGGGTGCCGCAGGTACTCGGTGGAGTAGAGTATCTGGCGTCGCTGCGACCCATCGTAGTTGGCCGACGCGATGACATTCAGCTTGCCGTCCACCCAGTAGATGCGTTTGCGCACCAGGTCCAGAGTGATGCCATTCGGCCACTTGACGTCGTAGCTGACGATGGTGGTGCGATGGCTCCCGTCCATGCCGGCGCGCTCGATGCGGGGTGAAGCCCCCCAATCGGACCAGTACATCCACCTGCAAAGAACGAACAACAACAGCAACATAAGAAACCGGCGCGGAATTAAAATCGAACGGAAAGCACACTCAAACAACTGAAAGGCGAAGGCGAAGTCGAAGCCGCAAGTTCACTCAAGTGTCTGGCAAAATAGTTGCCGCCTTCGACCTTTCGTCGTCACCAACTCACCCATCGACGGGGTCGAGCGCTATTGACCGCGGGATGTCGAGTTCGTCCTCGATGAGCACTTTGCCCATGTTGCCGTCGAAGTTGGTCAGCTCGATGGTGCACTTGTGGGTGTCTGTGAAGTAGATGTGATTGTAGATCCAGTCGACGGCCAGACCGTCCGAGGTAACCGTGTGGTCCTTGAGCACAACGGTCTTGTCGTTGCCCTCATCAATGGGTGCCCTGCATACAGTGAAACCAAAGATTGAAGGACGAAGAGAGAAGGAGGTTTAGTGAGTTATTTCGCTTAATAAAAATTGTGTGTTTAGTGAATTATTATAAATAAATAAATAAACTGACCGCAAATGAAGCAAATCAAGTGAAGTTATTGAAGAAATTTTATTAAATACGGTTATTAAACTAGAAATCCACGAGAATTGACGACTAACTAATTTATTTTATGGTTCAATTGATTATTTTTAACCCAAAATGATTTCAGTCTATTTTTCGAAGAGGATGGATTCAGTGTCCTCCCCTCCGACCCCCCCCCCCCCATTAATCAATGAAAAAGGAGGACAACTGATTCACGCGATAATCTTCAGCATTTTGACTCACTTGTAGATGCTTTGAGTGGTGACGTCACTCCAGAAAATCATTCCTGTGCGGAAGACGAAATCGAGGGCCGTCGCCGACTTCGTGTTGTTGACAATCGATGTGATTTCCATGTGATCCAGGGAGATTTTGCGGATGTCGTGACGGCGGGCCAGCAGCAGCGAGGCGTGTCCTTCGGTCGCCTTGCAGTGGGTGTGGTTGCGAGGGTCTCGCATGTAACCAGCCTGGCATTCGCACTTGAAGCCGCCCACAAGGTTGATGCACAGCTGCGAACAAGCGCTGGGCTGCTCGCACTCGTTGATGTCGACGCAGGTTTTGTTGCCGAGCAACTTGTAGCTAAAGAAAGGAACGAAGAAAGAGCGAGACAGAGACACAGAGAGAGAGAGAGAGAGAGAGAGAGAGAGAGAGGGGGGAGAGAGAGAACAAAAGCGAACATGAAGTGTTGCGGCTGCTTTGATATTTCGGCTTGACACTTCAGTGATTAAAAGTCAAGTGCTTGTCATGGAAACTGAACGAGTGAAGGATTGAAATATTGATCGCCTTGCGTTCTGTTGCCTGACGCGGCTCTCGTCCAACTCACCCCGTCCTGCATTCGCA
Organism: Myopa tessellatipennis; assembly: GCA_943737955.2. Classification (NCBI taxonomy): domain Eukaryota; kingdom Metazoa; phylum Arthropoda; class Insecta; order Diptera; family Conopidae; genus Myopa; species Myopa tessellatipennis. The sequence continues at coordinate 50,565,319 of OX031314.1, read as the reverse complement.
GCGATATTCGATGGGTTGATCGATGCACTGGTGCTCGCAGCCGCCGTTGTTGCTGGCGCACTCGTTGACGGAACACTTGCCGGCCGGCTCGTCCTCGCCGCCCGGGCAGTCTTTTCTCTTGTCGCAGACCTGCGTCAGCGCAATGCACTGGCCGCCGCCGCAGTCGAATTGTGTTGTTGCGTTGCAGACGCTTTGCTTGGTGATGCCTGGAAGGATAGCAAGGAAGCACAAACAATGTTTGACAGTTCAAAATGTATTCGAAGTTGGCCAGCAAACTCACCGCAGTTGCGTTCGTCGCTTTTGTCAACGCAGTCGAATTGGCCGTTGCACGTCAAGTGGCCGGGGATGCAGCTGCGATCGCTGCACTGGAACTGATCGGCGCGGCAGCTGATGTTCTTGCAGTTACGCGGCAGCTCATCGTCGCCGTCCGGGCAGTCTTTTTCGCCATCGCAGAGCCAGCTGTTGTGCAGGCAGGTGATGCGGTCCTTGCACTGGAACTCGTGACGCAGACATGGAGTAATGCTTCTGGTGGCATTTGGACAGGACTGCAAGAGAGAGGAAGAAACGAAGGAGTTTAAAATAAAGCTCAAGTTTAGTGGTACAAAGTTGAGATATAAACTATAGTGGATTCTATAGTGGATTCTATAGTGGATAGCAATAACAATTAATAATAATGAAATAATGAAATAATGAAAGTATAATGAAAGCATAATAATAATGAAAGTAAAAAATGGTTATCTTCGTTCATTAGAGAAATTCTACATTTTGTCCTTGTTTGCAGTTTGCAACAACAGCAGAAGAAACATAAACAAGGGTAAAAACAACAACAGCCTGCAATAACAAAAACAACGATTTCGACCACTACAAGAAACGGACGAGTCGAAAACGATTGCATAGCTTTAGGCGATATTTTAAGAAAGAGCAACAACAACAGCAACTACGATTTTAGCGCCTGTGAATCGTTTTTCGAAAGGATTAAAGGATTTGCTGCGATGCGCTTCCTTGCCTTGCGCTGGATTCCGGCGCCTCTTGCAGCATCACTTCGAGAAGATGTCTAAACTGAAGCAAACGAGTACAAAAAAGCGCGGAAAGGAGCATAGATGAATTAAAAAGGACTCAAAACAGAGGAGTCAATCGAAAACTATCATCAGAGTATAAATAAAGAGCCGAAATTCAACGGAATCCAATGGAAATTTGGTGCTGTTTATGATGCACGTAAGCGCCAGACAAAAGGGTCAAATTAGAGGAAGCGGATAAAGAGGAGGGAAGGGAGTGTGGTGTATCGCTAGGCAAACGATGACTTGGGAAGCAGAAACACTCAAATTGTTGTTGTCCGTACTGTCTCGCAACTTTTATTGCTGTAAATGGTAAAGCGATCGATCGCTTCGGGGCGATGCCCGTATCTATGGTGAGCCCATTGTTGTTGCTGTTGTTGTTGTCGGTTATATTCCGGTCCCATGAATGCATGCATGCAGTCAGCCGAAAGTTCGAGCACGTTACTGTTGCTGTTCCGCCATAAGCGAAATAAACTGCAACTCATTGCTATGCTTGGCGTAAACTGTAAACCAACAACAACTACACGAACAACTAGAGTGAAGCAACACGAAGCAACACGCACACACACACACATAAAGCATTTTGTGTGCTTGGCTCACATGAACACACACACAGAAACATACGCAGACACAACAAAAGCGCGCATCAGGATTCACAAGGATTTTTGCACACAATGCGTTTAAGATTAATTAGACAATAAATTAAAGTTCAACTGGAATGCTTTGAGCATTGTTGTTATCGTATTTGTTGTTGTTGTTGTTGTTATCGTTTTTATTGCTGCAATTTTTGTTGTTGCCATTTCAGTGGTTTCCAGCGTATAAATCGATTGCATGCGGTTGTTGTATTTAGAATCATTTCCGGAATTAAACAGAATCGTTTTAGAATTTTTCAGCACAAAAAATTGTACTAAAAATTATTCCCAAAACGAGTAGATTTTTTAAGTATCAGTCTTCTTTTGTGATATCTTTTACATTATTCCTGAAAATCGAAATCCGCGAAAAGATGTCACGGAATATTGTACAAATTCTAGGAATCGAAGCAACGAAACATCAAAAAACCAACAACAACAGCAATAAAAGTAACTATACTACAATAACAATCACAACAACATCTCTTCATCTATTCAAGTTGTGGAGTTTTGCACCAATTCCATGCACAATTAAATTACACCACAAAATGTGGCAACACTGGTTGGGAACTCAACTCGTGTTGACTTCAACACGATGGATGGAACATGACAGAAAATTCAACAAAACCAACAAAACATTTCTTGTTGCATTTAGTGAAGGTTTTGTTGTTGCTTGCTTCTTCTTCTTCTAAAGACCGACATTTTTCGATGAAACTTTTTTGTGGCATGGTTTCAATTAAGAGAACACAAAACAATAGAGTTGCCAACGAGCGAAATAGTCAACTGCAACCAGAGACTGCCAGAGAGTGACAATGCTAGGACAACAACAACAATACGACTAAAATGTCGGCGCGGCTGAAATTCTGCAAAATACAATATTTTAATTTAAAGGGTTACCATCGAAACCAGGCTCACAAAAAAGCACCCGAAAGCATCTGAGGGAAAGAAAGAAAAGCTTACAAAAAACTAAATTAAATGAAATTAAATTCATTGAAACAACATCAAGTAAAATATAATGAAATGCATTCGATAGCTGTCTGGGTTGGGTTCGGTTCTGGTTCTGGTTGAAGTTGCGGTTGTGGCGAAACGCTTCGCACGCTTCCTTGTAATTAAATTTCACTCAACTGCAGCAGCTGCTGACCGCCCTGCGGCAGAGCGACAGAAGCTTTTCAAGGCCCAGGAAGCAGTGACAAGGAGGACAACGAAAAAATGAAAAGGATCAGAAGAAGAAGAACAGCAGCAGGTCGCAACTTTTGAGTGAGTCCTCGCAAAAGCAACAACTGAAGTCGAAATCTTACAAAATCTTAAATACTTCAATCATATAACTAAAGAGTATGTATAAAGACATTGTATATATTTACGTGTATGGTATATGAATAAAATAATGAAATGTGGTCCAGGTTCCATTGCGGTACTCACCAATTCATCCGAAGCATCCGGACAGTCGGGATCCCCGTCGCAGATCCACTTCTTGGTGATGCAGGCTCCGTTGGCGCACGTGAAGTCGGTGCGCGCGTTGCACAGTTTGTGTGGACAGTCGCGCTCGTCGCTGCCGTCGCTGCAGTCGTCGTCGGTGTCGCACAGCCACCGCTTCTGTATGCAGCGGCCGTTGCCGCAAGTGAACTCATCGGTGCGGCAGGTTTCACCTACACGGTAGCGAGGGGTGAGGGAGATAACAACATCTGGATTAGCTTGAGTTTGTTAGCAAGGGGCAGTGGTGCCCGACAGCGGGGGTGGGGTGGGAGTGCTTGGAGGAGGAGTGAAAAAGCAAAGCGTGAAGCGTGATGAAGCGGTTATAGCATGCAACGTGAAGCGAGTTTTAATTACATACTCACACAATCAATAATCAATAAATTTAATTAATCTATACATATAACTGGTTCAATATAAAGATTAACCTACCTACATACGAGTATATAGACTGTGCCTATCAAAACTTTATACAACTTTTATAAAATCTGCAATATTTAAACAATTTGAAAGCTTATCAAGTTTGTTGAGGCAGATCCCTAAACTAGGACCCTTAAAATACTTAAGAAATTAGATAAAACAACTTCTAAATATCTAAGCTACTTTAGACTAATGACTACTTTATATAACGCAATCTTATATAAAAATAACTAAGGTTAAAATGCTTTAAATAAATACTAATTTAGAATGATGAGCATCAAGAATTTAAAATAAGAATGTGTAAAATAATAAAAAAGCTTCTATAATATTGTAATTTGTATTAACTGCGAAAATTAATAAAATTTTAAGCACATATTATATTTTAAGACTAATTACGTGATAATGAACAAATATTAGACCCAATTTCGGTGGTCTATTATCCACAAGCGGTTAAAATCTTCTTATTAACTACAAAAAGGATGCAAAATATAGTGTATGGAACTAGCTAAAGATTGATTTAGTGATTTAGCGACTGATTAATGAAGTAACTCATTATTATTGAGTTATTACTTGAGTAAGTGATTCAGTGAGCGAGAGAGAGTATGATTGAACGTGAGATTGAGTGACTGAGTGAGTCGATTAGTTAAACAGTGATTGTGTGGGAGTGATTGAGTTATTAAGTAAGTGATGAAGTGACATTATATTAGAGTAGAGGCAGGATGAGTGATGATTATGTGAGTGCCACTCAAGTGCATAAGTTATTAAGTGAGTGAGAATCGAATGTCTGACTACGTGATTAAGTGCTCGAACTGTTCGGTGATAACCTGAGTGTTCAGTTCAGTTAAGTCTGTTCCATTAAAACAAAATCAAAGCCTAAAAACAGTGCAAATTATTGTGATTATTATTAATAATGTTATTGTTATCAGAACTACGATATTCTACGAAGGCGCTACAAAATCATAATCAAAAAAAGAAAAGACCAACGGGAAGCAAATCACCAACAACAACAACGACAGCTATAATAAGTAATAAAGTGCAATTAAACAATACGAGTGCCATAAAAAAGAAGCCGCAATACAGAAGCCAGGGCAGAATAGAAATGAAAAAAGAGGGGATGCTTACTGCAGGAAGCCTCATCGGAGCCATCGGAACAGTCGTGGCTTTGATCGCACATCCAAGCCAATGGAATGCACTCGCCTTCGCCGGATTTGCAAGCGTATTGATCGGGCGAACATGTTTTACTCTCTGGAATTCATACAAAAGAGAAGAAGAAGACAAAGGATACAAAACGGTTGCAGTTACATTTTGAGGTACATTTTTATGAGCAAGAAAAATGGTAAATAAGAAGAATAACGCGTGTCGTGGCAGAGATGATGAAGTATGATCAAGCTTCATCCTTCAGATCGAATACAATTAACTGAAGTTATTTAGTTGTAAACTTTCAATGGAAACCTAAAATTTCAATGGGAAAAATTATCCAGAATAAAAATTTGTATGCAGTATAAAAAAATCGAACTGAACACGTACTCATTACGAGCGCCCTCCTTCTCTCTCCTTCTCTCCCTTAAATTAAACACACGTTCTCGCAAAGTTGGCAACTCGATGCACGTTAATTAATGTCACTCATACGACGTGTAGCACATTCTCAAAGCATAACTTTAGGAGCTCTCAATGACGTCGCTCTTTATTCAGTTCATTGAAGATTTTGTTTGATGTTCAGATTAAAATCTTCATTCGACTCATTCATTTTATAAACTGAATTCGACTCGATGTGAAAATAAAAAAGAAAGACTCGAAAAGTCAAGCGGGAAATGTTCTTAATTTTAACAAATATTTGCTATAGAAATCAAAACCACAGAAGAACGACAGAATAACCCGAACGAACCAAGAAATAATAACTTCATTATTGAAATGAAATGAAATATCAATGCGATAGAGTTAGCTGCTCACTGGAAATGCTTTTGGTTAATTTAAATGGGAAAACTTCTCCGATTTCAATACTGTGACATGTTATTGTTTGAAGTTTTCGTTCTCATCTGATTCGGCTTTAATTAAATTTATTTGTGTACACTTCTAAAGCAACAGAACTCACGGTGATCCTCCAGCGCCCTTTTTTATCCTTCCCTCTACCGATTTTACTCCTCTCTGAAGTATTTGCTGTCTCTTTAAATGTCAGATTTCAACTCGAATTCATTCCAATCTCAAAATATTCAATACTAGTAAAATGAAAGTTGAAAAAATGAGTTTACAAAAATAATTAATCGTGTCAAATGTCGATGCTGAACAGCGTAAAGTGCTGAAAAAACTTTTTTAATTATTTATCCATACGAGTTGAGTTGGTGATGGTTCCACGATGATGCTTATGATGATGATGACGATGAGGGGGGGAGAAGAAGTTGGGCCACGTTTATCCTCGTATTCGTATATATCCGCATTTATGAGTGTTTGTGTTTGTATGAGTGTGTGGCTCTGTCGCTTTTAACTCGTTGAATTGCACTTAAAAAACGAATTAATTGGTGGAAACTGGCAACCGTTATTCTATACAACAGTATAATGAATTTTTAATGAAGAATTTTAACTTCTTTCGTGGCATGTTTTCTACACGTGAGGAAAGATTAACTTTGATTTCAGTTTTCAATTGACGTTTATTATTAGATCTCTATAATCTCTCGCGAAAGAGGACACGAAGAGAGAGAGACAGAGTGAGCGAGTGAGGAGTGAGAGAGAGATACTCTTAAGCATACATTAAAACCTTCAAAGTTTGGATTAAGAAAAATAAAGAAATGCTTCTCATGTCTTCGTTTTTGATTTAGATCAATTTTATAGGTTTTTTTTTACAGCTACACACACAGAGCACAGTGAGTCTGTGTGAGTGTTCCGGTCAATGAGAGAGGTCAAGTCAAAATGTGCTCTCGGTTTCTTTTTCCTTTCTTTCGTTACTATTTTAGAGCTTCTTTTCTCAAATGGGTTCAATTACTTTGCCAGACTCAGAGAGCAACATTAAAGGAGAAGAAGAAGCAGCATCAGCAACAACAACAACAACAACAACAACAGTAAAAACAGCAACAACATCTGCAGCGTGGCTTAAAGTACGAACGAAAGTACAACGCAACGCAACTCATCAGCGTGTAAAAAGAACATAAATATTTTTATATTTATAGCCATGTGTATAGAAGTGTGTATGTGTGTGTGTGTGTGTGTGTGTGTGTTTGTGTGTGTGTGTTTGCTTTATGGTCGTCTCTCCAGTGAGCAATAAAAAACCATCGCTTGCTAAATGAAGACAAAGAATGCAAAAAGTTGTAAAAAAGTATTCCACAAATTTTCTTCAATTTATTACAGCAGGAACATTGTTCTTCTTCTTCTCCGCTATTCGACTGAAGGGATGCTTTAAAAATTTAATTTTTATATTTTAATATTTCACAAAAGAGACTCTCTGCTGTTGCTGTTGTTGCTGTTGTTTCACAGATGCTGTTGCCAAATCACAAAACAAGAGCGAAACAATAATAACAACAACAACAACCGGGATGACTGGAAGAAGAGGAACAAAGGATGTTACGAAAACATCCTTTCGGAGGAAAGAAGAGGAGGAAAAGCTGTTGACTTCAAGTGCCAGTGTTGCCACTTAATGTCAGCTTCCACTTCGAAATACAGCTTCAATTTTCAATTCAATTCCACTCAATTTTTTATGAACGCAATTCTTTTTCATGTTGCCTTCAAAATAAGATAACGTTTCTTGCGTTTGACTGTCATTATTTGTGGAAGTCTGTCCGTCTCTTTCTATCTCTCCCTCTTTCTCTCTTTTCTTCTTCGTTTTTATTATTCCTTAAACAAAACCTTTGAAATATTTTCTTGACATCGACAACGATTCACGTAACAAGATTGTTCTCAAGAAGGCTCGGAGTAGGAAAGAGAGAGGGATAGAAAGGTGGGAGGGAGAGAGAAGGAAGGGAAGACGCAAACAAAACATGTTTCGTAGAACGTCGCTCTAGCGGAAGCTTTCAATACAGAGGAACCCTTCAATCGATGATGATCGATGATTCAATATTTCTCAGAACCGAAAGAAATTTTTTCCCGACATTTTTCGCTACATCTTTTACACTCCAATGTTGTTGTTCTTGTTGCTGCAATCAAATTGTGGCCTTTCAATTTTTCTTTATTTGCTTATTAGGTTTTTATAAGTTTTTTCGAATGCTTTATTCATGTATTCTTTGTTGTTCGTTTAAATTTCTTATGCATTAAAAATTACTTGGTTTCCTTTTGTTCTAAATTTTCGTGTTATTTTTATAACACTTTTCCTGGCTAAGAGCAACAACAACAACAAAGGCACTAAACTAAACATAAGCAAACACACACACATACTCACATACAGTATTTTAGTGCTTCTGTAGCGCTTTTATTATGTTGACGATAGAAGAAGTAATCATTTTAAGTTTCAACGTTTTTCCGGATTCGGACTTTCTTTGGATTGTCTTAAAATGCAATCGTCAAAGCTTAACGTCAGCTTATTTGGCTAATAGTTTTATTTTTGCGAACCAACAACGCTTTCGAATGGATTCGCGAATCACTCATCACTCATACGTCACGTTGTACAAATCGTAGAGAAACTGAAAGCATTGCCCAAAATTATAGCTTAGCAAGGTTGCATTAACGAACATGAGATTGAATCAGGATTCTGTTAAACTGAAGTCATAAAAAGAAACGGGAAGTAACAACGTCGAACTGAATGACTTCCTTTAAACAAAGATTTGTACGCACTTTTATAACACTCAGAGAAACACCCTTGTCCTCAGGCAGAGACACACATACGCACACATACTCAACACATACGCATACATACTCACATAAGAGCGGACTGATGTACAGATCAAATTTAATGATAAGTTATGTGAATGTTGTGGGCTTCATCGTGATTACCATCTAGCTAAATATATTAACTGGCGTTTTGTTTTTGTTTTTTCTACGTGTGTATGTGCGTGTGTGTATTTGTATGAGATCGTGGTTGTATGTGTTTGTTTGCCTGCGGTTATGATTGTACGTCTACGTGTATGTATGTGTGTGTGTGGTTGTGTTTGCATTTTTGAACCTGTTTGTTTTTCGGTCTACGAAATCTTCAGATAAACTAAATTTAATGAAAATTTATTTATTTAGTTTAGTGGAAAAAAAGTCAAAATGGCATCTGAAATCTTAATGTAAAGCAAGCACAATAAATTCCTACTTGTGCCATTTTTTCACATTAAATATATTATTTTATATCATTTGAAATGGAAGTTTTAACGAAATGAACAAATAATAAACACAAAACAAAGAATTTTCAAGAAATTACTTTCAACACACACACACAGACACCCTCTCAATCACTCACACCAACATATGAGTTGTTCACAGACACACTTCAATCGATACGGTTTCTTTTACAGGTGCTACGGGTATTTTTAGAGATTTCAAATAAAGCAATTTTCTTGGGAAAGAGACAGAAAAATTATTCACGAATCGAAATCAGACACTAATGACATCATTTCAGCGTTAAAGCTACTGAGTTAACCAAGCAGCTGCTGCCAACACAGCACAATAAAATAACACAACGCAACGCGTGACGCGCGACTCAAGGAAGCCTGCAAACAACAAACGATGCGAAACGATGGAAACAAACTCTGTGAGGTCTCGAGAGAGGGACGAGAAGGAAGGGTGAATGAAGAGAATCGAGGGGAAGGTATTGAAACCTTCACTGTTTAGAATTTCGTGTGTTTGTTTGTGTGCGAGAAGGATTTTCTTGGGAATTCATTTAAGCACATGCCATTCCTTCAATTCTTGAGCAAATGTTTTAAAGATAAAAAAGGCTTAAAAGATGGTTGAGAAGGTAGCGATTCGGAGATAGAAAGGGATTATAGTAGAAAGGGTGTGGCAGGGTGCGACAGAGAAACAGAGAGTACTTTGGAGTTGAATTTAGCCTCAGTTATGTTGTGGTAGATTATTTCCCAGCGTATTAATTAAAATTTATCCTCTCTTTGATGTTCTTCATCGGTCCCGTTTAGCGAGTGCCAACCTTTAAATCATCGCCATGAAAAGAAGGCATCCGGCATTTAAGCAGCTGCCCAGAATCTACCCATCATCATCATCTGCTGCCGCTTCATTTATTTACTTCATATTTTCTTCTTCATTTTCTTATCTTTTGTTTTATATTCATTAGCTAAACAATTATTTAAAGAATGTTCTCGGTTAAAACAAATGCGCTTTAACAAAACACAACGCGGTACTAATTTCAAATAATAAATTAAACGGCCTCCAACGATTAGCAGCGCCGTAGCAGTGACGTCAACAAAATGGCGGCTCATCATTGAAGCAACGACGAGTGTTCGACCAGGTCGTCCGTCCGCGTTTTCTTCTTTCTGGCCACAAGCGTTGCTAATTTGTGTTTATTACTTGACAGGAGAGATAAACAATCAGGAGACGAAGCAGCAACAGGATAGAAAACAGCTGCAGGACACACGTTGGCCGGAGATCCACCATCGACGGCAGCGCATCCGAGTTGCTACGTTGAGGGACCCTTTTCGGGCATTCATTTGCTTGGTTTCTTGCTTACTTTTTGCTTATTACTATTTTTCAGTTTTTTAGATTGAACTACTCTCTTAACTGCTCTTCTGCTTAACTTTTAAAGCATTTCAATGTTATTCGTTGTACTCATCTTTTTCTAGATTAAATGAATCTTTTTTGGCACAAAGAAAATCATTTCGAAAAGTTTGAATTTACGGAGGCAAATAATTAAAATTCTATATTAAAATTTTATCCCTACATCATTAAAAAGGAAATTAAAATAAAACAAAACCATTTTTACTATAATAAAATATTAATAAATTACAGTATTACAGTATTATTACAGAATTTCTTTCCGTCTGATGAATAAAACTTAAAACATTTAATGAAGCTTCATTTTCAGGACTTTTTACAGGGTTTTCTCCACAAAAAAGGAGGGTATATAGAGAAAGGTACAGAGGGAGAGAGAGAGAGAGAATAGTTTTAAAACTTCTTCGTATTTCATTAGATTTCATTCGCATTTTTCATTAACAAACTTCCAGCTATGTTTTCATGCTTTTATGTTAATAATATGAGAATATCTGTGAATGTGAACGTATATTTGTATGTATGTATGTACATATGATTGCATGTATATATGTATGTATGTGTGTATGTGTGTGTATCAGTTAGTTCCTTAGACGGTTGATTAGTTAGCGGTTTCAAATGGATTTTCGTTTCGCGTCCAAGCAGCTCCTCCTCGTTTCTGTTTCTGTTTCTTTTTTTGGGGGGCAGGGGGCGGTTTTGATCTTTTTTAATGCTTACTGCAGTCGGCTTCATCGGATTTGTCTCTGCAGTCGGGGCTGCCGTCGCACATCCAGCTGCGTGGGATGCACTGCTCACCGTTGCGGCATCTGAACTGCGATGCGCTACAAAAATGCACTACAAAAAAAGCAGGTGCGACATTTTGCAAGAACAGCAAAAGAAACGGTTTTTTAATTTTGATTTCGTGAAAAATTAAACATTAAAATATTCTCTTAAATTAATAATAATTCCTTTAAAGACCCAAAAGACTTTATTATTTTTTGAAGCATCTTCTTAATCATTTTATTATCAGTCCTTTTCTTCTATTATTCAATTGAATATATTAGCTGCATCTTAAATGTATTGTATATGCGCTTAAATACAGAAAAACTTACTGCACATGGCTGAATCCTCATCGGAACCATCGGAGCAGTCGTTCTCCTGATCGCAACGCCACTGACTCGATATACAGTTGCCATTCCGGCACCTGAACTGGTCGCTCCGACAGGTCGTTTCTACAAGAGAGGGGGGGAGAGAGGGAGGGAAAACATCGAATAAATTCATTTTGCTTATTATTATTATTGACATTTTTATTGACATTTGAAGTAAAAATATGAGAATAATTCAATTTCTTTGACTAAATATCCTTAAATGAAGGGAATGCTTAATTTAACGATTTTCTGGAAAAAGGTTCCTTTTTTGCATTTATATGAGTTATGAGACATTATGATAGATTCGTTTTCAAGAAGAACAGAAAATATTTGAAGCTTTGAACGTTCAACCTTCAGCTTTGAGGTCTCTTTTTTGATAAAATGTCCACAGATTAAAATTTTATATGAATGTAAAAAGTTAAAAAAATAAATTAAATGCAATTTAAAAGGAAAATTAACAAAATTCAGACATTTTTAAGAGATCGCTTTTTTGTGCTTTACTGATTTTATTTTAATTTGATTAGCAAATCATTGCAATCTACTTTATTATCCATTTATTCATCTTTAAGCATCGAATTAAGCGCCAACGCATGAAAGCACGCACAACGGACACGCAAACACACACCGGCACACACACACGCATACAGACAGACAAAGACAAAGAAAGACAACAAAGCCAGACAAAGTAAAAAAACACACACACGCATACAGACAAAGAAAAAAACACACCCACGCAGACAGACAAAGAAAAAGCACACACACGCAAGAAGACAAAGAAAAAACACACACACGCATATGAAAAGAAGCATTAAAACTGGCTTAGAGAATGGGGAGAAAATTTAAATACAGAAAAACAACACCCACACAGATACACACCCACAGCAACAACCGTTAGTCCGGAACATCGGCCTCATGCTGAACACTGCAAATAATAGACTCCGATTGGCCCGATCCAAACACCGATAACACCCGGTGTAGTTGATGGTTCATCGGCAATAAAAGGAACCACAGCAACAACAACAACAACAACAAAGAACAACAGACAACAACAGACAACAACAAGACAAGCAATAGAATGATCAAGCTGAGCATCAACGTCTGAACTCCGAGTTTATGTGGTGCGTGACTCGAAAACCGTAGCAAATAAGCACCAAAATAATGCGTGTCACGTGCTGCTGTTGCTGCTGCTGCCGTTTTTTCTTAGTTGTTAACATAAATCGTTGTAGTTTTAACATAGCTTATTGTTGGGCTCTTCTTTCTTTCCTTTGTTGCTCTTTGTTAATTTTTTTATCCTTTCTTTATTTTATATACGTTTTTAATATGCTTCCATTTATAACATCAAAAACAATTTAAGCGGGTGGCTTCTCTCTCTCTCTCTTCTTCCCTCCCTCTCACTCTCCCTTCGTTCTTTCCACTGCGCCACCCACCCTCCCCCCCTTCCTGCCGCCTTCCTTCCTGCCCTGTTGATGATTTAGTAATTGTAAATAAAGCTCATTGCTCAAGGCATGACATTCCAACAACAACGAAAACAACAACAACGAAAACAACAACAATAACAACACTCAAAAGATAAACAAACCGAGCACAGCACGCATAGACTCCCATAATCATCCCCATTATCGTCATCATCTTACAGTATCGTGGGACAACCCGGTTGGTTGTCTGAATGGCTGCGTTTTCCTTCAAACCACACCGAAGTCCCGTCGAACCTGACGTCGGTAGTGTACAAAAAATACACCTAAAATTCGTGAGGCTCGTGAGACTCATGAAACTCCAATCATCGCAGTTTGAAGCTGTGCGAAACTGTGCGTTACTCGTAGCATGTCTGAAGAGTTCAGAGTTCAAGAGATGAGATTATTCATGAGTTGGTCCAAGAGTTGTGCATGTGAGTCCACGTTGGTCACACTGCCGAGGCTCGGAGTTCACCTAAATCGTCGTCGGGCTGAGAATGTAATTAAATGAAAGTAGACAGGACCACGTTTGGTCTGAGGTTGTCTGCGTGTCCGTGAAGTTTCTCTAAGTTTTTTCTGGAAGGGATCTGAAGTGGGTTGGATAGACTTTTAATCTACTACGGATACGGAAAGAGTCAGTGGGGATCTGCATAGAATCAGAGTACGTCTGGGTGCATTTGGGGTTCGATTAATCTAAGCTACAATTCATAATCTACAAGATGACTAAAGTGGTCAAAAGCGGGCCAGTGAATATCTGAATTGGTATGAGAAGATCCTTTCTGCCTCCCTCCCTTCCACAAGATTTATTCAGAATAAAAATAATAATAACAAAAACGCTTGCGAATTCGTTTTTTTGACGCTGATGTCGAGAAAACGCTGCCTGAGTTGACATCCATGCATGAGAATCGTTACGAAAACAAGAAATATTGACTGTATTCTGAATCCCGCAATAACAACAACAACAACAACAACCGATTCACATGCATAACCTAAAAAAGCTTGAGCTCAACGTAAGCACAGCATCGTTTTTATTCTAATATCTATTCATGAATTCGAAACGTTATCTATTCATGAATCCCTGAAACATGAGTCGATATCCATTCGTTTTTTGCGGAAAGTGAGGAAGGAGCGGGTACGATTAAATATCCTCGTTGGCCATAAACAAGAAGATTCCGATCTGAATATTTTCAAACATTTCTTAAATTAATACAAAATGTAATTAAAATGTTAAATAATTTTAAAATTTTTCAGTTTTTCTGATCATTAACCGCCATTAAAGTAACTCGAAATTTTAAAAACTCATTCGGAATTCAATTGAAAATGCGAAAAGCTTTCAAAACTCTCAAATTTTGAATAACTTGCGTAGAATTCCTGGAAATATTAGTTCAGAATGTTCATTAGACCGGTCCTTATTTCTTTTTTTTCGAATTCGAATGACGGCAAGCGCTAAAACCATTTTATTTGATCCTAAAAATACACAAAAAAAATTTGAGCTTGATTGGACAATTTTTAGCCGTGCCCCCGCCAACATTGAAATGTTTTTCCCCGGTTTTTCTTGAAATGTATCTGGCAGCCCTGTTGGTAAGTACTTATTGAAATGTGTGTGTGTGCGTTTGGCAAATGTGACACACACTCTCTCTTTTTTTGTGGCGGCCCAGTACTGTGTTGTTGTTGTGTACGTCTGACGAAAATTCGCATAAATAAATCATTTTGTATTGCAACTTTCACACGTGGAGATCGACGAATTTAGTGAAATCGTGAAGTTCAAACAAAAAAATTTAAAAGAATATTGTCCAAAAGATTACCTTTAAAAAATTGAACAAATAAATTTTAAAATTAAAAATCCAAAGCGATGACAACCAAAAGATTTCGATCGGATGATGATATTATGTTAATTGGCGTAATTGACCACCAAATTACTGGAGTTAATTACCAGGAAGAAAACAAGTGCTACAAGTTTTATTTTATAATTTAAGAATAGTTGGTTTAAATTTAAGAGAAAGTTCTAAATTAGTTGTTGCTGAGGTTAGTACGTTTTGGCAAAAAGCACGAATTCCAACACACCATGAAAAACTGCAACTGCATTGAGAAGCTGGAAAAATTATACAACGAGTGGAGAGATATTACAAAGCATCATGGTCGAAAAACAGAATGTCAAAACAGGAAAGAAACTGAATTTCAAGATAAATTACATGATTTATTCGATATTGCACACGCAAACGCGATAGAATTAATTAAAATACAAGAAGACAAAGAGTTCTTAAAAAAGCAACGAGAAAAAGGAAGACCAGGTTGTATGCTAGGAACGGATAGAATTGTCATGCAGAAAGAAAAGCGAAAGGCAGTCCAGAAAGAACAAGAAAACCAGCGTCGAATAAAAGAAGATGAACGAAAAGAGTTATATGAACAACATACTCAAAGAGGTATACAATTAAGAATTATATCCTTTAAGCAAATCAGAATTATTGTTGTAAAACAGGTATGATTGACATTGACGACGAAAACGATATTGAAGTTGTAGCATCAACATCAGCAGGAAATGCATATCCAGGTATATCAGGTATATCCAGAGGTAAAACAAATTTGTTTACACCAAGACTGCTTTCAACTTTGGATAAGTGGAAAGCGAATAATAACTAATCCAACAAATATCGACACATTTGCGCAAAAAGATTTAAGCGATTTTGTAAATTCCAATACACACGCGTTCTTTGATCGCTTAGAAATTTCAAAAGAATTTTTGCAAGTCGATCCGTCGGATTGGAACAATTCCTTTTTCAAGTGGTTAAAGAATATAACATGAATTATCCCACTTTTAAAAAGACTTCACTATTAAATTAAAATAATATTAATGTTACTATGAGTATGTAATTAATAAAAATATTTCAGTTTATTCTTACTTTTCAAATAAATGCAAATAAAATAAAAAAATATATTTTTTTTTGCCTTATTTCTCATAATAAAAACAAAAAGGTGCTTGGGGCACGGCTAAAAATTATCCAATCGTTGTCAAATTTTTTTTTATGCTTTGTGAGACTAAAACGAATATTTTTAGCGCTTGCCGTAACATATATTCGAGAAAATAAATTTGTCCATATAAATAAGGACCGGTCTAATGTTCATGTTCATGTGCTTCGGGCTTCCGTGTTCCTCTTATTGTGTGCTGGCAGACGCCATCCACAAAAAAATTACAATCCTCTTTCGATGAGTTCGTGGAAAGCACTCAGCGGATTTTCCGCAGATCAACTTTCAATACACTCTCCACACTGAGTACACACTGAGTACCTATAAAAGCATAAAACATGGAAACATCGAACAACATTGCGCACGATGTTGAGTTCGAGGTTCAACATTTCGATTCTTTCGAGTTCGACGCTATTCAAATGCATCAAAACAAAGAAGCTTAAATAAAAGCGCCTGGATTTTGAATTGAAGCTTGAGGAAAAAATAATTATTAATAATTTTTTGCGCTCATTGTTTATGCGGAAACGCAACAAGAAATTTCCAAATCATCTCATTTCCACGATGCATTACATTCAAGAGGACATTTTATTGGACTGTCTGTTTGTTTGTCAGCTGATTGATTGATGATAACCGTCATTAATTACGATTTCTTTTTTATTTTTGAATTCTTTTTTCATTTCGGTATCTTGTTTTTCCTGAAGCGATTTAATTGTGATTTCTTTCATTAAACATACCGTAGAATAGAAATAATTTCTAAGGCAAAAACCATAATTTTTGTAGATGTTTTTCGAGATGATTTTTCGTCTGTTTCTTCGAGAGAAGAGCAGCAGTAAATCAGTCAGTCAGTCAGTCAGTCAGTCACTCAATCCTTGAATTAGGCAGAAATGAAATTAAATGAAAACATTTCTGGTGCTTATTTAAAATTCAGTGACATGGTTTCGCAAGAACTCGCAAATCCTGTGCGAAATAATAAGAAAATAAAATCTTTGCTCTCTCTCTCTCTCTCTCTCTCTCTCTCTCTCTCTCTTTAGTTGAATCTGCGACTGATGACTTTCTGAGAAAATTAACATACCGTCTCTTTTTCTTTTTGGGAGCTCTGTGAGAACTTTTGCATGCACAAATAAAACGTGACAAAGTGGCAACGCTGCTGTGTAACAAATTTAAACAGAATACGTTCCAAAGCCGTGACCAAGCATGAAATTTAAATAGAAAACGAATTTATTATACACATTTATACCACACACACATACGTGCATATGTCTCTATACACACACACACACACAGGGGGAAAGAGAGTGAGAGGGAGAGTGAGAAACAGCGGAGAGCAAGCATGAAAAAGGGACAGAAAAAGCAGAATTTTTTGTAGAAAATTTTAAAAATTCCACTAACATGGTTGTAGATAAAATATTATTAGTGTTGTTGTTGTTATTGTTATTATACAATAATATTACATTTCCTTTTATTGTTGTTGCTACTATTGTGTTTCTTGTTCGTATTGTTTATGTTATTAGAGCTACTTTTGTTGTATTGCTGTAGTAGTTGTTGTTATTAAAGAATTGTTGTTGCATTTAAAAAAAAACCTTAAAATTTTATCGAAAGATTATAAAAGTTTATATGTACAAATATAGATTATATATCGATACAAATCGGGTCAAAATACTGCGGTGGTGACTGCAAAATGTTTTGCGTTTCCATTCCGAAGTGTATTTAGTGAATGCTATTAAATTTAGTTAGCAGATCATGCAGTTGAACGAAGCGAATGAATGAGTTGCGATGCGTGCCTCATATGAAGCATGAATGAATTCGATTTCGAGGCAACGCAATTGCGTACCGATTGCGGGGTCCGATTGGATCCGATTGTCCCCGATTTGATTGGCTTTATTATGTCGGCAGCGAGCAAAAATTAATTATTTCCGAACACTTAAAATTGCCGTCAATTTACACACACACACACATGCACACACGTACACACACACAGATCCACACTCACTGATGCACCAATACATACAGCATTAACGTTGTTATTTGCGAACAGATTCTGTTGTAATTGCAAAGTTTTTTGTTTGTGTTTCACTCTAATTTACACACACAGACACACAATTCAATGCATGTGTGTGTGTGCAAGTGTACATGTGAGTGCATGCTAATCTGTGTTTGTATTCAATGCTTCATGTCCACCCTTTCATTATTTTCGACATCATACTTCGAGCTACTGTTTTATTGCAGTTGTTGTTGTCGTTCTGCTCTTCTCGTTCTGTTAATGTCATTGTTGTTGTCACTGTTGTTATTGTTGTTGTTGTTGTTGTTATTGTCTCGCTTTTCATTATTTATAGGCGACCAGATTACAGCATTAATTACAACAAAATATATTTGCTCAACGGAACCAGAAGCAATTATCAAGAGTTTACTGTACACAGCGCTACATGTTGTGGACGTTAGTGTCTTATGTGTATATGTGTGTGTGTGTGTGTAATTGAGTGTATGTAGATTACAGATTATAGTGGGTTATAAATTACTCAAATAATTTATTTATGTATTCATTTCAAATCGCTGCTTCAGTGTCTTTTCCGATATATATTCCGTGAATCCGATATAAATTCGAAATCAATACATTATAAGAATATTGTCTCAATATATCAATAATTTAAGAAGCTTATGAACATAAAGAATAACAACAACAACAACAATTCCTTCATTTTTCACATGGAACATGTATAAAATATACGAAAAAACTTTGTTGGGGGCGAAGAAAACACAAGAAATCAGTCAAAAAAGCAGGAAAGAACGAAAGCAAGACTGAACGAAAATTGATAACGGTACAAAATACAACAACATCGACAGTGGAATTTGAAGAGTGAGAAAAAAGGATGAAGTTTGCATTAAAAATCAATCAATCACTCTTAATTCAGTAGATTCGTTGATGATTTGATGACTTTTGGGACTTTTTGCTTTGATATATTTTCATATAATCTCTTACTTCTTCTCTGCTTCTATTTTCTTATCCTTTACTTCCTCTACTTATTCTACTTATTCAATGTTCTAGAAAGACTACATAAAAGAACGTGAAATTCTGTAGTAATAAAAGCCGTAAAAGCAATTTAAAGAAACAAAAACTGCACTAAACTTTAAAGGAAAAAAATTATTATTATGATTTCACTAATTGTATTGTATTTCTATACATTTTTAAGGTGAATATTTTACACTGCAGAACGAGTGTATACATGAATCTATAATATAGATTCATTTATATAGATAGATAGATATATATAGATTCTATTCATATAGATTCTATATGAATGAATACACTGAATGTTACTCTAAAATGTTAGTGTTAAGTGTGACTTTGTTAGTGTACTGTAAAATGTTTACTGTTGTTTGAAAATGGAACATTGTTGTTGTTTTCTTAAATGTGATTTTGTTGTTTAACTTGTTAAAGTGTTAAGTAATGCGTAATGAAGTATAAGAGTAAAAGGGACAAAGAGTGTTCCGATTAAGCGCGAAACATTCTGTAAACGATGCTGCAACATTTCACGTAATTTTTCACTGCGCGTAACGGAGTAAAACTATAAACTTCAAATGCATAGAAGGAAAGAGATAGAGACAGAGAGAGAGAGAGAGAGAGAAAGAATCCGAAAATGAAAACAACCTTTAAAGAAAGTAATTGATTATTAAGAAAATACGGTCTCAACAATATTCGTTTACACACATAAGAATAGAGTTTTGATGGATCTCGTTTATTAGTCCATCATACTTTCGCGAACGGAAGGAAGTCATAAATCTATTGCAATACATATTATATAATAAAATTGAATGAAAACACTTCATCCATTGTTATTCCTTCAGAGATTGTATCCCGATTGTTCTACCGACATTTTCTAGTGATGAAAAGTTGTTAAATAAGATTGTTCCTGGTTTCTGCAGCTTGTTTTCTCCGCGATTCCTTCATCGACGCACACAACACATCCTCGTATTTTTTCATAATTAAACTTTTAATTGGACTTCAAATTATTTTGCAATACTAAAGTTTTATCTTTTTCGTGTATGTCTCAAATTAGCCAGAATATTTAACTTTTGTTTTCAATCTTTATGTTTTAATTTAAGATTTTGAAATGCGAAAAGTGTATATCCAACCCCTCACTCGCCTCTATGATCCTCTTCCCGTCATCCTTCTGACGAAAGTACGACGAAAGTTTTGCATCGTTTTTTACTTGTTTCTAAGCTGCACTTAGTCCACGTTGCTTCGCTCAAATGACGGCGATGTTCGTGGCGTGTTTTCCCCAGCTACTTCCCCCCTTTCCCCCGTAGCCACGAACGTTTCTGAAGGATCAACGAACAAACATGCTCGTCCTGCAGCTTCGTGTTCGAAACTTTAATCTTGGATCTGTTTTTCTTACCGAAAGTTCTCGGAACATGAGTTGGTAAAAACAAATGAGATCATTTTAAGCACATACAAGAAGGTGAAGACGAAGAAGGCGAAGAAGAAGAAGAACACGAACCAGAAGAAGGCGAAGAAGATGAAGAAGACGAGGCAGAAGAAGGCGAAGAAGATGACGAATGAGAACGAAACCAATAAAGACAACAGCGATACTGTTTACGAAACCAAGACACAACCTCGAAATACCACTCAATCATAACTGCGAAATACTTAATTAGAACTGCAAAACTTAAGCGTTTTAGTTGATCAGTTAATGAATGTATTCGTATGTGTGAGTAGATGATAAGTAGATGGATGAATGGATGGACTGAGTTGCTTTTGAAGTCAACTGAGTGAATTGATGATGATTGCAATTGAATCGTTAAAAAATTCATTTGCGAAGTTTATGAATATGAAAGCGAATGTTAATATGCTCTAATGAATATTATTCTCTATTGCAGCTTCTTCTTCGTCCCCTTCTTCCCCCCACACCCTTCCTTGGCTGCTTTCTTTCACTTTTCTAACTTTTCCACTTCGTTTTGTTCGAACATCCTCTAATTTTTTGTGATTCGGTTGTGTGACATTCAACACCAAATTAAGACAAAAGTACACACTGGGTTGTTGTTGTTGTTGTTGTTCTCAGAGCTACCATCTGCGCTACCTGACAGTTTGTGCTCCTAGAAATTCATTGCTTCATTCATTTGCCCCGCATTCTACACACAGAAACATACACACGAATACACACACACACACACATTGAGGTCGGTCGGAGTGTTGTGGCCTTTGTTGTTATTGTTGCCTGGAAAAATGTTTAAATTTCATCAGCTTCAGTTGCTCGAGGTGTTGAATTTTAAATACAAGAAATAACAATAAATTGTACATCAACAACAACAATAACACTACTATTAGTAACACTACACACAACAACAAAATAACTGAACATATCGAGTTAATGTTATCCTTTGGAGGCTTTTCTCCCCGGAGTGTTATTTATATGAAAATGCTTTGTTATTTAAAAATTAATTCTCGCCACTTAAGACCACATTTGACCCCATATGACCCCATCATGAGTGGTTTCAAAAATTTACATTTTATCACAGTCACGTTCCTCTCGATTTCAGTGGCTTCAAATCGTTAAATTATTGAAAATTTCAAATTTTAATTTGGATTTTTTATGTATTCGTATATCGTATAAAACGGGTTTGCAGACTTAACTTATCGAAGTTTTTCTTAATATATTTTTCTTAATATATATAATTGACTTAATATATCGAAGATTTCGATTTGATGCAAACTTATGGTGGAGCTTCATAATCAGCTTATGTAACAGTCGAGGCTACGAGCGAACGAAACCCCTCGACACTTCCACCTTCCGCTTTAATTACAATGAATTCTCACAGCAGCAGACTTGAAATCTATCAAAAGTCGTAGCGTCCTTGGAAATCCTTGCGTTATCGCTTCGCACCAGCTGCCGCCACTCCAGAGTGCATCACAAACACACCAACACACACGTGTACATGCACACACACACGCACAGAATATACACACATGGAGGGTGTACTCTTTTACAGGGTGTAGCTAAGACATCGACTCTCGAATGCGTTGCAGCGATTCTCAATTCAACATCGACACATTAACGAAACCCAATAAAAAAAGTTTAACTTGATAAGTTACGGTCTAGTGAATAGCGCCGTCTACACCAACTCATACATACACACACACACACACACATACAGCCCCCTGCAATGCACAGGCTCAGAATCAGAATCATAAAAAAGGACTTTCATTGCACACAGAGATCTCTAGACTCCAAGGTTACTATACATCATGAAGAGTGTAGGTGGGTGACAGAGAGAGAGAGAGAGAGGGAGAGAGAGGGAGGCAGAGCGAGAGGGAGGCAGAGTGAGAGAGAGACACGAGCGAGCGAGCGGGTTGCACTTCTCTACGTTGCAAAGGCGTTTAAGTGGTAGGTAAAAATGTAATCACTGCGGGGAAACTACGCTTTATTGAAGCACTGGAGTGGAGCGTATAGAGAGACAGAGAGAGAGAGAGAGAGAAGAAAAGCCAAAGAGGGTGACAACGAGAGGAAGAAAGAGAGAGAGAACGGCAAAAGTAGAACGGAAAACAGCGTGGTAGAGTAGAAAATTGCTTACGTGTGGCTCCTACCTTTTCTTGTTCTCCTTTTTATTCTCCTTCTTCTTCTTAGCGTTTATAGTAAAAGTGTTTTTCTTTTTTCTATTTGAATTTCAATCTTTTAAACAATCTCGTTCTTCTTCGTGGCTTTTAGCATAGAAAAGTGGCAGAATATTAAAGTTTATAAGTAGTTGGAGTAAATTAATGCATCTGTTCAGATCAGAGTATAATTCGCGAGGTGAAAGTAGTTTAACCTCTTTAAGATTAACTTTTAGACTTTTAACACTTTCACTGTACTGCGATTTTTATTTACAATATTTTTTTGATGACAAGCAATTTTTGCAACACGATTTTCTTTGTTTCTCAAATAGTATTCTGTTCTACTCGATATTCTATTCGAAGTTCTCTAATCGATGTTCTACTCGATATTTTACTCGATGCCATACTCGGTTTTCCACTCGATGTCATACTCGATTTTCCACTCGATGTCATACTCGATTCTCTACTCGATGTCATACTCGATGTTCTACTCGATGTCATACTCGCTGCTATACTCCATGTTCTACTCGATGATCCATTTGAATTTCGATTTAATGCTCTTCTCCTCCTTACTTTTAAACTATAGACTTTGCACGAAGCTGTACCAATACTAAAACCTTTCTTGATGCTGAATTTTATTTGTTTTTCTTTATGAAGTTTTTATTTCGCTGGAATCAAGTGAACTCAACACAATTCAACTGAAAAGACTCCTCATATCATCCAATGAAACCGCCCCAGTGTTACTATGGAACACAACAAAAAACACGAACACGCACTCAAAAACTCGATACACTTAAAAGACTGTCGCACACATTCACAGAAACCAAAGCTTATTAAAAGATTTTCAAACTTTCTTCCGCTTCAACTTCAACCATTTCTTTTTTCTCTATACCACTCTTTTTTTTTACTAACCTTCAAACAATCCCTTGCTCTTTCTCTCCTTGAACGATGGCCGTAACGACTTCTTTGTAACTTTCAACTTTAAATCAAGCGGACAAGAAACAAAAGATGCCAATAGGATACCCCAATCAAGGGTCGATTCAGACGTCAAGGAGGGAAAGACCAACAACAACAACAACCAAAACTATTTCCTGAACTCCAGAAGTAGTTACTATACTATGTTCTGTATACTATACATAGAACCTTGCAATCACCAGACGAATGTACGTGGATGTGGACATAGAAGAGAAAATGAATATAATACGAACAACCGTAAATAAATAAAGCACAAAACGGAAAATCGAAAGCGTTTAAACGAAAAACGTCTTCGATTAGCGATTTATCGGGTTAGGATGCGATAGAAATGTACACGAAGTACGAGTAACTGTTACAACACGATGTACAGGCACATGAATTCATACCTTTGCGAAATGGAAGAAGAAGCAGAAGTAGAAGGAAGAAACGGAAGCAGTTCTACAAAGCAGCAGATGCTGCGCTGCAGGCTGACAGAAACCACTGCAGTACTTAACGGTGATATCTTCTAGTAGCTGTTGTTGGTGCTTCTAATCTACTTTATTTTATTGCTGTAGTGGCGTTTGTTGTTATCTTTCTTGTTGTTGTTGTTGTTGTTGTTATACTTTTCTGTCTTCGAAGTGTGTGTATAACATGTTTTCCTCCCGCTGCCTCACGCGAGAGAGAGAGAGATACGACGACGCCCTTCTGTCTTTTTACTAAACCAATAAATAAGTTCTCTACTACTTTTCTCTATCGATTCACTAACATATCCCGCAATTTCTTGGTTTTTTTGAAACTAGGTATGAAGAGAGATAGAGTGAGAAAGAAGCAGGAAAAAAGAAGGACGGAGATGGGTCATGGAGGTCAGGACTGGATGAATGGTTGGATTCTTAAAAATGTTACTCTTTTCGGCAGCATATTGAAAAGTTTACGACGCTGGTGATGAATAAAATAACAACACGATGAAGAAAAATGATGACTTTTTTTAATAACAAACCATTTCACAAGGATATTAATACTATTTGTGGTTGTTGTTGTTGTTTGTGTTTTAATACGTAAGGCGCTTTACGAGACTTGCCACCTCGTAAAATGGCAAGAAATTACTTTTAGTGGCGCTGCTAAAACCGTAGTGAGGTCAAAAAGTAGCTGTAGAAAATATCAGAGAGGAGAGGAGAGTAAGATGAGGATAGGGTATCAAGTCCAGTTGTATGCACTACATTCTTCCCACTTAATATTAATTTGAACTCTCTTTTTTTTAAATACAATATCGAAACCGACATTGAATGACATCTTTTCACAGTATTTTGAGAACCACAAAAACAGAAACATAGACCGGGTATTATGAGAGATCATGTGACAATAAATGGGCGTGATCTGTCCACTTTTGTGTATAGAACTCTACGGCATAAGAATGATTTTATTTGATTGGGTTACTATACTTTGACAACAACAGAAAACAGGAACAAAAACAACAACAAACTATAACATTCTCAATATCCTTGATGGTAAAACACATTACACAACACATACACAACAGGAATCGTATTTCACACACATCGTATATAATCTATAAAAGTCATGGCACTTGAAGTATTAATAAAATATCTCAAGTATTACTTTCACCCTACCAAATGCTCCGTAGCCCCCCATCGTATATCCATCGAGCCAACTTCACTTAACAATACTCGTATTTTACTCCAAAACACGCTTCTGCTTCATCTTATTTTTCTTCTTCTTGCCTGTCGTTCCTGCTTTCTCCATCTTTCTTTTTATTGGCATTCTACACATCAAATGTTTATGCTTCAGCGCGTATTTTTTTAAAGCAAGAGTCGAAAAAGGGAAAAAGGTAGGAAAATAAATAAAATTTCAAAGCGTTGGACAGGAAGAACAGCAGGGAGGAAGAGAGAGACACATAAAATGTAAGCTTAAGAAAAAATCCCACACAGAAAAAGAAAGAAAATTGCTTGGAAACCTGAGCAATTCAATTTTCCCTCCTCGTATATACAATTACTCAATTAACTTTAGTGAGCTTTCTTAAGAGACTTAAGTAGTTATTGTGTAGCTTTTAATTCAAATCAAAATGTGATACACATGTTTTCCAGATTCAAGTTGAGTTGACAGTAACACTTGTTGATTAAGACAACAACCTCCATAATTATTTCCTCTGTCTCTTTCCATTTAAGCCGCTCTTCCTTTCTCTCTGGAGTAAACTGTAGCTTCAATGTTGCTTGTCTGAGTACTTGTCCACTCATATTTTCTTCCGTTCTCACCATCCCCCGTCTTTCAACCTATATTCCTACAACTCTTTTTTTATGTCTAACTTTTCCCCAATCTTATTTCCTGTCACTATTCTTGAGTGGACTTCATTTAATATTTGCACTTTTATGGTAAGAATGACCTTATTTCCTCCACTCGTTTTCCCTAACGACTCTTCTCACACCCATCTCTTTCCCTCCCTCTCCCTCTTTCTTTTTCCCCATGATTCATCTATTTTTCATCACATCACCAGCTCTCGTACCTTTTTCTACTTGACTTTTATTTTTGTTCTCTTCCCTGACTTCCTTCCTTTAACACGTCATTTTACAAGCTTACCGGATAGGAAATTTTGCCTTCCCCTCTTCTTCCTCTCTCTCTCACACTCTTTCTTCCTTTCTCTCTCACACACTCCAAGTATAACTCGGCCCTGTCCTCTCTCGTCGTGTACTTTTCTTGAATCAACTCTCAACCACAAATATTTTGCTTGTGTGCTCTTTTATAACTGTAAGAGACCTCTTACATATCTTAGCGCTTTAGCACTCTTTGTCCCTTCCTCCTCACTCTCCTCTCCGTTTCCTCCGAGTCTACTCACTCAGAAGGTTCCCAACTGTCGTTAATGTCATTTTTTTATTTCAATACTATTTGATTTCACTCATGAAGTTGTCACCAGACGAAAGAAAGGGGAAGAAGAAATGAACACTTTCGTCCCTGTCGTCGACCTCGTCCTTGTCTGTCTTAGTTGGAGACTCCTGTCTGAGACGCTGGACTCCTTCGTCACATCGCCACGAGGGTACTTCGGTGAAAAACACGTTCAAATAATGCAAACATTTCCGTCTCAGGGTGAGGTTGTTTTGCTACCAGATACTATCAGCTGTTGTAGTGGTTGAGAGAGATAGAGAAGGAGAGAAAGAGAGGGGCAAAGCGTGAGAAACGAAGATGAGTGAGTAATGTTCAGTTAATGGCTCATAATGGATCATTATTCTTGAGCTTCTTGAATGCAACATTTAAAAGTTAATCAGAAATCAACAATCAGAATGCAATTCAGTACTTTTTACTCTTCTAATTTCATTTATTTATTAATCAACTTTTCTCTCAAAAGCTAAAAAGAAAAAAAGCTAACAATCTTAAATATTATATTAACGAGCTTTTTTTAATAAGTTTCTCATCCTTAATTCATT
This sequence comes from Myopa tessellatipennis, assembly GCA_943737955.2. Lineage (NCBI taxonomy): Eukaryota > Metazoa > Arthropoda > Insecta > Diptera > Conopidae > Myopa > Myopa tessellatipennis. The sequence goes on along the minus strand of OX031314.1, from coordinate 50,538,611 downwards.
TAAACTCATTCATTTTACAACATTTTGCTACAACTTGAATTGACTGCCTTTTCTATCATTCACGAACCTTTTAATTTATTTTACTTACCTTTTATTTTACTTTCTTCCACGCCCGCACTTCCACTAATTTTAATGGTCGGTCGGCAGTGAAAAACACACCATTAAAAAGTTATTAAAAATCTAATAAACTAATTAAGTGAAATGAAAGAAAAACTCGGACTAATGTAATAACAACAACAACAACACACACACACAAATAAAACGCTTTCAAATTTAATTTACTCATGCAGCTTCAAAAGAAAGAAAGGAAAACTGTTGGGAGAAAAGGAGAGAAAATAAAAAACCAATATAATAAGTGATTAAGAAAGAAATAATAATAATAGCAACGACCTCACGAACCGAAAGAAGAAGAAAAAAAAGAAAGAAGAATAGAAGTGCAAAGGAAAAGCGACGGTTGAAAAGAAGAGCGTTGAGAGGCGAGCAGAGGAGGAGAGGGAGATCAGAGCAGAGGAGAGGGTGATCAGAGAAGACGATGAGAAAAGAACAGGAGATGCCATAAAAATGTACATCGAAGAAACAGATTATATTAGATTGTCACTCGCTTTTGTGCATTGTTCTTGTGTTATCTTACCAGCTCCTTCCCCTCTCATGCTTAGTTCGCTTCGTCACCCTTCCCGCCCACTTCGAATCAGCAAACAGAGCACCACGCCTCAAACTCAGTCGCCGATATTAAGTTCAGCATCCATTCAGACCCGTCCATGTAAGGAGTTTATATTCTGTTTCCTTTTTCTTTGTCTCGATTAGAAAGTTGTCGTCGAAAGAGTCTCGAAAGATTAGTTGTGTTCGATGGCAGTGTTCAGGAGAAAGGAAGGGAGGGCTTGGTAAATTTCTTAGCAGACTGTCGGTGTCTTGCCTCTAAAGTATATGAAGTAGTCTAAAGTACACATAGTAATAGTTATGCAAGAAATATATTAACAGTCATGTCCACTATACAGTAACAAAATACACATGTAGTAACAGTTATTTTTACTATCAAAATGCAACACTGTGCATCACTTGGCACTTCGTTTTCCTTCTCGTTTTTCTTCTTCTTGCCCCCTTTCCCTTCCCCGTCACTGTACCCGCACCAAAGCCCTTTGCATATGGCAGCACTTAATCAGTACAAATTACAATTTCCAATTAAATAATGTTTTTGGGCAAAAATAATACAATATTAACAACAACAGCAACTACAAGTATAACAATAACAATCGTTAGCCAACAAAAACGATTAGCAAACGAATTCATCGACTGGACGAATATGAGTACTTGGAACAACTCACAAAGCCAACAACAGTATTAAATGTCAACTCCGCTTAACGTACAGATTCCGTTAGTCCATATGTCAACACTTGCGTACATATTATATATATTCTATATGTATATACGATATATACAAACACTCTATCCCTCTCCCGCCCACAGATTCTCTGATTTCAGGGGTGCATTTCTGAAGCAAAACCCTCTTTGAGCTTAACATCAAATGCGTTCGAGTGGCTTTGGTTGGATTTGTGCATTGAAATAATGAATAAATTACTAAATTAATGAATGAAGGAGCAAATGAAGGAGTGATTAAGGTAATTTTACACTGTTTATTATTGACTTAAGTATATATAATATAATGTGAACGAAAATGTAATGATGTACGTATGTTAATGTAACTTAGGCAATAACTTCTCTAATAACCTGGCTAAAAATATAGCAATATTTAAGATAGATATGAATAAACTTAATTTAATAGTGCCAATAACTCATTTTCGAGCTAACTCAAGTTAGGCGGTTTTGGTTTGAGGCCACGTATTTAAAACCGTTTCGTCTTTGATATTTTTACTTGTGCTGCAAGAAAAATGATGCATATTTTTAGGTGTGCATTAATACTTTACATTTAATTTACTTAATGGCAGAATAAATAAATATTCTTAACTGAATTCAATGAAAGTCACTTTAAGAAAGAGAGGGCCTCACTGTGAGTGATAACGAGCTACATCATTGAATATTTATTCTTAATTAAAGAAAACAACATTTTCTGACTTTTAACTGAACTTCTTTGAACTACTTCAATGCCCTCGAACTTAGTTAAATCTGGAAAAGCATTGCAACTGGGGACGTCCCAGCTTTGCTGCATCCTGCTGTCTCCCTCACCCCCTCCCTCCTTCCCCATCCTCTTTGCCCCAACAAGCAAAATAATTAGGACAAGAAAAATCCTCTTAATAACAGACAAGAGACGAAAAGCAAACAAGAAATACGCCACAAAAAATACGCCACAGAGCGAAAAACTTGCAAAATTAATTTGTAACGAAGCCAGAAATTAGCAAGAAGCGTCACGAGATACGGACAGAAATTCAAATTTTCAAATTTTTCAAAGTACTCAGGATGAATGCTGAGAATTGTTACAAAATAAAATTTGGAACATCAAAATGGTGAAGCTGAAGAGACAAAGAGAGAGAGAGAGAGAGAGAGAGATCTGGAACTTACACAAGATGGAAAAAATAAATTAAATTAAATGAAAAAGAAGAAAAGACAAACGACAAAGAAGAAAAAAGGGTTAAACAGAAGGAAATTCTTAGGCAAACAGAGAAGAGAACAGAAGGAAATCAAAAACATTTAATAAAAAAACCAATAATAAAATAAATTTTGCGTTTGCAGTGACAAAAACTCGTCATCCGTCAACAAAATATGCTTTTTTGTAAAGCCGAGGAAATGTAATCAAATCATTGAATACAACAATATGATGAAAAAAGAATTCTTACTCCTTGGAGCAGGACACCAACGAGGAGGAGGACAGCAATAAAAATTAAACGAGCAACGATTTGCAGCTCGCAAAGTGAAAACCAACTTCGCACAGACTTAAATAAAGAGATGGAAAGGGTCAGAAAGAAGGAAGGAAGCAGAAGGGGAATTGGAAGGATTGAGGTTGGTAATCGGAGCCGATGTAGTAGGAGAACGATGGGGAGGAGGAGGATTGTACACAGCGTTTATGGGATTCATAAATTGTTGCTGCAATGACTTTTATTACAATGAAAACAAAGCGAACCGAATCGTGAACGAAATGCAAACAATTTGCGTATCTTTGGTTTTTCAGAAATAACATATAGAAAAAAGGAGTACATACTGTTGTACTACAAATTCTTCTAGATAACCTGATATCATCAGATACAAATAAAACTTGAGATGGTCTAAAATGGGACGAAAGAAAGGGTTGAAAGATAAAAAAGGGAGACAACTCTTAACAAAGATAACAAATAAATAACAAAGGAACAGCAAAAGATACAAATGAACCTCATAAAAACGAACCCTTTGATGGATAATAACCGAATTGCAATCGTAGACATCCCTGGATAGTCGCCAGGCATTGAATGTAAATCAGCTTCCGACAGATGACAACCTTTGCTGCTCATCCTTCGACACACCTCATCCAACGAGATCGAAGGGACAACTCATCCTCCTCGTTAAATGGCACGCAGCATCGCCAACCATTCAACCCGTGTAACCTCATCTCACTTAGTAAAAACAGTGCACAAATCATTGTGCTATTTGAAAAAATTCTCAACATCATTTTTATTCAGGATAATAATATTATTGCTTTATCAATATCGTTAAAATAAATTTGATTCGACATTTAAGGCTCTCGTTCTGTCGAAGAGAGAAAAATAAACACAAACGCCGAAAGTACATTATAAAAGCAATATCGACAAAAGCGAAGAAAGCCCAAATAAAGGCAATTCGGCATAGAAACCACTCCACATTCAGTGAAGAGGAATAGAAAAAGAACGGCCGTAGAAAACGGAGAAAAAATAAACATCGAAACCATCAAATAAAAATGAAGTGCTTAATAAACACATATAGAGGACCCAATCGAAAAATGGAAATTAAGGAAAAACCCAAACACCACCAACCCGCCCCCCTCTGAAAGAAATAAAAGAAACTTCCTATGGTATCCAGTGACACGTCAAGACTGTTGCAAAGCTTTGCCTTTTGTGTCGTTTAACGTTTCTAAAGAAACAATCATAGAGGAATCTGTATAGAGGTCAAAGAAGAAAAATAAGAGATGGAATTAATTATAATAAAATATATTATTTTATAATATTATACTTTCTAGAAAACGAGGATTTCTTTACCCATCGTATACACAAATTGATTGATTGACTGACTTGATTGATAATGATTTCTTGAATTTCGAAAAAAAGTTTCCTGTTTTCGATTTGATTTTTAATGCAATATCATTATCGATTATATTCAGTAAAATTTTGCTCCTTTAAAATGTTCTCATTTTATTATTTTAAACTCACCGTTATAATTACTAGACAAGGAAGCTGCAGCTCCAGTGGCGAAAATGGACGAGCTTCTCAGACGTGCATGAAAAATGCCGTTAATGAACATCATCCACCAAAATAAATAACGAAATGAATCCATGATGACGATGTTGAAGTTGAATAGACTTTAGTCAATATTGTTGTTTTTATTATTTTTATGGACAATGATGATGGGATAATGGCACGAATATTAAAACAATGTCGTCCTTTTTGAATTAATTCCTTTTATTTAAGTTTGTTGTGTTTATTTTATTTGCTCCTTCTTTTTTAATGTTCCTTGTTCTACTATTTCCGTTATATTATATTTGTGACTATTTATAATAGTTTTCCCACTTTTCAGTTTCAGATTAAGTACACGAAGAACTATCAGGGTTTTTATAGAACTATACATACATACATATATTGCAATAATATTATATATATGTACATATATCTATGTATGTTTGTACACAAATGCTGTTTTAAATTTTTGAAATATTCCGCGTTCAATATTTGTTCAGATTTTAATACTTTAGGAAAATGTAACATTTTGCTAATTTTTTAATATTAATTAATATTTTCGAGTTTTAATATTTTTTCAATCTTATAATAAATATTTACTTTTTCCTATTTAACAGCAAACTGTTCTCTATGATATCCCTCATTTTAAATTCATTTTGAAAAAATTATTTTAAGTTCATTCATTGATTTTTTCAATTATAGCAAAAAAACAGTACAGTTGTGCCTACGTGATTGAATTTCATAAGCTTTTAATTTGCAATAACGATGTAATTCGCAATTAAATTGTTGTTTTTAATTTAAATTACTTAATTATTATTATTGTGATTTGAGTACGCACATAAGCTCTTTTTCAAGCTTATTTGTTTCTGTATACAGAAACGCTGTATACAGGGTTTTTAATGCAGGTTTATAAATTTTTTTTATGATCTTTTGTTTATAATTCCGTCCGATTCACGAATTTGTTTCAACTCTAATCTAACAGATGGAAGATGATCGAGGAGAAAATGATCGCGTATAGATTTGATATAGAGTCCATTCGTGTAACACGAAGCAAAATTCAGGAATACGGTAGTCGTAATACATATGTACCTATATCCACATTATATATTTTTGTATAAATTTTATTACTTTATTACTTTTCAAATCAACATTTTGTTCTCCAAGTATGAAAATTATTATATAACAAATTAATTATTATATGAATAAACGACTAATCAACAAAATACAAAACAAAATACTTGAGTACTGCAAATGGGTCATTTTTATAACTTCGTAAGCATGGAATTTTGTTTTTTTTTTTCTTTTCTTCAGAGATAAGAGACTCTCTTCAGAGACGAATTAAAATGTGCTTCTTCTTAATATTAAAAATTAAGTAGAAGAACAGAGAGACAGAACTATAGTGGAAACAATGATAATATTATTACTATGCTGTCACATCTCTCACTGGAATAATAAAACTTAACACGATGCTGCAGCGAGAGAAGATAAACAAGATTTATTTAGTATTTATTAAGAGGCAGAGTTGAGTGCCAAAGAGCTCGTAAATGTAAAAAGGAAGGAGGGAGATAATAAGAACAATCAACGTAAATTTGTGTGAAAGGGCAAAAAAAGGGGGGGGCAACGAATCGCCAACAGAGATGTCTGTGAAGTTGTGCGACTGATTGTCTATCTTTCAATTATTGTCTGCTCGTCCGTCTGTTTATTCGTCTGTCCTTTTATACATCTATATATCCGTCCATTCAATCTGTCTGGTTGTCTATCTGCTACATCAATCTATCAGCGCGTTTATCCGTCTGTTTCTGTGTTTCAGTCGCCAGAAAAATCAGACGGAAAAAGCGAACCTCATAAAAAGGAACAACGACGAAAAAACAAAGACAGACAAATGAGCAGACGCTGAGATGATGAAATGAGGAGAGCGAACATCAAATATCCTTCGTGGAGAAGCGATAAAAGAAAGCTTTTTTAAAGCTGCTGCGCGGAGAGATGCTCAGGAATCAAACACACAAAAAAGAAGAGTACAGAGATAAGCAATGAAAGCAGGAGAAGGCAGGAGGGGGAGAGATTGAGACAGGACGAGGCTGTAAAGTAGTTGATGGATTAAATATGGAGAAACCAAAAAAAGCAAACAAAAGTTTTTTAAGGACTTCTTTACATTTCATTTATAATTCATCACTGTTTGTTCGATGGATTTTTTCAACACTTGATAATGAGTTTTGGTTTTGTTTCGGATATTAAACAAATATAAAAGTTACCATTTTTTAGGTAATTTTAACAAAACATTTTACTTGACTTGTTTGTTATGTTTTTCTTCTTGTTTTTTTATTTTGAGTTATTTTATACACTATTTATTTCAACTTTAAGCCTTAGCTTTTCATTTCGCTTCATTTTGTTTTTTAAGAAATCTGTTTATTGAAAACAGTTTGAAATTTTTTCAGTCACCGTTTGTATGACAACAACAACAATGTGGCTACTGCTGTTGCTGCTGACGTCCGCTTCTTTTAAATGTTCGCAGATGACTGAATCTCGGTTGGAGCAGCAGCAGCATCAACAACAGCAGCATCCGATGGAGAACCTTAAACAGCCTCGCCAGCAGAGCGGAGCAGCGCAGCAGCTGCAGCTTCCCCAAGAAAACGCGAGACTCGGCATGGAACAGAGCGTAGCGAAAGGTAATGAGAGAAAATTAAGGAGCGTGAGAGAGAGAGCGTGTGAGAGGGGAGGGATGTAGTGTGGTCTGTGTATGTGTGTATGTATGAGAAAGGAAACGTAAGAAAACTTGACACAGTGTGCGTTATCAAAACCAGTGCTGCCACATTTTGTTTTATTTCAATTTTTCTCAGAATTGAAATAGTTAAAAAAAATACTAATTAATATTAATTACTTATTGTTCTATAAATCAATCGGAAATCGTTTCTTTTTACAGCTTTCAGCATTTCTCTCTTCATTTCCCTCTCTCTCTATCTTTCTATATCTTTCTCACTCTGTCTCTCATCTGTCTCTTTCTTTGCTTTCTCTTCTCTCTAAATTTCGCTCTCCTTCTCACCCTCTCTCTGTCCTCCCCTTGTAACTCTCAAGTTCGCTCTTTCACCCTCTCTTCTTCGCTACACTACACTCTCGAAGAGCTTTCGTGCTCCAAAAGCTCATCTTTCATCTTTCTTGATGTCTTTCTTACTCATACCAGAAGCATTCATATGATTAAAATGAGTGCGTGTGTCAAATGTTGTTTCCTTTCTTTTTTATTTATAAAAGTCTCCCTTTTTTCCAAGAAATTAAATCTTCCAGTTTTAGGGAAGAAAATTCATATGATGCTCTGTGGCAGGGAAGCGGAGTGCTCAACGTCGCCATTGAACTTGAGTAGCTTGAAGTGGAGCGGCGTTTAGCTTGTACTCGGGCTCATGTGAGTGTTTGCTTGTGCAGCGCCTCAGAGTAGGCAACACTTAACGCTTGCCGCCTTCCGAAGCGATGACTGCTTGGTTTTTTTGCGAAACTTATTTGCGGTTCGATGATTGTAGTCCTTCGTTTTCTCTTTCTTCTTTTCCCCAATCGCTATGCCCCTCTCTCCCTCTCTCTCACCCTCTTTCTTCCGCTTTCCTCTGCCGTTTTGCAGCCGTTTACTTTGTTTTTGCTTTTCTTATTTAAAAAAATTGGATTTAAAATTGAACCTTCGTTCATTATTTGAGGTTTCGTTGAATATAAGAAATTTCGTTAAAATTTCACCTTTTTATTAAACTTTCAATATTAAATGATTTTTCGAATACTTTAGAAGTTGAAAGATTTCGTTAACTGTTTGAAATTTCATTAAATTATTAAATTGAATGTTTCAATCGTCATTTTAATCCGTTACTAATTTCAATTCTTTCGAGAACTTCAATTAAAATGTTGGTTTTTTTCCAAAATTTACTGCGTTGTTTCCAAAAAGCAAATGAAATCACATTCAAATGCACATCAAATCACATCGCATTGAAGTTTATCAGCGAAAAATTCTGCGTTTTTCTGGTTTTTTATTGTTGTAGTATATGCTGTAGTTGTAGTTGTTGTTTCTGCTTTTATTGTAGTTGTTGTTGCTGCTGTTGTTGTTACTATTGTTGTTGGTACTATTGGCTGTTAAAGCGCTTTCATTCTAATTTTAATGCGTATTTAATTACAATTAAATGAGTTCACTGATTAATTAAATGCGTCTAAAGCCAGCCAACGTACAGGATGCAGCATATTGCATGGAGGTCAGTTCAAAGAATGCGGAGAGGGAGAATCACAGCAATGAATCGGAGTAAAAAACAGCAAAGTATTTAAATTAACTTTAATAAAGTAAATTATATAAAAAGGTCGATCTTCTAAAAGCGATTTATGTTTCAATTCCAATTTAGTTCAAGTTGGCAGCGTATTAAATTTCAAACCAGCTAAAGAAAGCCACATTAAAAACTTCAAATATTAAAAACGTTAAATTGAATTTAAAAAAGAAACCACCCGATGGACCACCCTTTATTTCAAAACAAATCATTTTGTTTTGCATCAAAGTTTGTTTGCCTGGTTTTTTTTTGTTTCCCCCGTCTCCCCCTCCCCACCCCCCCATTCTTTCTTTTGTGTTTCGTTATTTAAACGACATCTCAGATGCAACAAGTTTCTTTGTAGGTTTTTTTTATATTAACATTTAATGCGTCGCAGACAGAAAAAAATACTATATTTTTATGTGTATTTTTCATTGAAGATTTAATATTAATTGAAGCGCCGCCAACAAACTTAACTGCGAGTAGAAAAAACCGATAACGAAAGCAAAAAGAAAACAAAAACAACTTCTGGCGTTGAAGTCTTTCGATCACGCGAGGCGTTGATAGTTTTTAATGTGGTTTTTCAATGAGTGATAAGCTCGAAACGATCGTCCGACTGACTCGTTATCTACGAGGTCATCTAAGGACCTCATCGACATACACACACACACGCATATTCACATACATTATTTACAATTCCGAGAGATCTTCAAGAGATCTGAAAAGTAGAGTGAAGTTGAAGCGAAGCGATTTGTTGTATTTTTACTACGCCAATCGAGGGCAGACTGTGCAATCGGAGGATTGTTATCACCCATCGGGTTCCACGTGCCCTCCATCGAGCCCCTCTGCCCCTCCCCGTACTGATAGAGCGGCCTGCTTTGGAAGAGTGCAACGCAAAAGTCGCGGAATTCCTCCAAACCGACCGCAACTGCGACCGCGACTGCCATTACGACTGCGACTGCGACTGAGACGCAACGCTATGCACTGGCTGATGCAAGTTCGCCGCCGATTTGCAGCATGATGCCACGAGCCATATCTGGGGCGAATGCAGAGCTGCCGAAAGACCGCCGCCAGAAGCGAAATCACGAGCGAGTGATAAAAGAAAAGAACTGGAAAACCGGTCTGCGCTGGTTTTCAATGAAAGAGCGAATTTCGGCCATCAGCTGCACTGAATTCTGATGCAACAACTTTGACGGATTTCAATCGGATGGAATTTTCTGCTTCTGTCAGGTTTCTGGTTGTTTTTGTTGTTACTGTTTTTGTTGTTGCTACGTATTTTTTGCTTGCAGACTGGTTTCGCTCAATAATTAATTTGCAATGCAAGTCGCCCCACCCCACCTCAGTACTCCCTGCACCCCCCCCTCCCCCCACGGCAGCAATGCGTTTGCTTTAACATCGTGTACACTCTCATTTAAGCCAAGTTTAGTTGGCCATAATTAAACTGATTGTCTTTTTTAAGTGTCGTTATTGCGGTTACTTGGGTGCTAGTGGTTGTTGTTGTTGTTGTTGTTGTTATGGTCGTCGTTATGGTTGTTGGCAATATAAAAATCAAGGTTCGGCCGATTACCAAACACATTATTAACCGCAGAATTTCATGTGCTTGTTCTTGTTCTTGTTTCTAATTACATGCACTTAAAAACGACTCACTTTGGGCCACATTTTTTGGGTGTTTTTCGCCTTTCCAAGCTTAAAACTGGAAGCTTACCTGAAAAAAACAAAGAAACTCTTATATCTGAATTATGCTATATGTACAAATATTGCATCATCGTTAAGAACTCAAGCAAAACTACGACCTCGAAAATTATTATGCAAAAAATCGGTATCAGGGAATAAATTATTCCCGAAAAACGTGGAACGCATGCAAATTGTTACGCAAGTTTTTGTTAACCTTTCTTTGTACTAAAATTAAATTAAAACATCCTTGAAAAACGATCAAATTGCATTATTATTGTACTCTCTCACAAATTATCTCGCTCTCTCTCTCTCTCTTCGACTCGCTGCTTCACTATTTGTCCATCTCTTCCTTTTTTCCTTCCTTCCTCTTCCTTTGAATGTCTTCATAAACTACGCACGAACAGAAACTAGTCAACGACAGGACTCGCACGTCCTTTTATTCCTTTTTATGTCTTCCTTTAGATGCAGCACGTGTTCTCAGTGTTGTCATGTTTCCACGTTTCGAGGAAGTTGCTTTTATTCTCAGTGAATTTCCGCCAACCTCCAAACAAAAGCTTTTAGTTTAAATTAGAAAGAAAACAACAACAACAACACACAATATTTTCCAACTAAACTAAAATTTCACTAACTTGATAGAGAAGAGAAAAGATGAGAGGAGAGGAGAAGAGAAGAGAGAGTAGACGAGAACAAATTGTGTTGGCTTCTGTCTATTCGTCAACTGATGCTTCTCATGCTTCTTCTTCGCTCTTCTCCACTCTTCTTCGTTGCACATTTTTTAAGACGCGTCCACTTTATCTCCATCGGCATCATCATCATCGTTATACTTCGTGGATGCAGCACGCTTCAATGCCGACCACCTCCCCCTCCTCCTTCCCACCCCTCTCCCTCTGTTTCACCCGCACCACAACATGGACTACGGAATAGCACGTTGCCAGTGTTGCATGCACCGAATTTCAGTCGAGCTCAATTGTTGTACATCGAGTGCTTTTATTCCCTCTTCAGGCAACCAGACACTTACAGTGTTCCGCCAGCTCCGCACCCCGCCACTCCCACCCTCGCCGCCCTGCCTTAACAATCACTTTGTACTGTACCCTTGCTCACCTCCCCCCTTGCCCTTCTACTCCCCTCTCTCAGGGAAACAGGATGGTAATACTTCAACTGTGTTTATTTCTTGTCAGCTGATATTATTTGTTACTTTTTTGCTGCCATTTTAATACTTTTCTGCTAGTTTCTACTACTTTTTTACTACTACTTTTTTTCTAGTATTTTTCTAATACCATTTTTAGCCTCCTCCTTTTTTTACTAACTTCACTACTTTTTTGCCACTTTCATTGATTCTAATCAACGTTTTTATACCAGCTTCCTCACTAGTTTTATACTAATATTTTTATTACTTGTTTCAGCACTTATTTTCTACTTAGTTTACCACTTTTTTAGTACTTTCTTACTTCCTTTTTTGGAAGTAGCAGGTATCTAAAATTATAATTACAATCACAAAAAAAGAGACAGTACCAAAATAAATCCAATTTAAAGTTTAAGTTTAAACTTAAACAGAAAAACAATCTTCCAATTTTTACATAAAAGCAAAAGAAAACCAGAAAAGGAACGAGAAAAGTTGTTTTTACCTAAAATGCAAATTTTTCTTGTATTTATAGTTGGTTGTTTGCTTGGATTAATTAAAACATGAAAACTGAGTACAAATAATAATTGTGAAAAAGTTTTCTCTTTGTTTTCGTTGTCGTTTTTCAAATTACAACTCTAAACTCTTCTGTCAAGTAAAACCAACCAGAAACAGTGCGGCGCAGGAAGCGGAAACGGAAACAGCGCCAGTATAGCGAGATGTACGATGATATCCGACAATGACGTGGTTTTTTCTGCTAAAGATCGCATTCCTGGTTTATTTTATGAATTTGTGATGGTGGCTGAAACAAATGAGAGATGGAGACGAGAGAGAGAGAGAGGAAGAGAGAGAAAATAGCAGGGATAGGATAAAAGACGGAGAAAGAATGGAAGAAGAAAGCGCAATCAGAACGACAGACAGACACCCGCACAAAAAGGTTTTAAATAAACTACGACAGATGCTGTACACACATACAGACAAACGGACACATAAGTGGACACACACACACAACTACATACATATACAAACATATTCAGACTAGCGAAGAGGACACAAATTAGACTAGAGGCTTCACTTCAACGCTCGAAAGGATGGATGCCCATCCAAGCAGCGTCTTTTATTCCTAAATCACTTTTGTGACTGTCCATGTATGTGTATGTGTATGTGTCTGTGTATTTGTGTGTGTGTGTGTGTGTGTGTGTGTTTGCATGCGTTTTTCTTTGTCAGAGAAGGACTCAAACTTTTGAAGTTGCTTCGCTCTGCGCTTTCCTTAAGCATGAAGTGAGCACTGTAACTACAGCTTGTTGTACGATGCGATTTAAGAAAGATCCGGGCAGATGAAGGATAGAATAGGTGGGTAGCGCAGGGGAGGAGAGGAGAGGGAACAGGTGACTACTTTTCGCTACGTTAAGAAGCGTGCCGGCGTCTTAATTTGTTGATTTAAAGTTGGATTTAAGTAAAGAGGCACAGAGAACAGTCAAGGTGAAGCAGGGAAGGTGGAATGGTGGGGGTGGGGACGATGTACAAGTATATATGTTCTATGTGTGTGTTGCGAGTATGTATCGTGAGTATGGATGTATGTGTGATGACAACAACAACATGATTCATTCAAAATTTCATTCATCTCATGACAGTAAAATGAAAAATGCATCCTTTTGCACCAAAGATTAAAGTTGCTAATAGCTTTTGCGTCGTTGTTGTTATTGTTGTCGTAATTACGTTCTAGCAAAATATGGGTTCCAAAAGTGATACTCATAGTGATACTCCAGATCGTACTTATCACCGCCACTCAAGCTGTGAATAATTTAATATTTATACTAAGACTTTGGGTGTTGTTATCGTAGTATAGTTCGATCACTCAGATCCGCTATTTTCCACAAGAAGGGTGCCTTCCTTCTCGAAGAAGTAGGCGTGGCTGTCGAAAAATGATTGCTGATTCGTGAAGATTATTTAAACTACTCTAAATAAGAAAGTATCTATCTAGCATTAGAAACCTAGAACACTACTTAAAATGGTCTTTTTTAATGAAACTTCTTCGCCTTCTGCTTCTTCGCCTTTACTTTATACTTCCACAAATCAGCTCCATATTCACCAGAATGAGTATTTAAATACAATCGTTTTCAATCCGGGCCTCAATGCAACAATACGACGAACAAACAAAACAAGGACCTCATTCAATACTGAGAATGAAAAATAAGCTCTCCTTAATCGTCTTTCGCCTTCCCGTTTCTGTTCCTTCTTCTTCTTCTTCTTCTTCGTTTTTTAAATGGCCAGCAAGCCGTCTAAATGACAGTGTTGGGTAACGAGGAAACACGAAACAATTGCACTCTACATAGACAACGCTTCGTGCGAGAAGCTTCGTGCTTCATTGCAGAGCTGCTCTAGAAGCCACAAGGACGCAACAGAGAAAGAGCAATAAAAGGACGTTTTCCGAAGGACATTTTCACGAATGAACACTTATAAATAATGATGAAAGCATCGTAGCAAAGCTTCTACCTTTTTTTTGTATACAAGAGGAGGAAAGAAAGCGAGGAGGAGGTGTTTAAAGACAAAAATAGATCTGGAATGGAAATTATAGTATAATCATTGGATGGGGGGGGGGGTTGTTGTTGTTGTTGTTGCTGGTCCTCGTACTCGTACTGGTCCACACTGTGATTTATCCCGTTGCAATGCGATTCCATTTGCAATTTCAATTGTAGGCAGCCGGAGCTTAGCACATCCTGCAGCTGTTGCTGCTGCTCCACTTTACAATCCTTAAAAAGCGCTCCTTCCATCCCCTCTTTCCCTCTCTCTCTCTCACCCTCCCTCTCCATCGCTTTCTGACTGTGTGTCTGTGTGTCTGATTGTTTGTCTGTCTGCCTGTCTGACTTCGGTTCTTAGAATTCTACCAGCTGCATCCGGTTGACTTCTTTTTATTTCTCTTCTTGTTTGTTTCTGTAGTCGTTTTGCTTCCGTCTCCTCTTCTTCTTCATCTTCTTCTTCTTCATTGCAGCAAATAAATTTCATTTTCTGAGTGGCGGCCAACAAAATGCCATCCAGCATCAACAGACGACCGAACAACCGGCACCGACAATGGTAACATCATCAAATACAACAACAACAACAACAACAACAGCAACAACAACACTAACAACAGCCATAAAAATGGCAGCAACAACAACAACAACAAGTGACTTGCACTTGTCGCAACTACTAAATGCAACACTTGCACATCACTTAAAAAGCGAACGGTTATTTAACAGCAACAACAACAATAACAACAACAACAATAACAACAACAACAATAGCAACAACAATGACAACAGCAGCAGCAACAACAACGAAGAAATCTTCCTGCAGCAGTATCCTGAGCATCCTTTGTATCCTTCTTATCCTTCTTATAATTCTAAAAAAAATGACGCCACGTTTTAATACAATTTTTTCCCTTTCTTCTTCTTGGGTGATTTTTTCCTTGCTTCTTCTTCTCATACTTCTTAGTAGTAAATAAATTGAAGAGAGCGAGAGCGAGAGCGACAGAGGGGGCAAAAAGGATGAGGAAAACAGTACAATGACAGTTAATTCTTTTCCACTTCCTTATCTGCTACTTTATCACCACTTTTTTCTACGGTGTGAAGGGGCAGGGGGAGGGGGTGGATCGGGCTTCTCCCAGGAAGGCAGCAATTGTGCCTGAATTCTTCTTTGGACAGAGATGTTTTATATAACTTCAATGGGGAATATAAAACGCCTCGTTGTTGTTGTTGTTGCTGGTATTGCCATTGTTGTTGTTGCTGGTATTGCCATTGTTGTTGCTGCTCTCGTAATACAATCCTTTGATATTGTATCTGTTCCATTGTTTCTACTGCTGTTGCTTTGGGTTTCCCTGTCACTGTGTTGTTGTTTGGTTCATTATTTAAGAGACGTTCCTCTGTTTCATTCATTGCAATTTCGTAGAATATAAGAGACAGCAACATAAATTAGGACAGTAGCAGTTGCAGCAGTAAATACAACAACCACACCAGTGAAAACAATACTAAGAAAAACCATTTTCACAGAAAGGACAACAAAGGACAACATCGAAAGCAATGCAAATAACAACAACAAGTGACAAAATCAAATGACGAGTAGTTAGAAACAACAGCGACAACAACAACAGACAATATTTCAATCATAATCAGCACTGGAATTGTGCAGTGTAATGATTACTTTTATATGTGCTTCAGACTGCTGTCGATCGAAGTCCTTGCGAAGTAATTGAATTTAAGGAAAATAAGCTGGAGGATAGCTTTCCCAGACTTCTCCCCCCCGGCACCCGCCACTACGAGTTCCCTCCTTGACTACCATCACTCCCTTCACTCTGCACTATACTATCCTCATCCAACAGTGGCTCATACTCGATGAGCTCCTCCTCCAACAATCATTTTCTTAGAAACGTGGGCTATTAACCCCCCAACCAACCCAGCCACCCCATCACCTGCCCAAAGCATTACTAAAAGTTTAAATCTAGAGTATTTGCTCTTAAAAATTTGGTCTAAAACTGCTCTAGTGGCCTAAAATTCCACAACCTTTTATTGTTGTGGTATTAAGAAGAATCTCACGAACTCGCAACAAGTTGACAGCAAATACTATAGAACAACAAGAACAAATGTTAAACAGAAACTAAATACAAAGCACTCAATCCAAGCAACATCGCCGCCGGCTTCACAAATCAAATAGAAAAGCAAATGAAGAAGATTTGCTGAACTCTCGAGCGAGATTTGTTGCGTCCTTGAATCGTCCGACTTTCGTGAGCGGCACCGGAAACTTTGTCCTTCTAGTTCATCGCCTTCTTCTTCTTGTTGTGGCTCCTTCCTTTACTCTATATTGTTGTTTTCTTTTGCTGTTCGTTTTCGTTTTACTTAAGACTTGATAATTGGCCGAAAACAAGACGATGTGAGGTTGGAAAGTTACGCAATTTCGACTTGAAGATTGTTGTGATTGTTTGTTGTTTATTTTATTGTTGTTGTTTTG
The DNA here is from genome assembly GCA_943737955.2 of Myopa tessellatipennis. Taxonomy (NCBI): domain Eukaryota; kingdom Metazoa; phylum Arthropoda; class Insecta; order Diptera; family Conopidae; genus Myopa; species Myopa tessellatipennis. The sequence goes on along the minus strand of OX031314.1, from coordinate 50,522,217 downwards.
TTGTTGTTGTTGTTGTTGGTGATGATGACGATGTTGTTGCTGTTGCTGTTGCTCGAAAGTATGCCATGATTTGTGGTCTCGAAACTTTTGCAGTGGCTCCACCAGCGGCAATTAATAAAGCATCCTAAAAGTATGCACGGAATTTTTCAAGCTTCTGTATTTGTTAATCTTTTCCGTTTCTCTTTTTTTCGAACATTCAATGAATTCATTCACACTGGGACAGATACTCAGTCCTAACTTCGTTATGATAAGATTTTTCACAATGATTTGCGGTGATTTTACGGTGATTTTACGGTGATTTCTGGGGTGATTTTACATTTCTGCAGCATTCATTCCATCACTGAGCATTCTTTTGTGTGTACAGAGAGTGCGTACGTTCATTCATTATGATGACGTTGATGGGGAAAAAATTAAATCAGAATTTCATTGAATTATTAAATGATGAGAGCTTTTGAACTTCGGTAACTCCATGGCGACTTGTGTACCATTTCGAAGCTCGTAGCTAACATGAAAAGTCATCTACACACGTACGAAACACAAATATTCATATGTACAAGTGTGTAGATATGTCAGAATCGTATACAAGCCAAATACGGGGAAGTGGCAATGAACGGATCTGAGGAACGCAACGACAGAGCGGCGAATAATTCCATTGCTACAAACGAATGCCAACTTCATTCACTTGCAACACTTGAATTGCAACGGTGGCAGGTGAGGCGAGTGCTGGAAGCCACCCTCCCCCCCCCCCCCCCACCAGCCTGGCCCACAGCACACGCTTGCCCTTTCCGACAAGCGCACATTTCAATAGTTCTCGTTAGTGGAACTGCGTGGAATGGCAGAATAGCGAAGTCATGTGCATGTGTCGGGTAAATATTCCTGCAGAAAGGTTAAATATGCAAGCAACACAATCAAAAACAGATCAAGAAGAAGACTCAGAATTAATGCAGATATAAAGAAAGAGAAAGAATGAAAGAATGAATGATTTTTGATCAGCAAATAAATTTTATACTAATCCAAGCAACAATAATAATAACAACAACATCATGAGAAGCACCCATTCGACAACATTTCTGTGAATCAGAATTGAAGTACGATACGTAAACCATCATGTATGTTGTCAATCATGCCGCATATCATGTCGGATGACAGAATACGTTGCATGCGTTCTTAAAATATGCTCAAAACACGTCGCAGCATCAGAAAAACAGTTAAATGAAAAATTCCATAGCCTACTTTTAGGAGTGCCTTTTTAATGATTGGGGAAACTTTTGAATGAAAATCGTTGCGTGGTTGAATCGTTGAAAAAATTCAACTTAAAATCGCATCGACAAATAAAGTATTTTCGCATCCGTTACAAGAGAAGGACGAACATGAAGAAACGAAGAAAAAGGAAACCAATTGGATTTTAGATTTCTGCACACCCACACATAGACAAACACACACACATGCACACTCATACCAACACAGACGCTACCCAACTTTAAATCAATTTGCATTCTTTAGTATAGTTTTCATTTCCAAAGCGCATTCTTTGGTGAAATCCCCAGCATTGTGCAAAAAAAACACATTCCACTAAAGCTATTATTCCCCTGTCCCCCTTCCCCCTGCCCCCCTCCCCCCAAGCAACGGTAATTTGTTAGCGAATGCAAACATGAAGAAAACCTGAAAATTCATCTCGATTCACCTCTCATGACTCTTCCTCTTCTTCGCGCCACTCTTCCACCCAACCAAAAAAATCACAAATCAAACGAAAAAAATTCATAATCACAAATGCTCGTGTGCCACAAATCAGAAGTAGAAGAAGAACAAAAAGTAGGAGTAGAAGAGGTACAAAAAGAGGTAAAAAATAGTATAAAAATACCGAAAAAAAGTATAAAAAGAGCAACAAAAGCATAAAAAGAGCCAAAAAAGTATAAAAAAGAGCCAAAAAAGTATAAAAAAGAGGCAAAAAAGGATAAAAAAGAGGCAAAAACAGTTAAAAAGGTGGAGAAAAAATGAAGAAAAAAGTTTAAAATAACCACTCACTCCACCCAGCATCAGCGACTTCCGGTTCCGTTACGATTCCGTAATTTGAAAGTCGGAGAGAAACACGATGAAAAATGTTAGTTTGCAATCTACACGAATGAAAAAAAAAGCACAAATTAAGAAAAAAATTGGCTCAAATCAGTTGCATGATGAACAAAAAATGTGCAAGGAGAAAGTGGTAAAAATAATAAAACAAAAAATCGGCAGAAAAACAGCAAAATTCACACACACACACACACACACACGATTAAAACGCATTCCGATTTCTTTTAAGTGAAGTATTTCTAAAAATCTCAAAAAGTGCGTAACCATTGCAACAAAATTTGATTCGAAAACTAATCGGAAGGTTCACGCTTTTCAATAAATTATTAAAACTTTGAAAACATTAAAGCGTGCCATCTTTTATGGTAGTTTTAAAAAGAAACCAGCTGATGGCTCGCACTTTATGTGTAATAAAATGCATATAAAATATACGGACTGTGTAAACTTTTATTTTCAACTTATTTTTCTCGCGAATTTCGAATAAAATGCCAGACAAATTTATTCCAATTAAAGCTCATGTCACACTGAAAACGGATTCAAAAAATTAGCAGCAAACCAAATAAAACAATTAAAGAATTAAATGACGGATGCATTCTTTGATTGGACACCTCAGCATCATGATGATGATAATGATAATGATGATGATGGTGGTGGTAATCTGTGTGCTCAAAGCATTTTCAACAGGCGAAAACTGAAAATAGCAGAAATTTGCTGTTGCTGATGCTGGAAACCGCATCGAACCAAATCGCGGTCGTGAGCTGTGCTCAATAATTAATACTGCTGTCAATAACAAGCTGGGGAAAATATTGAAATGCCGTCAATGCGTTGGTGAAGAAGAGGGAAAAGAACAGAAGAGAAGTGACGAAGAGAGAAGAGATGAGGAGAGGAGTAGACTAGTGAAAAGTTGGAAGTGGAATGAAGTGGAGTGTAGAGAAGTTGTTGCAGTGGAGGGTTGTGAAGTGGTTCAATTGCCCACAACCGATTTAATTGCATTTCGTGAATCCAAGCAGCATTTTTTTGCCTTCTTATGTCGCTTTTTTCGTGCTTAGATTTAATTTAAATTCATTGCACGTTCATTCCTTCATTACGCAGCTTCATTCTTTTAGTGGCTCCGTTCTTTCTTTCCCCTCCTTCCCCTTGTCCTTATCCCTATCCTTATCCTTAACTTCACAACTCCACTCAGTGAAAATATTAATTTCACTATGGAAACTTAAAACCTCAACGTAAACGTGAAGAAAACCCAAAAGCATCAGATCACTTTGACAGAAGGACCAATAAATGTATATATATAGGTGTGTATGTGTGTATGTGTATATGTGTGTGTGTTTGTGTGTTCCTTCTAGTGTTTGTTTTCTTGCATAAATCATTTCACTTCTTCATTAAACACTGAAGATATTTATAACTCAATTCAAGCGAAATCGGGAACGGATATGATACTAGACACTAACAAAATATTCACATTTTATACACACATATACTCATATATACACATGCACGTGTGTGTGTGTGTGTGTGTGTGTGTGTGTTCCGTTTACACTGTCTAATTTTTAGATAAAATTAAAAAACAACAACAACAACAGCAACCGAAGCACCAACATCAAGAAACGAAAAACTTCCAAACTCATTACAAGTGAATGGATGACTTGACATTTTTGTTCTTCTTTTTGCTGTCGTTCCAGTTTATTCTGTTCCTCTACCTCTTTTTCTTCTTCTTCGTGTTGTTGTTGTTGTTGTTTGCGTGATGCAATTGGTATAGTCTCCTTGTTGTTGTTTTTGGTTATTGTAACTTTGAAAAACGTTTACAATTTTCGTGATCTACTCGATGTCTGTCGATCTGTAGAAGTGACAAATTTTCGCGCGGTCATAAAACAAACATGCATGTAATGCATGTGTGTGTGTGCGTGTGTGTGTGCGTGTGTGTGTGTATGTGTGTGTGTGTGTGGTAGTGTGCCTGACTCTGTGTATGTGTACATGTCTGTGTGCCTGAGTAGTTTGTTAGCAGCCAAGCGGAAGTCACTCGAAGCCGAAACATTCTCCGTTCCATGAAGTTGGATAGTGTGAGTGTCTGTGCACGTGTATGTAGCTCATGTACGTGTGTGTGTGTGTGTGTGTCTATGGCTTGTACACGTGCACTCGTGTGTTTGTATGCGTGTATGTTTGCTTGTACTTCTGAAAATTATTAGGTTCACGTCAACCAGCTTCATTTTGTTGTTTCTTTTTTTCTTACAACATGTCGGGTGCTCGTTCTCGCTCTGGCATAACCTCTCTTTCACTCGCATTGCGTGCATGAGTGCAGCAAGATTTATGTTTTGGAATGAACGACTGGCAGACGAACTTCTTGAGAATTTATGGCGAATTCATGTAAATGGCACAAAAATGAGACTTGGATAGTTTCGCAAGGATATTTTGAAGTGCGTGCAAATGCAAGGACTCATTAATTAAGTGTCACTGCCATCGTCGTCGTCGGTGGAGGCTTGCAGACGACGTCTCTCTGAAATGGACGGGGGTTTCCCCCCTTCTTTCTCCTTACGACTAAAGGAAGCTTAAATACTGGCCATCTTCCTTTCTTCTCTTAAATTCTTTCCTTACATCTTGTTGTATAACGTTTCTTAAAGTTTTTGAAATTTAATAAAATGTTGTGTAAATGTAATTTCTTTAATTACCATAGAATAGAATAAACATAAAAGAATTAATATCATTATTACAAGTGTGTCGCTTTCTGTCTTCGACTCTCTTTGCCTCTCTCTCTCTCTTCCTATATTCCTATCTCCCTCTTTCTTCTATCTTCTCTTCCAAGCAACAACAGCAACTGCAACATCAGATTCTGGCATCAGCTTAAGCAAACAATTGCACATATTTTGCAGTCCTTAAAAGCATCAAAAATTCTCCTGGTTTTGCCTTTAAATTTCAGTCACTTTGATGATTTTCCAGCAACAGCTGCAGCCAGGAGTCACAGAATGAATCCTACGAAATACTGAAGCCTTAAGTGCTTAAATCAAGTATACTTTATAATTTAACATTTCGGTCTTCTTCACTTTTTGCTCCTTTCTTTAAAGGAATGAACATGAATAATCTTCTCGACACCAGGAAAACGTTTTGTGATCTCTTTTATTTGTAACTCTCATGCTCGAGAGAATGAGAACGAAAACTAGAAAGAGATGAGATGAGATGAGATTCATATCAACAAAACATGTTGTCCTTGTTCTTCAGGTTGTGGATTTTTAGGTTTTAGTTTTGTTAGATGGGCGCCTAAAAGTCGACAACACTTTTTATTTAATTATTTACATGCACTTGCTTTAGTTTCAAACCACTTCTTTTCGGTGCGGTTTCTTTGTATTGGCTGCCTTGGAATTGTTTGAAGAAGAAGAAGAAACAGGAGCACTAGAAGAAGCAGCAGAAAAGGACGAAGTAGCAGAAGAAGACGAAGTAGCAGATAGAGAAGAATCTCGAAGACGGACTCAGTTTTTCCTCCTTTTATTGTGTCTTCTTTTTTTACTTATTAGAAAATTGATTTTCATTTCTGACTTTTATCCCCTTGTATCTATTCAAACGTTTAATTCTTAAATTATGTTTATATTTCTACGTTTCGCTTCTTGATTAGTTTGGTTTTCTGTCTCTTGCAACAACCAACCAAAAAAAGAAAAGAAACAGAACCATGAGCAATACTGAAAAATGTGTATCAAAAGGATATCCAAGGAAATCTTTAGTCATACGAGCGCCACAGGGAGGAACCACTACAGCAACAACTACAACTACAACTCATCAACAATCGAGTTGATAAACAATAGCAACTTGAGTAGTTTTTTTATTGTCCTTGGTTTGTATCTGGTTTTCTGCTTGCTGCGTTTTTTCCTCGGCTTCTTGAACACTCGAAACAATGCTGAGAATTTTGACATTCTACTTGTTCTTCTTCAAAAGGAGACTCTTCTTCTTCTTCTCTTATACTGATTCGCTCTTCATGGTGTCGCTTCTCCATTGTTTCTTTATTTCTCGGTTTCATTCCTTTCTTTTTTTGGGTTTTTTGGTCCTTTTTTCATTTCTTTTTTTTTCTTCTTTTACATCGTAGTCATCTGTTTTCAGCTTGTGCTTCTTTTCTTATTTCTTTGATCTGCTCTTCTCCTTTTTTCTCTTCTTTTCTTTCTTTGTTCTTCCCTTTCTTTATATATTGTATGTTAGTTTTTCCCTCGGTTCATTTTTTAAATGATTTTCTTGACTTTGATGTGTTTCTTGTGTTTCTTTTTTCGTATCCTTGTCAAAGTGTGATGTTTGTCTTTCTACTTAGTAAGTAAAATGAATGTGTATGTTTGAGTGTGTATGTGTGTGTGTGTGAGTAAATCGTTCTCTGTTCAAGGCGAATCACTGAACGGCGGATGGTCCTTGCGCGGTTTCTTCTCCTTCGACTGAAACTTCAAGAGTTTCTTACAGAAAGGATGTTTTTCGAATTCGAAAATATATTTTGATTTCTTGCATTTCACAACGTCTCTCCACTCCACTAGACTCTCAACTGTACACGAGATGATGTAAGAGTGAGTAACAACAACAACTACAACAACAACAGCAGGGCTGAACAGGAGAACAAAGGAACGAACACCAGCTTAGAAACTTGAATTATTTTATTGGCGCGCAAAAGCTTAAAATGAGCACCTGAATATTAAATAGTCTCAAGTGCGTGTGTGTGTGTGTGTGTGTGTGTGTAGGGGTGGAGTGGGTAGAATACAGCGCAGTTTCCTCAAGAGTCTACTTCCGGTGGCTACATATTTTTATTTTTTGTGATGTTTTTCCACGTTTTTCTACCTTCACGCATTCTGAATAAAAAACAACAGACGAGTGCACAAAACTTCAGCTTCGGTGCAACTTTTTGTGTACTTTTGGATTTATTTATGAATCTAACGGGATCTGTAACATTGCACAAAAAAGTGGGAGTGAGGGGAAATGCTAAAATAAAAAAAAAATATGAAAGAGAAAAAAACTCTCATAAAAAATTGAAAAACTAAAACTAAACAGAAATTTAAAATTCAGGTAGAAGTGAAATAAAATGGAATTAAATGAAAGTTAATTTTTGAATAAGTTACAACATCAAATCTAAAAGGATTACGCTTTCATTATTTCGAGCTACTCAAAGAGTGTTAAATATTTAAAGAAGATGGCAGAAAAAATATTTTGCAGCAACTCGTTTCACTCTTTTTTCATGTTCTCTGAAAAGGAATAAAAAAGCAACAAAAGTAATAGTTTTTATAGGACCGGAACCGACAGCGAGGCCTCAGCTAAGGGCTGAACCAACAACAACAACAACAACAATAATAATAACAACATTAACAATCAGCAGCTTGACGCGATTTCAACTCCATTTTATTATTTATTCAGCTGTGTAAATCGTTGTTCTTCGTCTTCTTTTCTTCTTTTTATCCGTTTTTTTGTTTTTCTTCTTTTTCTCTACCATTTTTTTACTCTTGTTGTATTTGTTGAAGCAGAAACCAAAATTGAAATAAATTCATAGACGAGCAACAGCAACAGCAGCAACATGAGCAGGTTGCAAGTAAAGCTTTATTAAAACTTCCGCCTCAACACTGAGCGCCACTTTTTTAAGCGGCCAAAGCAGATGCTACAGCGGTTTGAACACAGACACACGCACAACATGCACACACACACACACACACGAAGACACACACACCCATACATTAATATGTTTTCTAGGAAGGCTTTCATATGACAGAAAGAAAGGGAACATAGCGAGAGAGAGAGAGAGGCAGAGGGAGAAAAGGAAGATAGGCAGATAATCGGAGAGGACATATGATGTGAGTTTCCTTGTATTTGTGTGTGTGTGTGTGTGTGCGTGTGTTCGTGGTTTAGATGGAGAGAGAAAATCAACAGCTTACAAGTGCGGCTCTCTCTCTGTGTGTGCATAGCGAGAGAGAGAGAGAGAGAGAGAATCCTTCGGGTGCAGTTCAAGTCACATATGAGTAGGAAATTTATTGTGTTTGCATTTTGGTGAGAAAAACAAACAAGCACCATGAATAAATAACACAATCATTCTGCTGCTGTTGCTGCTGGCGATGTTGTTGTTGGTGGTGGTTTCGGTGATCCCTTGTCTTGGTGAGTGACCATATGGCACCCCCATAACTCTTGTTATTTACAAAGTTGATCATATTTGCAATGTTGGCCAACGGAGAACAGCCAGCCAGTAACAGTAAACAGGGGAAGTCTAGGAAAAACAACAAATATAGAAGCCATGACGATATATTTGTGCCTTTGTCATAATTCGATGCTCCTCAGTAGCAATCCCACCACAACCTGGTCCTATCCTACCCTACCCCTTGCATCCTATCCTACATCCCATCCAATTCTGTTCAATTCAATTGCAGATTCTAGTTCATATACATTATTTACCGTTTAACTGATTAACGTATGAAAGAAGTTCGAAACTCTATCAATTTATGTGCCTAAAGAATATCCTTTATAGAAGCATCCAATTCAATAGTGTATCCATACCTCGATCAGGATAAAGGTAGCACTTTCTTTATTATCAATTCAATTGGTTTCTACTTGATTCGTACCATGGAAGTGAGAACATTTCGCCTGAAGATGTGAGAATTGAGTGATTTCTTTGATGTATTCAGTGGCTTGTTCCTTTCCTTTTCTCTGGTTAAATAGTCTTGGAAGTGGAGGGACGGGGTAGGGGTAGTTTTGGATAAGAGGGATCCTAGTCTTATGGGCCTGTTTAATAGAGAACACAGGAGTTCATTTTGCAGTTTTAGGTTTTCTACTATTATGTGGTTTGTGGTGTGCTAAAGTCGGCTCCATCTTTCTTTTTCACTTCCCCTCTTTCTCTCTCTATCATAGCATTTTCATGTATTCTTATCATACATCCCCATCCTCATCCCTCATCCTCAAGCATTCGGAATCGTATCTTTCAGTTTATTATTGGGATTCTCTAAGGACTTAACCTAAAACATCCATATCCAAAGTGTAGAGAACGAAAATTTATTTTACTTTGTAAATCATAACTTAGTTTCTTCTAATATTTTGCACTTGCCATTAAATTCGTAGGGTGTTTAAGGATCTATGAGTATAGGAAAACGCTCACATCCTGCATGTACGGTTGTTATTTCACATCCAACAAAAAGTATTCTTTGAAGTTTACGTCTTTCTATGAAGTCTGTATAGACGAGGTATAAGTTGTACAACAATAGCCATCAATTGTATTACAACCAAAGAAAGACTCGGAAGAGTTGTTATGGAATCGAAACAAAGAAACAACATGCGATACAAACAGCGATTAAAATAACTCCAGTAGTTTGAAAAGAAGTATGTAAAGGAAAATGTACAAATGTTCAAAATGTGCGGAGAAAAAATTGTATTTTCGCATCAAAAACAAGACCAATCGAAGGACCGAGTGGCGGAGTCTAGTTAAATGGATCGCCTTAAATGCAACCCTATAAAATGTTTCGTATACATGAATATATACATGTATATATACATACATGTGTACATATGTAAACGAAAGAAAAATTGTATAGAATGTTGGCCACTGCTGACTACGACATTCCGGCTGATAATGAAATCCATTTGAAACTATTAGACTCCAGAGAATCATTGAATCAATTCACATGCATTCCAAAGAGCAGAAGTCAGGCTCTTTCGGTTCTGTTGGCTCGTTGGCACTCATGTGTGGCATGTCCTCATCCGCTGAACCTGCCCGGAGATCAGACCGAGGGACTCAGAGAGAGAGAGAGAGAGCATCTACGGAGTTGTATACAACAAATACTCGTATTCGTGTGTGTTCAATGCTTCCATAGAGACCAGAATGAACTTAGTTGCTGTTGCTGAAACATACAACAATGGCAACTCCATATGCATACACAGACACAGATACAGCTAAAGATAGAAAGTAATAACACTTAACTGGCTGAACGGTAAAGAAAAATAAAAAAACTAGGTTCTATTCAAGTTTAAAATTTCCATTAAAGCATTTCTGGTAAAATTCAAAAATAATTTTTTTAAATAAGTAAAAAATACAATACAATACAGAAACTTTACCGTTTAAAACTTTACCCAAAGAAAATTTAAATTATTGTTAATAAAACTTGAAACAAAAAGAAAACCAAAGACAACTTTAGTAACTACATTTTTATTGTTATTATTATTTTATTGTTTTAATATACGATATATTCGTATTCCCATTCTTTTATGGGGTTTTTGTTGTTGTTGCCAAAAGAGCAACAACTCTGCTCTGGGAGACAGACAGACGGTCGGACGACAAAACTGACAGGAAAGAGTTACAAACCAAACAAAGAGAATGAGCGACGGGGAGAGAGGGGGAGGATTTGAATAATTGGAAATCGCAAATGACACGCGATGACCGAGACTGACTCTGGACCGAGCGGAGGTGGGAAAAACCATTTCTAGGACAACAACAACAGCAGCAACGGAAATGTTACACCTCCAGGAAAGTGTGAAAAGCGGAGGAGAGAGAAGAGAACAACAACATGGCGCTAGGTTGAGTTTTTAGTGAGGAAAAAACTACATACGTTGACTGTAACATTTTTAAACCTGTAAAACTGCAAAACTGAAAAAGAAGACATGAAAAAAGAACGACAACGGAAAAAAGAAAAAACAATTGTTTTCGTTTATCAAAATTCAACGATTTAAGGACATTTTCAAAAATTCAAACGTACTTCAATAAAGTAAAAAATAATCTAAAAAAAAGTCTAAGGTTCTTAACTGAATACGTCTACGATTGAGATCACAATATATACTTATAGTATATCATAGTACTATGGTACAATAAAATAGCAGCGAAGGAAATTCAATGAAATTCATGCAAAAGCTGAAATAAATATAAAAATAACAGTATAATTTTATAGCACTGGATATAAAATTTTATAACAGCGAAGAGGAAAAAAAGGTTAATAAAAGGAGTGAATATAAAATCAGTCAAGCGAACGATGCAGATGAAGATGAAATCGAATGGGAATAGATATATGGATATATGGATATATGGAGAAACTGATAAATGGTTGGATGGATAGGATGATGGAGTGATGGAAAGAAGAGATGATGCAATAATGCAATGATGTAGAAGGAGACGGAGAAGAGAATGAGACGTGGAGATCAGTAAACATAGTTTATAACCTAATCCAGGGAAGTAACTTTTGATTGCTTATGATTTCTCATTATCATCATAGTCGCTTCATCTTATTTATTGTCCAAAGTAACATCTTTTTGCTTAAGGAAACGATTACTTCCCAGAAATCGGGGGCAATAATCAAATAATAGTTATTAGAACAGGAAGAAGCTTCAACACTCCGGAATACGCAGAGTCGAGTGAAGTCGTCGGTCTCAAAAAACAACAAAGCATCATCGAACAGCCAACCAACAACCCACAAACGGACCCAACCAACTACCATCTACTCATCCTTTTAAGGATTCTCCATTCCTTGCATTGACATAGTTTACCATTCAAGATGCTTAACACTCCTACAGGCACCCTCTGTTGTTGTTGTTGTTAATATCATTGTTGGCGCTATTTTTGGAAAATTTTGTGCTATTGTTGTTTGTGAGGAGAAGTTTTCACAAGCCACACCACAGAACGCAACAACAAAGTTGTTTTTCCGTTTTTCCTCTGCCTGAGAGGATGTCAACAATAAAATATACTCGTACATAATTTTTTGGGTGCTCTTCTTCCTCTTCTTCTTTTTCTTCCTCTTTTTCTTTAGTTAAACTAGCAAATTTGAAAAAATTCTTGCTTCCCGGCTCGAATTTTACTGTATTGCTTGAAACTTTGTTGTTATTCGAAAGATTTGCATTTTCTGATTGTCGATTGTCTGTTTTTGTAGTTTTGGATGTTGTTGTATAATATTATACATTATCCTCTGCTACTGGTGTTGTTGTTGTTGTTCTAACTTTGTTGCTGTTTTGATGCGGTTTCTGTGGTCTTACTTTTTCTTGGTGTTTTGCTCAATAAATACTTGATAATCAAAGGAGATAAAAGAGAATATTCACAGGAAGCTAAGAAGAAGAAGAAGAAGAACAAATCCGTCCCAATCAATTTTAGTTTTCAATTTTTTGAATGATGCTTTTTTTGATCGATTTTGAGGTTTAACTTTGTACTTTTTTGTTTGGTTTTCAAGAAAGTTTTCTTGACTGCTTATTTTCAATTTCTACCGAAATCCACAGGAAATCTAAAAAACTTACCTTTGAAAAATCTGCACTCGGGAACCATTTCGTCGCTGTTATCCGGACAATCCGAGTCGCCGTCGCAAACAAACCGAATCGGTACACACAGACCACTCTTGCACTGGAACTGCTTCTCCTCGCACATCCTGTTCTGGTATTGAGCTGAAGTAGAAGAAACAAGAAAGCATGTTACGAGATTAAAACTTGACAACTTTGAAGAACAAGAGAAAAGAGTTGAGAAGTAATGAATGAAGAAGAACTGGCCAAGGTAAGCAAACCTATCATTTGACCTTATTTGCTCTTACTTGACCTCACTTCTGAATCGAATAAATGAACCCACAAACATGTGTCATTCACGCTAAAGTTTTCCAATTTAGAAACTAACTCAAAACTTACACTTTCCATGACAGAGAGAGAGAGAGAGAGAGAGAGAGAGAGAGAGAGTGTGAGAAAAAGAAAGAGATAGAGAGCGATAGAAAGAAACCCGAAAAGAACATTTATTTTATTACAAGCAAAACAACAAAGTTTTGAAGAGTTTCGTTGAACTTAAGAATTACAAAGAAATTGCAGGAAAATAACATTTGATGGGATTTCTTCAAATTTACCTTCTAATCTACTTTTAAAACAACCCTCAGATACAAATTTATAAAAAATGCTCAGTCAACAAACTTGAAATACTTCAAAATACTTTGAATTTTTTCAAAAACTCAGGCCAGCAAAAGGACAAAAAATCGGAAGGAATTCTGAAGAACTTCCCATTCGAATTCCTGCGCGCAGTTTTTGCCAACCGACAGTAACTTTGACAGCCACACCCACCACCCTAACTACCTCACCCACCCCCTCAACGCAACCCCTTAACAAAGACATGCCCAACCCATTCTTGCCATTCTTCTTTCCAACTCGATTTGCATTGATTTTCCATTTATTTGTGACCTTTCAATGCGATGCTCATTTTGGGAGCCACGACGTCGACAACGACGATGAAGATGTACCATCCCACACCCACCCACACCCACCCCCACCACCACCCCCTGCCAAGACACATTATCGACAAACCACATCAAGTTTGACCCATAAAATTTCGATTTTTTCCAAAGGATTGCGTACGTAAATCGTTCCAATCGTTGGTGAAAGATTGCTGCGCAAATTTGAAAATTTGCAAATTTGTTCACTTGATAAGAATTTGCTTTCATTGAATTGTTTGAGTTTGCGTTTATGGCTGCGTCTTTCGTTGCGTCTGTGAGCTTCAGGAATGTCGGTTGATTTCTTGTGTGTCTTTTTTTCTTTTCTGTTCGATATAAACGCGTATTCAGCATTTATTTTTCGTCACATCGATTTAGAAAACTTTCATGATTGGATTATTTTTTCCCGGCAATAAAAATATTCCGAAACTTGGTCACTCTTCTAGAATCAGAATTAGTTTGACTTTGAGAAGAAGTGCCATTAACGAGCTGTCGACTTTGACAGCTCATTTTTTAACAGAGTTTTGGGTTATCTAAAAAATAAAATGTGCGTTGTTTGTTCCTCACCTCCATCGTCTCCAGTCGAGCTTCTTCTCCATCTTATCTTCCTCCCATCCGCATCATCTTCTCCACAATCTGTACCAACTCCAAATCCATCCCACATCTTATCACATCAATCCTATCCAAGACACATCTAATGTCTTTTCTTGATATAAGAGTATATGTCAGTAACTGATTTTGATTTCATGACATGTCATCTGGTTCATTTGATGAAATTTCAGTTGCCACGTAATTTTATTAAATTTTTTGGCAGATTTTTCCTTGTCGTGTGTCAAGTGGCTTTTCTTTTTCATTATCTTTTCCCCTCCCTCTCGTTCCCCCGATTTACGCTTTCCTAATTTCCAAAATTTTCAGCTTTCCGGTCCGACGCCGGCAACAGCTCGTGTGACAGAACGCCACAAGCGTCTGCAGCTGTCACAACGATATCCAAAAGTGACAGAGAGAGAGACAGAGAGAGGGAGGGAGAGAGAGAGAGAGGGAGAGAGAGAGAGAAGATTCGCTTCACCAAGTTTATCCCTGGATATATCAAAACACGACTTCAGGGTTCGGAGTGTTGAGGGGAAAGCTGCCAGCGATTAACGATGCTTGCTATTAAAACTGGATGAGTGGACGACCGGAAGGGGGGGACGAGGGGGGACGGGGTGCGAGTGTGAAAGAGGGTTGGTTGAGTGGTCGGTCAATATTTTCAAACGATTGACAGCCCTAAAACAACCCGAATTCGCTTTTGCTTGAAGTTCCTTTAATTTGGGCGCTATTTGTTGACTCCAGGCCAAGTTTGACTGCTTTTCTTTTCTGCTTCTTCTTATTCATTTTCTTTGAATTCCTTTTCAGTTTCTCTCTGTTGTGGTTGCTGTCTCAGTGCTGTCGGTCGCCTAACAACTTCTGTCAACACATCTTTTCACAGTTTCTCTTATTAATTTGGGGCTGTCTCTGTGACACACACACACACTCTTTGCACCCTCCTCTCCCTTTCTTTATCTATCTATCTACCTTAAAGATGATTCCCCGTTGAGTTTTGTCCACCACTGTAACTCGATGGGTGGCTTCCGTGATTCCTTTTGTCTATATATAGTCTTTGTCTTTTGAATATAGACTGTATGTATCTGCTCAAGAAAATTAGACAGCACCCAAAAATTTAATTAAGTGGTTGAAGCCGTCCTCTTCAACTACTTGGAAAGATTAGAAAAATGAGTGCCACCTGCATCTTATCTGCGATAACTGTCTTAATGATGCTTAAATGCTGCAGTATCTTTAAAAGTCACCTCATCTCATCTCATTTCCTTTCACCTCTGAATGCCGCATATCTTGTATTTATCTTTAATTAAGTTAATCGAGAAACCAGCCGAATTTCAACAACCGCGACAGACTTCTTTGTTGTATTCCACTTTAAATCTGCGACAGTTCGGGCAGGAAGTATGGGAAAACAGCTCTACAGACCGATGCTGTTCTTTTTCCGAAAGTTGTTGTTCTTCGTTGGTCGTCAACCGTCGACAGAGAATAAAAAAGTCAATAAGTCGCCGTCGGCTGTCGCCTGTCGAAAACAATTCAAACTTGCGATTTTTCGAACCGAAACAAATTGAAACACATGACTGCGAGGTGTCCAAGGTGACTCACAGGCTGGAGATTGGAGACTCGACTAAGTGGCTAGTGAAGTGTGAAAAAGAGAAACCAAGAAGAGAGGGAGAGAGAGATGGAGAGGAGTGTGAAGGAGAGGACGCTGTGTGGAAGAGAACCAACCCAGAGAGTCGTCATCTGAAGCCTGCTGTTGACAAGAGTTGTTGAAACGTGGCTCGCATTCATCCGGTCTTAATTTGTTTTCCCTCTTCCTTCCTCCTTCTTCTCCCTCCTGTCCTCATGTCTTCGCCCATTTCAAATAAATTTCAATTTCAGTCGGTGTTAAGTTTGATTGAAGGATGAGATTACAAATGGTGACAGGAAGTTCGGTATTTGACAAATTTGAGGGATCGAAATGGAGCTGGTTGCTGTTCGGCTGGTTGGTCCGCACCGTATTCATCCTGGATCGTCCTGATTCGCTTCAGGTTTTTGCCCTTTAGTCGTTAAGTTGTTGAGCTTCAACAAACCCAAACTAAGCTGAAAACTGCTTTGGCCAAAATGAATCCAGCCAAAAACAAAGAGATTCAGCCGGTTCATTTGACCTCTACGACTCTATACCGTCTTCTTCTTCTTATTATTTTTGTTTAAGTTTTTTTTTTATATTCTCATCAAAAGAAATCGTCAATGGTAACCAATTGATTTGCTCTTATTTTTTGGTGTTGATCTTTGCTATCACTCTCTTTCCCTCTCATTTCTCTTCTATCCCATCCATTCCTCTTTCTCGCTTCTCTTCTTAAGTCTGCTTCCAGGAACAATCAACCTTCGAATGCGAGCCGATAATAAAACACTTAATTGCCCAAAATTAATGTCAATTGTTATTAACTGTATATTTCTTCAGAGTTCATGTTTGTGTATGTGCGTGTGTAAAAGTAATCAAATGCAAATTCGTCCGCTGATGATGACCTCAACGAAGCGATTTTGCTCAAAGTTTCGCACCACTTTTCGCACTCATTCATCATTTAATTCAATTATTGTATTTAAAAGCAATCACAGCACATCAACGCACACATCTGATTGCAAAACAGAAATTATTGATTATTTGTTCGAAGCAGTGAATAAACAGAAGAAGAAAACAACTAAAATTCGTGCGATTTCTTAACCTTTCCCACGAATCACACTCGGATTCGTTCTCTGCGAGGAATCGATGAGAAAATGCGTGGTCGCCGCAACACAAATGAGGTCAAGAGAGGTCAAGTGACCCCCAATTAAAGCGGAACAAGTGATCGCGAGTCACTTCATGGCGCACGGATGTTTGTGTTGGAGAGGAGAGTGAAGAGAGGGAGGAATATAAGAAAAAATAAGCGAATCTTGCAATCAAATCTGTTGTTGTTGTTAAAGTTACGCTTTTTATTGTGCCATTCTCTAGAAATAACTGCCTTTACGAGTGTATAAACAATCAACACTGCAAATAAACCCAAAAGAAATCAACTTCTCTCGAAAACTTCTCTCTTCCCTGTAACTTTAAACTAGAAACAAACTGTAAACAAAAATAATTTAAAAACAAAAACAATGATAAATGAGTTCAATGAATTCAAATGAAAACAATGTCAGAAGGTATGGAAGACAGCCACGCCCACCAACTCACACACACACAGACACCAACGATTTCTTGTTAATATGACTCTGATCATCATCTGCGAATTCTTAAATGAAGTCGTTGTTTATTTGCTCGATCGATCGCATTGCAACTGGTGACAATTATAGCAACAACAAGAAAACACTAACAACAACAACAATAAGAATAACAAAAAATATTAGAACAACAACAAATAATAAAATAAACATTAACAACGGCAACAGTACACTTTTCATTACTTTAATTTGACTGAACTGTGATGTATTTACCAGCTCCTGCATCCCCCCCCCACCCCCACACCACAACAACAACCTTGTTCTATTGATTAGCTTCAGGGTCCCAAAAACATAAAAAAAAAACAACAAAAACGTCTGGCTGTGTGTCTGTGTTGCTCTGTCATCGCTCTATGATGCTTCTTCTTCTTCTTCCACTTTAGTAACTTATCAGCTTTTCTTATCAAATTAGCCGTGACATTGACACTGACAATCAAAAAAAGAAGCAATTCGTCGGTGTGTCTAATTTTTTGTAATCAATCTATTTTAAGCTTAAATTTAGCGCATTTTTTTATTGAATAAAAAAAACGCATTACGGAGATAAGTTAACACAAGATAATGAATGAATGAGTTCCGTTAATAAATCAATAAAATGTTTGCCAACGTTTTCTTTTTCATTTAAAATAGGAAAAGTTAGCTTTAGAACGATTGCGAATCAGATTCGTGAATTAAGTTTGCGAATACGAATGTGTCTTTGCACGAATAAGTATTCGTTATTCGTTGGGCAGATACGAACGATTGTATTCGTTGCAGTTCTCTGATGTTCATACGTATAATAATCAAAGAGCAAAATAATAGGAAAAAGGAAAAAACCTCTCTATTCGTTGCTCTTTAGATAAACGAAAAGAGAATATCTCTATATTCTCATTTTAAGAGAACACTGAAAGAGAGAACCGAAGATACAGAGAACAAATGATCAACCAAAGAGCAACAATCAGCAACAATTGAGATAAAAACGAATAGTAAATGTTTTGCGAAAGAAGTGGCAAATAAACCAGCCAAAAATACTATACAACAACAAGAGCCGTTTTCGGAATAACAACGACACGTCAAACTATGTAGAGTCGTGTTCGTGTGGTGAGCGGACAGAAATTATGATGGGTGGAGGGGGGAGCGTGACGCAAGAAGTGTGGAGACGAAATGTGAGTGTTGTTATTGTTGTTGTTGTTGTTTATCGAAAAAGGTGGCGTGATTTCAAATGAATGACGTGAATCATCTGCGAAACGTAACGTTATTGAGAACTACCCACTAATAAACGCGTTGCTGTTGTTGCTGTTGTTGTTGTTGTTGTTGTTGTTGTTGGTGGTTTTCAATTTTAATTAGCAACTACAACACAACAACAACAACTGGAAGTTGGTCATGTGTGACAAAAAAACAATTCAGGAACCGTTTGAACTCATTTAATAACTTACTCAATTAACTTAATCGCAGTATTTATTAATTTAAACATTCTGTTCGAACTGAGAGCAAAATAAAAATAAACTGTACCTGATTATATAATTAAAACAATAGAAATCCTTTTAATATGTAGATAAGCGTTTATAACTAATGAATTACGTGTTTAGAAAATAACCAAGTGTTATTATCTGTTATTATTTCCTGAGAAAACAAGAAAAACACGCCACATTTGTTTCTTCTTCTTCCTCTTCTGTATCTGCTTCTTCTTCTTCTTAACACATTATTTCATTTCAATACACTTGTCAACTTTTGTTTTCTTCGGTTTTCTTTTCTTTAATATTTTCGTAGCTGCTTTTTCATTCCTTCAACATAAAATATAAGAATTAAAAATACAGACGATTGTGTTTAGCTTAGTATTAGCAGATAAAGCAATTTTATCGTTGCTCATGAAAATTCAACCGCATTGGAACAGCAACAACAACAACAAAACCATATACAAATTAAATGACCCACATTTGGCCGAACTTCCGAATGCAGAACAGTGAAGTGAGTACCGTAAAAAATAAAGTGTATATTATTAATTTTTGCTTCATTTCATTTTGACAGTTTGACATCAAAATGTGTCAACTTGCGTCAATTGCAAATTTGATCGCATGCGAACACGATCGTCACACTTCGTACACCTTTCGTCATGCATTAAGGAAAATACGACCACTTTTTGTTGCAGTTGCTGTGCAGTCGCTGTGCAGTTAGCAGAATGTGGTGTTTTTTTTACACATGCTCGTATTATAAGTGAATTCGTGGCTGAATTCGTGTGACTCGTTCGTTCTTGCTTCGTGAAACATTCAATGCCTCTGCTGCTGCGTCTCTCTGTTTCACTCTCTTGCTCATCTTCTCGCATTGTTGTTGCCGCTTCAGACACAAATTTAGCAGCGACTGAAAATACTTCTAAAGATTTGATTCACGCAAATTATAAACACTTTTCTTGCATCTCTGTAGAGAATATGTACATAGGTATGTATGTATGTATGTATGTCATACAGGGTGTTCATTATACTTCGATGTTGCACTGAAAGTAATCGGGACCGAATTCGACACTCGACGACGAGAAACCGCAAAAATAACTGCATTGTTACAACTAAAACTATGTTTTGCATGTGGTTAATGTTTCGTAATATTTAAGCAACAACAACGACAACGACACCCAATTCAATACATTTGATAAACTATGCTGCTAAGTATCAGCTTTCAAACGCCTTCCAATGGAAAAAACGTGTTGTTTACATCTAAAAATGCAACTTTATTAATTAATCAATCATAATTTAATTGATCAAAATTCAAAAAAAGATGACTTTTTTATTTAAAAGTGTTCGGCCGGAGATGCGAACCTACGCGAATTGCATCGTTCGTCATTGCCAACAGCATGCATGCAGCAGCAGCAGCACAATAAATTTATTGTTGTCCCAACAAAAACAACAAAAACAACAAAAACAACAACAACAACAACAGCAGCATTCGTTACAGCACCGAACAGACGGGCCCCCAAAAGCGAGGCCGGTCAACGCTACGCAGCTGTAAGCACGAGAGCGTCAAAGAGAGCGCAAGAAAAGAGAGAGAGAGCAGAGCAGTTTTCGCTCGAGTCAAGTGTCAATAACGCGATTAACGGAGAGCAACAACAACAACAACTGCGTTTAATCTGGCCGCCAGCCAAGCAACGAGAACCGTGAATGTCAACGAAGTAAGAAACAATAAAAACAACGTGTATCACTGAGTATCCAAAAAGCTGTCAGGTTGGTATTCGTTGAGGGGCGGGGAGGGGGGATGAGACTAAATAAACCGTCGTGAAGGGGTGTAGTAGCTACGGAAGTGTTGGCAGATTTAAGGAATAATTACATATATAGTAAAAACAGAATACAAACAGATTTCCTCGAAGAAGAAAAACAGTTTTAATAAACGAACTATTTTTTTGTTTTTCGATTAGAATTTGTAAACATGTTTATTTCGCTGTTGTTTCATGTGTTTTATTTGTTTCCAACGTAGTTTTAGCAGGTAAACAAGGAGAGAGCGAGAGGCAGTGAGAGAGAGAGAGAGAGAGAGGGATATAGAGAACTTCTACTGAGAGAATAAATGATAAACACATCGCAATATTTTGGCACAAATATTTTTATATTCTGTATTCAAATACATTGAAATTAAATGTATTTAAATTTATTTATTTATTATGTATTTATGATCCACATGACATCAAAATTAACAACAACAATAACAAATGGAAATGCAACAAAAAATGTGAGGAATTTCAGAAAAAACAATAAACGAATCAGTTGTTGAAAGCCAATCATTCAAATTTTAAAAATTTAAATAAAAACGTATTCGTTTGCATGTTTTTGCACAAATTAACCCATTCAAATGCAATTAACCCATTCGAATGCAGTCGATTTTTTATGCAGAAAAGCTACAAGCTTGAATGACATACAAGTATGTCAGTGCAGAGCAACAAGTGACGCAAATTGAAGTTTTCCAGACATTCATTTGCATTTAAATCCAATCACTCAATCTTTTATTCACTCACTAATTCATTTATTCACTCACTCATTCATTCACTCACTCATTCATTCATTCATTCATGCATTCATTCAATCCTTCATTCCAGAATCCATTATTTCCATCCATTATTGAAATAATAGACTTTATAATGTCTTTACTTGTTTTTTTGTTCTTGTTTTTGTTGTTGATGTACTTTTGACTCGTAAAGACACAGAATCATTTAAATCATTTGAAATCAATGATCGATCTATGAACGATAGATTTATTGGCTAAATGAGACTTCTTTTTATGTTAAACTATTAAAGAACAACAGCAACAAAGATCAATCACTTTATTATTATGTGATCGTTTATTTTTCAGCTTGCGAATAACCGGATAAAACACAAAAACAACGGCAATGAAACCCTACAACAACAACCAGAACAAAAGCGAATAATTAACAAGAACATCATACGATTAGTTTTTTTCAATTCGTTTATTGTTGTTGTTGTTGTTGTTGCTTGATATGCATTTCAAATGCATTAATTTAAAAATTCATACGTTTGCACAACTCGTCAATTTGCGAAATTGCTTGGGCGTGTGTATATGTTGTATGTGTGTGTGTGTGTGTGTGTGTGTGTGTTTGCTACTATTGTGAACAATAGTTTTTACCTCGACCTCAGAGATGACCTAAAATACACCATCGTAAGTGCGAGCTGGAAGGAGCGAGAAAGAGGGGAAGAAAGAGAGAGCCGCATAACTGAAAGCGGAGCACAGCACAATTGACTCTCGTTGTTGGAAAGACGGAGAGTACAATAAAAAGAGAGAGAGAATGATTGAGACAGAACAAGTATGTAATTAAAAAAATAGAAATAAAATAGAATGAATGAATAAATGAATGAATTAGTGAGTTATCGTAGAGTTTACTATATTTGTGAGGGATTTTTTCACTGAGAGAGTTAAAAACATCTCATGAAAATTCTTAATTTTTTATTTCACTCTTTTTACTTAAACTCTTAATATTAATTAATGGGAAAGTGCAAAAATATTCGCAAGAAATTATAATTTCATCACGAAGAAACAAAAATTAATCCAAACCCGATAGAATAAATATTGAAATCGAAATCGAAACAACTTCAGCACCTTTCAAATGAACTCCACACCACTTAAATTTAAACAATATCAATTCTTCGAATCTTCAAATGCTGGTTATAGCAGCAGCATTATTTTTTTTTTATACATTCAATACATATACTATACATCCAAACATTTAATAGATGTGTAAATAATAACTTAAGAGTGTTCTAGTTTTAACCTTGTAGCCTTTTATTACGTGGAATCTTATTTAATAAATTAAAATAAAAATGTTTAAGAAAGCAATATTTAAAGCCATTTAAAAGCAATGTTTAAAAATTCAAAACTTGCAGTCATCAAAATTGATTTAAATTTTATTATAGTTGTTTCCGTAAAATTCTTTATTGTGTTGTTTTTTATTGTTTTGCTTTATGAGCATAAATAATAATTTATGAAGTGCATTTATGAAATATTTACAATAATAACAAGTGAATAATGAATGAAATATCGTAAGACTCAAAAAGAAAGAATCGATAAACAATTCTATTTAACAACAGAAACAAAAACAAGTAAAAAGAATAACAAATTAAAACATTAACAAATAAAGACAGAATAAAAAAATCAATTCGCAGATATAATATGTACTAAAACAGTAACAATAACAACAGATATTGTATGAAAAAAGCAAGAGTTCCCAGAAATGTGGCAGAGTTTTAAATGGAAATAAAATTAAGAAATACTAAAGCCATTAGTGACATTTTTCCCTTAGATTAGAGAAATTTTCTTGTCATTGTCAATCGTTGCCACAGAATTAAAGGTAAGTTATTCTAAACATTAGATTCCGTGCATTCTTTTACAGATTATTAGAACTTTCATCAACCAATCAGCGCCAGACTCCGGCTTAAAAAAGCTTAAAACAAGCATCATGGAGCAACAAAGATAACGAAAACGCGGTGGTGAGGAAGGAAACAGTGAAGTAGAGGAAGGGAAGATCAGGCCGGGGGAGTGGAGTGAAATGCAGTCGACTATAAGAGAGACTAAAGGACTTGAATCACTTCAAAGCGCCAGCTAAGAATATTAAAAAACAAACAGCAAGAAGAAGGCGACGAAAAAGAAGAGGAATCAACGAAAGAACGGAAGAGAGGCGAAAGCAACAGCATCATCTCCAGCATCATTGCGATTCGAAGTGGAAACAAATCCAGACAAAATGGCGAAAAGTTTTTATCACGAGTATCAAAGTCACTATACAAGAAAAGCGCAGGGATTAAAAGCAACTTCCTTCCGTTCCCCCGACTCTTGAGAGATTATGCTGTGGGTATGGAAGCCGAAGACTGAACCTTTGTGAAGTTGATATAAGTGAATACTTAATGAAACTGTAAAATGTTCGCAACAACAAAGCAACTGAGCAACCGAGCGCAACGAAAACTGAATCCGAATTCTTTTTTAAGCCACCCAACCGCCGGCATCGATCCTGGTTAATCCGGATGCAGTTGTGTCCATTTTTATTATTACTGTACTTTTATTATAATTTGAATTTTTTCGGGAAACATTTCGCACTCTTTGCATTAACGTTGCACTCGCAGAATGGATGTAATTTTAACCTCAAACCGCACCAAACGCCAGCTGAAACCGTTTCGGTGGTCGGCTGATCCAGGAGGGTTGCGGAAAAGTGGGGTGGTTATCAGAAAAATTGCGCCACGTTTTAAAAAGCGCGACACTCGCTTGGTTGTGTTTTTGCGGTCAGCTGGAATCACGTGAAGCCCTCCATGGGCAAGGACCCTGCCACAAGGACTCCAATAGTAAATATGAATTATAAATAATCACGGAATTTTGCACAGTTTTAGGTTCTTGATTATTGCAAAATTTAGATTTAGATTTAGACTTCGAACTGAGAGAAAACTTTACAATTCAAGCAACAAATGAATGTCAGTGTCGAAATAACCTTGGAAAAAATTTACATTCGCGTGTGCTAAACAGAAGAGCTATTAAAACACTTCATTAACGCAATAAATAAAGGACAGCAATTTACACGTGGAAGTTGCTTCACTTAGAAATGCACTTTTATTTTAATTTTGATTGATTTGGGAAATAGTTAAAGTTGCTTACACATTTAAATAAATTGATTAATATACAGCTTTTCTATAGGATTAAATATGGATGTAAATAAATAATAACAAATAATCACAATCATAATAATCGCAATCGCATTCGTGGAAGTAAACGTTAGGACAATTTTGTCCTTAATTTGCCCATCTCTGTACTGAAGCTTTGTTGTGATGATGCCACCCTGATGGAGGAAAACACTGTTTATACAGTGTACAGCATAAAATATTAAAATCCCCAAATAACACAGAACGCAATGAAATCGTTGCTTTGCTTTGGCAGGATAAAAATCTATAAAATTTTTATGGTGTTTGAAGAAATTGAAGATGGAGACACACGGAGAGAGAGCGAGACTCGTGGACGAAACTGACACTCGTAAAACTGTTCCGAGTTCAACATTTATTAGCCATAAACAAATAAGAGCCACAAATTGAATTCCAGACGTGAAAAAGTATTAAAAAAGATGAAAAATAAACAATAAAAAAACTGTACCAAAACTATGAAAAAGTCATAAATAAATAATAGCGCACTTAGTAAATCGATAGACAGAGAGAGGGAAAGAGTAGAAGTCAAAGGTCAAAGGTTAAATATTAAGTGATTTCTAAGATCAAAAACGAGGGCTAATTTTAATTTCGTATAACGAAAAGTTCGTATAATCAACAATTTCGCGCAATTATCATCATTTTTTATCATTTCTTTATTGAAAACTTTATTGCAACCAAAACTTATTGAAAAAAATTACATCACTCAGCATTATTCAAGATGATTATTTCCTTGTATTTGGATTTAAAGAACACATGATGAATTGCGATTGTAAGATGGCGGAAGGGGGTGGAGTTGGAATTCCAGCGCCTCGTCATCTGTTCGAGGTGATGTTTATTTATTTTATTTAAGCAGCCATGAAAATCTGCGCACTTTGAAAAGTTTTCCAGTTTTTGCGGTTGACAAATTGTTTTCACTGCAAAAAAACTCCAGCGAAAAAACAAGAGAAAGTCCACAACGGCAACAACCACTAGAACAACAACAACAACGACAACGACAATAAATTGGCAGTGAATTTAATACAAATTTATTCTCTTTGGAATTTTCATTTAACGAGCGCTTGCGATGGATGTGAAAAGTATGAAGCACGGTTAGTAAACAGTATTGCCACCTATTTTTGTGATACAGAAATGTTTTACTTATTTTTAGTTCGCATTTCTACTGTTCGCATTTCTATTTAAGGCTTGAGAAAATAATCTATTCGAGGAGACAAAATAAACCCTGGATAATCTATAAAATAAGATCCTCGCGGAGATGCCAAGAAAAAGAAATCTCATTCATTTGTTCGGTTTAAAATCTTTTCGACTACTTATATATTTATTCTGTCTCGCTCGAGCTTTGTTGCTCTCTGTGTCTATCTCTCTCGCTCTTCTTAAGTAAAAGCAGGCGATTCTCTTGAAGAATACTCTGACGTCTTGCAAAGAAGAGTCAACAGCAGAAGAGTTAAGGAAATCCAAAAAGCCAACAACAAAAATAAAAATAAAAGGGAAAAAGAATGAAGTTAAATAAAAAACTAAAAAAGAATCACTGGAAAGTGCGCCAGACGTTGAGCCTCTGAAGGAGACTCTGTCTCCGGTTTCGAGCTTTCATTCTAGCTGTCTCTTTACTTATGTCCACAGCACAAATGTATGGCAACACTGCACAGTGGAACATGTGGTCAGAAGTGTCCAAGCGATGGTTTTCGCTTAATAATAAACAGAACCGATAACTGCTCCAAGGAGAAGGAAGGAAGAAAGGAAGAAAATACTTCTAAGATCTTTCATATCCTCTCCTTGGGGGGTGTGGTGTGGGGCAAGAGGGAAGGGAGACACGATATTTTATCACTGCGGATAACAGAGCAAACGAAACAGTTGACCGCATCCTTTGCCATCGAAAATATTGACAACGCGTGTCGTGAATGTAGAAGGCCAGACACACGCACCGATAAAGAGACACACACAAACATCCTTATCGTCATTACCATCGTCATCATCACTGATATCATTAATAAATCATTTCGCTTTCAAAATCACTTTTCAAAGAAGTTCCTGTCGATCCTTCTTGATTCTTGTCACACGATGATTCAACTCAATTATTGTATTAATTCGATGGTTCTTATTTCAGACCCTGTATAAAAGTGTTCATAGATAGTATTCATCATTTCGTGTCCAGTTCTTTGGCACAAAAATAGAAGAAACAAACTTTTTACTATCGTTCCGTGTCAAAGGACATTCAGCGTTGTTTTCATCTTGAATATCTTCGAAAAAACCAAAGCTATTCTTTGAGAAATTCATGAGCTCACGGATACGAGTAGCTCTTAAAAACCCAAGGATACGGCAAAGCGACTGACCTTCCCTTTTTCTCAAGCCAAACGGTCGATTGACCCGACCATGCTTCTTAAGTTGATCCTGCATTTTGAGCTGGTATCAATAACAAAAACAACAACAATAGCAACGCTGACCCCTTTTCAACAACTTCACCTCCCATCCTTCTTCTTTGTAACGTCACAGAATTCGAATGGCACAAAATATATTGGATGAAAATCCATACAAACATTCCGTTAACCGGAAGTGTGACCTTTCTTAACCCTTTCAACAGGCAGATGCACAGACAGACGGACCAACAGAGAGGCAGGGAAACAAATAAGAAAGAGAAACATCAAAGGAAGTGTTGATGATATCTTCATCGGAGCTGAAACTTTGAGAAAGCCTTTTAATCTGAAAAAAATCTCTGCTTTTGAATAAAATTAAAAAAGAATTGAAGCAGAAAAGCTGCTTTAAAGGTTTAAGGATCAGTGTCTCCTTTATAGTGTAGAAATATAGGACTCGTAAATTATCTGTTATATATAAAATAAGTTGAAATTTATTGACTGTACTGTTATTTTTAGCCACTATACGGAAGGTAGTTCAATGGGTCAGTGAAATATTCGGTTACGCCTTCTAAAAGTGCCCAAAACGCCTCCCAAAACTGTTTCTATCAAATCAAACCGAACGATGAACACGTTTAATGTTTATACTGACCATTTTATTTGGTTCAGCGCAGAAATAATTCAAAGCAGAAAGGACACAACAAATACTAAAGAAAGGAAATTAACCGGAAAAGTCGTCCTTGCATTTGAACCCATAAAAATACAAAAACTAAACGAAATCAGAGCCTATTCGAAGTAACGTCGCAATGAAAATGAAAATAAATAACAACGTCAGCAACACCTACAAACAGCATTATTTATTTAATTCCTTTCTACGTTAGCAAAAAGGAGTCGTTGTTGTTTCTTTACCTTTGTTGCTGTTGTCGTTGTTGCGCTTGTGCTAAAATGCCGCAGGATAGTCAAACAACGTCGTCGTGCCTCTCCTTAAAATAGTGAACAGACAATCGACAGCAAAAATATAAAGAAAACTATAGACACATCTACAGAAACTCATCACAGAGGTATTGTATTCCAAACTATGTGAAAAATCACACCTTTTTTCAAAGGATATGAAAATCAAAAGAGGTTTAAATATCGTCTTCGTCTTCCTGTTCTCATGCTTAAATAAGGATCTAAAAAATAATAAATATGAACTTAAAAGCGACTGAAGAACTGGGGAAATGCTGAAGAACAACTAGGGGAAGCCTGAAGAAAGGCTCAGGGACGCCTGAAGAGGGACTGAAGAAAAACTATAGACCTTGTGAGAAAAACTGAGTGAACTTTGAACGAAGACCGAAGAGAAACTGAAGAAGGACCAAAGGAAAAATTAAGGAAGCTGACATAGTCCTGGAAAAGACTAAAGGGGCCGAAAAAACTGAAGAAAGCCTGAATAAGGACTAAAGAATGGCCGAGAACATAAGGATTATATTATAACTTAAAAACTTAAAAGAATAAACTTATAAAAGAAAGATGAAAGAAAGTTTAAAGATTTACTAAAAAGGGGCCAAAAGATTGAAGAAATACTAAAGAAAGTCTGAAAAAATCACGAAAGAAGAGGTGAAAGTCTGAAGAAAGACTAGAGAAGAATCGATGAAAGGACTGGCAAAGATCAGTGGTGAAGAACTGAAAAAGAGCAAAATGTGATCCGGATCCGGTCATTTTTCTTCCGATCAGATGCAAATCAAATGCAATTTTTAAAGAATTTTAAGGCTCTCGTTCGTGTTGCCGTTGCTACTTCGCGTCTCTTTTATTATTGTTATTATTATTACACATTTTAAAGCGCTGGAAAGAGTAAAAATTATAGAGCCAAAGTAGGACAAGCAGCCCCACATGTTCTTACACTCGGACCGAAATCCCGTAGCCTTGATTTATCTACTTTTTGCCAGCTTCGACACCCGAGTTTTTCCTTCTCGCTCTCCTCTCTCCATCTCTCGCTGTCACTCTCTCTCTCTCTCTCTCCCTCTCCCTCTCTCTTTCTTTCTGCTCTGGTTGTGCTGCAATAAAATTCAAACATTTGCAACGTATGAAAAAAGTACGTAAAAAAGATGTGCGAAAAATGTTGCAGTGGAAGAAAATCGCAACAAAACAACGTAACGTAACGTAAGTTTGAAATCATGCCGAAACGATGAATAAAAAGTGAGCTTCTGTGGAATCTGTAGAGTTTTTTTTACACAGAAACTCAGAAGGATTTTTTTTTCGGTGGTGTCGTTTTTATGCTCTGCTCTGATTTCTTTTTATTTCTTGTTTTGCTACAATTTGTTTGTGTTTTTTTTATTGCTTGTTTATTTATCTTCGTTTTTCGCAGGATATCAATTTTTTTGTTTTCGAAATTTTTGGGTGCAGAAGCATTTTAAGTCGTAACTGCTTTAATAATAAATTCACTTTAATAAAAACAAATTCGTAACCACTTTAATATTAATAAATAAAACTCGTAAAGAAGTTGAATGTTTTTTGATATTATAACTAAATTTGAAAATCCGTAAGTAATAAAAAATTGCTTTATTAATATAAAATAACGTAATAAAGGCACGAAAGTTTAAGGCGAATTTAATTTTAATATAGATTAGAAGCTGTGCTAGAAACTTTTAGATTGGAGAACAAATCATTTCATAGAATCATGGAACAATCGCAATATTCGCTTTCTTCTTGTTCAGGTTCTTCCCCCCTCCCCCCCACATCAAAGCTACCTTCATCCACCGCACCAGCCACCGACGGCCTTTCAATTCACTGACACTATAAGCACTTTACTCGTATTACTGCACTTTTGTATACGCAGCCAAGCGCCAGCTATTCTACTGGTTTCTCGTCTTGTTCTTCTTATTCTTCGTCTTCTTATTAACTCATTGGTTGTGCGTCACCTTAACGAGAGCGTGTAAAAAGTCCTAATAAAGTATCATTGCTCCCCAACAGGCGTGCGTCCAACTGGGGATGTCATAAAAATTGCGCAAGCCTCAAATGAAAATTCGTAGCTCATTTTTATGGGGATTTCTTTCAGCCAATTTTTATGGCAGTCATTTCAATCAGTGGGACGGCATGAAAACCATTCAACTAACCATGCAGCTGGGTAAACTGTTGTTGTTGTTGTTGTTGTTGTTGGATTTGTGCGTGTGTACACTGTACGTTCTTCCCTTCTTGCTCTTGCTTGTTCTTATTCTTATTTGATGCCAGTTCGATGCCACTGTTGGGTTCCGTTGTGTTGCGTGTTGTTCTTGCAACACGTTTTTAAATTTTTCCCTAACTTTTAAATAAACTCTCTTCGTTTTGTTTTTCTTGTTTTCATTTATAATTTCATTAATCAAGAGACTTTTATTGTTTGTATTCTTTTCGTTTATTTTATCATCTTCTGGGTTTGTTTTGTTGTATTAACTCCTAGACACACAACAAAAACACTATCAGTTCATTTAATCTACTTTAACGACTGCACCGAACGATTGACCGAGTTATCGACCAACACACCATCGTTTCACATCCTCTGAACTATCATAACAGTTCTCTGTATCCTAGCATCGCGCTGACTTCATTTATGTTTTTTTTGTATTTTTTATTTTATGCATCCGCAGAGATCATAAGAACATCCACCCGCCCCCCCCTCCTCCCCCTCTTCGACACACTCTCTCTGTTCATTCATGTGTGCAGGTCAATTAAGCGTACAGTGAATTTAATGTACGTGTGGCGCACATTAAGCGGCTTCATCGTCATCATCATCGCACGATATCAAGATCATCGTTCCATGCGCTACATCATTATTATGGAGCGCGACACACATACTTAATCGCTTCTTTATCCGCATTGAAACCATCGATATGTTCGGTCAATTGGTCACTTTTGCCCAACGACCGACGAGTATCGAGTTTGCTTTAAATGGCCCAATGCTGCGCTCATCCTTCGCTCTCCCTTCAGGCACCTCTGCCTCCCTCCACACTCCTTGCCCTCCGTTCATCGCATATCCTATCGCAAGCCGTACGCTAAAAAGCTGTACAGACACGAACAAGAATCAGAACCAGAGCCAGAGCAGGGACATGAAGCAGATTTAACCGCAGTCACCGTCGACGTTAATTCATTGCTAATCCTATTTTGACACCAACCACCCTCGAGTTGAAGCCCAGTGATGTGTTGCGCTTCGTCCATTCACAGATCTCAAGAGCGATGATGGGCTGATTAGCAGTGCGGCGGCACTTTTAATCACTCTCGTTCTCACTGAAGTCTTGTCAACATTATGGTCAATCAGTGAATTTATTTATTTAATCTTACGGAAGCTAATTGAAAGGGATGTTCTGTTGTTAGGTGA
Source organism: Myopa tessellatipennis (assembly GCA_943737955.2). NCBI lineage: Eukaryota > Metazoa > Arthropoda > Insecta > Diptera > Conopidae > Myopa > Myopa tessellatipennis. The sequence continues at coordinate 50,491,391 of OX031314.1, read as the reverse complement.
AGCTGCGATTTGATGCCAGTTGATTAAAAATCTTGAATACATCCAAGAGAGTTGGTGGCCATGTCGCGTGTTAGAATTGTGTAAAGTTCTGTGTTCGTGATTTAATTCTATTCATAAACATATATGTACGTATATATGTATAAGTATATCCTTCGAATTTCTATCGTATACCATCTCGAAGCAGCTGTTTGGTACCTCAGGAAAAGCGCCACGAAAATCCTTAACAAATAGCTAGTAAAAAATCAAAGTCACGACGAAAAGCAGCGGAGAACTTCCAGGACAACAACAACAACATAAGCAACTGCTGTTACAACAACTTAACCAGCAGCGCCCAAAGTTTGACAGTTCGGAAATCGCATTTCAGGGATGCATTTCGTGGCGCGACACGCGGATGTTTTAAGAGCCTTAAGGCTCTTAAGGCTTACAAAATATGCAGGTGAGAGTGTTTGTGAAACAACAAAAACGACAAACATTACCGCAGGTTGAATTGTTAAACAAAGTGGTAAAAATAAAATAAAATAAAAATAAAAGAAAAGAACAGAGAAATAAGAATGAGGAAAATTTGTATTTTTTATTATTGTTGTTCCAACACTGCGAAGACGAAACAAACTCCAAAGAAACTTGCATGGTGAAAAAAAACAAGGAAGAAGCAAAAAGAGTGGGTGCTATCATCAGCACCCACACTGAAGGAATATTTTTGAACTTTTAACGGTAAATTAAGTGCCCTAGAAACAAAGTTCCTCAAATCCCTTAAAGAGAATCAAGAGTGAGACACCGAGAGAGCGAGAGGAAGCAATGTGAAGGCCCGTCGTGGGGGTGAAGGTGGTGATCGGGCAGAGTAGTGGGAAAGAGAGAGAGAGAGAGTGATGAGGCATGAGAAAGGTGAGTTAAGAAGTGACGACTTTAGAATCTAAAGTTTAGATCCAAGTCCCGGTTAAAAAGACTTCCAAGCATCCAACACAAAGCTGCTTGATTCGTGTTCCAAGCGATGAAGGAATGAGCTACGTGAACGGATCCGTGTTGGCTCAGAGCGAGCAGCTGGAAAAGATGCGAAGTGGAAAAGCATAAAGCGGATGTAGAAGAATTGAATTGATTGCTGAAAGTATAATTCACAGCTTAACTAAAGAAGATTGAAAAAGTTGTGTAGGAAACTTTTAAGAACTCAGTTTCTAAGATTACATTTAAAATAAGTATTATAAGACGTGAATAACAGGTATTAAAAACTATAGTTAGTTCTTAGAAATCATTCAGACTTTTAAGTAATCACGCAATTCTCAAAATTCTTCGGCAATTCTTCCAAACGAATGCACCCGAAAGAACGTACGTATAAAAAAAAAACAATTAACAGGCTCATGAATACTCTTATGAATACACTCATAAAAACACACTGCTGATTTATGAGAAATTGTTGTTTTTTTTTTGGGTACATTCTTAAAATTATATCTAAATGCACATATACACATACATACATGTATGCACATATACACATACAAATATGTATGGTTTATTTTAGGCTAGGAAATGCAACAACAAACAACAACGTCGTCCTGAAACACTCAAGTGAGTGGAGTGGAAGTCAGTTTGAAGTTCGATTCGAAGATTGGACTTAAGCATAATGAATAAACTGCTGATAAACGGTCACTAAATTCGGAAAATGAAGAACTTTTTGCAGAATTTAAAACTATAACTTATATACACTTATCTACGTTATACAATTTTACTTCCTATTAAGCAGTTTAAGATCTGCATTAAATTTTAATCGGCCGTTTAAATACACGTACTTAAAAAGTTTATCGATCAGCTTTCAAGACTGTATTAAAAGGGAAGCAGATACTTTTTTTTATATATTGGAAGTTTATAAAAATAACCCGTTGCTTTATTTATTGTACTTTTCCTGGCGTTGTTATAGTAAAGTAAGTTTTACTCTGAAATCATGTTTTTAATTTATGACCGTGACGCAACCTGTTGTTCTTTCGATTCATGTCACTTCAACTCTTTCGTCACTCTCAACACGTTTGTTGACTTCTCTTCGAACTCGCTAACGACTTCTCTTCGATTGTCACTCTCCATCGCTCTCTTTCGGAGTTACTCTTTACAGCTAACACGGAGCTCACTGAGCCAGTCGGCCGGCCGGCAAAAAAGAACCTAAAACACGTCAGCAGAAAGTAGAGATGACGGTGCTTTGTGGAGTTTCTTGGTTCTTGGACTCTTTTTTTCTATTGAGAGGGTCATCGGTCCCACAAAAAACCCACAAAGAAAAGGTAGAGCGTTGAATAACAGAAGGATGGCATGATCATCAGACCACCAGATCTGAGCGTAGATCAGGCCACTAACAATCATTTGAGAATGCAGTCTCTCTGCTCGCAACTGTTGCCAACTGCAAATGTTGGAAAAGAGCCACCGCAACAACGAACATGTGAGCTCTTTTTTGGCCGACAAGCGACCGATTAACTGCCAGCAGCCGGGCTGCCGGGGAGGGTTGGCGGAAAGAGAGCGGAAGAGGAGGCCGGAGTTTCGTTGCACGAGACCCAGGAGGCACGTCAACTCCGTCGCGTCGGCTGGAGACGCATTCTATCGTTTTGCCGATCGCTGTGATGGCTATTTTTAAACGCGGGCATCTTAAAATAGAAAACAAATTCGCAGACGTTGCACAGTGGAACAAAGACGAAAAACTCGAATGGAATTGGAAATAAAAACCGCGCCTCAAATATTTATTAAGTATGTAATATTGTATCATTTCGAATATAATAACTGAACTTATGTGTGTTGCTTCATACATTTAATAATGTTCAACATTGAAGCAGAACAACAAAAACACTAGTAACAACCTTTAAAATAATAACAACAACGACATGTACACTTACCTACGTCCAATGAGGTGCCAATCTTGCCGGAAATATTAAGATACTTCAAGTCCATGCCGCTGAGCTCCTTGCGACCGAAAAACGAGTCCCTGCCACTGCTGCTGACTTTGCCCCTGCCACTATTAACGCCCCTGTGGACACTATTCGCTGCAGCCGGAGCAGACGACTTCGCCGGCTTGTCTACCAGGGTTACGCGAAAGGCATTCAGTTTCTCCAGCAGCATGGAGCCGCTGATGTTCGTCAGCAGGAAGGCGCCCCCGGCCGGAGATGCTTCCCCTGTGGGCGTTCGAGCAGCTGAAGCGCCAGCCGGAGCTCCAGCGTCGGTGGCGGCCGTTGTGCAAAGCTTACTTATGCTCAGAATACATGTGATGAAGATGAAGTTGGACGACGTGAAGCTGAAGCTGATCAACTGCTGCACTCGGCTTTGATAGTTGATGCTGCTGCTGAAGAATTTGCTGACTTTCGGCGGCTCGGTGCTGCTGACGGTTGCTTTGTTTGCGCTGACGAAGGACGCGGAAACTGTGGCCATTTTATGCTAGTTTCCGATTGTAAATTTTTTTCTCTTTCGCAAGTCGCCCCTGTTTTCTTGTTTTTTAAATTGAAAATATTCACGCGATGAAATGAATGATTTCAAATGTTTATTTATTTATATGTTTGTTAGGTTTTACTTTTTACTTTTTTGTCAAGTATCTTTACTGAGTTTCACAGTTTATTTTAGATTTTATTTAAATTCTGTTGTGCTTCGTCTGGAAACGTTAGTATAAATTTCATTTGTTTTGTTGCTGTAAACACGGGTTTTCGACCAACAATTTGGACCAACTTTTCAAGCCTTCAATTCGGGTACTTTTTTGCGTAACTTAACTACAGTTATTACAGTTATAAAATAATTATTTTATTAGTCATTGAAAAATGTTGACACTTAAGTTTTTACAGCAGAATATTATTATTAAATAAATAATTGAATTATTAAAGAACTTTGAGAGTATAAAAACAAATACTAAAAGACTGCAAATTCTAATAAACTCGAAAATAATTTGGAGACTTTTTTAATATCATTTCATATGCAAGTCAAGAGTTACTCATAGAATATTTTTACATAAATTAATACTAATACCAACAACTGTGCAGTTTTACTATAATAATTTATGCACTTTATTTATTTATCAAACACTGTTTTCGTTTTTTTATTTTTACCCAAAATAGTGTTTAAATAAATAGATAAACCGTATAAATTATTGTATTAGAACGAAAAGCTTATTGAATTAGTAACACTTTACAGAGAAAGCAAAAACTAATTTCAGGCGTTCAACAAAAACAACAACGAAACAGAAACACGCCATGAAGTAAACCATCAAAAAGCGACGTCATCAAAATATGTGCAAACGAAAAACTTCAGAAATGGCTTCATTACAACAACAACAACAACAACAACAACACGAGAGAGAAGAAGAATAACAACAATTTTATTATAGTTGACACGATTACATTTCTTTTTATTTTAGTTCCATTTTTTTGTTCTGCTTTTTTATTTGGCTCTAGTAAATTGTTAATTCATTAAATTTTTTTTGCCAATGTTGCTGTTATTGGTTTTTCCCCCCGTTTTTTCGGATTTATTAACTTCTGAGATTTAAGAAAGCTGCGCTGCGTCAACGCCCGTGAAAAACTCTTCGCACGTGCTTTTTACTTGCATTTTCTTTCACTGTTCAATTATTATTATTATTGCTCTATTTTCTTCTCATTTTGTTATTAATTTTTCAATTCTAATATTTGAATTTCGACATTTTTCACTTTGAATTATTTCTCTATACTTCTATATATTTTATTTGCGAATTCACAACATCTTGTGTGCTTTTTGATTTGATTTCTTTTGATTTCACACACTATTTATTAGCGCATGCATTCGCAGTGATGCGTTCGTTTGCTTTTGATTAAATTTGTTAACCACAAGTTTGTATGTTTATCGGATGTATTTGTCGTTAGTACGTTTCACCCCCCATCAACCTGTCTATTTTTTTTTCTTTTTTTTCAAGCAAACTGCGAATTTGCGCTCGTGCTCGAAGACGACGAGAACGACGTACGTAACAACTTCGACACGTAACGCACAACAATCGACTGACGACTGACTCGACTGATCGAGCAAAAAACTTGAGGAGGCTTCCACCTTTTCTCATTGATACATTCTCCCCCCACCCCGCGGTACGCTCCGCACTCGGCCAACTAAGCCAACTCAGTCAAGAAGCTTTTCGATACTTTTTACTGGCGAACGAACGAACAAACCTGGCGATCGTGTAGACGTTGTGTGCGTTGTTCTTGGCTCGGTGGAACCACGTCCAACAAGTGATCTTGTGTGGCTGAAAGACGCTCTTTTTATGAAGTGCAGACGTGAGATGAAACGGACGATTGTCGAGTCAAACTCTTCAACCCGGCGCACGATCGCTAGAAGGCGACGTTACGTCGTTGTCGCCATCTGCTGAATTCTCTTATTTTCCCCTGAACTGCCGAGACAACTTGTTGCCATTTCGTATATTAAACAGAAGAGCACTTTGTGGCCCATTTTATCTTATTTTAGCCGGTTTCTCTCTTAAGTTTTTTTATCTCTAATGAACAACATCGGATGGGGCAGCACCATCGAAAGATCGCGTCGTCATCGCCGCATGAGATGGTTTGATGAGAAGTTTGTCGCTCAGCTATTCACATGATCAAGGTTTCGAGACTCAGCCGAAATGCAAAAACCTGAGTACGATGTCTGGAATGCAACATGTGCGTTTTTTTGTTACGTTTTAAAGCCAAAGCAAGGAATTTTGGCCAAAGAAATGGACGAAATTCCTTTCTTCTCCAGCAAGAAAAGTCATTTTATAGTAATCTCAACGACTGTTCTGATTCATCAATAATTCATTCACAAATGAGTTCATATGAAATTCAGAAATAATGAGCTGTAGTTCAGTAATAATGAGATTGTTGTTAACTTTCAGCGGTAATAATAACCATTTCGGTGTTAAAATCTTCATTTTACTTTCAAAAATACACTTCAATGGCGTGGAGTGGAGTTCAATTGTTCCAGTGCGAAGATTCAAACAAAATGTGAGATGTTATCGCCTTTTAATTTTATTTAAAGTATTTCAATTTCAGATATTCCACTTCAGATCATTAAAAAACGCTATCTAACGTAAATTATGTCATTTATTTTGAAACAACTAAAATAGCATTAAAGTAAAACTATGAATATGTTAAAAATTCAAATTTAAAATGCAAAATTGTGACATGGCGCCAAACAGGAAGCACTATTAACAAAAAAAACAAACAAAGCAACCTTCAAACTAAACTTGCAACACAGCAACACTGCATTTTAATTGTAGCACTGAATATGAACCGCGCCTGCCAGAAACTTAACCGGAAATAAAATCACAGGCTCGTTGGATTCTAAGCGCGTAGATCGGGTTGTGCCAGCTCTACAACAACAACGCTTATTATATCACAAACAGCACACGCAACCAGCGAAGCAACCAACCAACCAGCCAATTGATCAACCAATCGGCAAACCACTCTGCTGGCCACAAACTCACCATTCATGGAACGATTCATGCAACTATTCGCGCTGATGATAAGAACAATTAAACATTTTCAAGTACTATTTATCAATCAACTGATAATTATTGACCAATTAGAACTGATTAGCATTTAATCATGAGTATGAGTCGCGTGCAAATGGTGAGAGTGGATGGAGTGGAGTGGTGAGATTCGAAGGGACAGTGACAGTGGGATTGACATTGACAGTTTGGCCACTTTACTCGTACTGTTGTTGTTTTCATCAAAGTACTTCACTGCTGTCGGGCGTGCAATGAAGTATTCGGGAATCAGTTTGAAGCCCATTTTAAAATGCATTTCCACTTTGGCGCCCCAAACAATAATTCAAACGCACGCACGCACACACTCACGCCAGCTTCGGTGCGAGGTGGTGGTCTGTCGCACACGCGGACTGCCAGTGACAGCAATAATTGCCACTTAAGGTCTGGCAACGCTGCAAACAAATGAGTCCGAATTCGTTCGGCTCGTGCAAGAATGCGTTTTAGCACCGTTTTAGATTTACTAAAAACCGTTATCTAGTACACACTTTAAGAAGGAACGCAATTATGGAAAAATTATGAATTATGGGAAAATATGAGTGTTTGGAAGAGAGACACATTAATAGAAGGGCGGGCGAGAGAGATAGAAAGAAAGACTGACTTAAAAGAAAAGAGTTGGTCAGTTGTTGTTAATTGAAAAAAGAAAAATAATATTATTAATTATTGTTGCCTGTTTATTTCCCCCTCCCACCTCACTCTTCCTCCCTACCGACACGTTTTCTTAGAGTAACCTAATCAACAAACTGGTCCAGTTTCCACGAACGCTGTAACGCTGTATTACACACGCGTTACTGAACATCATCAGTTAATATTTCATTGGAATATATAAAATAAATAAATAAAATAAATTTCATTGGAATAATAATAAAATTGAATTGAATTGAATACATTGTACACTATTCATATACAAACTATCCGTTTAGAAATTTCTCTATTTTTCTATTTCATATCCTAAAGTGGATCCAATATTTATTTCGCTTTTAAATTTAAAAATCTTAGAAATTGACAATAAATGATCGATGAATTTCTTTTTTAGTTTTGCTGTCATGATAAAATGAAGAAGTTTCAAGTTATTTTTCCTGACGTTTCAAGAGCATTCCGTCTTTATAGCAAAACTTATCTCTAAATTAAACTGTTCTCTGTGATGCGAAGAATTTATAATATTTACTCTTAAGTACACTTGAACATAAAACATTAGAAAAACACGAAAATCTTTGAATTATTTCTTATCTTTTCTAAAGACGTTAGAATTATATAAACATTTTTTTGGAAATATAAATACTACTACAACAACAACCATTAAAAATTCTAGAGAATCTAAAGAACTACAATTAATAATGATACAGCTTTTTAATAATCAAATAAATAATTAAGTAATGTAATATACTGTATAAAGAAAGATTTATTTTTATTATGTTAGTCTGCTATATTGTACATTATTCAATTATGTTTTATTTATTTATAATTTATATTATATTTAATTTTATTTATGAGTACTTTATTGAAATTTTATAACAAAGTTGACTCTTATTATTTTTATTAATAGATATTTTAATTGAACTTTTATTACACACTTCGATTGTTAATTGATTCGATCGACAGTCGAATATCTAGACACGAATTTCCTTTTCTTCTTCTTCTAGGACGGCATGCACTTTCTGGGCCGATAGGAAGTACAACACCAAGCAACACGCGACAACAATGCGTTCGGTCTTCGCGACGTTAATTCAGAAACGAAACATAAACGGCAAATGAAAGGCCAAAGGAACCAAACCGTCATGATTCGTAAAAGTGCGGCAAATAGAAGCAGCAGCAAAGGCATCCATTCCTCCTTGCCGCCCTCTAATACAGTCTTCCATCATACTCGATATGGTTTAAGTCCGGCCAGCCAACCATTCGGTTTTTGTTTGTTCAAACGGGCGAAAATAAGAGCAACATTGCGAAAAGCACAGCAACAACAAGAACAGCAGAGACAACAAAGCCAAACACAACAAATCTAGCAGATTTTGCGACGCGCGCGAAATAATTTCTTTTGTGTCGTCAGAGTTGCTCACTTTGTTACGACGTATGTCGTCACCAACATCAGTATCAACAGCCAACCTCTCCAACATAATCATTATGATTATCCTTATCTTCATCATCATCATCATCGTTGCCAGAATTGTCTGTAACATCAGTCGGCTGCGTCGACCTCGACGTTGCCGGTGCGCTGCCTGCAGTCATCCGTGAACGCATTAAATTGTTCTTGATTTGTTTGTTATTGTTGTAGCTGTCATCGTTGTTGCCTTGCCGGCTCATTCAGTTGACGTTGACGCTGACGTCGTGAAGTGGGATTTTAATACACGCGAAAAAAACAAAATGCAAAAGAATAGAATGAATATAATGCGCAAAACATTCAGCGAACCAGCCAAACAACCACCTAATTTTAGTGCTGCTTCGCCGCTGCAACTGCTGCTGTGCTTCTTGCTGCTGCTGCTACTGCTATCTTGCTGGTGGATTTTTGGCCAACTCATGTGCAAGAAGTTCATCATCATCATACAGTGTGGAGCAGCTGAAGAAAAACACAAATATTTACGTTGGATTCATCTTTGAGTTTGCGGGTTTGACGCTGTCAGGAAAGATGTTAAAATTAGTGCATTCGTTTTGGTGTTATTCAGCTGATCTACCCTGTGCTTTGGACGGATTCAACCTATGCCACATTCCAATATCGTTGCTGTTTATGGTTTTGCAACAAAAGCAAATGTCGACGTAACCATTGCGATTACGTCGACCCTCATGATACCTTATGTGTGGTACTTTGGCAGGACGTATGCCAACTGTCAGAGTGTCAGTTCTGTCCTTCGTTGCTAGACACACACACGCGTGTCTGAACCTACATACGTGTGTTTTGTTTGTGGTACACGGTCCTTTGTCGGACTCTGCTCTGGTGTTTTGGAGTTTTTCGCTTGAATTTACTCTCGGTTACACTTCATCATGGCATCGGGTTTGCCAACATCATCGTCATTGTACTCATCTTCACCAACGACGTCATCAGCAAACCGCACTCCCAAAGCTTCAGCAGCCTCGACAGAATATCCCAAGAGCCAGTGAACCGTCAAACCAGAACCACTTCGTTTGAAAGTCCTTCATGCCAGTCACTCCTGAACGATACAAGAGAACTTATGGCTGGGTGTGTGTGGGAATGCGCTAATGTTGGGTACCCTTGTGGTCGTTTTTGGCTACGATTCTGCAATCGTCGCCCTTTCCAGGTTTGCCAAATGTGTTGATAACAATGGTTCGGCTGTTCGATGCACAGTGATGGAGCCCCGCATGCATGGGAATCATGAGAAAAAAGAATAGAAAAATGGGACCAATTCACAAACGCCAAAAAGAATCAAATACCAACACAGCACCAATACTGCTGCACAAAGGAATGGGGGCAAAATATATAAACAAAGTAAATATTCAATAAACAAGTCGAAATGGCGGCCATCAAGCGCAACACAAAACGTACGAGTTTCGTGATAATCTTCTTCTTAATAATAATCTTCAAAATAACTATCGTAATATTTTAAGAGTATGTGAATCAGATAAGGATAGAAAGATACAGAGAAAAAGAACGGGAGTCGAAAGGAGCGGCGCAGAAAAAGCATCACATGGATGAAGCAATAGGAACTCAGTTGCGCCGAGGCAAACGTCGCCAAAAGCACGAATATAAGAGCAAATGTAATAATAAAGATCTCGGCATCAAGTCAATCCAACCAATCGATGCTATCGAGTCAGCAGCGAGTCCACCGACCGACTCAAGAAGAATACCGAAAGGACAACAATTTTCGAAGGGACTCGGTTGTTGATTTGGAATTCCTTTTATGAATTCCTGATGCCACTTACACTTAAGGCAACATAGCCGATAAATAAAAACTAAGGAAGGGCCAAAGCTAAACAAAAAATGTAAATACAATAAAAAAATATCAACACTTTGAAGTACTCCACCTCCAATAAAATTATTTCAGCCAGATGGCAATATTTTATTGCAATATACGAGTATGTATTCGGATCTTTTTGTACTGTACTCTGCTTTTTTTGCTTTCTGTTTTCTTTCACGTTACTCAGCGACTCCTGGAGGTTATCATCGAAAATAGAGTGCCACTTTCAAGGGCTCAATTTAAATAATCTGCATATCAGACCTCCAGCAAAGTGAAACGAGAAGTTTCTAATTTTTATTTTGGGGCTAGGTTCCGCTTTGGAACCATCCTTAAATAATACAGAAGAATATAAAAGAATTTATAGTTATTGTAGCACAGGACTCTTGGTTTCGAACTAAATTAATAATTTTTAATTTCATGTCGATGTATCTACTTACTTACTAATTGTATACATATAAATATTATATGTATAATGCTCGTGTATTATACATATAATAAATATGTATAAATAGTATACTTGCATATATTAACAGCTAATCATTTAAGTAAGCGAAATAAGTACTGCGAAGTGGTGAATAAAATCAATTAACACTTCTCGCACCTACTCAACACCGGATGGCTTAAAATCGTATGATTGTTAAATGCGATCATAAAAACAGCGGGTGCAGTAAACAGTATCTAGGAACTGTATGATGCTGCACATCGAGTTGGGTGCGAAAATTTCTTACATAAGAATAGTGATGCAATCATAATGAATTTCAACTACTATATATTGACTCTGACAGTTGAAGCGCACGTGTGCTGGATGTTGTTAGTGAAAGGATGGTGATTTGGGAAGAAGCAGACGACAGTACTTAAGTGATACTCGTATCATGTCACATGTGCTACCAACAACAAGAACATAGCACTGCAAATAACAACGCAGCGTGGCGAACTCGTGATTGTGATTGGCGGAATTTCGCGATGAGAACTGAAATTGATTTCAGGGTAAGTGGAAAAGTGCTGCAGTAAATGATACAGATAAATGACGATGATAACGATGGTGATTATGACGTGACGCTGACGTCGGCGATGATAATGTTACTGATGCCTCTGGTGTGCTGTCATGCCTCTGGTGTCACATCAGCTGTCAGCGCAAAAATTTAGCCTGCAGAGTAGACTTTATCACCATTCAGAATCAGTTTCCTTCTTCACTTCTTCCTGTTTATACTCACTATACACAAACACACACACATACATACACACATCCACGTACCCCAAAAGACTTCCTATCTTCGAAACATGCCACTGGTTCCGAAGGACCATAAATAGAAGGTGTTTTGATTAATGGAAGTTTTTTGCTTCTATCCTATTGACTTCGATGATTAGGTTTGTACTTCTTTTATATTACTTTTGGCCAATGTTTATTTACCGGTATATTTTTCAATATTTATTTTTGCCGGAAGTCGAGTTGTTGTGTTGAGTTTATTTACCTTACCTCGTGGCACTCACAATCTGCCGGGACTTGTCGATCTGCTGGCAAAATGTTCTATTTCTGTGCTGGCCATTGTTTTGATTTGGTACTCAAAGGTTTGTCAGTGACATTTGTTATCATTAATTCTGAACAAGTACTTTGTCATTTTTTTCTTTCGTTGGTGTTATTGAAGGTTGCAGTTGGGTGGAAAGCTTGAAAGCGTGAACAAAAATCAAAAAGAGAGAGAGATAGAAAGAAACAGGCAGAATTACAATGATAGCTGGAGAGGTGAAAAGTGACAGGGACAGATTATAGTCTATCAAAAATCCGGTAATGATAATCATTCAAACTTAAAAAAATCATGATATTGAAGTGCATAAATGACAGCTCCAAGTGACAGAAGCTTCACACCTTCAGGATAATTATTGAATTATTATCAGGTGTAATTTAAAGCATTGTCACAGAGGTTTATACAGTTTATTATGGTTATATTACGTTTATTTTTTCGTGTGTAAAGCCCGAAAGGTGGCGTGCCAGGTACAGAAGCTATACGTCCTCACTATATAGCCTTGTAAGTAAGTATATAGCCTATACTTACTTAATCTTAAATCTTATTAATTTAGCTCTGGGCCGATTTAGCCCTGTTCGTCCGGCTATCTTTCCGTCTGTCTGTAGAAATTACAAGAGAGATTACAGGAGTAGGAAGTATCATTATGAAATTTGGCAAAGACATTCTCTGCCATCACAAATTGAAGCTGAAATTTTATTTCGGAGTCCACCGTCTTAGGCAAATACACACTCCCAAAAATGGGCCACCCACTGGTTACAAAAAATTAGATTACGGGAGAATGAGTAAAAGCATTGTCATGGAACTTGGCACGAATATTCTCTTTCATGTGGAACTCTTTGATATCGAAAATAGTGAAAATCACAGCACTGTCTAGGTTGATTCCTGGATTTAATGTATCAGAACAAATCGGCCCACCAAATGGGCCTAAATTAACCCTAAGGCTGTAGGGTATATCAGCTTCAGTCATGCCGCAGCTAACACTCTTACTTATTTCTCTTTACTTATTTTATATATGATTTTTTGTTTATTTGTTTTCGTACGATTTAACATTTTGTTATCTACTTACTTATCAAATCTATCGTCAAATAATCACAGACTGTAACAGAAATCGAACATTTATTTGTGTGCATTCAAATGGCAGAAATAAGCCGAAGCCGTATGCGGATGTGACAGACAGAAGGTGTTGTGGTTTAAGAATGCAATGAACCCAATGAAAATCCTTGAACGAAAAAAGAACCAGAGTGCGTATTCCAATCCGATTTGATTCATTATACGTGGTGGCAATCGGTTCGAATAAACAATAAAATCCGAATCAAAATCCAATGACGACCAACCATTTTGTACCCTGTTTTAATGTTCTGATAAATCAAATTTTCAAGTAATCTTATCTATCAAACTTTACATCATCCATGGCCTTGATTTGTTCTCTTTCAGATGAACTTCATACATAATTTTCTTGATAATAACATTTGTACATTTATTTTATTTTATTACCCTATAGAATTCTGTCGAAATTATTTGCATATACCTCAACTTTTCATAACTCATCAACTTTTACCAAAACACATTGAATTTGGTGCACTTTCAACTTAATTTTACTTGAAACTCTGGTGAGATTATTATATGCGGCTATGATTCTTCCAATTTAATTCTTTGCCACCTCCACTCCACCTTTCTTCTGGCCGCCCCATCGCCCCCATCGCGTCGCCATACATCCTCACCGTGGATCCGCAGCTCAACAATATCCCATTGTAATCCCTTTTCATGTTATAATAAAGCGTTTAGAGCGCTCAAGCGGTGGTAAATAATAGCAACAAAATGGTTTGTTGAGATTTTGGGGATTACTTTTCAGTTGTGGTTGGTTTCTTTTGTTCAAAGAGGTTGTGTATATCTCTTTCCTGTCTGTGACGGAAGGCAAAATATAAGGTAGTGATTCTGAAGTTATTATGCGACGAATGATAATGCGATAAATTAAATCAACCTAACTACTTTCTCATTTACTCCTAAAAACAACTCCCAGGAATGAAACGAGAGGAAAGTTTTCAGACGAATTACTTTCAATTTCGTTTCGAAGTAGAAGAAGAGGAAATATTTTATATAAAACATACATACGTATATATAATTCTGAAAATAAAAAAAATTATTTAGCAAAAACCAATTCTATGAACGAAGTGGAAATTTGCTGAAAATATAAGAAATTTATATATTTAATTTTTATAGAGTAACTCTCTTACTAACTAAGGACTTTTACTTATTTAAAATTAGGAAAATTATATAGGCAAATTATACATTTTACTTAGGAAAACAATATTAAGTGAGAGAAAAGGGTACTCAAATTGTAAAAATCGTTTTTCTCCAAAAGTAATTTATTTATTTATTACATAAATAAAAGGTATTTCATATTCCTTTATAACGGTACCCATCCTATACGGATACCTTCAATAGCTTAGGAGATAAGAATTTAAATTTTCGATGAGCTATAACTCGATAACTATACGATAGCAAAATTAGTTGTTGTTGCTGTAGTTGTAATCCCATCAAAAACTACATTAACAACAACAACAAGCTTGGAGTGATTCTACAATGATACAATGGTTAAATTTCTTAAATTATATTTTATTGCAAATTGCAAAAGCTGTGAACATTTTTTGGAAATATAACCATATATTCAAAAGGTTGACAAGCACTGCACAATGTGTGGCTGTATTGACGCAACCAAAAAAAAAAAACAACAAATCATTTAGGAAGTAATTTTTTTGGTAATCCAGTTTTCTGCAAAAGTAGAAATATCTACATAAATTATACAATAACCGTAAAAATTATTATGAAATAAAACAAAGGCTTTTAAATTACATTCCGAATAACACATATATCACGCCAATATCTAAATTGGTTTTAAAGATGTTGCTCTTGAAATTATGCATATTTTTCCCATTTAAACCCTTTAACCTATATGTTACTCAACTTAAAAATAGACTACTCACGTTTAGCCACACAGCGCTCATTAATCATAAAATCTGTGGCCTCAAGCCGTAAGTCTGTTTTTCTTACTTTTCAGGAGAATTATTTAAAATTTAATTCCTACAAATCAATATCTATTTATTTTATTTTATTTTATTTTTTAACTTCTGCGAGGCCAACCAAAATGTTTGCTGTCGAAGAGGCCAAACTTCGATACAACAGTATGAAACGTCAACTTGTTGTATTTCTAAATATTGCTTTTTGTTTGCTCTATGTGTATCCACAACACCAAACTAAATTTTGCGAGATTAAAAATGGTTATTAGACGGCAACAATGTTCGCATTGTAATGTCGGCTTAAGCAATCGGGTACGTTCAGTGATAGCAAAACAACTGAATACTCCGGGAGCGTTGCGGTTCTGAACACGGCAAAAGTCAATTTTTATTGACGTAAATTTCTGTGTCAGCCAGCCAGCATTAACAAAATTTTATGTAAAAAGACTTTATAACAAATAATAAATAAATATGTCGGGATTCACTTTTGGGACGCCAGCAAATACAACAACGCCAGCTCCTGCTACTGGCGGATTCTCATTTGGAGCTGCTAAAACCTCCACAGCTCCAAACACATTCGGTTTAGGGGCACCAGCAGTAACTGGTGGCCTTACATTTGGAGCACCTGCCACAGCTGCTGCTCCTACACTTGGTTCTATAAGTTTTGGGGCAGCAGCTCTTCCATCTTCAGCTGCAGCACCACCTCCCAGCTTTGGTTTCGGCGCCGTCGCTACTACTACTGCTCCTGCAGCACCAACACTAGGAGGTGGAACAAGCTTTACTTTTGGCAAGCCAGCAGCAACTGCGACACCAACGTTAAATTTTGGCACTACTACAACCTCGGGTACGCCGTTCGCCACAGGCACGGGTTTGTTTGCTAAACCAGCCGCAACAACAACTGCAACCCCCACAACCTTTGTGGGTCTCGGTGGTATCGACGTTAGTGGTACACAACCGAAACCGGGTGATTCAAAGCAAGATATTAAGGTATTAACTAAACATGGGAAGCATTTGAATTTTAATTTATTCCGAACGTTTCCCTTCTGCAAACCAGGTCAAAGAAACGAAGGTACCAGACGAAATTGGAAACACCGTCGATGCTTTGAAGACGTATATTAAAGCACAGAAAACTGTTTCATCCGACATCAGCCGCAGTTCCACCAGCAAGCTGTCGAATGTCTCCAACGAAATTATGAATCTGCAATGGTCACTTACGGAAATCTCAAACGCAGTTGAGACCAACTACAATCAGATCAAACTGATGCGCAGAGAAACGTCTAAAACCATTCAAACGGTAGAGATGGCTCAGCGAACACAAGATACGCCCGCTGGACTACAATTCGAAAATACGGCGCCATTTCAGTACTTCCAAAATTTGGTGTACAAATATGAGCAAGACCTCGTAAACTTCCGCCAGCAGATTGCGCTCACAGAGAAACACATGCAATCGCTAACGAACCCGCAAACCGTGTCGCCCGATGATTTGAAACGTGGATTTCGACAAATCAACGAGAGCTTCATTTCGCTGGCGGGACGTTTGCACGAAATCCACCAGAAAGTCGAAGCGCAAAAGGAACAGTTTCTCAACTTGCGTAAATACCGGCTGCACGATGCAACGAATGTCTTCGCCAAGTTAGATGATCCCGAAGCCAAGGAGGACGTTAGACAAATTACCTGTGGACCGACACCATTCTCCAACATCTCGGCGATGAGCAGCTTTGGAAAATCATTCGGCAACACTACAACTCCCGGCGGCAGCACTGTGGGACAGGCTACACAATAGATAACCACAAGTAAAGTCTTAAGGAAAAATAAAATATATTTTCGTTACGAAAGCGTTTTATTTTTAGTTGATAGCAAAATCTGAATTCTAGTACAACCTCGCTTTAAGCAATGAGATTTAGACTCAAGCGATAGACGACTTAACACGGTTAATTATATCAATCATTTCAAGGGTTTATTTTTTATTAATATCAAATTAATAGTAAATAGTTTATAATTTTACAAAAACGACGTAATAACAGCAGAATTTTCCAGCTCGCTCTGAATAACTTCTAATTCCCTACACAGCACAATAATTGTTTACAATTTCCTATCACTTCTTCACAATCTGGATAACATCCTCGTCGGCCATTATGTGTGCAATGCCAACACGCTGTGGGGAGTACTTCGTCGAAGTGCCCCAAACCAGTGCGTATTTGAACTGCGCCGCCAAAGTGCGATGAATCGCGTGGCAGACGTACTCCACGCTTACACCCTAAAAATGCAGACCAAATAAAATCAGGACAAATTAGAATCATTTTCCATTCATACCTTTCGCAGAATCAAGCCGTCATCAAAATCTGGAGGTGCTCCCGGCTTCTTTGTGTATACGCGTATCAGCTGCAAGGATTCCCACAGTGCCTCCAACAAGTAATCCAGATTCAACTTCATATTACAACTGACCACAATCGAGTTTGGCTGTCTTGCCAAACGATCGACTTCCTCGATGGATATTTGATCGATTTTATTATAGACATACAAACAAGGCAAATAAACACGATTCGCGGTGACCACATCGATGAATTCATCCTCGGTAACATCTTCGCGAAAGAGCACTTCGGCGTTAAAGATCTTGAACGAATGTAAGATGGTTTGCACCATCTTCTCGTTGCATCTAGTTATCGAGCAGGTCGAATTAAAACTAAGACCACCACCTTTCTTCTGCTTAAAGTAGATGTTCGGTTTGCGCTTGTTCAGACGAATGCCTACAGATTCCAACTCTTGCTCGAGTAAGTCGCGATGGACATTTGGTTTTGTGGCGTCCAACATCATGATAACCAAATCGGCTGTACGAGCCACAGCGATGACCTGTCTGCCGCGACCCTTGCCCTGAGAAAGTCATTTATCATTTCAAACTGTAATCAAACAATGTGGCGCATCTTGAATTCTATTTACCTGTGCAGCGCCTTCGATTATACCCGGCAAATCGAGCAGCTGTATGTTGGCGCCTTTGTACTCAATTACACCGGGGATGCAAGTCAGCGTCGTGAACTCATAATTAGCAGCTTCAGACTCGGTTTTTGTCAGCGTCGACAAGAGCGTTGATTTCCCCACCGATGGAAATCCAATAAGCGCCACGCGTGCATCGCCACTTTTTAGAACATCGAAACCATCGCCCTTCTCTCCTTTCTTTGAGGGCTCCAGTAACTGTGATCGGTATTTGGCTAACTTCGCCTTGAGCAAACCCAAATGATATTCAGTCGCTGTGTATCGAAAAATAAATTAAATAATTTACGCTACTCTAACCTATCAGAAACCAATGCAACAAACGTAAGGCTGCTCACCTTTGTTTTTCTGGGTTCTAGCGATTTCCTTTTCGATCTCCGATATTTTTTCCAAAATACCCATGTCGGAAGATTGTTAGTGAAGTTCAGGAACGTAAATGAAACATTTACTGCAAAAGTGTTTCAGTTTTCTGAAGAAAATTCTTACATACAGTAGAAATTCTTATTTTCCGTATGCTTCAGCTTTTTCCAAAAAGCCGTCGCAGATGACAGATGGAAAAAGTCGGCGACTACTAATTTTTGTAATGACAAATTTCACCAAGAGATTGTTAAGTTCACAATAGATACAGTGCGTGTTATCAGAGTTTAGAACGAACAATACGAAATCTGCGAAAGCCACTCTGAGAGAACTCTTTCATTAAACCTTAAAAACAAAAGTAAACTTTTTCGTTTTGTATAGTTAAATTTATTTTTTTAAATTAAAAATGTTTAGTTAAAATCATTAAGGATAAATTTAATACAATATACCCACACACATAGCAAAATATTATTAAAAAAAAATTATTTTAAATAGCAAAGTTTATACAGTTACTAAGCCCATTTATTTCTAAACGTCCTCTTTCAGCCCTTCCAATCATAAACTATTTAGTTTCCATACACGCCATTGGCTGTGTTGCCCATGAATTCAGTCCATGGCTGCGTCTCGATGTCATCCAATTCAGAGCAGACTTCACCGGACTGTAGAGTGTGACATGTGCACGAAAAACCTATTCTGGTCACTACCAATTGCGACTCGTACTTGGGCACATTTGGTTTAATATTGTCCAGGCGGGATCTAAGGCATTGTTTCATGAACTGTTTACGTAACACACGTAGATTTTCCACTGTGTAACCTAAAACGGTGAAAAATTTAATAGTTGAATTAGCTCACTTAAAATGTAGCTACATAATCAAGTATTCGACATACTTTTATAGGCGTTGATTTTCTCATCGACGCAGATTAAGTCCTGAGGCAAAAATAACGGCGGATACGTCTCTGACTCACGTATATTCAGCGCAAAAGCGAAATCAAGCGAACTTCTGGTGTTATTCAGCGATTTTAATAGAACACCAGTTGATGAGATAGAAGCCAAAAACCAATCATCATCTTCATTGTCATGACGTGCCGCTGAGTTGCTACCATCTGCCGCCTCAGCTGTCGCAGCTGCGGATATCGAATCTTCTGGGTATAGTCGTCGGAGTCGATGGCTGTTTCCATTCCGCCTCTTCACTGCTTTTGTCAAGTAATCGAATTTGTGGGATTCTTTAATTGCATCCCGTTCCTCCTTCTCTATCTCAAGATCCCACAGACTCAGCGGCTCCTGCTTTTCGAGGATGTTTTGCGGCACACCACCTGTAAGAAGACTTTGTGTGGACTCTGCATTCGGCTCATCCTCGAATGTGGTAACATCACTGCGCACATCACGATTTCCTGGATACTTAGTGCGCATTTGTATGGGTCGATCGTCTTGGGGTGCTGCTTCCAAGTTAACGTCGTTGTCATTGTATTGCAGTTCGTACTCCTCTGGTACGTGGGGAACGTCTGCAACTTCTGCTTCGTAGTCCTTCGGCTAGTGAAATCGAAATTCAATTTTAATTCTGCCGCATAATTAATCTTCTCCATCTCATAGCCTTACATATTCTTTCAGCTGTTGCTGAGAAGTCCCGACAAAAGCCCCGCCAGCTCTTCCAAAAGAAGGATAGTTTTGCTTTGTTCCTTCATAAAAAGGCGCTTCTGCTGTTATTTCGTTACTTGGTAACATGTCCGATATCACATCCTGTTCTATCGCAGCATTTGGCAGAGGGTTTTC
The DNA here is from genome assembly GCA_943737955.2 of Myopa tessellatipennis. Taxonomy (NCBI): domain Eukaryota; kingdom Metazoa; phylum Arthropoda; class Insecta; order Diptera; family Conopidae; genus Myopa; species Myopa tessellatipennis. The sequence continues at coordinate 50,471,346 of OX031314.1, read as the reverse complement.
CTTATGGTTATGTGTTGTGTGTGTGCTTTTGTGTTGCTGTATTCTTTCAAGCGCCTCCAGAGCGGCAGCTTTCTGACGTTCCAACAGTTTCTTCAACATTTTGGGATGTTTCATCGGAGCCCTCGGCTTTAGTTTGCCGAATTGGCGCTGCGTTCGATTTAGATGAACCTCTAAATCATCTGAAAGAAGCTCAAAGGAAACTAAAATCAACCGAAGGCGCAAAAAATCAAAACTACCTGTACTGAATATCACTGCTCCAGGCGGTTCCAGATGCCTTGCAATGGCATACAGTTTAACCACTGTCGAGCTGTTGTACCGCAGGCGACACGTGTCAGCGCGCGCCTGTAGTATAATATCGCTGTCCGGTATGAACTCGTACGCATCTTTCGCATCATATTTCCCGCGACACTGCATCTGCCAGTGCAGAAAGAAGTCGCCTCCAAATGATTGAGATATCGACACCCCGCCTAGCAAACTATTCGACCCGCCCGAGTCCGTCATCATGGTATCCAACAATGGTACGCCCGACGCACCGTCCAATATCGTAGTTTGCGAATAATAATATACCGGAAAACCGGGCCCAGTGCTATACTTTATCATGAAATCGGGCACATTGTCGTGATTGAAGTGCCCCGGCACTATGGCACTGACACCCTCGCTCGCCGGGAACGTGTAGTTCCAGAGCATACCGAACGTGTGTCCATCGAAAGCGTAGACGGTCGAGTTGAAAGACGACACGACAATATCATCGACATGATCACCGGTGATGTCTGTTATCACTGATGGCATCATGAATCCGGAGGCGGGGTTTTGAAATAAAGGAGTGAACTCTTTCTCACTCGTAAACTGCATGAGCGAGAGTAAACGTATGGTGTACAAGCCGCCTGGCGTGTTCTGGCCCCCTGTTGTGATTAGCAACAACTCGGTGCCATCTTCTTTGATGATTACTTGTAACGGCACAAATACCTCTTCCCGAAAGGGCGTCGGTATCGTGCGTACGGTTTTGCCCGTCTTGCCGGAGATCACTTTGATGTGTCCGGCTTTAGATTCTTCGCGCTCCTCGAGATGTACTGCCAATATTTCTGGTATTTCATCGCCATCTAGATCGCGTACGATATTTATGGTGTACAGATCCATAACGATGGGTGAATTCGTCTCAACTTCTAGTTCATGAAAGTCCCAAATGTGGTTGCCATTGCGGCCACTGATGGCGAATATCATCTGACAATAAATAAATTAAGAAATCTCTATAATATACCAACTTAAACAGTGGATCTTTTATTGAAAAATTACTATTGCCTATTTTACTCACACCAAGTTTCCCTGCTGCCATACAGTCCGGGTAACCGTCACGATCGACATCTTCCGTGCACAGCAGAGAGAAAACGTTCGCTACGCTCCAGCTCTGCCAAAGCAATGCTCCGTTGATACCATTTAATGCAATGACGCCACCTTCGCAAGGCACCTCCTCATCTCGCTGAGCGATTTTGCAATGCGGCAAAGGATATCCTTCAAATTGAATGTTATCATCTGGAAGGACAAAGTGATTGTATTAACCGGAAAAACAAAACAGCAATAATAATAAACGTCAAACTGACCAACTCCAAACCCAAAAATTATGTCCTCAACACCGTCACCATTCACATCCGCCTTCCGCACTGGACTCTCACTATTCATGCGCGGAAAGGTGCGTGTCCATATTTTCTGTACGCTTATCTGAGTGCAGGGTACAACTTCGCTGCGTCTGGTGTCAATCTCACCCGATTCCAGAAGATTTTTGCTCCCCAACTCTAATGAAGACCCATCCTGCTTGAACCAAACTTTAAACTTGTGCAACGGCAGTGGAAACATGGTTAGAATGAGAGCAGCGAGACTAATCAGCGCAATCAACACCGTGAATGCGGCGAGTCCATAGCAGAAGGGTTCACAGCAACGCCAACATCGACGATGTTTCTTCATAATGGACATGGAGCCTTGCGATCTGCTACATCGGCGCCGTGGGGCGATCAACGGACGTTTAACACCCTTCTCCTCGCTGAGCTGAGTGATTGAAGAGTTGTATTTTAGTTAAGATTATTGTCAATGAACTAAATGTGGTGCAGAACCTTTGCAGAACGGGAATCCTTGATGAAAACCTCATCGTCCACCTCGTCACTAACGTCGTCGTCAATGGAATCGCGGACTGCTATGTGGCTCGACGGTACGTAGGGCCGCATTTTAATCATATTTGTTTATTTATTTTTTTATTTGATTCTTTCTTGAAGACTCCAAATCTAAAAAGTTAAAAGATGTTTTCCAAAAATATACTTTTATACACATCTATACAGCGCCTAAAAACTTGCTACGTTTCTAATCTTCCGCGTTTAGAAAATAACACAAATAGAATTTCTTTTCCTTCTCAACATTTAGACTAAGTGCTTAGTTTAGTTTATTCTTCTGCGTTTTTTGTGATAAAAATCGTATCTCTGTTTGGTAAAAACAGAAAAAAAATCAATAAATTTGAATGTGTTCCCAAGTATTAACTCAGTACCAGTGCGTATAAGTGACAGCTGCAATGGGTACCATTGTACCATTGTAGCGCTTGCGCATTCCTATCTGCAGAGAGAGTGGCACGTGTTGCTTCGACGTTGGACACGGTGACTTATGACTTTTCCAGTCATCTGTGGATTTTGTTTACCAACAAAACCAGTTCCTGTCACTTCTACAACTTAACTGTCGCAATATTTGTGATAACCGACATCATGTGTGTTTGGAATTTTGTGTCTTTTAACAATTAATCGTCAAAAATAATAACCGATAGAAGTTTATATTTAAATCATGTACCAGACTGAATCGTTAAAACTGACATTTCTATTATATATTAAATAACATAATACATCAAATAAAGTAGTTCTGATCTTCTTCTGATCGACTAAATCCTTCTATCTTACTTAATGTCCGTCCTAATCATGTCTGCCTCAATTTACATTTACATTTACATTTAAGAATTACGGTTTAAAAACTCGATTATATTGTTTAATAACAATTTACAAGAATAAATTTCATTTCAGTAAATAAGCTTACGTTTTCTTCAAATGTTTCAAATCAGTTCATATTAATTTGAATGAAGCAAAAATTATTTCATTTGTATCCTTTCAATAAAAATATAAAAATAAAAATGATTTTGGATATTTTTGAGATATTTTAAACATTATTCTTGTGAATGAAGTAAAGAAATTATTTTAAATTACTTTTTCTATTAAACAATTAATGCATTCGTTTATCCTTGATGGAAAATTAAAAACCAAAAACTAATTTTTTATTCGTAAGAAATGATAAAAAATTAAGTTTTTCGTATGTTTGCAATAAGTTTCTTCAAAAATAATTGACCTCAATTAAAACTGTATGTTTTTTGCGAATTAATATACATATTATAGTATATTTGTTTAGAAACATAGAATCATAATCATCATAATCATAATTATCACCAGCAACGGGTTTGATAGTAGTTGTATTTTCATTATCTTTTCTATCACACTTTGAACGACTTTAAGAAACCACATCTATTCATTGAGTCCTCCCGTCTCTTTCTCATCCCTCTCCAAAGAAAAGCTTTGAAAGTGAAATTTTATTTACATTAAAATGGAAGAAACCTATTACATATACACATACATATATATACAAGTACTTAATAAAAAAAGTAGGTATATAAAAATTTCTATTCAAAACTGTTAAGGCATAAGGAAGAATATTGAGATGGTGAGAGTGTGGGTTGATGATACAAACGGGGGGTAGGGGCAGCGAGAAGAATATTTTATATACATATATAATAATAAAATTTAATATTATGCCATGAGTAACGTTGTTCAAGAAGGACGGAGGATTCAATAAATTACAAGACGAGGTTAAGAGAGAGAGTGCGCTACGAGAGGATTCGGAAAGATGAGCACTGGTTCTAAAAATGTTGCTATGGCTAAGTTACGCACTAAACTAGTAACTTTGAGGTTTGTAAACAACTAAAGTAAATGAATATATATGTATACTATACATGTCTCTATATACTGCCCGTACAGCAGCGGGTTTCGATATTGAGATGGTATTCGTATTGATGGTCGATGATGAAGCTTCATCGGTGAGTTCAACTATAAATATGCAACGCCTAATTTTTAACTAAAACCTTAAATCAATTACTAAATATTACATTTAAAATAACATTAAGAATTCATGTTATTTTTTCTAATTATCACATTTACATTACATATTTATATTTGTGATTTCTTAAAATCTGATCTGTTTAATAAACGTAAGTTTTTATTTTCCTATTTGGGTTCGTAATTGATTACCAGGAAATCTAAGGTATTTCAATTATTATTGTATTTTAAAAGTACAATATTAAAAATCAAATAGAGTACGATTTCATTTAAATACAAACAAGAAATACCAAATTAGTTATTTCAATTTTACTATTCGGCTTTTTCACAAAATATTATTTTAATTAACTTAATTCTTTAATGACGACAATTTTTGCTGAACATTCATTAAAATTTTAACTGTGTTGGGTGTAGGGTGTCAGCACAGCTTCTCAAGGATAAATATTTAACGGTTTACTTACTTTAAGTTAAAAATAGCTGTTAAAGGCGTTCAATTAAAATGCAAATCTTAAAATGGATGTACATAGATTGGAACGCGAAAATCTATGAATAGCGCAAGGTTAATAGTAAAAACAAAGAAAGAAAGGAAACAGTATTCAAACTCTTGACCTACAACTACACAGAATACAGGATTATCATTAATATATGTATGTATGAACATAAGACGGTGCAGAAGATCCTCCGAACTCTCTCAGTGATTCTTAGTGTAAAACAACGTGGTATTTCGTAGAATACGTGAACAGTTTCAGTTACGGAAATGACGTCAGTTCCCCGTCCCGCAGTATATAATTTCAATTTGTAGGAAATTTGCCGACGATTTAAAAGTAATAAGCTTATAATTCCCTCGCTTGACTTTTTTTTCTGTGCTTCTTCTGCTTCATCTTCTGTTGCTTTTGCTGCACATCATATTAATTTCTCCCCTTGGGCATAACAACAACATTTGTATGTGTATTGATACATATTTGTATGTACATATACATATGTATATGCATCATAAACTTTTGAACAACATTAAAGAAAAATAATACATACTACATACATAAATATGTATGTACGTATAGTAAAAATATCGAAAAAGTTCCCACCATCATCATCATAGCGACATGTGGACAGACAGGCGGAAGGACAAACAGGCGGACGAACGAACAGGCTGACGGACGGACGGAAGCAGCAACGTGGATACTATGACAAAAACTCTTGAGTCGCTGCTGAACATTTTTCCACTCAACGAACAAATTGATTGCAAATTATGATCCTCGAACGTCCTCAGCGGATAACAATTCTGCCGCATTGTCAACTGAAGAAGTGTCGGAGAGATTTAAAGAGAAGGACGAATTCTGTTCTTCATTTTTACACCAGAAAGATAGACAGATAAATAGGTAAAAAAGCCACTCAGACGATTCTGTAATCTTACGACTATGTAATACTTGTAACTATTTGTGCTTGTTAACTACAAAGGTTAAAAAGATTTTTGCGTCCGTATAGTACATATTTTCGATTAGCGATTTTGTGGCCCATAGAGTGGAAACAAAAATCAGTTTACTTAAATTAAATTCACAATTTTTTCAAGCCTTTTTGAGGATTTTGCTGCAATATTGAAAAGTTTTGCAGTAATTATAAAAAATAATATCAATAGATTTAATAATTGTAGATGCGTAATAATTTTATGCAATGTATTATAATAAGTTGGATGATCCATTAAAAATTGCCATCGACGACTTCGGCGAATCCGTCAAATATGAAGTAACAAAAGTCAACGGCTTAGAACATGAAAAACACCTTGCATTAGTATTTCTACTACTTTATTAAAAGCGATGATATCGATTTATTTTGAGAACATTTTTCAGACAAAAGATATCAATAAGCTCATCAAACTTCCAAAGACAACATGATCGTCCAAACCATACACACCCACAATACATTTAACGTACATTTCTCTATTTTCGCTACTAAAAATCTTAATTAAGCTTAAGTTTAAAATCCAGTTGAATTAAAGGGGGCATTACATTAAACAGAAGAAGAAGATGTTTTTTCTAAATAATTTATTTAATGCACCCCACAAAAATTCAACCATTAAGTTAAGAGTTATCTAATATAATAGATTCACCAGCCGCCACAAGAGCCAATGTCAAAGCACTCAGAGGAGACCCCAAAATCAAACGAAAGTTAAACATAATTATTAATATGTGCATATGCATTAAAATATAGTACAAACATACATACATACTTACATACAACCACACTTTCATGCATGTTTTACATACAAGCACACAGCAGAGCTCATATTTTACGCATACACACTTACGAGTATATACGGAAATTTCGGTATTGATCACGTTGAGTATTCTGAGTAGAATCGAGACGGGCGTCAGTGCGCAGGATCTCATCGAAATTGCTGCTGACAAAGGACAATCGTTGGCTTAACTCGGTACGCGTCGTACTTTCGCTTTCATTGCGGCAAAAGCTTTCTCGCCATTCAAAGACGATGATGATGATGATGATGAAGGCACAAAAGATGCCACAACAACCAACATCAACAACAATCCAATGTTGGTGATGCGATGCTATGCTATTCTCGATGTACTGAAATACGAGCGAGTTTTTGAGCGAGTGCTCAAAAAGTAGAAGATGTTAGAGGTTTAAATTCAAAAATCGTACAGAAAACCGTCAGTTTATAGCGGATATCGAATGCATTCAGACGTGGCTTAAATAATCGTAATTGCTAAATAATAAGTGAATTTGAAGAATGAATTTAGAAAAACGAATTCTCTCAACTAATTGTTTGCATATAATATAAGCTATCCATAGTACTATATTTAGAACGGAGTACAATTAAAAATGTTAGTGTATAAATAGTATAGCATTTAAAAAAGATATAACATAAATATTACCAATATTATTTTACCATAACGTTAAAGATGTTCTTTTACGTAATCTCCTTTAAAATGAGTTAATCGTTGTTCTTGTTGAAATGTGTTACATAACAAAGTGAAATCTTTAAGACAACATTATGAATGTGAATTATCTAAATTATATATTTATGAAACTTCGCATAGCTCACTTATGAGCTATAAAAATAAGAATTTTAATTAAACGAAAAATTAAATATGTATATATATCGTATATATAATTGTATGTATTTATAAAATAAAGTTTTAGTAGAACAAGGTTTTCGGAAATATTTTCACCACAGACAAAAAGGAGAGTTCATAAAAATCGGTGAGTTTTCAAACAATTAGACGTGAAATCGTCTCTCTTTTACTTTTTAAATCGTTGGTGAGTTAATAATTGGTAAAAGATAATTTTACTTTATTGATTACTAACTAATAAAGATAATAATAATGATGACACATTTATAATGATACGATGTATAATATACACTAAATATATTTCACTTTTTACAAAATATTGAGTCTGGGAAAAAGTTCGTGGCGTTTTTTTAATAAAATTCAACTGGTTTTCTTACAGTCTGAAAATTAATTTACTTAAACGAAATGTGCTCCATTATTAGATTCTATATAGAATGTTTCACCATTTTTCGGATAGAGCCATGATGCTATCGGTGAGAAACTTCTGTGGTTTCTGGTTGAAAAGCTGAATCAAGTGGTTTTCAGAGATCGGAACAAGTGGTAGTCTGATGATGCTATGTCTGGACTATATCGTGGATGCATCAAAACTTAGCAATTAAACTCTCGCAATTTTGACGGGTCATCAAAGAAGTGTGTGGTCAAGCGTTATCACGGTGGAAGATCCTATTCCACCACCTATCACCTATCCTATTAGTTAATTCCGGCCGTTTTCCTTCAATTGCCTAGCGTAATCCCTCTAGTTGTTCACAATAGAGTTGGGAATCAATTGTTCGACCAAATGCAAGTAGCTCATGGTGGACGATTCCCCTCCAGTCCCACCATACACACAGCATCACATTTTTCAGCGTCAATCCTGGCTTTGCGAACGTTTGTGACCTCGCTCCATTCCTTGCCCACGATTTTTTACGCTTCCGCTTGTCATAAGTGACCCATTTCTCATCACCGGTTATGACACATTTCAAAAAAGGCTCGATTTCATTTCATTTCATTGCATTTCATTGCATAAGCAGAGCATCGCAGATGTTAATTCTGTCTATCATATTTTTCTCGCTCAACTCATGAGAAACTCATATGTCGAGCTTCTTTTGATAGCCAGCCTTGTGTAGATGGTTTAAAACAGTTTTATGGTGAATGCCCTCTTCATACTGATATGCTTATCTTGCTGGACTTTTTCAAGAATTTCATCAGCTTTTCCAGTGATTGGACGACCAGAGCGTGACTTATCTTTCACATTAAAATTACCAGAGCGAAAGCAACAGATTTTGATAAAGCACCTTCACCGTATGCAGCACAAATTTTTTCACAAACCTCCGCAGCGTTTTCTCAATAATCATCAATCGAAAGAATCGATCGAATCTCGATCATCAATCAAGAAAATATTAAAAAGGATTTAAAAAAAAGATTACAGTATTCTTAAGTTTAATTATAAAGATCGTCTCTTAACATGAAGTACATCTCCATTTGTTAATTTTTATTATATTAATTTATTTATCAATCAAATGGTTTTAAATTAAATAAAACTTTTTAATAATAAAAAAAATAATTTTGTAATTTAAATTTTCTATTTAAATTTCGAATTTATATTCTTAAATTATCCCTTTTTATTAAAAAATGGAAATATCTTTTTATTAAAATGGAAATTTCATTATCCATTTAAAATTTTAATAATCTTTAATTCAAATTCTGTGGAATTAATTAAGAAGATCTTGAATTTACCAAAATAGGTGACATAAACAAAAATTGGTCTAAACTCATAATACAAATGTCAATTCCCGACGAAAGATTCGAAAGAAACGGTAAAACTCTGTAAATAAGGAACTCCTGGCAGGACATCGATAAGCAGGTTGATTAGGGAACTTAAGAGGACATTGGGAGAAAATCTACAAAGCTCTCTTAAGTTAAAAACAATTATTATAAAGTAAATAATTTGAGATTAACTAACATGAATTTAGATGCAGATGTCTACATTCTAAAAATATGTATGCATATAAAATTTTTCAAAATTCAAATTATTAGGCGAAGTTCTTAGTTTTTAGCATTTCCTAATATAGAAAGCCTATTTATTTTATATTATACATTATTTAATTTATTATTATATATTCTGTTTTTAATATTTCATATTAAACTATGTAATAAAATATATATACATATATTCGCTTTTCATTTCTTATTTAAAAATTAGCCTTATTTTAAAATGAAATCCAACATTTTTTTTTAAACAACATCATCATCATAAATTTCGTTTTAAAGAAGCCCGCAACATAATTACACAAAAGTTTCAAAGGTTTTTGCTGTTTGAAATGTTTCTCTTTATTATTGTACTATTATTTACTTTGTATTTTCTTATTTTGTTTTGTTTTCTTTCCCCTATCTAGTCCTTCCTGTTATTTTTTTTTCTTTTAAATCATTTTGTTTTTTACTTTATTTCATTTTATGTTTCTGGTTTTTTTATACCTGAATCTCATTGTTCGAGGACTTAAGGATTGTCCTTGTCTGACGTTGTCGTTCGTTTCGCGCTTCAATGAGACATTCTGCGGTATTCCACAAAAGTGCATTCGGCACTCGAAGGAAGAAGTAGATGTAATGTAAATTAAGCTCGTATTGTGGCTGTCATGGAGGTCGCCTAGTAGATGCGCCCGCCATTCTGTATGGGAATCGTGATGACGTTTCGCATTTTTAAAAATAGATATTGTAGACTAAATAGGTACCAACCAAGTGGGTGCGAAATCGTCAAGGTAAATTAGGTAATTGACAATGAATTGAATATTGTTACCAGGGTTTGAAAATTTCATTGCCAGCGTCAAGGAACCGTTGCGTTAAGTGTTTTGTGCTGGAATCACAAATGTGATCACAATGTCAACATTAAGTCCTATTTAAAAAAGGAAATTATAATGTTTATCGGTAATAAAATATATACAAATACAAGTACATATGTATATAGGTTTATATATTTTCCTTTTTAAAGAACAAATATAAATTCTCTATTGTCTAAATCTGTAATTGTTTATTTATTGTATTGGTTGTAAGAATTGCGATATTACAAGTATACTTGAAGTAATTCAGCTGTTTTTTCATTAATCAAAGATTTGACAATTTTGACCAAGTAGTTTCGACAAGTTGAAGATGTCAATTAAAATCCCATTTCCACCATCTTCAAAATTGTTTTATAATAACAATATTACACTATAAAAACAAAGACTATTATTTCATTTGGGAATTACCAAGGGTCTTTAGTGGTGTGTAGGCCCTCTGAAAACAAGTTGAAAATTATTTTTTCCATCTATTTTGTAATTATTGGTCTTTTTTTGCAGCAATGGAACCACAGCTTTTCCTTGTAGTTGTATTTTCTATATGTTTAGAAAAATTCACCGCAGGCGAATTTCAGTAAGTTGAGCAACATAATTTGTAATACAAGCAAATAAACGTAATAATGGTTAAAACCAAAAGCCAACTTGACAGTTACATATATATATTTAAACATATGTATATGCTTGTATTCGTAGACACAGTTTAGCTATAACGGATATACTGCCGGAGGACATCAAACGGTACGACAAAATGCGTCCACCCAAGAAGGAAGGCCAACCGACGATTGTCTACTTCCACGTGACGGTAATGGGTCTCGATTCGATCGATGAGAATTCCATGACCTATGTGGCCGATGTCTTTTTTGCTCAGACATGGAAGGATCATCGACTGCGGCTGCCGGAAAACATGACGCAGGAGTATCGTTTGCTCGAAGTCGATTGGCTGAAGAATATGTGGCGGCCAGATTCATTTTTCAAAAACGCCAAATCTGTAACATTTCAAACCATGACCATTCCTAATCACTACATGTGGTTGTACAAGGACAAGACGATCCTTTACATGGTGAAGTTGACGTTGAAGCTGTCGTGCATCATGAACTTCGCCATTTACCCACACGACACGCAGGAGTGCAAACTGCAAATGGAGAGCTGTAAGTAGAGATCTGTTTAGTATGGAGTAGATGATACGCATGGAATGTTGAAAAAGCACGGACAAAAAGAAATGCACTAATGATGTTGCTCGCACGAAACACTCGCCGTACTCGCCGTGTATGTACGAGTACTCTGCAAATATGAATTTGGCTGTATCACATAACTTCTTTCAATACCTTTCAATACTCTCGACAATGTTTATAGAAATGCCTTGTTAATATTTTATAAACATTTGCATGGTAACTACAAAACTTCTCACTAGACGGTGTTATTATTTGCACGTGACTTTTCCGGTTCTCTTCCCATTCTCTCCCTATGCATCTGTCTTAGTTATTTATATCCCTTCTCCTTTTCTCTTGTTTCCCTCTCATTGTTTCTCCGACAGTATCGCACACCACAGATGACATGATCTTTCAGTGGGATCCAACAACTCCGTTGGTTGTTGATGAAAATATCGAGTTGCCTCAGGTGGCGCTGATACGCAACGAGACAGCCGACTGCACGCAAGTCTATTCGACTGGAAACTTCACCTGTCTCGAAGTCATCTTCACATTGAAGCGTCGTTTGGTCTACTATGTCTTCAACACGTATATTCCCACCTGTATGATAGTCATCATGTCATGGGTTTCCTTCTGGATCAAACCGGAGGCAGCACCAGCACGCGTTACTCTCGGCGTCACCTCTCTCTTGACGCTCTCCACACAGCATGCGAAATCGCAGTCAAGTTTGCCTCCCGTTTCCTATCTAAAAGCGGTCGACGCTTTTATGTCCGTCTGCACCGTATTCGTGTTTATGGCTCTGATGGAGTACTGCCTCATCAATATCGTATTGAGTGACACACCAATACCTAAACCCATAGCCTACCCACCCAAACCAGTACCGGAACCGCCCAAAAAGGAGCCACCCGCTGCAGCACCGCCACCGCCGACACCGAGACCAGTACCGGATGAAAAAATTGAAAAAATTGAGAAAATTTTTGATGAAATGACCAAATCGAGAAGGGTACTAAGTTTTTATGATTTTGTATATTTTCTTCCTTCTCTGTGATTTTTTCATGATCTTTTATTTTCTTTTCTTGTGACACGTTTCGATTTAAGGTGGTTCACAGCACTCGCCGAGTTGTTCGTCCGCCCCTTGATGCCGATGGACCCTGGATACCACGGCAAGAGAGTCACATTATTTTAACTCCTACAATTGCACCACCTCCGCCGCCACCGCCCACTGAGCCGGAGCCACCCAAACCCAAATTGACGCCACAACAGGAACGCCTCAAACGCGCTATCTACATTGATCGCACTTCACGCGTTCTCTTCCCCGCCCTCTTTGCTAGTCTAAATATTATCTATTGGATAGTGTTCTATGAATATCTGTAAAAATTTTAACATCAATGGTGTACTTAAATGATATGAAATTGTTACAAAGGGTACCTAGCATTAAAATTAACTTTTAACGAATAATTATGTACGGAACAAAGCCTATACAAGCACACACACACACACTCTATCACAAAAGTTGTTGATGATAATTTGTTGTTATTCTACAAACTATAAACGAAATGAAGAAATGGTATTACTACTAATGCAATAAGGTATAATATATTATAACTTCTTAAGCATTTAGTAAATACAATGCTAAATTTGCTAAAGAACATAAGTATAAAATAATTACATTTACCATTTCCTTCGACCCTACAGTCACTTGTAATCATCTTTGTAGAGATGTTGAGATCAGAAATTGTAAATTTAACAGCATTACATAAAATGTTTGTAGAAAGAATCTAAATGCTTAATTTTATCGTAATTTATCGTAAAAAATTAAGGCGTAAAATACAAGTGTGTGACTTTAAAAAACATAAGTTAAATACTATATGTGTACCATGTATTTATGCTTAAATGGATTAGTCTAGTCAGGCATTAATTAATTGAATAAATGTAAATTAAACACGTTGAAGTAATATTTGTTTTCCTTTGAAAAAATGTCTACGAAAATTACGAAATACGAAATAGATTTAAAAACTCTTAGTTTTCCCTTAAAAAAGTTTTTATTTGGTCGCTTTCTTTCATGTCTGCTCGTTACATAGCTCAGAACTGGATGGCAATCCAATACAATCGCAATATAAATGCAATATTTTATTATATAATCGTTTTGTGTTATAAAGTTTTTTAATTTCGTCGTATTTTTTATTATGCATCGTGGCAATGCAATCCGTACGGATTTTTTGCTCAATCATGTCAAAATCATATTTATAACCATTACATACATTTAATTATATTTAAATTAATTACATTTAATTATATTTAAATTATATCATAATTTTATTATAAATTAAAATTACACTTCTGTGGTAGCAACAGAAAAGGATCTCTTTAAACCTTTTTTATTTTCTTCATATATTTTATTTATTTATCTTTTATTTTATATGTACAAGTATATAAATATATGTATACTATAAATAAATCATCAATTATAATTAATATAAATAAGATTCTATAATTAGATTAAATGAAATGAAATTATATTGATTATTATAAATTAACTGCATTATCAATAATAGGGCCGTCCTCGGCAATTCTCAAATAACTGATGTGATAAACCTAACATATTTTTTATTGCCTTTCGACACATTTTGTTAAAAATCGAAGTGGCAGTGCCAGCCTAAGATAATAAAATAAAATTAACATTTATAAACAATTTTTAATACATTAACTTTGTACAGAGTGATCCGCATAAGATGCTACAAGAAGCTGGCACATATACATAGATAGGTTGAGTAAAGACATGAAAAAATCGTTTTACCGATGGAGGGTAATTTCCCCCATTTCAGCGGTTTCAGATTCCTGTTATTTTTTGAGATTTTTTCCGATTTTAAGTCATGTTTTTAGAAAATTTTCCTCCCGACTAAATTGGCGAAAATTTACAAACCACCATATGATTTGTTTCTTGTTCCGCTTCAACCTACATGTCCTAGCTTTTTGTCGAATCTTATGTGAATCACCCTATATTTACTAGTTGGACGGTAGCGATTGACTTGCTGACGTGAATACTTTTTCAGCTGACAACGCTGTCAGCAATAAAGTCCAAATTAAATATTATTTAAAGTCTAGAAATTATGCAATCAAAAAAATACCGAAGTATTTTTGTTACACTAAATAATTTTTTATAATTTATATTCATCTTAAATTTTGATTAAATAATTATAAAATTATTATATTACACATTATTTCGAAAGGTTGCATAATTTTAGGATGCCGTTCCGAAAATATCTAATTCAATATGGCTGGCAAGTGACAACTGATTGAAATGACAGCAGAGTCTGTGTACCTGGCAACACTGCGTACATAACCTTCCTTTTTAACATAATTTCTCTTCGGTGTACACGTGTTTTTAAAGATGGCACCCGTTGAAAAAGCTAAAAAAGCCGTGAAAACGGCCAAAAAAGTGAACAAGCATCCATTAAACAAATTACTGAAGGGTGGAATCCTGCGCTACTCCAAGAGTCAGGTAAAGATTGCAAAACGGAGTGCTAAAAAAATGTGTTCAAAATTATAACATCGCAAAAGCAAATGTTTTCCAATTGGCAGCGCAATCATTCATTGAAAATGCGATCAGGAGGTGTAAAACATACAGAAATTTTACATATTTGTTAAATAATAATATAAATATGTATTCTGGTTATAGTGATCAGAAATATTTGCTCAAATACTAGTGCCGCTGAAGTGGTAAATTTTCGATATAATTTTCTGGTTTTATTTTGTATTTTCTATCCGACAATGTTTTACTTTTAATTTAAACTTCCTTTTGTTTTGCAGATGTACAAACGTCGTGCTCAATATCGGCTTAAAGGTACCAAACGTCCCGTGGTTAAAAAAGAAAAGAAACCCATCAAAAAGATCAAGAAAATCGGAGGTCCCAAAAATGGTGGAGAGCGTGTTGTGTATTTGAAGAAACCTAAGGCCAACTACCCTACCAAGACTTTCGTGAAGAAACGTCCCTCCAAAAGCACATTCAGCCATCACAAACGCAATGTGCGTCCCAATATGAGACCTGGACGTGTGCTCATCCTTTTGGCTGGACGTCATCAAGGAAAACGTGTTGTTCTGTTGAAGGTTCTTGATTCTGGCCTCTTGTTGGTCACCGGGCCATTTTCTCTAAATTCATGCCCGTTACGTCGCGTATCACAACGTTACGCGATTGCGTGCTCCACTCGCGTCAAATTGGGCGACTTTAAAGTTCCCGATCATATCAACGATGCCTATTTCCGTCGCATGAAAGTGAAGACCGAAAAGAAATCTGGTGAAGGTGATATCTTTGCTGCCAAGAAGCAACGTTTTATGCCCAATGAACAGCGTAAGAAGGATCAGAAGGAGGTGGACTCTTCTCTTCTGAAGATTCTCAAGGCTCACCCAGATGGCAAATTCTTGAAGAAGTATTTGCAAAATATGTTTGCTTTAGGTTCATCGCAGTATCCTCATCGCATGAAGTTCTAAATTTTTGCGACAAAATTTGACGGTGAAGTTGATATTTTATAGTTTTAAATCAAAACAAAGAAATATTGAAGATACTAATTCGTAAAATAAAGTTCTCAATTACAAAAAACCAATTTGTCAAGATGTACAAAATTAAGGACCAAATATAATATAAAATGGGAAACAATATCTAAGAATAGTAGCAGGTACCTAATAATATTGCATTCTTTAATAGCATTATTTTTAGTTCGTATTAAACGTATGTGGATATATTTTGTTAGGAAATTAGTTCTCTACGAATTCTTCCACCGAGTTCGAATAGAAACGGAAGAAGGATTTAGGAGTATAAACGCGATACACAACTGCACTGAAGTGATGCGGACCAGCCATTTTAATTTAACACTCGTCTTCCTCGTCTAAACCCATGGCGTCTCGAAATTTCCTACGTCCTTGCAAGTACCACATTGTCTCGTGATAAGTACGAGGCAACACTTCCTGAGCGGGTTCTGGCGAACTGAATGTAAAATAAAAAATATTTGATGTCATCTGTGTTCGACTTATTACATCGACAATATCGGCCACAGTCATAATTTGAATATAATTGGCTTCTGTGTACAAAACATATGCTGTCATTTTGATAAAGGACGATACGCTGACAGGCATCTTGAATGATATGTCGCTGATGTACTCTAATCTGGACCGGGTTTTTGAAAACAATCGACAACCGGTCGTGCTAATTTCAACTGCATATCTCATTAGAAATCCACCAAACACCATGTTATGAGCATTGCGATTTTCTGGAAATGAAAGTATTGTGCTGTTAACAAAACTATCACTCATCCATCGTGAATTGGCTGGTAGCACACGCTTATTGAGCTCTAGACTGTCTAACGAAGTGGTACGTTTGAAAATAGCATACATAAGTGTTTGTTCGTATTCATTGGGTTCTACTTTAAATAAAGATGACGCTTGCAACTTCAGACGTCGCTTCCTACGCATCTCGCCTTCTTCCATTATAATTTTCTCACTCTCATTAGCCGGTTCGAGTGGATTAACGGGTGCAGAAGCCGTATTAGTAGCATTCCGTGCAGCCATCGTAAACATCGCACGTGTTATTCTCTTGTATTTTTTCTCATCTAATTGCTCCATCCAAACCATGATTTCCATAGAAGTACGCCCTACCCAGCTTACATGTCCCGAGAGACGTATATCTTCAGCTGCATTCGTGAGTTGACTAGTAAAGGCGACCTTATCGACAAGAACGGTTACAAAAGTGTACGGTAGATGGACAGATTCAGGCAGAGCTGGCACTATAACGTGCTTATGACAAACCCACACTGGAAGCGAAAAGATTATGTTTGTGATATCCGCATTTATTTCTATGGCATACCGGCGAACATGTCCATATCCTCCATTAGTCTGCCCCGACGAACATGTCCAAGCAAAGTAACATATTTTTCCTGCAGCTCTTTGTCGGTACTGAGCGGTATGATTGCTGATGTGTATGAATCTTCCATGGAGCGGGCTGGAAGGTCCTTTAATTTTGGTTGGTATTTAAGTAAATTTTCACGAGATTTTGGTAGAGGTGTGTAACCATGCTCCACACCAAGACGTTCTCTGATTTTTTCTTTTACTACGAAATCTAATATAATTGGCGGTCATTTAAAAGTCGAGTCTTTTGCCTACCTTCGGACATGGTAAATGAGTCCAAAAGTTGGATGTTCTCCAATCCAATATTACGTACAAAACTATTACAATTGAAGAAATATTTATTTATCAAGGAAGATAACTCTTATACCACCTACACAGAGTTTATGCTTATTCTATCGGATAGCCACCATCCTTTCCATTGCACAGTGATATTGCTTTTCCTTAAGAGAAGACGTGAAAGCATTTTGCTTTGAAATTTGAAGTTTGGAAACAATTACTTATGTTCTTATATTCGCTGGGATGATATTACATTACCACAATCGAAATCATTTTGCAGAAAATATTTCCGTTATTAGTAAAATAGAATTTTCTTAATAAATCGATATAGTTCAGTTTGCAGAAATACAGAAATATAATAAATAATTGCAAAGAAACGTTAAAGTTCAATCAAAATAAAAAATTATTTCAAATGTTTATATGAAAACAAACGAATACTCTGTTTTTTTCCGTTCACCACTTAACTGGAAATCGGTCTCTTATAAGGTTTTCTCCGCTTTTAGCCTATTTTACGGTTGATATTCACATTCATTAGCTTTGGTTATAATCGCATTGTTCATGTTTTCATTTCATTCATTAGAATTTACATAAATAATGCGGTATGTTGCAATTCATAGATCAGGATTTTAAATAAAATAAAAATAAATTAATTCTTTTTAAATATCCTTTAGGTATATACATATACTGTATATGTATATTCAATACCGAACTAACAAATAAAAACATTACAATTTTCATGAAATGAACACTTTATAATCTTATATAATTAACTTTCTTTAACATTAAACTCAGGCTGTTACCTTTATACTAAAAACAGAGTTTATCTTGCTTTACAACTTATAGGCTACGATTTCTATATATATATACCTCTATCTTTATACACCAGAAAAGTTTACTACAGTTAATCCATGTTCATGGAACTTCGAAATTTCCTGCGGCCCTGTAAATACCACATGGTCTCGTGGTATGTGCGTGGCAACACTTCTGGAACTTGATCTAGTGTCTTGAAGGTGTAGTAGAAAACATTCGATGTCTCCTGCGAGCCACTGAATGCATCCAAAACATCCGCCACAGTCATAACTTGAACATAATTCACTTCCGTGTAGACGACATATGCTGTCATTTTGATAAAGGATGATACGCTGACTGGTTTTTCGAACGATATATCACTGATGTGCTGTAACTGAGGCCGATTTTTGCAGAATAAATATGCACTGACCCAGCTAACCTCAAGCGCATTCTTCATTAAAAATCCACCGAATACCTTATTGTGTGCATTTCGATTTTCTGGAAATGAAGACATTGTATTGATAACATAGCTTTCACTCATCCAACGGCAATTCGTTGGTAGGATGCGACAATTAAGTTCAAGGGTGTCCAACGAAGTGGTACGTTTGAAAATGTTATACATTAGTGTTTGCTCATAATCATTAGGCTCCACTTTAAATAAAGAAGAAGCTTGCAAGAGTTGTCGGTGTTTTTTGCGCATTTCCCCACCTTCGAATATCATTTTTTCATGCTCATTGCCCGGCTCAATTTTATTAACAGGTGCCGATCCAGTATTAGTAGCATTGCGCGCTGCCATCATAAAGAATGCACGGGTTATTTTCTTATAATGGCCATCAATAAGTTGCTCCAGCCAAACGTTGATCTCCATGGAAGTACGTCCTACCCAGCTCACATGTCCCGAAAGTTTTATATCTGCAGTAGCAGTTGTAAGAATACCTGTAAAGTCAGCCTTATCGACAAGAATAGTGACAAATGTATATGGTAAGTGGATATCCAGAGGTAGTGACGGTACTTTCACGTGCTGATGACAAACCCACACTGTAAAAAAAGACATTACGTTTATGTGATATGCACATTTATTTGAATGACATACCGGCGAACATGTCCATATCCTCCATTAGTCTACCCAAACGAACATGTCCAAGCAAAGCAACATATTTGTCTTGCAGCTCTTTATCAGTACTGAGCGGTATGATTGCTGATGTGTATGAATCTTCCATGGAGCGCGCTGGAAGATCCTCTAATTTTGGTTGGTACTTAAGTAAATTTTCACGAGATTTTGGTACAGGTGTGTAACCGTGCTCCAAACCAAGACGTTCCATGATTTTTTCTTTTACTATAAAAGATAATTTAAATTTAGAAAAACCTAAATGGCAATAAATTTTTAGACTTTTTGCTAACCCTCAGACATTGTGCCTGCTTCAATGGGTTTAGCATGCTCCAATCCTAAACTACGAACAAATCTATTTGAATTTATAAGATATTTTAAAATATATATGTATATATGTTAATAACACTATGTAATTGTTATACCTACACCGAATTTATGCATGCATTAGTTTTATTGAACGAACTCCACCCTTTTCTATTGGTACTCCTCAAGAAGGATCGCAGCAACATTTCTTCCTTTTTATATCTGAAACACTAGCAATTAACGCACGCTGCAAACATTTATTTGCAAATATTTAAATTTTGGTATACGTAATTAATTTATTTAGCGCAAGGTCACTTATTATATACTTAAAAAAGAAATTTCAACTTTTGCAAAGCTCTTTGCAGCAAAATAAACAACCAGTACCTACTACCAGTCTTGCCGTTTACACATATGTGCCTTAGTACAGAATTTGTTATACCCTACACACGAAGTGAATAGGGTATATTTATTTACTACTTCCGTTTGTAACGCGTTAAGGAGGCGTGACAGGTATAGAAGAGTATATATATTCTTGATCAGCGTGACCTTCTGAGTCGAGTTAGCCATGTCCGTCCGTCTGTCTGTGGAAATCACGATTACAAGAGAACGAATAGAGATATCTTCATCAAACTTGGAACGAATATTGTCTATCATTAGAAACTCATCGGTATTGAAAATGGGCAAATTACCCATAATCGGATACGTGGTAATCCACGCCTACTTTTTATAGTGTATATAAATTAATCCATGCTTATAGCTCAATTTATCAGCTTGTAGAATGAATTTGAGGTTGAAATTTTATTGACAAATCAACTGTCTGACCGAAACAGATTGCCAATAATGAGCGTGGTCTGCCCAATAATTAAATAAAACTCGATTACAGGAGAACGAATAGAGATATTTTCATCAAATTTTGTACGAATATTGTCTTTCATCACAGGTTATTTGAGATCGAAAAGGAAAAAAATTAGACCATTGTATCGCCTAATTTCTAAGTACATATGTGTAGGGTATATGCAATACGGCCAGGCTGAAGTTAACACTTTCTGGTTTTTCTTTCGAGTTTCTAAAGAAGAGATGAACTTCTGTAGCCGTGAAAGCAGTCATGAGCGGAATGCATACGCTATAGTACTCATTGGATATAGAAATCAAAGACCAAAAGGCTGTTGCGGTTGATTATACTTTAAATGACGTTTGCCAAAATATGACGAAGAGTATTTGTGAATATATGCTATTGTGAATAAGCGTTGTTTTTGGAGAGTATCATTCCTCACGCAAGTTGCCGTAAGCTGGTATGGAATCATTAGTACGGCATTGCCAATTGGAAATAGGAAATTTTTATGAATGAATTGCTGTCCAACAGAACAAAAAAACCTTCCTACCTACACAAGTATGAGCCCCTGGTTGCGAAACCAAAAAAAAAAAAAAAAAAAAAAATTTGATGATTTTTATTAGGAAATTGTGGGAGGAGGGTGAGATTTGAAAGGGGGGAAGTATGTCCGTCGAGGTAGAAAAGTACAAATTAAAATTTTTTTACAGAAAATGGTAAAGCCTTAGCAACAACGGGAAACGCGAAACATGATAGGTATATAGAGGAAATAATCCGTAAAAGACTGGAAAATGTAGCTTATGTGCAGGGAAATTTACCGGAGTCGCTGGCAAAGTTTGAAAAGAAGAGTTAGAAAAGAAATTTTTTGGGCACGGAATAGAGAGTCGCATACTAACCGCCAAGCAAAGAGCACGGCAAAGATTTTTAGATTTTTGAATTTTAATTTTGAAAAGAAAAGAAAGTGGTGAAGGTTTAAAGTTGATGTTAAAGTTTTTTTGTCAAAAGAGGTGGGCGAAAAGGACCTTAAAGAGGTTGCCGTGAGAAAGGTGTCACCGGACAAAAGCGGAAGGCGCCGCGAAGAAAGACAGGAAGGTGTCCACCAGCTACCATTAACAGCAAGCCTGATAGGCTCCAACGAAGCTCCGGATAGTGATCCAGTGACGCAAGGAAACATCTAGAGACGCCACCGCATCTGGAACAAAGATAAGAAAATTTAATACCGAGGTATTCGTAGATAGGCAAATCCATTCAACATTTTCGAACTTACACAAGCCGCCAATACAAGTACCTACGAACATACAAAAATCATACAATATTAATATTTGCGCGCAATGCTTGAATCACTTACCTAATCACTTGAATCACTTAATCATCACTCGGTTTTATATAGATATGCGACATCAGCGTAAAGTTGATATTAAAAAAAATAAATGTTAATCAATTGAGTATAGTTATTATTTGTAATGCATTTTTCGTATTACGTTCATACTAGTAAGCTTCGAAATCCTGCGAACATCGTGTAGTTTAAATGTATATTATTTCGTATTTATAAGTGTATAAATTTTAAATTTGGTACTGTTAATTTAAGTGTATGTAACCTTAACCAGGATTTTGAGACCCTCGTGTCATTTACGCTACGAAAAGGCTAGTAGGCAACGTCAATGATCACGTCGCCAACGTTAGGATAATCAAACCACTTCGGTGAGCTCTCCTAAGTAGGAAACAGGGGGACGGGAAATCAATTTTTTTAGAACTCGTGGTTCGGACGGTGCCAACTTTAAGCACACCTAGGCGGGAATTCAATCCTCCTGGAAAAGGGAAATTTGTAGACACAAATGTAACCATTATAAAAGCTTCGAAACTAGCTAGAGTAAAATTTTTGTACTTGTTAATTAGTAATAATATTGTAATAAAGATAAGAAAGAATATGCTTACTAACTAAGAGTTCATATTGGCGGGGAGGAAAAGGGGAACATGGAAGGGAGGATGAAACAGGATGAACCATCAGAGGGTATGTGAGAAAGGTGTGAGAAGAAAGATGTGAGTTATTGTTACACCCCTACGGCCGGCATGACGGGTCGACAACTCCGCCCTGTAAACAGAGCTAGTTGGGGCAGTTAGTCAGGCCGTGGCCGCAGAGTACGCGACAGGGGCACACGTAACAATATGGCGCCCAAGGGAAAAGGCGAGCTTCGCGGTTCCTTCTCGGCAGAGTCTCCAAACCATGACGGCTTGAACTGGCAATGCAGCCAAGCTCAATTGCGCATGTGAAGGAGGCGCTGCTGACAAGCAACCGCAAGCCGAAAGTTAATTGAGTGTTATACAGTTTTGTACTCATTTAGAATGGCGCCATAGCAGTATGGCGCCCAAAGAAAGCACGGCTGAGCGGTTTCTTCTCGGCAGAGCCCCCAAACCATGATGGCTTGAGCTGGCAATGCAACCAAGCTCAATTGCTCATGCAAAGGAGGCGCTGCCGACAAGCGACCGCAGACCGAAGTATTGGTATTAGTTATGTTCTTGTGTTTAGTTATAGTTTTTTTTCGGTTGACTTAGAACGGTTAACAACCAAAGGAAAGCCTTGTGGTCGCTTCTTAGCAGAGCTCCCCAAGCAGGATGGCTTGGACCAGCCAAGCAGCTCAGTCCAAATGCGCGTGCAAAGGAAGCGCTGCTGACAAGCAACCACAGGCCGGAAAAGAAGAAGTAGAGCGGTTTTTCGTCGGCAGAGATTCCGAAGGCCGGTGACTTGGATGGCCTAATTAGCCAAGTTCAAATGCACAGACAGAGGAATCACGGCCGATAAACAACCGCAAGGTGAAGCGATGCAGAAGATGCGTTTGTTCGGACGACCATTCGCTGAGTTTCGTAGTCATGGTGACTTAACTGGGCATTACAAATAGCACCAGGAGTGCGAGACACCGCGAATGATCAACCGACGTTTAGAAATGCCATGAACATGTGTTGCAGTATCCATTTCTGCAGCTGACCTTGCTCTTACGTAATTTTTGGTGACCTGTAGTGAGCCACAAAATTTGAAAATACAATCGCACCAAATTTAATGTAAATAATCGGAGGAACAAGATGCAGCTTGCAGAGGTGAATGAAGAACATTGTCGAAATGTATTTTTTGTAGAAAGCTAAAACTGATGACTTGGAACGCTCCATGAGTCAAATCCAATAGCAGCAGCTAGTAGCAACGCAAGAAGCATCGCTAAGAGTAGATGTAACGTTGGTACCCTCTGATGACAAACGTGAAATCAACACAAGATCGTCCGAAATTAGTTCTAGAGTAGTTAATCGAACCCGGAATCCAGGTTCTGCAGATCCTCCTCGCTGCATTTCTGAAATATAAAATCGAATATAAATTTCATATATAAGTATTAATTTTTGTATTTTATTACCGTATTAAATTTACCTAATTAAACTTACATATTACGATACGCACAGTGGTAATCATCTACAGTAGTTTTTATATAATCACATAAAAGTGATAAATTATTTGTTAGGTGTTGGTAAATATTTTTCAATCTGCATTTCTTTAATTATTTATTTAATTTTTGTTTAATCACTTATTTAATATTTGTTTAACCATTTATTCATAATATTATTAATTAGTATACAATTCCACGTGTTCAGGTGGTTATCTATAATAGTTATTTATCAGTTTAAAATAATTTTTGTGTAGTCATATTTAAATCCCCAAAATTTTAGCAATCAAGTGAACCGACAACTATAAGTCGTGAGCTATTGCATTGCACTCATTTCATTATTTACTGTTTCTTAATAATCACATCCTGGTTTGGTAGAGCCATAGTTTGATAGTTGTGTTTTATTCTCGCAACGCTTCGTGTACATGTGATAGAAGTTAAGTTATGAATAGGATCGAACAAAGGGAAATTTATAAGAAACTGTCCCAAAAAAGAAAGCACGTACAATTCGACTTAAATCGCTCATCGCCACAGCTTAAACACATAAAAGAAAATACGCCTCTCAAAAGAATGGATATGTCTGTAGAGCCAGGTCAAGAAGGCATGTCAGATCGCGAAACTCAATTTTATGATTTCTCCGAAACAATAAATGCAAACGGTAGACCCAAGAATTCTTCGATCAATATGGCAGGAGCAGCTGCCGATGTCCATCCGAATGATAACGACGTACAGAAACAAGGGGCCATACCGAAGTCCAGTACATATAGTAGGGCACAAGTAGATAGGTCGTTACCGCCAAGCGTAAGTGCGGAAGAAGCAAGATACCATCATAAAAAAAAATAGGGAAGTCGAAGATTCACAAATGAATGACATGGTGACGCGACTTGAATCATCCTTAAATGAAGCAATAAAGGTAAGGGTTCAAGAAGGTATTCAGACAGGTTTAGAACAGATGAGGAAAGAGATTGTGAGTATGTTAAATCCATATGTAAATCATCAGCAGCAGAAAACACCAATGAGAGAAAGTCACGGAAAATGGAGAAAAGATGTAGGTGGATGTTCTAGATGGCAAGATAGGCAAGACACGACGGGTTACAACATAAACCAACAAAGCAGAAGTTGGCCAAATATGGCAAGTGCAGGCATCGACACTGCCACCGGAAACTCTGCGCAAGGGTTTACTGATAGGCAGAATCCCGTTTTCCCCCAACGAAACTTCAACAATCCAATGCAAATTCCAGTACCAACTCAATTTAATAGAAATCCTTTGCACAATAATTACGCATTGTTGAATCTGCCACAGATGAATAACGGTCATAGTAAGGACCCAACCTCCGCGATTAAAATTAATAAGTGGGGTTTAATTTTCGACGGAACACCTGGACAGTTTTCTGTTGAAGATTTTATTTTTCGGTTAGAATTTTTACAATCGTTGTATAATTGTCAGTGGACGGAAATCATGCGCGATTTTCACCTACTATTGGCAGGTGAAGCCAAGGAGTGGTTTTGGCTCTTTTTAAAAACCACGTTGATATACGACTGGCCCACTTTGAGATTCGCTTTGCTACGGCAGTATCAGTCGAATAGATCCGACTTTGAAATAATGCAGGAATTGCAGGCAAGAAAACAGCGACCAAATGAGTCAAACGACACATTCATACAAACGATGTGTAAAATTAGCTCTAGATTTAGAAACCCACTTCCCGAAATAGAACTAATAAAAGCGATAAAGAAAAATCTAAGGGAGCATGTAGGCAAAATAGTGTATCCGATGCCAGTGTATTCCGTGGAGCAATTACGCGAAGAATGCAATGAAATCGAAAGAACCTACCCGCGCCGAGTTATACAAACGTTTCAAGCTAGAAACAATAACTACACGCGGGCAGTTAATGAAATAAATATCGAAGAGGCTAATCAGGAATATTCAGATTGTGAGAGCAACTACTTTGCGATTGAGGAAGTGACCCCGGAACAAACTTTAGCTGTGGCAGTGCCGCAAAAGAGGCCACCACAGGTGGCAAAAGAAATAGTTTGCTGGAATTGTCGTAGGTCGGGACACATGTTTGTTGACTGCGAGTCTCCAGATAGAAATATATTTTGTTACAAGTGCGGTTTGAATAATGTGATCACCCCTAAATGTCCAAATTGCTCGAAGGGAAACCGGAGAAGGAGCGTGGTGAGCACGGGGGAGTCACGCTCCGAGAAACAGCCCGTAAAAACGAAGTAATACATAAATCCACATCTGAGACGAGCGAGGTGAGTCACGAAGGAAGCGAGAAAGGTATTCCAAAATCTGCAGTTGATAGTGAACCTAGAATAAAAGAAAATGTCAAGGTATATGATAAAATTATTAAGGTTAACAAAAATAAAAGCAAAAACCTGAACCCGAAATCATATCAGAATCGACTTGAAGAGTACCAGCAAGTGCGCGCTAGAATTTTTGCTGATGTTAGTGGTAAACCTCCAGTGTCCAATAAAATACAGAAGGCTAGAAAAAGATATTCCAATCGCAAAATTCTCCGCCGGGATGTAGTCGCATCGGTTAAAAGGACAAGCAGCAGCGATCCGCGTGTTTATGCCGAAATTGTCTTAGGTGATAAATCAGTACGTGGCCTAATGGACACCGGCGCAGCAGTTAGTATTCTAGGGCATGGGTGTAGAGAACTGGTGTCTGAGCTAGGATTAGAGGTGTGTCCATTTTATTCCATTATAGAAACCGCAGGTGGAAAGGAATTCCAAGTTTTAGGGAAATCGAGAGTACCTGTAAAATATATGCAAAAAGAAAGGGAAATAGAATTTTATCTGTGTCCATTTTTGAAGCAAGAAGTTTATCTTGGAATAGATTTTTGGAGAGCCTTTGAACTAGCTCCAGAAGTAATCGGCGTAGCTGAAGTACGGGTAGAGGAAGATCCAAATCCGGTAGACAAAGAACAGCAAAATCTGACAATGCATGAATTGACAGGAGAGCAACAACAACAACTAAATTTAGTAAAGGGTCAATTCAGAACATTTGAAGAACATGGATTGGGTCGGACTCATCTGGAAAAGCATGCTATTGAGTTAGTGGAAGGTTCCACACCTGTTAAAGATCGTCACTATCCAGTGTCTCCACCGGTACAATCTATCATCTATGCAGAAATAGATAAAATGTTAGAGTTAGGAGTAATCGAAGAGAGCAACAGCGCGTGGAGTAATAGAACGACAGTAGTGAGGAAGCCTGGGAAAAATAGATTTTGTCTAGATGCCAGAAAATTAAACGAGCGAACCGTGAAAGACGCTTACCCGCTGCAAAACATTGAAGGTGTGCTGAGTAGGTTAGACGACACATTTTTCATCAGTAGTGTGGATCTAAAATTTGCGTTTTGGCAGATAGAGATGGATGAGAAGTCGAAGGAATATACAGCGTTTACAGTACCAGGTCGTCCTCTATACCAATTTACGGTAATGCCATTCGGGCTCTGCAACGCCGCACAACGCCTGTGTCGTCTCATGGATAAGGTGATACCAGAACAATTAAAAACCAACGTGTTCGTATATCTCGACGACTTGCTGATTATTTCCGCTGATTTTGATTCTCATCTGAAAATATTAAAAGAAGTGGCAGAATGTTTAAAACAAGCTAATCTAACCATAGGATTAAAAAAATCTTTTTTTTGTTTTAAAGAGTTGAGATACTTAGGTTATATAGTTGGTGGAGGTTCCTTGAGAACAGATCCAGGAAAAGTGTCAGCCATTCGTCAAATGCCTGTGCCACGATCAGTTAGGGAAGTTCGCAGTTTTTTAGGGACCGCTGGGTGGTATAGGCGCTTCATACCGAATTTCGCTACAATCTCTGCTCCGTTGAGTGATAGGCTAAAAAAAACGAACAAGTTTGAAATGACGCCAGAAGCACTGGAAGCGTTTAACCAATTGAAGCAAGCACTGATTACGGCTCCAGTACTTAAACACGCCGACTTCAACAAAAGATTTTGGATACAATGTGATGCGTCAAATGTAGGTATAGGAGCGGTGCTGTTTCAAGTCGATAACAGTGGTGCAGAACGTCCAATTGCTTATTTTTCCCAGAAATTAAACAAACATCAGCGAAACTACAGCGTTACTGAAAAGGAGTGTCTAGCCGCAGTATCAGCGATAAAGCGTTTCCGTCCATACATAGAGATGTTACCTTTCACAGTGGTGACAGATCATGCAAGCCTCAAATGGCTAATGTCTCTGAAAGATCTGAGCGGGCGACTGGCACGATGGTCACTGCAACTTCAACATTTCGATTTCGAGATAGAGCACAGAAAGGGTGCAGAAAATATTGTCGCGGATACGTTGTCGAGATCAATAGAGGCAAGTGAACTGACTGGACAAATGCTGTTAGATATAGAAACCACAGAATTTGAGTCACCGGAGTATCTGCAATTAATTGAAACTATTAATAACAATAATGAAAGACTACCAGATATAAGGGTTGAAGAGGGAATGGTGTTTAAAAGAACGTGTTTCGAGGGAAGGGAAGAATGTGATAATCTCACTTGGAAGTTATGGGTACCTGAAGGTTTGAGGGTCCACTTGATAGAGAAAGCGCATGATCCGCAAACAGCCGCGCACGGCGGTATATATAAAACTTTACAGCGGTTGCGTCAGCTTTACTTTTGGCCGGGAATGGTGGTACAAGTCCGTAACTATATAAAAAATTGTGTGATCTGTAAGACTTCGAAGACATCCAACCAGGAGCTGCGTCCTCAAATTGGCCAGGAGGTGGTAACAGACCGGCCATTCCAGAAAATTTATGTAGATTTCCTGGGTAAATATCCGCGTTCCAAAAAGGGTAATTCTTACATCTTCATTGTGGTAGATCACTTCTCAAAATTCACGTTCCTGAAAGCCATGCGCGACGCAACGACGTCGAATGTTATAAAATTCTTGACTGAAGAAATTTATTATAAATTTGGTGTACCAGAAATTCTCCATAGCGACAACGGCAAACAATTTGTGTCCAAAGAATTCGCAAAAATGATTAATAAATTTAAAATTACACACATAAGAACAGCAGTCCACTCACCGCAATCCAACGCTGCAGAACGAGTTAACCAGTCGGTGTTGGCAGCGATCAGATCGTATTTAGAGACCGACCATCGAGACTGGGACCTCTTCTTGCCAGAAATAGAATGTGCGTTGCGGAGCGCAGTACATTCAGCCATAGGAGTATCGCCGTTTTTTGCACTGTTCGGGTACAATATGTTCTTGTGTGGCACGGACTACAAATTGGCTCGCAAGTTATCCTCCTTGAGTGAACCAGAGCTGCAAGTAATAAGCAGAACAGATCAGTTGGCGTTGTGGCGAGAAGAAGCTAAAAACAACTTGCACAGTGCGTACGAAAAAAGCGCTGTCAGATATAACCAAAATAAAAGGACAGTATGTTTCGTTCCTGGACAAGAAGTTTACAAGCGCAACTTCGTGATAAGCGATTTCAAGAACAATATTAATGCAAAGTTCTGCCCAAAATTTTCGAAATGTCGCGTAGTAAGGCGACTGGGTAATAATATGTATGAACTCGAATCGCTGAATGGTAAATCACTTGGCATCTATCATGTGAAAGATATAAAACAATGATCAGTCCTGGATCAAAATTAGTGAATTGTGGCTGGACTTAGACTCGTGATACAATGCTAGCGAGGGTCGTACTCTGTTGTCTTGTTGCTTAATTTGTTGTACAATTCTGCTGTTTTGTATTCACGTGCTTGATAAGTTAGGATAACGATAAACGGTAGCGGCGTGCGCGAATAAATGAGGATGCAAGTTGGTAATGCCCGGCAGCCAGTCAGATGAGCATGAGAACAGCAGTCGTGGGCGATGGCCTACGTCGGGCGCCGCAAAACACCACAGCATTATTAACTTAATTTCAGATTAATGATCAACCAGCACACTGTCTTTGTTCACGCTGCGCAATGCCCAAAATCAGAGTTTTGTTGCGGTTGATTATACTTTAAATGACGTTTGCCAAAATATGACGAAGAGTATTTGTGAATATATGCTATTGTGAATAAGCGTTGTTTTTGGAGAGTATCATTCCTCACGCAAGTTGCCGTAAGCTGGTATGGAATCATTAGTACGGCATTGCCAATTGGAAATAGGAAATTTTTATGAATGAATTGCTGTCCAACAGAACAAAAAAACCTTCCTACCTACACAAGTATGAGCCCCTGGTTGCGAAACCAAAAAAAAAAAAAAAAAAAAAAATTTGATGATTTTTATTAGGAAATTGTGGGAGGAGGGTGAGATTTGAAAGGGGGGAAGTATGTCCGTCGAGGTAGAAAAGTACAAATTAAAATTTTTTTACAGAAAATGGTAAAGCCTTAGCAACAACGGGAAACGCGAAACATGATAGGTATATAGAGGAAATAATCCGTAAAAGACTGGAAAATGTAGCTTATGTGCAGGGAAATTTACCGGAGTCGCTGGCAAAGTTTGAAAAGAAGAGTTAGAAAAGAAATTTTTTGGGCACGGAATAGAGAGTCGCATACTAACCGCCAAGCAAAGAGCACGGCAAAGATTTTTAGATTTTTGAATTTTAATTTTGAAAAGAAAAGAAAGTGGTGAAGGTTTAAAGTTGATGTTAAAGTTTTTTTGTCAAAAGAGGTGGGCGAAAAGGACCTTAAAGAGGTTGCCGTGAGAAAGGTGTCACCGGACAAAAGCGGAAGGCGCCGCGAAGAAAGACAGGAAGGTGTCCACCAGCTACCATTAACAGCAAGCCTGATAGGCTCCAACGAAGCTCCGGATAGTGATCCAGTGACGCAAGGAAACATCTAGAGACGCCACCGCATCTGGAACAAAGATAAGAAAATTTAATACCGAGGTATTCGTAGATAGGCAAATCCATTCAACATTTTCGAACTTACACAAGCCGCCAATACAAGTACCTACGAACATACAAAAATCATACAATATTAATATTTGCGCGCAATGCTTGAATCACTTACCTAATCACTTGAATCACTTAATCATCACTCGGTTTTATATAGATATGCGACATCAGCGTAAAGTTGATATTAAAAAAAATAAATGTTAATCAATTGAGTATAGTTATTATTTGTAATGCATTTTTCGTATTACGTTCATACTAGTAAGCTTCGAAATCCTGCGAACATCGTGTAGTTTAAATGTATATTATTTCGTATTTATAAGTGTATAAATTTTAAATTTGGTACTGTTAATTTAAGTGTATGTAACCTTAACCAGGATTTTGAGACCCTCGTGTCATTTACGCTACGAAAAGGCTAGTAGGCAACGTCAATGATCACGTCGCCAACGTTAGGATAATCAAACCACTTCGGTGAGCTCTCCTAAGTAGGAAACAGGGGGACGGGAAATCAATTTTTTTAGAACTCGTGGTTCGGACGGTGCCAACTTTAAGCACACCTAGGCGGGAATTCAATCCTCCTGGAAAAGGGAAATTTGTAGACACAAATGTAACCATTATAAAAGCTTCGAAACTAGCTAGAGTAAAATTTTTGTACTTGTTAATTAGTAATAATATTGTAATAAAGATAAGAAAGAATATGCTTACTAACTAAGAGTTCATATTGGCGGGGAGGAAAAGGGGAACATGGAAGGGAGGATGAAACAGGATGAACCATCAGAGGGTATGTGAGAAAGGTGTGAGAAGAAAGATGTGAGTTATTGTTACACCCCTACGGCCGGCATGACGGGTCGACAACTCCGCCCTGTAAACAGAGCTAGTTGGGGCAGTTAGTCAGGCCGTGGCCGCAGAGTACGCGACAGGGGCACACGTAACAAGGCTGGAAACTCTTTTTTCGCTTTGAATGTGTTGGTGAAATCAGGCTTGGGTGTAGTAGATTACAAAAACAAAACGCATGTAATTTTGACAGTACGGGAACGAATTTTGACAGTTCGGGAATTTGTTTACAAAATATTTTGAGAGAGGAATGCAACTCTTCTCCTTCTTCATAGCAATAAGCCAGAAATGATTTTTCAAATACGTTAAACAGACCAAGGAGATAGTTTTAAAACCAACGCATGCTCCTAGAAATGTATATTTAACCTTTTTTAAGTCATATAGTTGCACAATATTGAATACTTTGCAAGTAAAACCAAGTTAAAATTCATAAAAATTGCTCATTTCACAAATTTAGTCAGCTGTTTTTAACCTACCACACGTAATTTTAGTGGAAAGAGATGCCAAGTCTTCAACCTGTTTTGTTGGATATTAATCCGCGATTTAGTTTAATATTTAGTTCTTGTAATTTTAGTTCTCACGAAATAAGAGAACTAAGTTTCCAGTCTTGTAAACTTTGATAAAAATGCTAGAAAAATGAAATCATCCCATCCCAACCAAAGATGAGTCGTATCCTAAGCAAGTAAACAAGGAACTGTAAGCATCATAATTTAAAAATTAATACATGAAATCGCTAAATCCATGAAATCGATTTTCTGCCTTATACTTACCATAGGTACGGACCTACAATTTTATTCTTGTCGTTGAAGTCGTTTTTATCGCTTGCTCCAACAACAACAACAATTGATCCCGGACCCCATTGAGGCTAAAATTTAGCCATTTAAAATTTAAGATATCTCTGAAAGTATAAGAGATATCCAGATAATGTCCGGTACCATTGTACAGCTATCATTCATTTATGTAATATAGTATATGTCGAAAACCCATCATTTTCGAAGAGAAACAAAATTTAACATTTTTAGTACGAGAAAAAACTAAGGGCCTGATTCAGAGAGTCACGACGACGACGTTATCGGGTGACCCTTTTTGAGCTTTTCGTCGATTACAAAAACAAACACATTAGAAAGTGTCAAAGTCGACGAAAAGCACAAAGCGGGTCACCCGATAACGTCGTCGTCGTGATTCTTTGAATCAGGCCCTAAAATGTCGTCGCTGCTGACTACGCAAAATTGCGAAATAATCTAATTTATTGTTGTCGGCGCTCTTGTTATTTTTTTTGTTTATTTACATTCTATCTGACATTTGAAGTTAGTAGAGCCACAAAAGTAGAGGGCCTCTATGTGTTGACGTCATAAGACGGTGAGCTAAAATATAAAAGATTTTATATTTAAAATTCATTCATTAATTGTTTTTACATACAAATTAAAATCCTTTTTCATAATATTTATCAATTTTAAGTTTCCCTAAAAAGTAAACATTTTTGATAAAATATTATTTAACATAAATGAAACGTAAAATAAATAACAACGAAAGAAACGATAAAAAAATCGGTAACGCGTGCTGATGGTTATTGGTGGTGTGGATAAAGTATAAAGGCTATAACTTTTGAAATTGTTATCGAATACCCATTTTAATATTTCTTTACATTATAAGGAGCACACTATTTGTGAAATTTTTAAATATTTTAATCGAAATTGTACAATAGCTTTAAATACCCTCAGAACTCTTATTTTTGCCCACACTGGAAGACGAAACTTCTTAGGGTGGCAACAGTTTG
This sequence comes from Myopa tessellatipennis, assembly GCA_943737955.2. Lineage (NCBI taxonomy): Eukaryota > Metazoa > Arthropoda > Insecta > Diptera > Conopidae > Myopa > Myopa tessellatipennis. The sequence goes on along the minus strand of OX031314.1, from coordinate 50,438,077 downwards.
GAAAAATGTTTGTTGAATTCGACCATCAAAAGAAATGCGTCACTTGTTATCTCTTTTTGGCTACAAAGGAAATACAATAAAATTCACCAGTGCATACAAAACCAATCTATTTTTCATCATAGCCGGTTTCCCTTCGATGACGGTGGACGTGGTGAGCTTCGTTTTTGTGGTGGAGTTGGTTACGTTTAGTCCGCTATAAAACAAATTTTGATTTGGATTTCTTTATAATCTTTTGCAATTGATTATTGAAATAAGCAAACTATGTGGAACAATTTCGAACAATCAGCATTAGAGGATGAAACAATCTGCAATGCATTTTCCTCACGCGGTATTTTTAAAATTTCGAGCGAAACTCTGGTAAGCGCTTTCGAAATTCCTATAATATATTCCAGATATGCTCAAAATTCAAATATGCTTTAATGCTCTAGGTGAAACATTATCCCAAAGTTCAAGCTTCAGTACAGAATAACAAAATGGTCATTGCCATTGATAAAAGTATTGTTTTGTTGGAGAATGAAATGGTGTCCAAGTGCAGTTTCCTCAATTTCAGTGTAGATATCGACGTGATGGCCATCTCAAACTCTGGGAACCTGATCGTGTGTGGTCTGAGAGATGGTGAAATCCATGGAATATTTATCAAAGGCGTTCCATTGTTTAATTTGTACAGATCTAATTTTATGGCGAAGCAGTATAAATATTTAGATTGTGTTTATCCTTTGCAGATGTGTCAAAGTGGATGATGTTCATATAACAGGAAAAACATTCGCGAGTATTCAGCAGATATGCAACAGGTTCTTCTTAAGCTGTACCAATGGCAGTGTATATCAGTATGAATTAGTTATACTTTGTATTGCGTGCTTACTTGCAACGCTTCTTGTACTTAAAATAGGCTCAGTGAAATCGATGAATCGCCACTAATAAACAATCTGAACATATCAATTAATGAAAACGAGACTGTGACGTTTAACGAAGGCATACTGGAAAATGTGACCATAGAACAATATTTCCCAGCGAAACGTTGTATTGGCGAGGCAATTGCGGTGACACTGATTCCACAAGAGTCTGATTTATCCAACCTCCTCTATTTAGGGGCCACTGCGAATGCACTGTATTTTAGGCAATGTGACAGCCTAAGTAAGGTAATCGTGCCAGATAAGTTTAAAGGAATTAAATATATTTACAATTTGGATAACTTAATGTAAGTAACCAAAGTTAGTCAAGTTTTGATTAAGAATATTGTATATTCATATAAAGATTCCGACTATGTTGATTTCAGACTTGCTCTCACAAACTCTGGTCATGTATTGGAAGTATGCCCTCTAACTAAAATGCTAATAAATAATGAAATTATTGAAGAAATACTCATTGAAGAAATAATTATAATGGAATGCAGTGATGATAATATTGAGTTGCTGGTTCTAACTAAAAAATCGGAAACCGGCGAACGTCTCATGCGTATCATTCAGTACCCATGTGAGTTCTTTACACGGGTAATATTAATCCAATAGAAAGTTCTGAAATAGGTTTTAAAGTTATTAAGTAATTAATTTATTCAGCAATTATCTGAAAATTAATAATTTTCCTTGTGAGCGCTTTCATGTTTTTACCAAAATAAACGCATTTTGTGTAAAAGCAAGATATTTCATATATAATATAATTAAAAAATTGTTGACAGCTTTTAAATGCAACAGCGAACTGGAATTAAATGCTGATTCTTGGTTGGTTCAACAGCCAAAGTGTTCCGTCAACTTATATTACTTGGGTGGCGAGGATATCAATGCTGAGAATATTCCGACTGCTATTGAAATGAAACTTCTATCTGAAACCCATCCAAGTGAACGTTTTAAAAAACTTATTGCCAAGGGTCATCTCGAAGAAGCCGAGGTACGAAAATTTGGTCTTTGTGAGTACTTTAATTTTATAATAATGGATACAATACATTTTTTAGGATTTTGGGAACCAATTCGAATTAAGCTTGCAACCAATTTACGAAGCAAAAGCTAAACGTATCTTATTAGTGATGTATTCCCTAAGCGAAGTAAGTTTTTTATATTGTTACTATTGTTCGTTACTTTATAAGAATTTACATTTACAGAACAGTATGAATATATTAAATCAACATTTTGAAGATCTATGCAGTCTTATGGATAAAATTAAAGATAAACGTTTCTTTAAAAGTAATCGTATGACTCCATTACCATCGCGTGGTATTTTAACAAAATTTTTACAGGAAATTCTTAAGCGTTTGGAGGAGGAAGTAAGTATATTTTTGCTACTTTACTAAGAGAGTACAAGCGCTTAGTGGTTGACATATTTAAGAAATGTAAATATTCCAGATCGATGACTATGACATCATGGAAATTATCGAACAGCAACATCGCTTGGAAACTCTGAGTATTATTGATCCGTACGAATGCAATATGGATTGGCAAAAATTTGTTTACAATTCAAATTTGGGAAAAATTATTACCACTCTTTTTAAAACTGATATACTTACTGCATGTTTTATATGGAAGCGTCACTCCTCATCACTGATGCCGCTCTTGAATGAACAAGACTTGCGTACACTATTAAATCTAATACCGAGCAAAGCAGAAGCATTTAATGTGGTACAATGGTTACGCCAATTCGTGCCCACCGTGGGTAATACGCATCCCAATCTCATGCCTTTTTTAAAAGAATGGAGCATTCAACGAACACGCGCATTACAACATTCTGAAGATTGGCCCGAAATTGGTTTGGAATTTTCAACAAAAGTAGCAGAAATATTTGAAGAATTACAATTCTTACACTCGTATGAAATTTACTATTATTTGTTATTTGTAGTATTAATTCGTTCTTTTTGTCCATATAGTCATTGTCCTTTAGTTTCAATCAGATAGGATATCACTAAACAATTAATTAAAATAAGATTTAAAGGATTTTATAAGGAAATAGGAGTAATATTTAAGCAGTAATACAAAATTGTTCTCTTATTTTTTTTCACTTCATTTACAGTGATGTACGACGTCAACACGAACGAAATGTCACACAGTTACAGGAGTTAGTTAATGCACTACAAGATCTTTCTGTACTGAAAAAGAGTTATAAACTCACTATTACACTTGATAATTATCTAAAGGTTTCTATAGTGAGAATTCAACTGATATAGCGTTTTTATGTATTATATTTTAAATGCTAGGATTCCATAGATGAAACTGCACTTTATATATTGCAACGAGTACACTTGGATAACTTTGGAAGCCTTGTAAATGATTTTCTATATCCAATTTTTCAAGAAAGAGGTCAATCACTAGTTCCTGTAATATGTCAATATATTTCTTTGTTGGTAGTCAACCGCAACTCTTTTAGCTCTTGGCTAGCTAGAGCTGTGGCATGCATTCAACTCTTGCACAATGAGGATGATCGTCTGGGGAGCGCTTTATTAGTGCTTCAGGTAAGAAACTAAACAAAAAAGGAAATCTTTTTAACTATATTGTATAATGTTATTGTACAATGTTTAGTCATCTCCCGTTCCTTGGCCTGATATAGTAGCACCGCTTATTAAGTTGCGTTATTCCACTCATCCTTTGGCTTCAAAAATAAATACTGAATATGAAATTCAAGTTATTAAAATTATGAAAATCAAATATGGTTGGCCCGCTGAGGCTACATCGGATGCGAACTTAAGTTTGTTTTTCTTTCGTGTGGTTAAAATGGACCTTCCTGAGATGTTGGATGACATTCAAGTTTTAACGAAAGCAGCACCCGAAATTGCCGCAAGCGCCAACTTTAATTGCTGTTATCAATTAGTACGCAAAGGCAAGTTGGATGTAGCATTTGAGTTCTTTAAAATGTTACAAGCGGATAAAAAGTCATCTAGTTCAGACATAGCCAATATATTTGCGGTATGTATGATCATTATTAATTTTAAATCGTTTAACTTTATACTCTACTCAGAACTTGTATATTTAAAACGATACGGCCGGTAATCAAGTAAATGCGTTCAGTAAACATACAAAAATTGTTTTACCAAAATATCTTATTATAAAAACCCTTCCCATTGTCTGGAATTTTTAAATACAAAGTCATAAATGAACTAATTATTGTATTTAGGAAATGCTTGAAAATTCCGGTCCACTTTCGGATGACAAAATTATCGAAGAACACCGCCAAATGATAGAATTCTACAAAGTGATATCTTCATACACGATGGAAAAATGTGCCAAAGAGCGACTGCGTACCGTACAAAATCGTTTTTTACTTCGTCATAAATTCTCTTTGGTCATAGATTCCATAGGTGATATGATTTCGTATCAGAATAGACTGAAGCTCTTGAACAAAGGCATCGAAAATATTATTGAGCGTAGTCAAGTGGCAGTCAATATAACTGAATTTATAGTCAGTGAAATTTGTGATCTCAGTTCTGCCTTAAACATTGGAAAAATGTTTGGAGCTAAGAGTATATGTGAACGCATGCACTGCTTACCACTCTCTTGTGCGCTGACCTATGCCATGTTGCAGTTTGTCGACTGCTCATCAGAAAATAAAGATGAGTTCATTGATCTGGCTTTAGTACTTTTAAGTCAACAGATTTCATTGACTAAGACCACTTTCCGTGAGTGTTCCTATTTCTTTACCAAACTTAATAATTATAATAATCGTAGAATAATTTAATCGTCATTGCTTTATTTTCAGAATCAACTGCGATCAACGATCCTATTGCATATCCTCTGGCATATGAATTACTCGTGCGAGCACTCTTTTTTGAGCAAAAGAATCATCAAGATATTGTGGAACTTGTTAAATTTGTGCGCATTGTTGTCGATTGTTATCCTAAGGACGCTGTAGATAATCTTTATAACGGCAACGAAAATCGCATCAATGAATTTGTACATAAAGTACTGGATGAACAAGCTTCCAAGACAGATGATGCATCGTTTAGCTTTTCGGAAGCCATAAACGGTTCATTCGACACTAAAACTACTCTAGTAAAACGACAATCTGTATCATTGTTCGATGACATTGAAATTCAACCTCAGAAGCAGATAATAAAACAGGTAGTATTTACTATCCATTATAAACATACATTTAAACACATGTTGACTTTTTTCAGCCAAGCACTATGGAGCAGACGACTATCGCCTTCTTCGTATCTCACACTTTACTCCTAATGTTGCTGGTATCTGAAACAACAAATGAACTTTTCAACAAAATTCGCCTCTATTTACCCGATGAGATTAAAAAAGACCCCGATGGAGCTAACGAAAACTTCTTTCTCTCATTGGAAAATTCTGTTAAAGCAAAAATGCATGATATTTGGTACACAATGGCTCAATATTTATTGGAATATCAAAAACGTTCGAATTGCAAAATCATCAACAGCGATTTTGTTTCACTGCAGTTGCGGCGAGTATTTCGTAATGTTATGGCTCAAAAGGATGTTAATTTTATAGGTATTTTTATTACAACAATAACAATAACATAAAGAAAACTAGAATGTAGTCAAGTCATATTTTGATTACCTGTGATGTTTTTTCCTCTCAAGATCTTTTTGTTATGTTGATTGCTGATAATCATACCACAATGCTTTTGGAGAATCTTAGCAATGATCTTAAAACAGATCAACAGAAAGTGAATTTTCTCACCTTATCCGAAATGTATAGTGTACATTTTGAGGAAAAGGAACACATACGTTCCATACGTCTTAAGTGAGCTATGAGCAAATAGGAGACGGGTTTTCTTTATTTAACTTTTAATCATTAAAACAAAATTACAGTCGGTTGAAACAGTATTACTACATGGAGTTCTGCAAACAAGATCCCACAATAAAAGGAAAGTTTAACGCTGATATCGACGGTATTGAGCAGCTGTTGAAAGAGTTCCATAGTAAAAAACTCGATGTCCGTCTTCTCGAACGCTTGAGCAAGGACTTTGGTTTAGATTATCAACAACTGCTGATCAATCATGTGAGTTTTTAAAAGTTGACTTGCCATTCCCAAGAATTTTTAATTATATTATATATCAAAATATGAAATCAACTTCCCGTGGAATATAACTTTTTAAGGTGATAAGCATTTTACGGGCCCAGGAAATCCAGTATGAAATAAATATTGATAGCTCAGGAGACGAAGAGTTAGTTATGATAAGTACTGTGGAAAATATCAGAAGTCTATGCCAACCATATATAAATGAAATCAAGAGTACTGAATCATTAATATTAAAACTAAGGCAATTTATTGCAGAGGTAATTTTAACACAATTGTAATTTAATAAAAATAAATATTAAATGTTATATACGTATATCTACAACCCGTAAACAGATCAACATATACTTTTATGAGCTCTACTTGTGCATCATAGAAATGCTATCCTTTATTAAAGCCCTTCCAACAGAAATGCAAGTGTGGAGTAGCATTTTACACTTTCTCAAACACAAAATGGTAACGCGTCGTCGTAATCGTCCCAGTCAGTTGGAATCCGATGTATGGCTTCAAACACAAAAGGATATGTGTGTCTTACCTAAGATAGCCCGATATCGTTTGCCTTTTTTGCCCATCGTTGAACATCCGTTGAAAGACATACTAGGTAAATTAAGGAGCAGCTTTAAATCTTTTTAATTACAACACAATTTTATACTAATAACTATTTTGAAATCAATATCTTTCTATTGAAAAGATAACGAAGTCACTGTTGACACTTGTGAAAGCTGGTTTCCACTCATACAAATGCACACTATACTGAAAGGATCCACTGAAAGCGGAAAAATGTGCGATTATTTTTGCATGTCAGCGGTTCGGAATTCAATTCCAGAATATAAAGTGAAGAAAGATACAGAAACATGGTATCTGCAGCCCACAAATAATGCATTCCTTAAATCTGTTAGTTTGTTTTGGTGGCTTTTTATAACAAAATTTGACAGTCTTTTTATTCTTATGTAACAAAAGGTCATGCGTTTGGTACAACATGTGCAGAGTCCTTCAAAAGCTTTTATGATACTTTACTATACTTCAAACTACGCGCCCGAAGGAGCAGATCAAGTGGAAGCCACTTACGAATGCTACAAATACGGTGTGAAAAATGAAGAGACTTTTACAGAAACTAAACTGGCGGATATGCTTTCGAAAATTAAACGCAAATACCCCATTCTTAAAACACACCATTTACTTTGCGTATACGGTTTAGTGGACGAGAAATTAATGCGTTTGGTGGAAAATCCTTCAGAGTTGATATTCAGTTTATATCATCATGAGATAATATTGAAATCTAGCAAGCTCGACATTAATGCTGTAGTCCACGAAATTGCCGAATTGCACAGCATAGATGTAGATGCTTTGCAATTTCGACTTTTACAAAAGTGGCTCTCATTCTCTACACAAACAGTGGATGGCACGATCATGGATGAGACATTCTTGGAAGATCACACTCCTGCAGACAACCGTGGTGCAGATACGAACAATACTGTGGAGAATATCGTTCGGTACATATATGATGTATTAAACCTTCTAAACAAAAAGTGTGTTCTACAGTATTCTTTCATATTTCAGAGCAAACTATATACTAAATAGTTGGCCTAAGCAAAAAGCTATACAATTCCTAGTTGCACACATTTTTCCATCAGATGGGTAAGATTAGTGACACGCACGCACTCACTTTAAAACTAGACTATTTCAATTGATCTAATTAATATTTTCCTCCACATTCCTTGCAGTTCTGTGAATACCAGCAAACAACTTCAAATGTACGAATGTTTCTCCAGGCTCAATGACGGTAGTGCTTCTTTTAGCAATGTCCTTAACCAGCAGCAATATATAACAATCAAATGTGTGCATGAACTGAAACAACTTGGCTATAATTCTAGTCTGGAAAAATTCGCCGATTGCAACAAAATTGATATTCTGAAAACCCTTTGGAAACGTAATGCTGACAATCCACATACATTGGAAATCCTTGCTCATATTTGTTTGGGCTTTGATATTTATATCTCGAAAATCTGGAATGGCATCTTGAAACGAATGGTCATTTTTAATATGTTGCGAGAATTAAATGCTCTTGTCGATGTGCTGTCCTGCAAACCACAGCTGCTGCACACTGAAGGCTTAGCAGTTGCCTGGGAATTTGTGTTGAAGAATCCATTTAAAACTGCCAATCAGACTCGCTCATTCGAGCAAGAAGAACAACTCAATAGATGCATTTTTCGCTTACAAGTAATATATAGTATATTCAAACCTCAGTTGCATTCGAATATTTTATTTTTTTTTTAAATTTTCAGAGCTGTCCTGTTGTTCATAAGTTGAATCTTTTCGAATTTGCTGAACAATGCATTCGTTTAGATCGACCTCATCTGGCAGCAATATTGATTAGTCTCAGTAAAAGCGATAAACAGCGAGAAAGTATCAAAAAGGTGAATTTTTTAGAAGAACGAGTTGAATTTAGTTTACCTTTTATTTCATCTACTTGCAGTTAATTGTTAATCGCAAAAGTGGTAAGTTGCGAAAGGAAATTTTGGATTTAGGAGAAGCTGGCATATTGCCGATCATAATAAATGTAGCAATCAAAGAATTAGAGCTTTAGTAATTAGGAGTTAATTACTAAAATGTGTATAACTCACACTTTATGCTTAAAAAAATTGTTTTGTATATTGAAGTTAAATTAATTAATTAAAACATTTCTTAATATATTTTTATTAAGACAATAAAAGTTGAACATAATATGAACTCCAATATTTTCATAGAAGCATCGCATTTTGAGTTGTTCTTAACTTACTTTTTGAAGTTTAGAAAAAAATACCTCTAACAATGTGTTTTCTATTAAAAAAGTTTTTTTCAATTTTGATTATGATCTCATTGGTTATTGGCTTTGATCTAAGAACATCGAAAAAATTTTATTTTCTTTAAACAAACAAGTCAACTTTGAACTTTGAATATTGTGTCCCAAGAGTTATGCAGTGCAGAAAAATATGTTACCAAACAATAACATGGAAGAAAAAAAAAACACAGTAGGTAAGACCACAAACAAACTACAAGAAATTAATATTTCAATTAACCTAAGCGAATTTTTATGTTGTTTTAAAATTCGCAGAAAAACAAATAAGGACAAATTATATCTTAATAAGAAGATTCTATTGCGTTTTTTATTTATGAATCACTAATAATTTATTGAATACTGAATTTTAGAATAAATTTTAATTTAAAAAGATAAATTCCAATATTTTATTCACACTTTTTTTGCTAATTCTTTGAATAGGAACCAACTGGAACCAATGGACTTTATTTTATATCGTCACAGTATATTTTTTTACGGTATAGGAACCAATGGACTTATAATACCGTAATATTTTTTTACGCGATTTCTTTTTTAACGAATTTTCCAAAACAATCTATCGCGTGTATATTTTTATAATATGTAATATACAAAATTATAATATGCAATATTGTTGCTAATTTAAATATTCGGCTATTATTTTTCCTACGTACGACACTGTACAACATGACAGCCTGGCGGACGGATAGACGGCTAAAAAACACCGCCCAAACACAATCAGCTGTTAAAAATTATTTCCTCACTGAACGAACCCCGTTTTGCAAACATTTGCTAATGTAAATAAAACATTTCTCTTGAAATGATAAAAATTCTTTTTCGGAATTGTATTAATAAGTTAAATATTCGTATAAATGTTGAACACGTTGGAACGGTGTCCGGGCATATATTGTGGCCGTATTATATTCGATAATGGTTCTTGGAGCGAATGTGGAGCCTGTCCTCGAAGTACTAGAGTTAACGAAAGTTTTGCTTGTGCCACTTGTATGGACGAGTTGGACACCTATTCATGGTTGTACTTGGGATTTATGGCAATGCTTCCACTAATGCTGCACTGGTTTTTCATTGATTTAGATGCCAAAGATCGCAAGTATGTAGTAATAGTTGCAATGCTTATTTTTATGGCACAAGTTGAAACATTTCAAAAAATCTCTAGATTTTCAAAAGAACAATATATCCTATATGCCTGCGCTTTAGTGGAAGTATCCGTCTCAGCCGCTCTTTCGATCCTTTTGATGGAACCGATTTGGAAGCTTCGCTTGCATGCATGTGGTGTACGTAAATTCACAGATTGGTATACGCTGTTCTATAATCCAGCACCCAACTACTCCGAACGGTTACACTGCACCCAGGAAGCTGTTTACCCACTGTAAATACCATATGTATCGAACGTTTAGTTAATTTGCTAGGTTGCTTAATCGGTTACGGAATCACGATGTTTTCAGCAGTTATTTTTAGCCAAACCCACTTTCAGTTTTTACCTATAACACTATAAACAATAATATTATTTTGTGCATTTTGTGTGTTCACAGGCAAACTATAGTGCTGATATATTATTTTCTTTGTTTCGTCATAATGTTTATCATACGTCCAATAGTGAGTATAATCATGAACATTCGCGGAAAGGCACCCATTTATTCAGCACTGTATTTCCTGCCGCTCTTAATATTCGTCCATGCCTTGGCATGTGGTTTAATCTGTAAGTCTTTTCAATTGTTATATATGTATGTATATAATTTACACATTTTATATGTTATTTTTGCTCTTACATTTATAGATTATTCGTTTCCTTACTTGAGCGTTGCTATTTCAATGATTACAAATGCCGTACACTATTCACTTAAGTTCGATCAATCAATGAAAGCATTGATAAGGTCATCATTTATGGAAACCAAAAACTTGGTAATTATATGTAAGTATTTTGTTTTTTTATCCTACTGCTTCACTTTTTAAATATTTTCAATTTGATTTTTTAAAATCCAAGGTCTTCACTGGCTTTTCCTGGCATATGGGATCATATCCTTGGGTCATAATTATGTATTGTTGGTTTTTGTACCATTTCCATCAATATTTTATATATTAACTGTACGTTTTACTGATCCAGCAGAGTTTCGGGAAAGGGAAGAACGTGCACACTAGTGCAAGCGACAAAGTGAATTATTAATAAATTGTATATAATAAAGAATATGGTTAATATGTATAGTTTTTAAATAAATGCATTCATTTATTAAGCCTATGGTCTATTAGAACCTTACAGACTATAAATTACGTTACGACGATTAGACAAATTATAAAATAGAATGAAGCAATGTAATAACACTTGATTTGAATTTGTCTTTAGGAGTGCAGAAATGAAGAGAGTTATTGAATAAATTTTATAGTTATTAGTTATATAAAGCGGAATATAAAAATAGTCATGAGAGCAAAACCGAAAACAACATTATAAAATGCATTCCAAACTAAGGAACAATATTCTAAACGAGATCTCACCAAAGCAGTATATAAACATTAAGGGGAATATATGGGTCCTGAAACTCAGTACTGCTTTGATTAACAAGCATGATTAATAAATCATGCATAGAGATTATTTAAGAGATAAGTTAAAAATGTTAGAGAATGAAACAGAATGCGCACCAATATTTATGATTACTAGGGTCGGTCGAGGTATAATTTCGACTAATTCTTTTTAATTAATTAATTTTTTTTTAAAAAATTTTTAAATATAAAATTCAAATTAACTGCTCGCCTATGAATAGCAACAATAACTCTTCTCACTCAGTCAACCAGATCAGACGGAGCGGATGATAGATGGATGGAACACATTTCGTGTGGCGTATTTATATATGTGGCGTATAAATCAAGTAAAGGGAAAACATTTTATTCGGAAAAGTAGAATACATATAAAATTTATAGAAATGACGGAGCAAATTAAGGTGGCAACGTCTATAGTTGCGGTGTTGTTTAGCGACGAACGTTCGCGTAAGGAGCTACGATTTAGGGTGGTTTATATATTATCGTTGCTGAGTGGAACGTAATGCCTATAATAAAGATAACGCATTAAGAAAACCTAATATGCATATATATATCTCCCCTGATTATTATATAACGTATATAAATTCATTAAATTAAACTATTAGGTCATTAAGTATGAACTGTCCGATTTTGAAACGAAGGTTTAGTTTATTTGATCTCCAATAAGAAATACTACGATTAATCAGAATATGCGCCTAAGCTATCGATGGTGTTTTGCCATTTTAACGGTAACTTTTATGCCTGCAGCGAAGAAGTCTACGGGGCGAGAGGCAGTGAAATCCAAAAAGGCATCTTTCCAGCTTCTTTCTATGGGCGGATCACGCCCATATTTGGCATATTAACGGATAATGCTACTCTATACTGAGGAATGAATTTTGTTGTCATAACTCAAAAACAAACGCTGATATCACATTTTTAATAAAAAATAGGCTCGGTCGTGGACCGAGTTTGCCCATTTTCAATACCAACCTGCACACCAAAAGAAACAATATATCTGCAAAATTTCATCACGATATCTTAACCGGTTCTCCTGTGATCGTGATTTCAACAGACAGACAGACGGACGTACATGGCTAAATCGACTCAGGAAGTCACGCTGATCAAGAATATATATACTTTTCTATACCTATCGTCTCTATTTCTATGCGTTACACTATTCGTGACAAAGTGAATATACCCTTACCTTAAGGTGTAGGGTATAAACGTCATAAAAACGTTATAGTCAAGTTTCAGAGATATCAACTCTCAAACTCAGCTCTAATGAAAATCGGACATTTCATACTTAATGACCTAATAATTGGGCAAAGGACTATGTGGAACACAAAAAAAAATTGCAGTTGCTGAGGTTTAGAAAAATGTTTAGAAGGTTCTAACTAATCCGCGCCTATTCTATCTTAAAGATTATATTTTTACCAATTATTCGACACCGTGACGAGTGCCTAGCTTGGTTTGCTTGGTTTTCAAGATATTTGCGATAATAGCCTCGAGAGATCAGGAGCAGCTGCTGGAAATTGTAACGCGACAGAATACCTACCAACTATGCAAATCTAAAGCGAACATCAATTGCAAGCATCAAAAAGTAATACAACCATTGCAGCAGTTAGATTTATGTACATATATATGTACATACATATTTATGAAAATCCTCACACGTAGTTTAAAGTAAGTTCAAAAGCTATGCTGACCTATTTACACATTTTCTACCTCGATAAAACCTATCCTATTGCGACAAGGATATTCCTCCTAACTTTGTGCATAAAAATTATTGCCCTAGCTTGCTCAGTTCCAGAGATAATCCCGTTAATCCTCCAGATTGGCCAAGTACCGTTGCTGGTCACCAAGGAGCACTTGTCGAAAATGACAATCCGGAAATATCTTATTTATTTATTTTTCAGAACTATTGTACATAGAAAGCTTTCTTCTATTTATGTGATTTGCTTTTAAGCAGGTAGGCGAATTTAAATAGCTCTCTAATATAGAGATTGTTATTGATTTCAATGGTTCTTTAATCCATGAATGATGCTTGTTTATTATATTTTAATATTCTGCTTTTCAGTATCTCGTGTCCTCACTTTTGTCATCTGCCTACTTCATACAATAGCTCGATCGGGCAATGAAATAAATTAAAAAGCAACGTCATAAAGTGTATGCATACTATTGGAAACTAATTCTAGAAAAGAATTTCTATGGTCATTCGTCGTTAAATTTGTCTTGTAATAAAATATACATATTATGTATGTATGTATGTATATATTTTTCGGTGCCTTTATGGGTAAATGTAAAATGCGATCGTTAGCAAAACAATGTATGTAGAAGCAACCTGTCTGGAAGCATCGCTGAAGTGTTTAATTAAATAAAAAGTTAAAAACCAATTAAAAAGTAATAACAGTTCGGCTTTGATTATAATGTATCGTAGCCGCTCCACTCGACGGCTTACCGTGCGACACCTCCGTCGCCCTCTCTGGTATCCAGCCTACTGTTGTGGTGGGTACATAATAATAAATGTATACATAATAATAAATGTATGTATGAAAATGTTGTAGTTGATACCGCTTTGTAAAAATTTTCATTGCCTGCTTTTAGAATATAAGCGATTATTTATAGAAATCTCAATCAACCAAGATGCCAACTTTGTGAATGCTTTGAAATTACAAAACCCACTCGGTAATGAATTGTTGTATTTACTTATGTATAAATTTCTATCGCGTGCAAATGTTTTAAATGTTAATTCAGACCACCAGATAATGCATAATGCAGATTACCCTCAAGCACTCTGCGCTCAGACCGGAACCTAATAAAGAGACGAGTGTAAATATTGTTATTTATAAATTAAATCATCGGTATTAATTTCTACGTCTATTAAAGTCGGATTACAATTGAAAAGAACTATGGAACAATGGAAAGTTGCTTTCTGATTGCCGTTTTGATATTTCATCATTGCTATAAAGACTTCAACTACCTTTATTCTTCGTTATTAATGGCGGTTTATATGTTGAAATCACTTGGAATCGGATTAACACAACTGTTATCATCTTATTATACATATCATAAACGCAGTTAAGATATATATCTTACACTCTACTTCTAACAATTACACTCTACGTCTACTCTACATTATCAGATGATCATCTGAAAGATGTTTATGGTCATCTGCAAAAAGCCTAATAAATCGATTATTTCAATTCTTGCAACAGGTTAAGATCTATGACATCAACCGGAACAAATTGAGGAGAATTCATACAGTTTACCGGCTAATAAAAGAGAGAGAAAACTTCACGTTAGTTTCAAAGATAGATCATTACTATTATAATACTTTATATACATAAACACTAACTATGGTTTATCTCCATGTATGAGTGACTTCAAAACGGCACAAGTTTTCAATTATTTGAAATGCACCCATAAGGACAAACGACGTCATTAATTATTCCAAATTATGGCATAAATGCCTCAATTAGATAAAATTAGTGTGGCTCGAAATGACACGAAGGCACTGCGATCCCAGCACCTGATAACATTACGTAAGAGCCCCAACACTCACGCACAAACGAACCCCGACAACAGCTACACAAATCCGCATTCACCAAAGACATATCGACGGATAATAGATGTTAATAGAGGTCGGCAATCCCACGCGGATACGGATGAACGCGATCTTATCACATGTTCGAGGGCCATTAAATGACCCGCTACGCAAGATGCTCGTCTCCCTCTCAGAAGCGGTGTGGTGAGCACATAATAACTGTCTTTGCACCGAACATAATGAAATGCTCTCTTATTCCATACTCGCCGCCATAAGGAAGGGACAATGAAACAGGATAAATGCTTTGTAGCAGCGGGCCAATTTGGTGCGAGGACACATGATTATTTCGGGTTATTAGGACTACACCATGGGCGACAAAATTACAGGTTGGAAGTCACTTCGTAGTGATAGTTTTTTTGTGAACTTTAGACGCTTAACTTGGGCTTGTTTTTGGGTGATAAATTGATGCGTACTCGTCCCACGGTCATCTCAGGACTACGTAAGATTCAAACTCTATATAATCTCAATTGCTGAAAACCTCTTAAATGAGAACTGGACTGGACTGATCGTCACTGGGTGATTTTATTAAAGGGTTCAAAGAGGTCCAAGAAAGATCTTCCAAAAGAAATAATCTTTTATACCGAGTGGTTGTTAAAAGTGCTTGTATGCTCTTTTTTAATTCCCTGCATGATTTGCTACGAACTAGTACCTGCAAATAGTTATTTTAAATCAACACCAGCGAAAGTCGGAATGGTTTTCCATCAAATTTCATTCACTCGTACTCGTTTGACTTCTAACACAACGCCGCTTAGTGGCACCAACAAATTTTGGAGGCAACCAACATCATGGTTGCAAATCCTTAAACAGCTTAGCAACGCAAATGTTTGATCATCATAAAATAATAAATTCCCTTTTAATAATCGTATATATTCTATGGTTCTTTATTCGTGCACCCAAAATCGTAAATTACCCGTGACCGGATTCTTGGAAACTCTCTTGCATCAGCACCACCACCCGAAAGAAAGCACCTCTAGTTCCAGTTTGGCTTCAGGGATTCAATCTCAAGAGATGCCAGCGTAACAAATAAGATCATCGCATGTCAAAATATGCTTCGCAATCGCTTGTAAGCATCCTGAAACACAAAAGCCGCAAAACGGCAGAGCAGATTCTACTGCTACTTCTGGACAGAGCTCAATTAGTTGGCTTCATCTTTCCGTACTCAATGTGCCAAGATCCTGGAAGACAATAGCACCTCGCAGAGAAAACAAATATTAGTTCACAGCTTCGGCACACAGATCTACCTGTCGGGAAGAACGAATATACGCAGCCGCATCTGAGCATGCTGATTGCCACCTGTTGTGTCTGTGAGATTCGAGCTCTTCAGACAAACATAATCTAATTATAAAGATTACACAAGGTGCCACTTTGAAACACACTTGAAGCATGTGAGCATGATTAACGGCTAACAAGAGCAGCCAAATGCTTCTACAAAACCACATTAATTGAAGAGGCTTAGGGCTCAAACTGTTCCTGAGATAAGAAATAAGTTTATAGGAATTAAAGCAACAGATACACTCAGTAAAAATCGTTGGCATTAACCGAAGTGTCAGAATTAAAATAATCGATAGTTAATGATATTGACCAGGCTCCTGGCCTGGACCTGGGCGTGGGCCAAGTACCTGGGCTCAGTAGCGGCAAACAGGCTTTGTACTTTCTTTCGATGTCGACGGACTAAGTCCATGGCCAACAAAGCAAAGTCATTAGGAGGAGAGACACTGATGTCTACAAAAAAACAGCCGCTTGCCCCGCCATATCGCTGCGCTACATGCGTCGATTAACTGCTTAGGTGTTAGAAATGGGACGAATGCCCAGTTAGACGGGTAACATGTGTAAATTGATCTCACTGCATTTTATCATCGCTCTGGTTCTGACTTCTCTTCTGTTCCTTAGTGTGAACAGTGTTGGCAGGACGTCGATGAATGAGGCGAGGCCACTTCCGACAGCTGTTTCATTCTTGCAGGCGTCTGGATTAATTATATGATGCGAGATGTTGTCAGGTGTTTTACACCTTTTTAGGCACATTTAACACCTCATCAAATGCTGACTAGTACAATGCTAACGATATTGATTTTATTCACTATAGGGAGAATTTAAAAATTAGGTGAGAAAGAAAGATTGAAGGAAGGTAACATTGAAAGCTATAAGACTTAAACCCACAAACTTATCGTAACCTATCGTTTTCTGATGCTTTTGGATTACATTGTAGATGTTTGAGAAGCGTCCGTTAACCGTCATTTTGAGTTAAATTTCTCCCAGTTTTCTACAACAAGAGCTCTCAAGCCGTCAGTTATTGTAATCGAAAGACGTCACAGATAACAGAAAAGATGGTTTACATTTTAACATCCTACTTACCCCGAAAGTACGTGAAGCGAACATGACACCGTAATTTATCCTGCTGAGACCACAAATAACCAGCAGCCATTCATGTGCCCTCCGGACGTCATGCGGAATGACATTAAGTTTGACATTAGACAGAAGTTAACATAAAATGTGGTAGACAAATGATGAGACAAACTCTTTAATGAGACTGTTTTGATGTCACCTGTCATGTTACTCTTGTAAACAATGGCCCAGAGTAAGTTAATCGGCCACACTGGAAAAATTCATTTAATAAAATTAGAATACTAAGAAGTATATAAATGTGCAAATACGGATCCTTTCAATTGACTGAAGGTAAGAATGAAAGATGAATATAAGAGAGTATTTATGTTTAGTGAACTTTTATTTACCTTTTGTCACAAATGACAGTCGTTCAAACATGAACTTCACTAACGCCGATATTCACGCCATTTTGGATGATTGCGGTTTTTCTGTATGTTTTGTGGGATTGGAAGGAAATCATCCACTATGTGTTGTTCTGTTCGTGCTAAATTCTGTCGCTACATCGAACCATTTGAAGGACGCCTTCTGTTATCATTATATAACCTAATATTAAAGTTTATTGCTTATGATCTCTTCTCGTCAATTTCTTTGGTCTTCGTTTTTATATGTTTTTATTTTCCTGGAAGATTCTTCTTCAATTAGACATTTATTACTAAGAGAGATTATAGTTGCTTTACTTATTTTTACGAGCAGCATGACACAACGCAAACTGACACCACTACCAAAGGATTAGGACCGCAAAACAAGCAAAGCAACTAGTAGTGGAGAGGCTAAGAAGCATGAGGAATAGGATAATAGGATTATGTCTCGAACTGTAAATATTCCGTCACTAATACCCACACGCTTCCAAGCGATTCCAACACACTTGGCCCGGAACGTGGTAATTTATGAGGTTGCACACGAACAACAATCTGTTGCATCTTGTTATTTAAGAGTAGAAACTTCATATGTTTTTGTTTCAAATTAAGTCGCTTCGCTTATAAAGGGATTAAAGGCATAAGTAGCTCAATCCAAACGACCAGAAATATACATATGTACATAAACAAATAATTAATTACAAACGTCTTTTTAATTCAGATATACATACATACGGCTTCATACAAAAAATCGTTCCAAAATAATCAATCCAATCGAACAACCAAACATTTACGAAACATTTTCTTTTAGTTAAGCTACCGGCATCCAAATCTTTATGGAGATTCGCGTCGTGTATATTTCTCAACATGGTACTACATTTTAATTTAGCATGAAATGGTAAAATAATATACAGCTACAAGTTGGCTTGTTAATTGGACACACAAAATGGACGTGATGGGAGTTTGTTCAACACTTGGGTGGAAGCGAGGTCGAGGTTATCGCGATACAGAAATCCTGAGGGTATGAACGGCTAAGCAACTGTTGGAGTGAGAAGGAAGTAGGGGAAAGAATTTTTGGCTTGAACGAATATAGACATGTACACAAATATACAGACATAGCATATGCATGTGCTCAAACATGCTAATAAATGGTTGGCATATAAAATGAATTGAGTTGCGATAACGATGTAAACTACATATATATTTGATGAATATTGGAAATATTCAATGGAGTTGAAACCTCATCATATAGTATCGGCCACGCTGGTCCAGACACACACCTATCTGTAGATAGAGCTGTGGTCGGATTACTGGAATTTCAGATTATATTTCATTTCTTGGTGACGGTTTGAATAGAAAAAATGGAGACCGATGTTTATGATAAATACCTTCTATGTCTGCCAAATTATATACCTCACCTCTTATTACTAATCACAGATGTGCCAAACTATACACAGGTATCGAATACATATATACTAATTAATGTGTGACAACTATAGCCATAAATACATTTATTATAATATTACATATTATTCATTTATATAAATACATTTATAATTTATTTCTTATTATTATACATACTTAGCTATTTATCACTGGTGCCTATCGTGAAAAGAACAAACATAGGAAAACGGGAACTTCATTTCATATCAATTACAATATTACTTAGCACTAAACTCAGGACTCATCTCGCTTCAGAAAGATATACAAATTTCTCAGCCATAGGATTTTCTCAGTAGTCTAGGAAAAATGATTTTGGTAATAAAATAGAACCTAATGGAGGAATTTTGAAACAACCAGTCTATTTTCTTAAGCTCCGCAAATTGTTTTAATTTCACAGAATTAGAATCTCACATTCACATCTTACTATTGAATTACTATTGATTACTAATTGATTACTATTGAAATTATATACCGATAAAATTATATTTATTCCGATTAATTATATAGACTTGTAGAATACAATTAAATAATTACATACTTCTAAAATCGGGGTCTAGCAATAGGATAGCAAGAAGTTAAGAAACTCCAACTTAATCTCCAACATGAGATTTAAACTATTAGCTCATCTAAAGAGAATATGGGATCAATTTTTCCCATCTGACTGCATCCAATCAAATTTCATTTGTTAAGATCCGAAGAAATTAAAGAGGTATCGTCATCATTGGCAGTTCAATCAATATAACCATCCGTTCTGTCAATTAACAATTAGCGATTTCTAGCGATTAAAGATTAAACAGCCAAGCAAATTTATTGCAAATTGTGTTGGAAGTAAAATTTTATTAGTTTAACTTCGCAAGCATTTATTTGTACTCGTAGGTGAATGAAATCATCAGAAGACTTCTGGAAATCCGTTGAGGCAATCTAACCACACGTACACGTAATTGTATTGGTCCAAGTCTATCTATCTGTCTATCTATCCCCGCTGGCTACAAGTAGTTGAATGTCCGTCTCCGTACTCCTATAAAAGTGGAATTGGAAAATAAAATGCTTTTGAATGTTTCAAAATTTATTTTTACCGTGTCATATCAATTTGGAAAAGGAAAAACAAAATTAATTTCACGCTACATCGCCTGAAAAGCAACATTAAAAATTAATTTCTGAAATTAATGCTTTTCGCAATGAAAGCCTTCAATTGTAAAAAATGTTGGAAGTGAAAATCCGTCATAGCGCTGTGACTGCGATCGAAGAAAGGACAGAGGGAAGGAAGCAGTCAACAGCTCAAGGGGTTAGAAGCAGCGGCCATTAGAATCCCTCTACAGCGCAGTCCCTCCGAAAACAAGGTACTGCATTGCTATTGCATGCTTGTGTTTTTGTGTTTTTGTTTCTGTACTAGTGATTAATTTAAAGTGTTCAATTACGAAATGTGCGGCCCCTTAAATAAAGGAGAGACACTGTCGTCTACGACATCCTGACAATGCGAATTGGCCGCAACCGTTGTCTCTCTCCGACAGCGCGATCAGTATCTGTGCCAATAAAGCCCATGTTTATGCCAATGACAACGCCGGGATGTAAACACAGGACTCGGCACACGGTACACAGGGCTTCCGCAGCGAGGCGTGCACCATGGCGAATGCGATTTTAGCGTGTAGCTGCTGTTGTACACAAACTTCCTGAATGCGAAATCCTGATTATTATGCTATTATTTTCATAAATGTCAAGTCTGCAGGGTGTGGTTTTCGGCAAAACATCACGAGTCACAACAATCACTGCGTCGCTCGGTGCCCCGGGGAACAGCAATTACTCAGGGGTTAAATCGTTTTCTGTTTACATGATGGTTGTCTGTGCGAAACGTATGGATTTCACAGTGTTACATTGTTGTGATTTGGTCCTGGCAGCGTTTGCCTGCCGCTTTTGTGTGGGGCATGCAGCCGCAACGATGCGTCGTCAGTAACGTCTGCGGAGCGCGGAGTCTTGTAAAAGGAAATTTATGTTTTTGTCTTTGGCTACGGTGTGTTTAATTTTCCGGTTTTTAAGTTTTTGAATAAATTGAAAACAAATTTGAAAACAATTCTTGCGTCAGTTTCCAGGACGTTTCCTTTGTTAATGGCTCTTTTGTTCGTGTTCCATACATTCGATTATGACGCTGTTCCATACATTAGACTTGGACTACGAGTGACTTTGAATCAGCATCACGATTAAGATTAAGAAAAAGCTCAACATTTCCATATATTCGTTGAGTATAGAACTTGTATTTATATATTAGTACAACCAACCCATCGCCGAATCTATTTTTATTCCATATTCATGAATGCAACTAAACTGATTTACTTTCGTAAATTTTCTTTGAGACAACCCAGCATGACATCAATTTTGACACAATAAGTATCCAGGTAACATTGTATCCATTGAATCGGGCGATTCAAGGTTGTTGGATTGTCCAGATAGCTTTGGATCAGTTTCTAATAAATATTACAAAACGTAATACTAATTTTAAGCGATAAACTGCAAATCTTCTGTTTGCTGTATAAATTAAGAATGAATTCAGATTGTGGTTTAGCTTTCGAAAGAATAGAAGAGAAAGGAAAGGGATTTCATTGTGTCTGGTAAAAGAAATCGCTCTTTATATTTTTGCATTATATTTTAGTCGAAATCATGGAAAGCAACTCAAGAACTATAGTTAAGGTACTATTCTGTCGGTAAAAGGAACTGAAATATCTTTTTGCTATTAAATTTATTCTATGCCTAAAAATATCATGTCTTGTGCTATGATATCGAAACAACTCCAGATCAGATCGGATGAGTTTATCAGTCACTATAATTTGATTCATTTCATATGTGTAGTTACGAAATAAAACATCTCTTGATAGAAGTTTAGTGATGGAGTTGTACATTTTCAAAGATCCTCTGAAAATAGGATCAATAAAATATCATTAGGATGCATATAGAGCTTCTGCTGCTATAATGGTTCGTATAGCATGAAAATCGATGATAGCACATAAACTGATGAAGCGTGTCATTGGTTTTCTGAATGGATGTCATCGATCGAGCGAAGGGTATTACATGGAAATGCCTATAAATCACCACCGCAGTGCGAACCGAGAAGCGTTCTCGCAGTTCGTCGCCGTCGCCGTCGCACATCCTTCGTCCCAACGTACACAATTCGGAGACTGCACGACGAATCCGAATGTGGAAGCTCTGCGAACGGACTAAATGGCTTTATGCCGAGGCAATTACGTTAGCAATGGCCACAATCGCAATTGCAACCGCAGCTGGAAGCGCAAATGCATTGTCGTTGTTGTTGTTTCCGAGCTTGAAATGGAAATGAATTATGTACTAGATTCTATCTGCGCTTTGATGCAATTTAAGTGCGCACACAAACTGACGCTCGGACAGTCGCATGGGTGCACCAACCACCAATATTGTCAAATCAAAATATTTGCAATGTCTTCGCTCCGCACTCACCTGGTACAAAACCTGACACGATCGCCACGCGCACAGTTCGCATACGCACATACATACTCCTATTCGAAAAGCGGGGGGCTCGGGGCGACCCCTGGCAGCCCCCCGCTTTGGAGCTGATGTGGCTGCCGTACCTAATTGAATGCAGTTAAACGAAATGAGTTTAACTGCCTGTTCGCAGTGTTGGTTTTGTTCTTGTTTTCCCCGTCTAAGCAAGGAAATCTATATACGCATCCGTGGCCGAACAGCGCCCAGATTGGGCTGGGCAACATGATGATTTTCACGCGCACTGCGACTCAATGCGCACATAAAGCAGTCATATTGTGACAGATGAGCTTATTTATGGCGACGAGGTATGTTTTCACGTCCGTGCGCAATATCTCTGAAGTGGTCAGGTTTTATTTTATTGGTCAAGTTACTTGCAAGACCACACAACATCATATGCGGTGTATATTCGGTCCAAAATATATGAAACATATGATGCGTTAGTTTTACATAAACTAAAATCAAGATGAGTATAAAATCTACTATTGCGAGATCAAAAATAATGCAGAGACTGCACTAAAGAGCAAAGGAATGAACATCAGATGTCACTCGCACTTTAACTCATTTTATATCTAATAGGCAACACTTTTTTTAGTTGCCTAGTTTAGTTAATTCGTATGCTACACAGTAATTACACAACACAACTCGGGCATCATTACATGTTGATGCTTCATTAGTACATAGTTACAAAATCGTCATCCTTTCCACTGCATTTCAAGTGCATTTGATTGAGTGTTACAATGCAATATCATTCAACTAACGAGATTAAACTCTTTAAAGACAAATTGGGAGAATGTTGAGCGCATTGATCAGACTCCATCAATCATTTACACAGCAATTAAACTAAAAAGCTATCTTCAATATGACGTAGTAATAAATAATGTAGGCTCTATTGACTATTAAATACTTCCAGCAGGGATTTCTGCTCGAAGGGGTAAACACTCAGAAGTTGGAAACTTATATGGCATTTTGTTGTTAAGAGGAGAACCAAACTCTTAAGTATTCGGGGTATTATGTGTGTTTACTGGGCTAATGAGAGCCCAAGTGCTCCATTCCTCTCCGAGAAACATCCTTGCGATCAGGGGTATCATGGCCCTTTCCGCAGAAGCGACCACTGTCTCATAGCCTGATTCCTGCACCATGAAAACCCAGTCAAGAGTTTTAGGTCGTTTTCAGTGAAGTACTAAGACCAAAATCCCAATATTGGCCACCATAATGAAAACCGAACCTTTACATAGAGAACAGCTTTTCTCCCATTGATAACCCGGGTGGCCGGGTCTCAACAGCAGTTGGGCGACTCGTAGATTAACCAGTCGAAAACAAACATTAAGCAGTTGTGTCAAACTTAGTAAAAATGTGTTGGTCTCTGGTAAAACTTTCGACCAAAACGTTTGGGAGCTCGCTTTATGTAAAGTACAGGTGTATAAATGGGTCTAAAGGCCTATATGAAGGGTATGTGGAAACGTGGAAGTGTAATGCAAAAATTCTCGGAAAAGGGTCCGGAACCGGGTCCAATATTGTTGAGAATTGCATGAATTCCTGTGGTCCCTCAGCCATTTTTTCATATCGCGAAGCCATTCAGTAATCAGATCAACTAAAAGCGATTTCCTAAAAAGCTGCCAACATTGTGACGGGGCAAAAGGAAAAAGAGAACAAAATGAACACACAGTTTTAATAAAATAATCTTCATACGTTTTCAACACAACTGCTTCTTCATAAACATCTAAATTACGTTTCCCCGCGATTCATTGGAAACCGCGATTGGGCCACCAAATAGCAGAGAAGACAAATATTTGTAAACAAAATTAAAACAAATCCGGCACCAACTTTCCAACCTACACAAGCAAACACGCACTGCTAACGGGGCAAAACTCGTTGGCAACCAATCAAAGGCCCGAACTGTGTTTAGCGTTGAAAGACTGCAGCGAGCACACGGACTCCGTTTCATTCTAGCGACCGCTTCATGAGCACCCCAACAACAACCAATAGCAGCCAGCGCACTCAACAACCATTGTTGCAGCACGCCATTGTCGTTGGTCCCCGTCCATGAGTTATCCGTCTCGTCGGGGAATACTTAATGTAGACTTAGAAACAATAATTTAGTGCAAATAATAACAATAAAACAGGTAAACAAGCCTCTCTACGATGAATGGAAATACACTGTGGAAACGGAGGAAAACAATCATCAGGTTTTACCATGCGCCCAGGCAAACGCATTGACTTCACTAGTAAAAACTCACGATTAAGCTTCAACTCTCTCGGAGCAGCATGAATACGGAATTGTGCGGAAAATAATTTTCAATTAACTACAGTGATATTAATTTGTTTGAAGTAATAATAAAAACCTAAGCTAACTAAGAGCGGGGGCCACAAGCACCGATCTAGCGCCCAGTTTCGGTGCGATGGAGATCAGATATGAAGGTGCTGATTTATACGATGTTCGGGATACCAGTTCCAAAAATATTTATTTGGCTCGGAATGACAACGAGATGCACTCGGGAGTAATTGAATAAATAGAAGTGTACGGGCAAGCGAATATACCCCCGTTCCTCATTACATTCGCCTCTGTTGCTATCTCTTTCTTGGCTCTCTCCTGCTTTATGAACCAATCGCAGCCACGCCTTCCCATCGCCGACACACCAATCAGTGGTCATTGTTCGTATGACTCTCCGCAAACATGGAGTGCGGTTCGAGAGAATGTGGCATTTAGTTTTATTTGCCATCGTTTTCTTGCCTTTGTTTTCTCCATTGTTTCACACTCAAATTGAGCGGCTTCTTGCTCTTTATTGCCGCTTTTGTTGTGGTTGAGTGTCTCGTTATCGAGGAAGCCGCATGGGACCTAAGAGTTCCAGGCCTGCCCGCGACTGGGAGACGTCTAGGGAAACCTGTTCTTCCTAAATACACAAAATTAACTCTGCATCCAACGTTTTTTTACGCTGCGTTCCGTTGTCTCGCCGACTGTTCGGATGGCTGTCGTCCTGCTCGAGGGCTGCTTTCTTTGTAAATCCACGCAAAGCCGGGCACTCGCAGTAGGAGTGTACGTGTTTTATTTCCCTTCCTCTCCCTTCTTCTGGTGCGCGCGGCGCTGGGCGTCAGTGCTCTCCTCTGCATGGCGACCGAGCCAGACCGAGCCAGACCGAGCCAGAGCGAATTAGCTAACGAGATTATGAAAATGGAAAATCATCTGTAAATCGCTAAAACGAGTGTAATTTTGTTTTTCAACACCTCGCTGGCTCGTTTCTGTGTGTGGCTTTCGTACGTTTTGCGCCGCGGCGCGCAGAGAGTGAGCGGAGCAGATCGGGCGCAGTATCATCTGGTCGAACTGTGCTGCTGCTTGGTTGGTGCTTTCGGTGGTTGTGCTGCTCTGCCCATGCTGCCATGCCGTCTGCGGGTCTGTGATTTCGGCCTCGTTACCTCACTTGGTTTACTGTCGTTTATCGTGTGGACGTGTGTCGTTCGCGCTCAGCAGCTTCAGATTCGCGCACTCCTTCACTCGGACGCCTTGTGTACGAGTTCGAAAATAAAACTAACAGTCAACAACAACACGGTGTTTTCTTTCGGCAGCGTGTTTTGCCGTCGCAATGTCGGCTGTCACCGCTGGCAACTGTTCCTGAGGCTCTGCGAATTCGTCCTGTAGTGAGTGCAAGTTATGTGAACGAATTAAGCAAAAATTAAGTAAAACTCAAACGCGGCAAAAAATTAACAAACGCAATCGGATTGATCCTGAGCAGGGCGCCGCGCATGCACCCCGGAGCGACAAGTATCCATGCATACGCGCGTGAACTATGCCCAGACCATCTCGTGAATCGTACGGCGACCAAAAGCCTCCATACTCGTACATTTCCTTGACGGCCATGTCCATATGGAGTTCGCCCGAGAAAATGCTGCCACTCAGTGACATTTACAAGTTCATAACGGATCGGTTCCCGTACTACCGCAAGAACACGCAGCGCTGGCAGAACTCGTTGCGACACAACCTCAGCTTCAACGACTGCTTCATCAAGGTTCCGCGCCGACCCGATCGACCCGGAAAGGGAGCCTACTGGACGCTGCATCCGCAAGCGTTCGACATGTTTGAAAACGGCAGCCTGTTGCGCAGACGCAAGCGTTTCAAGCTGCACAAGAACGACAAAGATCTGCTAAACGAAGAGTTGGCAGCACTGGCGAACCTGAATCGCTTCTTCTTCACTGCACAGTCTGGCCACAGCATGGGAGTACTTCCGCCCATGGATGTTTCGACCGCAAACATAATGGGCGACCCAGCCATGTACATGCAGCGGATTCCGCCACTGCCCCCTTCACATTCCCCACCGCCGCAGCACCGAATGTCCTCCACCATTTCGCCCTCTGACATTGCTCTGCACGGCAACCCTCAGGCGACTGTCTCGCGACTGGCCGAATCCACCGCGCTAGCTTCTGCTCCGGCGACACTGGAAGCGAATCTCAGCAGCAGCAGCTACCGCCCGAAGCGCGCTTTCACAATCGAAAGCCTGATCACTCCTGACAAACACGGATCGGTCTCCGGCGAGAGTCACGGTGATGACCGCGCCGACATCGACGTGGTAGACAACGACAGCTCCGAAGATGTTCCCAGCTCCGACCCGAGACACCACCCATTCTACGTTGCGGAGAAACAACACGGTCCATCTGAAGCAACCAGTGAGGGTGCGAACTCCGAGGACCAGCGACATCGTCCTCTGCCTCCGCTGCACACTATAACCGGCGCTGCAAACATTCCCTTCCTGCACTACTCCTCGGGCATGAACGTGGCCACGCCTGCGATCGCTGCCGCCTACGACCTGCCGATGCACCCACTCCTGATGATGGCCAATCCCATAAGTAACCTGCATCCGTCGTATTACACCAACCTGACCCAAACCGCCCATCACCTCCACCCGGCCGAAGTACAGCACCGCATAAATGCCGGCCTGCGGACGGTGTAGTAGCCCCAAACTTCAATGGACTGCTTTGTATAGAAAATCAACATATGTATGTATTTAGTTCCTGCTCGCCGAATCTTAGTGTTTAATTTATTCCATTAGCTGTATGTGTGTGTAAGTGTAAACGACTAAGTTAAGTAGATAAATTTTCAACCAAAAACCGAACTCTAATTCTGAAATACTTTGAGATACTCTAAATTGGACCAACCAATGGAGAGAAACGGAAGTCCCGAACCGAACCCGAATCTGATCAGCTGTCAAACGAAATGGTCAAGAAAGCAAATTAGTAAGAATTTTTGATTCTTTTGGTCATCAAATGAGCGATAATTTTTTTAATTTTTAATTAGAAAATGTTTTAGAAAATTGTGTTTTTCATTTCAACAAAATTATTACATAATTTTAATTTGATCATATTAATCTAAATTAAGTTTTAAGTTAAAAGACCCAAAACAAAGATTATTCAATTTTCAACAACTTCTACGTAATACATTTGACAATTACACTTTTCATTCCTATAAATTCTCATTCATCATTCCCGAATGTGGGTTTTTTAGATCAGAAACTATCCCATCCTCATTAAGACCACCTCAATGATTCCTGGTTATTTCCGAAACTTTCTAGTAGCTTGCTCAGCTAACCAGTTCATTAGATTTCTAAGTAATCATTACGCAATTTCATTGGTTTTCAGGTTAACCATCCATGCAAATTTATGAAATTCACTCATTGGGTGAATAAACCAATATTGTAAAATTAAAAGCAATGAGGATTACGAATAAATCCAGATCAAATGCAATAACATTAACGATGAATAGCAGGTTAAAATCTGACCACAATCGGATCAGGATAAAATACGCTTTTCAAATCAGTTAAATATAAACATACATATGTATATTCAATCGATGGGATGAGATATTCCTTGAGCGCCTTTAGAACAACTGTTTCGAACTCTCAACCCAGTTGATTGTGTTCGAAAAAATAATTCGGGTGATGATCTTTACTTCTATGTAACTATGTCCTTTTTTACTGAATAATTGATACGTATTCTAGTGTCTGTATTCTTAGTGGCTTTCGGGTGCATTACAATTGAAAATAATATCAAATTTGTTAGGTTTCTATCAGAAAAACATAATTTACGCAAATTACTTTTACATACTTGGTGTCACATCGACGATGACAATTGATTCGTTAATCGAATTGATTTATGAACCGAATGAAGGCAAGTTCGAAGGTAGGCCCCACCTCAACCCCAAATAAATCAGGCAGTTCTGTGCTTTTAATTTTACTTAAGTAATTGAACTAGGAACCGGAAACACTATCAGAGATTTTGGTTGCTGTTTTTAATTTTGAAAAATTTCGGATATTGTTTTCAGAAGTTTTAATAAACTTTTTAAAAACCTCATAAACGGTCGCTTAGGTATTCTTTTTCTGATGAAAACTGAGGTAAATCCTTGGTTATGATTTAATATAAACCTAATTGTTAGTACTCACATTGATGGTATCTATCTACTATATTAATTGAAAGCATGATAAAAAATTAAAGAAACCTAACTGGGAAAAATGTAACCATAAATAAAATCGAAGGATGTGTGTATTAAAATCTCGTATGTAGCTAAAATTGTAGTAGAATAGAATTTCAATTTCTTACATTTACATATTTAGTAAAGAGTAGATAAACAAATTAATTATTAAGATATGAAAGGACAAGCATTTCCCAAGTCACATGCAACATTCAGATCCTGCTAAAATTACTTATGAAAAGATCCTAGAACCGTATTCCGTATAATATCCGTATTTACGATGCGTGTTACCATCAGAATTAATTTTCCCGAAGAAAAATCTTTAATTGCTTCTATAAAAGAAAGATCAAATAACTGCTGTCATTGACATCTACTTTCGCTATGTAAATATTATATGTAAGAAGAAGCAACATACATACTTCAGCTTTGTTGACTGATTATTTGTCATAAGAATCGAAATCTGGAAATCTACACTCTCTTATCTTAAGCTCAAATAATTTCTTAATATATTGAACATATGTATTTCAAATTCTAGGTACAATAAAATATATATCTATTATGTGCCAAAATACACTAATATATTGAATAATGATGTATATATTCACATACATATGTACGTATGTATGTACATATGTATGATGTATGTATGTATGTAATAAGTAAACAATATAGATAATTTATTAAACTACTGACCCTTAAATCGATTAAGATGACCTTTAATTTATCGAAATATTACAATAAAAACATAGCACTTATTATGTACTTTCAAAGGATGTCATCTACAGGATGCACATACAGAGTTTGAAAGGATTATTATTTAAGTTTACGATGAAGCTAACACAGGAAATATAGTATTATCTACGATATTCTATGGTTATTCTATTCACGAAGAAAGAATTGAATTAAGTTGACTTTTTTCATCAAAAGTCTTTAAACCATTAACTATTCAATGCCAGTAATCGAGAGAAAATGCACCAGTGTTTGAAATAGATGTCGTAAATATCATTCCCTCACGGGCGTGATTACTTTAAACAAACGAGAATGCTGAAATAATAATTAGCCTTATATAACACATATAACTGAAA
This sequence comes from Myopa tessellatipennis, assembly GCA_943737955.2. NCBI lineage: Eukaryota > Metazoa > Arthropoda > Insecta > Diptera > Conopidae > Myopa > Myopa tessellatipennis. The sequence goes on along the minus strand of OX031314.1, from coordinate 50,407,936 downwards.
ATTGTATCACCTTCGATATATGAGTATTTTTTACGAACTTTTTAATCGTTCATCGTATATTTTTCAGATATCTTGTATCACGAATTCACTGAATTACAGACTATTCAGTGAATCGATTATATGTATTTCCTCTCTTCTCATATCGCAGCGCCTTTACATACAATCTGACTGTCCGTTTTCATGACCCTTTAATACGAACACAAAACATTTGTTACATGTTATTTTTAAGGGGTCTGCGTTCATAGTTTTTAGTGATCTAAGCAAAGATGGCAATTAATGCCATTATTATGGCATTTCATATTGCAATTAATGGCACCTTCGGTGGCATTTTACATTGCCTTTACTTGTATTCTTTACTTAGCATGAATATGAATAGATGAACCATAAGGTAAACGATGAAACGACTCCAATGAATTAAGGATTAGTATACAAGTACGTATTGTCTTCGTTTCTTCCCTTTTACATTGTTAGCACTATCGCAATTGTTTTTACTATTATGAAAATCGATTTAATTTAACTGATTGGTAATCAAAAAATTGCCTCTAAATGACTGCTATGTACACAAATTAAAATCAATAAATTCCAAAGAAAATCAGAGCACAAACACAACTGCAATTTGCCTTGATTGCCCTTGCAATGCACTTTTTATCTGTGGCCCTTATTTAGTGTTGAAGAACGGAAGCAGAAACAGCAATAATCACCACCAGACTACCTTAGAAAGCCAAGGAACTATCTAAGGAGAATGAAAAGCTGTTTACATAATTAATTTGATTTTGAAAGGAGCATTCGAATGGCTGCAACTTAAAAAGGCGCGCAAGTAAGTCGTCGCCTCGATTGCTGCTATACACTGTCAAAAACTGATTGTAATTGAGATAATTTAATATTGTGCCATTATATATTATTATATTAACTCAAAATGTTTCCATTTTCTTTCCTGCTAAATTATATCGTACTATAGCAGTGACGTACATTATATATATATGCACATATTGTACATGACACAATATCCTAAGCCGATCTTGCTACTATTATATTTAATGCTTATTTAATCTGGGGAATCGCTTCATTTCAATACAAAATGGTAAAATTTGTGAGTGATGTTTTATTGTTTCATTTTCGGTGTTCATTCACCGAACACGACAAGTTTATTCATTTTTGTTGCAGTGTACGAACAACATCTAGCGAAGGAAGTTAGTTATGGTTCGGCCTTACGTTTTCTGTGCTGCAAGTGGGCAAATCATTAACAAACAGTCCGACAGCCAGAATTTCTGCACCCTAAAATTAGGCCCATTTAAATAGAATCGCTTTAAACACAGAACTAAGTTCCGTATAAATTTGATTTGCGAACAACACGGATCATTTGGTGTTGTGTTTCGTTATTATTATTTATTACAATATTAATTCTTCCTTTTCATTGCTGTAACATGAGTGAAATTCGTGTTGGCTGAACAATACGTTGTATGCACGCGTCTTCGCGTCGCTGCTGTGAATCCCACTTATTTTTTATTGCTGTCTTTCGTGAAGTTGGCTGTTTGAAGAACAATGAAAACATTTGCATATGCTTCGCCGAGGGGGAAATAAATAACAATCCTAAAAAGTACAAAGGCACGCTGTTTAAATCAATCCAATCCCCAACCTCAGCAACAACTCCACCGAAGGATTAAGTGCTTCATTGCATGTTCGCAAGGCGGGCACAATTGTGTTGTTGGGGTTGCTGTCGAACTGGGTGTTGCTTTAGTTTTGATGAATGAAATAAACATGCGAGCGCGACCAAATAAACACAGGATGAGGTAAGAAAACTCTGTACAAAATAATTTCCTAAATTTGGCAACAACAGAGACATTGTACAACAGAGTATTTTTGATCTACAGTATTTGAAGGTGCCACCAACATAAGCTTGCCACAGATGTGTGAGCCACAACAGGAAAACATTCAGGCATTAAACACCGCATGACATATGCATATAGCCTGTAATAATATACCTTTAAATAGCGTATACATTTACATACAAATGAAGATGGATTTTAAAATATATAGATGTTACCGGGTGAACGTAACTTCTAACTAACTGCCTTGGAAGTGCTTTGGAATCCGAAATTTCACAGAAGCAATCGAATTTCAGAATCAAATCAGATCCACATTGTATCCTGTAAAACCTACCAGATTGAAACAAACTGAGACAGATCAGTTATATACAAAGTCCTCACTATCGAACAGAAATCTCGTAGTCTACCACCGAAAATCGAATTCTCTACCGAATTGGTACTAAATCGATTAAACAACCCGATTGGTATAAAAATATGGTAAGTAGGGGCTACAATATGCCCTACTGATAATCTGGAGCCAATGAGCTGTCCAGAAACGGGGTCTCGCTCCGAAAATACCACGCTGGAGGACAAACCTCCGAAGAGGACGAATCGCGGACACACTTTATTCGAAAATAATAAGAGCCTTCGTTACCAGCTGTCCACAAGGGGAAATCACATAGGTCCGTGGTGAAGGAGTGACACAAGTAGGCTCTTTAATAAGGCGAAACAGAATAATGATCTGAATATATAAGCGCCTTAACAAATTACAACAAAGATTCAGAAAGATGTAAAAATCAAACTGCGAGCAAATTACAAATTTTCCTGGTACAATTCGCCTCCAAAAAGCCTTATCAAAGGCTCATCAATTGGCACCTGTACCCTTAAAAAGCCTGATGGAAGCTACACTAAGACCGGAGTCATAAGATGGATCTATGACTATGATGACTATGTTTCCCGCAAGACAAGTTCAAACGGGACGCATACCCACCTTCGTCTCTAGTAGGGAGGCCGGAAAGATCTTCCAACTACATCGGGTGCCAACATTCAGTCCATACAAATCTCCAGGCCCTGACGGGATCTAACCTTGCTTATTTCATGGATACACGCAACTTATAGGGAATGGAGGCAATAATCCCTGTATACCCAGTTCAGAAATGTATGTGTAAAAGAGTGCATACGCCGAAAAGCATATCTATATTTACAATGCTACATTTACATGCTATTACATTTACAATGCTACAAAACGAACCTTTTCATCTATTTGAGGTATATTATAGAAATCATCCAAAAGCGTGAAATAATTACTTTCTTGTTCAGCAATCTATAATCCAGTGGAAGAGAACAGGTATTTTTTTCATACAGAGCAAGAGCGAAAAATAATTGTTTCTTCTTTCCCCTTCCTTGTTAACAGCACGAGAATATCCTTTTTATCAACTTTCGAAAAGGCGAAATTGTTACAAAGATATGGGGCGCAAAATGAGAGAAAGAAAGAGAGACTGCCAGTCTTTTCGACTCATTCAATAACAATCGCTTTTTATTTAATCCCCTGATATATAAAGTGAAACAAGTCCTGAAGCTGAGTCACTCGTTTTTAGGTCGATGGGAACGGCTGCCGAAATACGCTGATTGAATTACAATTTGATGGTCCCAAATAATGTCGAAAAACGTGACTTTTTTTCCTTAGTTCTTGAATATTTTTGACAAAACTATTTATGGCCAGTTTCGATCAACTAAACCAAAATTCATAATATAACTTTCATTTAATATATGTACAAATCTTTAATATATAAAAGGCGAATCTCGACGTTTTACATCCCTAAGTCTTATTTATTGAAAATTCATTCATTACAGTTATATAACTAAAGCCCATTCGGCTGAGATTTGATAACGGATCGCTTAGAATAATGAAAATAAATATAATGTCAATACAATGAGTGTAATTAAAGTTTACCGCATGAACTGCAAATGCAAAAGTACACAAAAATAATTAGTTATTTTCCTCGACTGCTTCCATTCCAGCTGCTACTGTAGAAAAGCAAATCGCCTAGACGTTGGTCAGATCGTCGGCCGTGGAAGCCATGACAAACCGCAAAATATCTTGGCTTTGCACACATCACCGCAAAGTGCTTACCTCTCGATGGCAACAGCGTCGCGAGCATCAACGCTGCGGCAAAGTTTTCAATATACTTACACAGCTATACAGCCAGCAGTTCTGCAGCCCGGCCGTCAGTCAGCGAGTAAGCCGGGCTCAACAATGTAGCTGTTGTTTTGACCAACAAAACCGAAATAAGTACCTATGTTTATCACAGCAAAGCCAGATCAGGTCGATCCCTTGACTTCGAGCTCTACATTTTTATGCTAACCAAATATAATTACGCATCGGATACGTAAGAAAAGAAAATAAATAATGGAAACTGGCAGAGATAAAGACTCGCTCGTAGCTGCGGGGTTGGTCCCATTCTGGACGGTCCAGTACTGTCTTCAATGGCTCAAATACAAATACTAGGTATTGCTGCGTCGGCAACGCGTTAAAATTTCCTTTGCGGTGTGAGATGGTGTCGATGAACATAATTGGATGGTGGCAATAATAATATACGAGAGGATCCCGACCACGCCACAGTCCGCCGGAACGTCCGTCGCACGTCTTGCCGCACTGCTTGGATGTGGATGTATGGCGACGAAACGTCTTTTTACTCAGCAAATTTGGTGTGGAAGGCAGCAGTGGAAGTGGCATTGGCGTTGACCGCTCAAGTTCCAAAAGGAATGCCGATGAATTGGCGAGGTGTTGGTTGCCGACTAAAATAGCCAATTATGTTAAGATCGATTTACGTTGTTAATGCCAGCCAGGGCTTTGTTGTTGCTCTTGATTCTTGCTCCTTGCTTCTTGCGTTCTTAGTGTGAATTTAAAATAATGTTGCGCATCAACTCGCTGAGCCGAGCTGTTGGCAAATGCAAAGTTTCAGGTAAACAACTTCCAATTAAACAAACAGAGATACGTACGTAGGTAAGTCGACTTGAAGGCACTCTTTACTTTAATCGTACTCAAATTAGCCATGTTTGATGACACTCTCGAATGTTTTAAGCCGTCTTGGTCTTGCTTCTATTCCTTGACCCATCCAGAAATAGCAGAAAGCGTGTTAAAATACCGAACCGGGTTCCGGCTCATACACTCAAAATCTACATCATATATTTACACTGAAAACCACAAGGATATAAAAATACTTATGGACAAATTGTTTGTGGCTAATAACTAATGCCTCTACAATAGGCATCAAGGTGAGAGAAATACAATCATTTATCAAATCTTCCCTTTCACCAGTGCTTCTATCAGGGAACTCGATAGTCTGTCCGTTCAAAGGTGTGATGAAATAAAAATGAAACCCGAAACTCCGACAACACTTACAACAGGCGAACAAGTTGTTACTGTGATGTCGGCTTTCTTTACATCTGGTAATAAAACTCGAAAGCTAAATATAGGCACTTGTGACTTTCCATCGATTCACCGGGGGGCAGCGCGTTAATATGCTGCCGTCGAGTTTGGACTCGTATTATTTTGTGTTGTCATCTTTTGTTGTTTCTTATTAGTTTATTAATCAATTTTCTGCATTATTATCGATAAAAGCGATGATTAAACAGTTATTACATTCGAACTGGACGAATAAAGAAAAAGTAAATAAAAACAGAAATACAAATATAAACACAACTACAAATAAGCCAGCTCTGGCCGGGAATCGGGGCGAACAAAAGCCGCTGTTGTGTTGCGGTGACTGGGCTGTTGGTAAATCCAGACGATTATCCGCAAGCATAAATGTCAGACCGGACGAGGTTTGGCTAATAAATGTTCGCAGCACTTTGATTACGTGGCATCAGAACTTATGATATGCATTTCGAATTATGATTGACATCTCCAATTTTAACACTTTGCGATTTCAAAAGGAAAATTACACAGAATGATATATGGACGAAAGCATACAAATAAAAGTTGTTCGCTGACTCATCGCATCTTCTGAATTCATTACCTACTAAGTTTAAAAAATGAGGCAATTCATTGATTATATTTCAAGTACATATATCTGGTTATTTGAAATACATATACATATATAATATATAAAAGCATATTTAATTAGTATTTCTATCCTCTATCACTCTGTAGCAACCTCCCGCTTAAAATATCGATTAAATATACATATTTGTAAAAACACACAAAATTTGCATTACTAAACAACAAACTTTTCAGAATTACTACTAAACAAATATTTGTACAAGACAACAAATATGTTTTACCAACTTACCTAAACTTGTCCTACAAATGAGTTATTTTTCTTTCAGTGTAGAGTGCAAAAAAGCCGTCAGACAATTTATAATAGGCGACTTTAAACTAACCACGCTCTCGACTGGAAGCAAGAATTGCGTGCAAGCAATATATTCAAGAACTAATTTTATTCTTTTGAAAACTAGTTTTAACAGTTTTTGTGAGGATAATAATTTCTTATGTAAATATTTGTTGTTCTACATAAATATAACGCGACAGCAACACGAAAGAGCAGAACTAGTTTTTCAACAGCGGCCGTTTCAAGCTCGAAAACAACGCAAGACGGAGCTGAAACGACGTTAGTCCAACTCTGAGTATTCAAGGCATTCGGCTCAAACTAAGGCCAAGGAATAAGAGGCATAAATAATCACTGGACAGTGGATTCTTACGATATTTTAATGGGATAGTCAAAAACCTTTGTATTTTTATACCTTTTATTTTTTATCCTTCGGTTCCATGCTCCGTATGTTCTATAAATATTATTAAATACACTAGGTATAATCTTAGTCAGTATTATCTTATAATATTAAGAAGTAAATCATCACTATTTTGAATGGCCTTGAACAAACTTGATTTATTTACTAACAACAGGTTTTCATCTACGGATATTTCAAATTCGAAATTCAAAACCCAATTATTAGATATAAAAAAATAAATTATTACGTATTCTGTCCCACTGTTGCGCTGTAGAAAATCGTATAAAAACAATATATTTGCGAACAATTAAGCTTGTAATTATAAGCTATTCAACCATATGGTCGCTGTAAAGTTACAAGACCATGATAAAAAAGGGATAGAAATCCTTTTGACGAAAAAGTGTGCCCAGCATGGAAGATAATAAAAAGAGCAGACTTCATAATGAAGCCATTCATAATTCCAGAAATTGACATGTCATAAAAGGCAGGTGTTTAGTGTGGTTTGACAGTCGTAATTATTCGAACATTCTTATTTTGAACACATTTCAGCCTTCACAATAGAAATGATGTTGACGGATGATATTTTTTTAGAAATCACGAAACTTAAACGCTCAGAAACGTTAACAAAAAGAATTGAATATTAGATTAATTAAAGATCAATACAAAAAGATGGTTGTTCACGTCTCTAATAATGGGACTACTTTTATATTATTTCCTCCCGGATATTTAAGACCATAATTGCGCCAAGTTGCTGTAGCCCAATAGTTTGAGTTTTGAAGAACCACCCCATGGAGAACGAATGCATTTTCCTAAGTGGTTGTAGCAGAGAGGTCCCCGATTTTAATGGCAAACATGACCTCGAGGACTGCTAGACGTCTTCACTTTGGGATCAGCACTCAATTGCTGAAATCCATCAAGCGCTAGCGATACATGTTTGTACTTCGTAATATTAAACTGGTCGACGTTGTGGCTACACAGCACGAAACTTCTCTAGAGATTTATGGGAAAAAATTATTTGCTTTTGGATTTTTCTTGTTCTCTATCGTTATTAACTATCGTCTCCTTGGCCAATTTTACGACTTTCACACATTTGCATCTTCAATTCGCATAGCATTGAGTTAGCAGCTACTGAAGTAGCTTAACATGTGCTTGGCCGTTCTCCGTAGTACATCTTTCTTCACTCGTGGAATTGACAAACGGTTGGTGCATCGTTCAGGGCGCATTAAGAGAACATTAAACTCAAGGAACATGCGCACGGAAACACCGTAGGGCCATTAAAGTATTTATACGTTCGTTACTTCTTCAACACTTCATGCAAAACGAATATATTTCGAGTTATATTTTAATGAAAGAAACGCGACACACGTTACTTAAACTAATATCATGGCTGATACACGGAGCAAAAGAGGGCAAATCTAGAAGAGGGAAGGAAAGAACCGATGCTATTTTCCCAAATGCCAAGGCACACTAGTTAACATCTGCGGTGTCCCTCCATGCATCCATCTATTGTATGTATATTTCAGACATGAATACTCGAACACCTAACAAAATTGAAGCTACTGTGTATCCGAAGCTTTTGCCGTCAACATACGAAGCTGCTTCTTGTAGAATCGAAGCACTAGATAATGACAATTCCCATTCCTACACGGTGAAAGCTTTGGTGAACAATAAATTCTAGAATTTACTATAGTTGATGTCTTTTTTCATTAATCAATCTGCTGAAGAATTTAGCTAGGTTCTTTAAAGTCCATGTAACAATTAAATTCGTATCCAAAAATAATTCTTTGTGTTAATTTTTTTTCTATAAACAAGGCTCATAATATTGAAGAGTTCACATGTTTAAAATTATATGCATATTTTAATACCACTACGGAAGAAAATCCTTATTAATAGCTTAAATAGCTTAATAGCTTAAAAGTTAATTGACTTTTATTAACTAAAGTTTAAAGTTCTGTGATCTTTTCATTATTTTCATAGAAGAATCGATGATGCTAGAGAGCAATACGGATTTTTACTTTAAACTAGATTTCAGGCTGGATATTAATATTACAATATTTTATTTTCAATTATAAATGATTAGTATATTTCGTCATTTAGTAAATAATTTGCTGTGATACATTAAAATCAACTAAATCTTGGAATTATCATTTGATATTCCATTGAAGATTGAAGTTACCAATTTAAAAAGTTCCAAGAGTATTTATAAGAACAAATGTTTCTACACAGGCAACAACTTGTTTCTTTTTCCAAAAAGAACGTTCATTTATAATTCAATAATACTTCATTGAAATATTATCAATCAATCAATTAAGAACCAAAACAAAACCAGGAAACTTCTACATATGTATGGATGTCCTTGTAGCAACAAAATACTTTATCTACGTACCATATACAGGTATGTGTATTTGGATTAGAATAAATATAAGTGCGAAAGTGAGACGCAGCGAATTGGAGCAAGTTTTGTTTCGAAAGACCGGTTTTAAGTCGTAAAAAATTCTTTGTCACCTATAATATGGCGCCCTAAACCATCGATCTTTTGTCATCTGGCAGACTGGACTTCTGCGACATAAAATCTGACCAATAAGCAGACAGATATTGCATACGGGTTAAGATTCGACAAAGTAACCAATGAGTGAACATCTCATATCATTTTCATCACAATATTTCACGTCCCTGACATATAAGGGAAGGAAAGCCTGCTCCACGATTAACAGCTCGGCGGTGTTGTATACTCTCGACCTCTTTGAATGAATAGACTGCACACTTATGAACCTATCAACTATAAAATGGAATGTGGATGTATTTATTAATTAATTGTTAAATTTATGATATGTAATAAATATATAGCGACCATATTATATCGGATTATGGAAGGTGTGTGTGTTTGAAACCATAAATATAAATGACACATAACCATATATTATAAATACACCATAACACTTTAATATGGATTAGCTAGTTGCTGCTAAATAATGACCTTTCCAACGATAAAAAAATATCCATCCAAATCGCAGAATATCCATCGTACCATTCGATGTGTATGATCTACTATGAAGACAGGACATTTGGGAAACAAGAATACTTTTAAACTTAATTAGCAGAATGTGTATTAATTGGCAAGAGCAAACTTTTACCCATGATTTTACTTTCTGCCTGCTACGCCACTTTCTGTGCGCTACAAACGCCAACTCCTTCACATTATATTTCTTCTATGATCCAAATTTGGTAGGACGGAGTGGGCCCAATTCAATTTTGAATTATGTTTTAGCATAGAGAGCACATGGGATAGAATGACTTTTGTATTTATACCTTGATTATGATGCTGTAACTGTTGCTGTTACTTCTACTGTTACTATGGGTACGTAATCGTCTGTGGTGGCTTGATAATTAAAAACAATTATAATAAAAAATAAATGATCGTATAATTAAAAAATCAAGGTAATCAGAAGAGATCCAACTTCGCTTATGAATCACAACAAAACAAAACATGTGAAAACAAATTGTTTTTTACGTTATTGTTTTCCTTTCGACCATTTAAAATCGAAATCGTTGACCGCTTTGCCGGGCCGGTTGCTTGGCCTGTTCGTTAATGGATTTCTATTTGATTTTGAACAGTATGAAAAGGAGCCGCTTTCTAAGACAACCTGCGGCGATAATTTGTAGCCGAGAGCAAAATCATCACACCTATTTTTTTGTTGCTCTTACTATGTGCTGCTGCTGCTGCTGCTGTAGGAGATTCTTACAGTGCAAGGAACACCGTCGTCATTAGGATGCTATTGTAGATTTCTATATAGTAAGTATTGTGGGACGATACTACTATATATCCGTTGCTATCTTTGCATGTAGGACATTCGGAGGTTAATGAAAAACCATGTTAAAAATGCCATTGGTTCAAGAAACAGGTTTTTTGTTTCAGATTCAGTTTCTTAAAATATCATTCTTGTTGAGCTGAGTTAAAGTAAGAAATCTGTAATCGGACCCTTAGAAGGCACCGCTAAATTAGGTTCAGCAATTTGTTGCATGCCGCTGGTTCCAACAAAAGGCATCAAAATTAGGAATCGACATAAAAATAAATGAATTAAATTAAAAATATGATTTCTGGATTAACGAGTTATTTCACCTCCCTGCCGTAGCCTTTCGTACTCACAGTTTTGGGTACCAATTTTCCATCATTCATCTTGTTGGTTTGTCCCGCACAAATATCGCTACAGCATCACAAAGCCAGCCAAGCATGGAGTATTAAATCAACTTTTTAACGCTTCATTAATTAATTATATTTGTTTAAAAATAGTTTATCCGTAAGCATATTAATCGTTTATGGCTTTTTCGTAGTATACCAGCGGCGAGTTCAAAGGAATCGTAAAGAAAGAACCACTACTAACACAAAGCAATCGTATAGCTGGGTGAATCGCTACAGGCAAAGGTTCGCCATAAACGTTTTCGATTTTCGAATAATGAAAAAGCTGATTTTGGAGTCAAGTGTCAGCATACGAAAGCACACAAATTATATAGTTTTTGGTTCTTTTAAAAATCCAATCAGAAGCACGCTACTATTTCTTATTTTCCAGTCCATTCATGCTGGTTAGTTCGGTTGTACTCTTTCAGTAGATAACAGTATTTCATGGAGAGTCTTCTAACGTTCCAAAACATTTTGTAGTTATGAACACAAAACTGATTGCCACAGGGAGCAATGCTCTAAGAATTACTAGTGATTGCTATCGCCGCATGTTGCAATAGTGCTTTGTGTTCAGATTGATTTCGACCAACTGCTGGTCCTACAAGACAACACGAGGTTAAAGAAAGGTCAGTGCCAAGAAGTCAGTCATAGAACATTATTCGAAATTTGTTAGAACAACACCCATCTACCGTGGGTACACGCCAATATTTGGTTGATATACTATGATTCTAAACATTATTATTACCGATCAATAAAAAATATATTTTAAAAATCTTACATATTAAATTTTCTTATATGCATACATGTTTACTTTTTCCTTAGTCTTCTGTTCTCCTTCTATTCATTGACTTATTTCGGTAAACTTAAATACAGTATAACAATGTTTTCAGATTAACCGGACTTCTTAAGTGCCATCATGAGGAAACCTCGGCTGCACGTGCAACCTCTCAACCCTCTTCGCCGAATGGAGTAACAAGTGCTAAATTTGTGGCTCATTAACTCTTCATGGTAATTTGGATCACCCATGGATATAAGCAGTTAGACCCCCTTTCGAATAAAGTTATTATGACAAAGACCAACAGCAAACCACCACAGAAGTAGAAACAATGTTGACTCAGCAGCAGGAGCAGCAACCAAACCATGGAACCATCCCTCATAAAGGGGAAGCAATAAATTTGTTTCTCTCAAGAAAGCGAAAATATTAACTCGATTCGTACTGTTGTATTGTACTGATTTATGCTTGTCATTATTACCTCAAATTAGTTTTTTAAATTTGCAGGACCTTTCTACGGTATTCACACACTACAAGAATTTATACACTCTCTGAGAGTTCCTATAGAGAGTTTCCGGTGGGTGGGGCAGCCGTTTCTTTTGCGCAATATTTCATGGACACACTTTCAAGTGTAATGAGCCCGAGTAATGGACTTTTGCCGTTTGAGGCCAAAAGTTATTTGTGATTTTTCAGATATGAACAATGACTTTCACACTTGCTTATATTGGTTTCAATGGTCTTTCATCGTCAGCCAAGCATCTCAAAGAATAGAGTATACAATAAATCAATACATACGAGTGTGTATGTAGCTTTTATTAGAATCGAAATCAGAACACGTTGTTTTAGTTCTCTTGATAGCACACGCTTTTTGAAGATCAATGATTTCATGGCAATCAAAAGGATTTCTTCACCCGATCCATGCTCATTTCCATGCCAACATTTTTATGGCGTGATTTTCATTCGGTCGGCTTTCGTCCTTTTCCAAATTTGGTTGTATGGTGAATAACTGATTGCTTATGGGTCGGATTTAAATCCACAATCAATCACTTCAGAAAGTTCACAACGTGTTAACATAACCACCGGACCACAGGAACAAATGAATCCATCACAAATTTGTGTTTTTACACATCCAACTTATCCAGCACAAACACACTAACCAAATATTTTAGTTTGTAAAGCTATAGAAGTGAAAAAATAGATATGTATTTATATTCGATGTTAGGACATACAAAATCAAAGTATAATTATTATACCTCAAGTGGTATTTAATAGCGGCGCTATTTTCAAGCGAAGACGTTGGCCACCTTCACATATACATTCGTATTCCTCACGTAATCCTTGAAGCGAATGTTTCTTAAGGTTCCACTTTTGTACTTTTTCTCCAGGGATAAGGGGGATGATGTCCAGGTATCCCACCAAACCGTTGTGACAAGGACCTAGTTCAGAAGATCAAAACAATCATCCCCTTCGAATTATCATCGAATTGGCTACAGTTCAGTTCACGCCCAGATGGAGTTAATGTACACTAAATGAGAGATCGAAAGATCTACCCTATACATCTCTTGCTATATTCTGGTCTACTATTCTTAAATGTTACTCGTATAAGTAACGAAATCGCGTTGGTTTCTTCGAAATTACATATCGTTATCACTGGTGTGGGGCGTCTCAATGATCCAGCCAAGCACAGGAAAACCGAACCTCGATTCTAAGCAACAGCACTTAAATGCAAGTTAAAGCAACGAAACAACGCAACAACGAAGTAACGATCTCGATTACACAGAACAACAACGAACGCATCTGATTTTGACGAGTCCCGCAATTCACACGTCTTCAACTTCCACCTATGATGCATGCCTTTAGTATGTAGGGTAAATCAGCACCCTTTGGTCCGGCCGCTTTGGCAGCGAGATGCATTTCGGTAGACTCTTTTATTCAACGGCAAGATGCTGCGGCAAGTGTACCCAAACACCCTACTCCAAATTACTTTTGGAGCCCAAAAGTTAATTTGAGTTTATAACGACGAACAAACGAACCGCTCACACCTCAGATTTGTTTTGAATAAAGAAGAAGCAGGAGCAGAAGAAGAACAAAAAGAAACAGAAACAGAAGAAAATCGTTCATCATTTCCTTGTGAACATCAGCACCCATAAAAAAATTCAACAAACCTAAACGCAATAAATACTCGTATCTGCAGAGTCCAGAAAGTGCAGAAACACAACAGAAAACAGCCCCGCATGGAATCGCCTCGAATTCGAAATATGTATGGCTCAGAGACGGCGGAGCTCAGAGGCAGCATCGAACAGCATCCGCTGCCACTCTGTCTCGTAAGTCCAAAGCGCGGCATTTTCAAATTGGGAGTCATTTCTCGCTTCGCAGAAGTTCGAGGCATCATTATGGCTTCCATCATCATCGTACCTTAGCTTTGATTGAGTATGTTGAATGCCGCGACTTGCGGCTGCTCAAATTGCAAAATACGTGCCCCGCCTTCAGATATTCTCTGTACTAATGTACGCTGGCTGCAGTGTTCTGAATTGCAGCTGGAGTGGCGATGGTCTTGATCTTTCTCACCTCGTCGACACCAAAACACAACGATAGCATAACCAGTCCACACTTTTCGGAAACTTGAAACATTTTCGACAAGAGTTGCGCCCAGACCGATGTGCAACGTTGAACCGGCAAGCCGCACGACGAACAAATGCAGTCCGTCAGACACTCTTAGCGACGCTTCCACCAACTGATGAGTAGGCGCTTCCACCAACGGTCAGGCAAGCAGGTCGACCGACTCACGGACTTTTCACATATTTATAAGGCATAAATGATGCTCAAAGTAAAAAGCAGCAGCAGCAGCGACGTTCTGGAACAAAGGTAGAAATAATCTTGAGCCTGCGTTGCGGAGTGAAGCGCTGCAATTCATCCATCCATCCATCCATCCAGCCAGCCAGCCAGGCAACCTCCGGGTAACACACAACTCATCTCCTCAAATTAGAGAGCTGCCCTTCAATAAATCGGCGGCTTGTTGCTTTTAAATCTCGCATATAAAACGATTTCAAATCGAAGATGGCAAAGCGGAGAATAACAAACTCCAACTGAGCGCTCTGGAGAGGGAGAGTTGAGGGCAGAAGTCCCACAACAGCCGGGAACAAGTAAGCCGCGGTACCAGGAGGCCGGAAGAAAGAAGCAGGGGGGCAAGAAGACTAAAGACGAAGCGGTTCAGTTGAACAGGAATTCTGAGTCGTGGAGCAAAACGTATTATTATTTCACACCATTGCGCATTGCGGCTGCTGTCTACTGCTGATTAAAGTCCAACGCTGCAGGACTTCAAATGTTTGCGTGAACATTTTAACGGCATGGAGTGGCTCTTAACTCTTGCGAAAGGAGAACAAGAAACAGCAAACTAAAAATTAAATACCACTAATTTTACGTTCTTTTTACTATTATCGATATAATAAGCTCCGAATGTGTTTCCAATGACAGTAAATATTTTTAGTAAAACAATGCATGGGTGAAGTATGCCTGCACACGCCCCCTATAATCTAAAGCACGTTTTATTCAGCAGCGCTGACCGAATGACGTGTACGCGAAATTCTCTCGCGGAAACAATTTTTACATTATTTAGTGGGTTTAGTTGCAATCGTGAGCTACTTAACTAGCTTGTTTTCTAATATGGCATTAATTTAAAATTCAGGTTTTGAGAATTACTAGCGGAAAGATAATTCAATATCCACTTCCAAGTCCAATGACCTTTTGACAAACAATTAAACATGCATAAAAATTGCATTATTTTACTAGTGTTAAATTAAAGTATTTAATAGTTTATACTTAAAGCACAATCATTAAAATAAGTACATAGTTAATTAAATAAACTTGTCTCATCATAGACCACATTTCAAAGTGAGTTCTTATAGATCTCCGAAAGTAATATGTATTTTGATTATATTATATACTAAGCAGTAAAAAGTATCATTATATAATCAGCAGCTATCAAAATATCTCCGGAGTATTGAAAACTGTGGATTTAATATGCTAATAAAATATGGTATTAAGAGAATTTCTTCGCTTTACATTTTCGGGGTTCCTGGGTATTATATGTGGAGAAGAAGAGATGGAGAAACGTCGCTTATACTTTCCTCGGCCAGGCTAAGACGAATAAGAGTCCATAAGGAGTGGCTAAAAATATAGCATAAAAGGAACGGAAATCACCCATCTGTGTATAAAGATTCCTTTGGACAAGATTTCTGCAAAGTCGTCAGAAAAGGTTTAGCTGCTCAGAAACGACTGTTTTGAAAGAGAAAATGGAACCGTTTTGATCCATAGTCAATTCGATCCATATTAAAAAACAATTGATGAATTCCTGATGATGATGAACACAGTTAAAGAGCTAAGGTTTTAAAGTTCATTAAACGGATATAGGAGCTATGTTTTCAAATGGGTTACTTAATTAAATACCAACTATATACTTGAATTTAATATCCTCAAAGAATTTATTGTGAACGCACAGTTATCGTGTTTGTGTGAATCTCTTTAAACTTTTACAAGTATTGATTTAAGGATATTTTGGACAAGGAAATTAAATCATTACTAGCGTTTTTATTAAATCTAGCGGGGTTTTTTTAATATCTTTACTTTTAAAGTATCTGTCACAATTCTCAAAGTTCACAAAAGACAAAAGTTGTTACTTTTATTTTATAAAGAATAAAGGACGTCCATTACTATCCATTAAAGGCGTAATTTTCAAATTGTCGATTTTCTCAGGCGATATCTGAATATGAGAGTAGGAGAGCAAATTGGAAACCGCATTTTATGCTAGATCAATAAAAATCCTCACCACAAAGGGCGGCAAATTCTTTGGCACAGGGGAACAAAACGAATGCCATAATGAAAACTTGTTAAGATTTTACGCAACTCAAAGGAACATGTGACAAAAATCAAAACATACATACCTTTATTTTCTACACAGATCAAAGGACCCAATGCCGCCCATGTCGAACTCAGCACGCCACCGCACCAGAATGACGAGAATGTGTTGATCCTATTGTTCGGGCAATGATTCTGTGCAAATAGAGCCGGTGCAAGCGGAGCAACCACACACACAACACACCTTGGAACCTTTTTGGAAGACACAAAGCCTTGTAACCACATCATGGTAGTTTGTTTTTCGACTCTTTGTCAGTGTCGGGTTTAACACTTGCGGTTCTGCTTGGCTTAGGAATCATAAAATCTTAATGGAACTGGTGCGTAATTTGGTGAGAAGCCACTAAAGGAGCTCAGCTCTGCCTTCACAAAGACGAAACACAGAAAACCGCCACTGAGACTGGCATATTTTCGATTGGAGGACCACAGAGCTGCTTTTGTTTATTTATTATTTTTTAGCTGCAAAACACAGCCATTCAAACAAAAATCTACTGATCATTTCCAAACTACTCGGATTAAAATTAATCAAAATGGTTTTTTTATCTGTACATAGACTGGTGGAAGTTTGGAAGTTCTCCTGTCTTAAACCATGTTAAGGACTTGCTATGCCGTGTTACGTCTATCGCCGCACATTTCTTCGTCTTGCAATGACATAAATATTACATGCAGTTCTTGATTAATGATGAATTACATCAACAGCAATAATAAATGACACCAAGTTATGTGCTTAGCTGTTTAGAAGAACCATGTGTGGCTTAGAATTTTATTTTGTCACACAGTCTCCATATCCACAGGTTCATCTTCACAGTTTTAAGTGTAATGATGCTCGAGTGTCAACGACTGCAAAACAAAAATATCCAAAACGCATCACTGAAGAAAAGTTTACCGCGGTGTCAGCATTTCCTGGATCCTGGCAACAAGTCGAATGTCCTGTTTTTACTGCAATTTTACTGTAATTACATAATAATAATATTCGAGCGAAGGTATAAAATCACGATTTCTACGCTTATTTATAAACATTAATTCCAAGATTGAAATAGGTTTGGTTAAAGGGTTTTAAAGTAAGTGTAAAAATGATTACTGACATTTTTCCAGCCATGAATACAGCACTGTTAAAAAACGTAAATTCTAAATGAACAGTTAAAAACTAACTTGCTGTAATTGACATTTATACAGACATGCATATATATAAAACATGATAAACTAATTATATACATATATTATATACACACATATATATATACAGTGCATTTATTTACGTATATACTCTTACATGTGTACTTAGCAAAAGCATCCGTTGCTATCATAAAAAGTATTTATATTCCGAAATAGGTACCTCGTCGCACCTTTAACATCATATGACGCAAGTAACAACAACTCAAAAAATGAATGTCTGGACTGTACCTGAATTTGGGACTCTGCAAAATGACATCGTGAAGGGACTTTATGGCACGTCATAAAGCTGCAATAAAACCAACGCTAATCCTTATGAAAATCGCCAACGTAACGCCCAGTTTTTCAGAGGCCATAAACCAAGAGCTCTGTTAACCTAATTTATTTTTTTTTTTTTGCAAGGTTCCTGCAGTATTTTTGCCAAATTACCTTGTTGTGCCTGCCCTTTGCTGATTTCGGAAAGAGCAAATGTTTGCATATTTTTATTGAGGTTAAGGATAAGAGGATATTCCACCGAAAAAACTAACGGAATAATAATTTTTTAAAACAGACAAACAATGCTTTGACTTCAGACATTCCATTATCTTCGGCGAATCCCTCTAAACAGAACACCCATTTTTTATTGCACCGAACCCATAGTGACCTAAACACACAAAAAACAAACAAGTTTCGAAGAAAAGCTATTTAATGAAATGACACATTTCAGGAATGTCATAAGAATATTTTTTGACGAAAACGGTTTTAAAATAATCGCTGAAAACATGAATGCACTTTAAAATAATATGCATAATTTACGCATAACGTGAATTGAAATAAAACACTTTGACTTCTTTGCTTCTACTTTACTAAACAAAAACACTTTATTAAAGAAATTTACATCCTTATATTTTTCCAAATAAACGCTCCCAAAGCGTTTAAAATAAAATAAATTCCCAAAGCTCTGAATTAATGATTGATACCGTAACAATAAAGTTCAATTGTATTAAATTAAAGTTCACTAATCAGGGACAAACAGCTTCCGATGCCACCCGCAAAATAATAAAAAAATATATCTAAATTAGACGTTTAAGTTTTCCATTATAACGGTTGAGTGGCTTCTCATAATAATGCAGGTATTTATGAATTAAATGTCTGCAGGAATCACCATAAATCATTTTTTATTTATTGTATAATTAAAATTAAATTATTATATCTAAAATATAAGCTATCAAGGGCCAAGTGCTTGAATTATTTCTGGAATTTCTTGAAGCTCAGTGTCACGTAAGATTTAAAGTTGGTGTTATAAGAAATCACAGTCTATTTCTACAAAATAAATAAATTACATTAAATAAATAAATATTTACTTCTAAAGTACTCTTACTTTATTCCTATTTGGAATCCATTCACATGTACGTACATCCATCAGATATCTAAAACTTTTTATTTGAAAAAACCTTCGAATATATCTTTTAATAAAGCTTTAATATCGGCTTTAGGATGTTTATAAATGTTTTAATAACATCTAGATACTTCCTTGAAGTTTCTGAAATTAGTATTTGGGGACTTGTCAAGGATGATTTGTATTTTCAATAATAATCATTCGATTGTTTATTCGTGTGCATAATAAGGCATCAACTGGGAGTTTAGCAAAATAAAGATATGTACTTCTTTCGGGAAAGCAAACTAAAGTATCTAGGTAACAAAAAAGGTAGAAACAACAATAATGTCTCCTATTTTTATATTAGTTACAAACGAATTAATAGGAATATAAATTAGTTTTATATTAGTTATAAAATAATAAAAATTCTTCAGGAAATTATCGAATTTTTATAGAAATATCAAGGATTTAAAAAACGCTTTTGAAATATGGCTATAAATTTAATTAATATCTAATATGTAAATTTAATTTGTTAGAATACTTTTTATCCAAGAAAGGCTTAAAAAAGACGCAAGAAAAATTTGTTGAATGAATTTGTTGCATTATATTTCAAAATGAAATGGAGCATTTTCGATTACTAATGAGGGAGCTACGAATAGAATTACTAGCTAAGAATGGGTGCAGTGGAATTTTAATTTTTCTGGAAGTTTTGAGGAAATTACCCCATGAAGGAACTATTCGTACATACTTTATATTAGAAAGAGACAACTTCGGGTGGTGATTGAAAAAATTACTTAGTTTAGTTCATGTGTAGAGAGATCTCCTTCTTGACACTGCTCCAGCGGCATTTGTTACTGCCTGCTAGAAATCAATTGTCCTGCACGCAGGCATTTAATGTAATTTGCCCTCCATTATCTTGTTAGAGCTGTCAGAGTTTTCTCATGGAGTGCTTTCTATTTTGTTTTTTATTGTTTTTTTTCTGCTTAAAGGAGCGCAAGTGCTGCGAATACAAGACAGCCAATACAAATTCTACCTGCCTGACTCCGCCCTGCTACAGCCTGGTTGTTAGAGTGAGACAGCGAGTGTGACAAAGGTAAGAAACAGAGCAGAGAGTGGCCGCTCAGCGGAGTGGTAGAAGACACATATACCAAATGCGGAGAGCCAGATTCCGTCAGTCTTCGTCTTTATCTCGTGACTGTTACATCAGGCGTTAATACTGAATATTCGAGTGAAGTGAATCCAAAAGAATAAACACAAATATATTAATCGAAAGACATAGCCATGCCACGACCATCGAAAGAAAGTTACGGCGACCAGAAGCCTCCGTTTTCCTATATCTCGTTGACTGCCATGGCTATCTGGAGTTCCCCGCAGAAAATGCTGCCGCTCAGCGACATCTACAAGTTCATAATGGATAAGTTTCCCTACTACCGGAAAAACACTCAAAAATGGCAGAACTCGCTGCGGCACAATCTGAGCTTCAACGACTGCTTCATCAAGATTCCCAGAAACACCAATAAAGCCGGGAAGGGTTCCTACTGGACTCTGCATCCCAAAGCGTTTGATATGTTCGAAAACGGAAGCTTGCTGCGACGCCGCAAACGCTTCAGAGTGCAGAAACTGGAGAAAGACATCTTGAATGGAGAATTGGCGGCATTGGCCAGCTTCAATCGCTTCTTTCTATCACAGCAGCAGCAGCAAGCAGAGACCCAGGCGACCTGGAACGTGCCAGCGGAAGCTGGGTACGCAAATTCGTGTCACACGTCGCGAGTTTGGCAAAGCCAAACTCCATCACCAGACTACATCAGTGTTTCAAGTGCATCCCTCTCGCCGGAGCCAACAGATATACAGCACCCGGCTGGCCATGCGGCGACCCTGCCGCAGGCTACAACGAGGCCGAAGCGCCCTTTTACGATTGAGAATATTATTGGGCCGGAACCGACCAGTCTACAAAACTCCGCTCCTGCGCTGAACACGACGCCAGTGCCGACGGATTTTTCATATGCGTCCAATTTGACGCTGCACAACTTCGCCGCAGCAAACTTCCAGCTAGGAGCAACATCGCACCCCGCATTGACAACAATACACCAGCAGCATCATGCACATCATCATCACCAACATCAACTGGCCTTGCTACATCATCAGCAAGCGTTGACCGTGCAAGCGCAGTACCAAGCGCAGCATGCGGCTGCTACGGCGGCGATGCTCAGTGATCCACAAAACCCTTACAGAAGTTACCTTGGACCGCTGCCAGTTTTCTGAGCCCATCATGGAGCAAACGCAACCAACAGACTATAAATTTATTTCGTATTGTGATATTCGTAGTAGTGTATTATTATTATATATGATAAGAGTTCTTCTCTTAGCTAATAACGTTCTTGTATGTTGTTCCTGTGTGAAATCATTTATGTTAAATACATACCTATGTACATGTTCCTGTGTGAAGTAACATACATACTTTTACCAATCGCGTATTGGATCACTTTAGAAAATAATGTTATCTAAAATGTATTCGAAAAACTGTAAAATGTAAATAAATATATTATATCAGGTGATATACTCATATGTAACTGTGCGGTTAACGGGATATTGCAGACTTCGTAAGTGTGCGTGAATTCAACCGTACAGTTTTATTATTAAAATGTTACTGTTAACTAAAATTAATAATTAAGAAAATAAACCAAAAATCATAAAAGTACAAAATAAAATTTTATTATTTACTTTAATTTATAAAGTTTTCATTGGATTGATCTGCTGTATATTCGTAATTTATATTTGCAATAGTTTTTGAGGACACCAACTTCGGTGGATGTTCCCCATGATGATATAGAAACCGATATTTAAGTATCCGGAAACTCAATCATATATCATTAAGAACCTCTTTTGGTAGAGTATCGAACTAAGAAAGATTTCTTAGCGAATTTAGTCCATACCAATTTATTGATACATTTATATGTCTATAATACCAGGTTATGTTGAAAGTGCCCTAAGTTAATGGCATTTTAAACGAATTGAAACGAGGGGATTGCATTTCAACTAAGACTCTAAAAAAGCGACCTTTAGAAGGGTAAAAGTAATTGACGGAAAGGATAAATTAGTTAAAAATGTGTTTGATATTTGTAAATTGAACAATTTAAAATGTTCTATAAAACAACAGAATGAGGATGGCAACTCTGATTATAACTACTTTTATTATAACGATTTATCAGGAAGATCAAGTAATTTTAATAATATTAAGTTGACACCACTGTGCGAAAAATGAGACCAATCACAAAGCAATAAAATACCACGATTTAATGGATTTATTACACTATATATACACTATATGTACACCATCTGCACACCATAATTATTTTAAATCCCTAGCGCATATGCAAATTTGAGCAAAATAAATAATTAGTTAACTAATTAATAATTGAAATACCGTACATTTAATTTTCATTTTTTAAGTACATTTGTAATGCTCAATTAAACATTTCTGAATTACTCCGGCTTTTTTAGAAATGAAAAAGTGGAAAATTTAAATGTGGCGTTTACATAAAAATCTAAATCCGGATTTATGCTTTCGAACATCCATCAGCTGATCGAAAGTTCACATAAAACAATCCGGGTTATTTGGACAATATATTCACCGGTGTCGATGAAAACAGTCCTTGTGCATCCGTACAGTGTGTGTGTGTGATTTCTGTACATAATGTATTTCTGTGCAATATTTATATCTTTCTGCCATACTAGTTGTAGAACAACACGAAGTTATGTAGGTAGGATTTATGTTAAATCCAAAACAACAATTTCAATTAAAGAAACCCAGATTTATGAATATGATATTTTAGCTTCTAAATCCGAAACTGGCCTTAATCCAATTAAATCCGTTTTAAGTAAACACACCATTAATCTTTTTTTTTTCTTCTGTATCAATTATATTCGCACAGTTCTACATTATTTACTACTCTATTTACAGAGTTTTTGGACTCTAAATAAGTATAAATAATATAAATATATTTAACAGGAAATATCAATAAAACATTATCATTTCAATTCCTGCCACAAATGTTCTCTACTCTGTAAATAAAGTACATTTCGTAGAATATGTTTGAGTACAAAATCTGAGCTAGCCACATAAACCTTAATTTTCTCTTAATTTAAACGTTTGAGTATAATCATCAAACTTTTTTTTAAAATTCAGTTATTAAAATTTCTGTTCGAAATTAATGAAACACAATAAGTTGGAACGGTTACTTTTACGTCACTAGCGTCAATAAACTGTTCTTAAAAATGGATGTATGCAACCCTGTTATTTGAAATGCCTTGAATTGGAATGATATAGCCATGAAATTGGATGTAGTGAACTGGGTGTCAGAGCGTGTGTGTGTTTGTTTGGAACCATTCTCAGTTCCACTTTTCCTTCTCGTTTACAATCAGTGTTACCGTTGGGCACTTTATTCTGGTAGAGAGCCTATTTCATTCAGAAGTTCCTACTCTTTTATTCTGAGTATAAAATATCTCAACGCAGACACAAATGAACACACCCCATTGTCTGTGTACTCTCTTTCGTAATGAAGCAGCACTGTCAAACATCTTCCGTATCTCCAAAAACACTTTTATTTATTCTCTCTTCCTCATTCTCTTCGATATACATATGTATGTTTAAAAACTAATCAACCTTCATTTTTATTTTAATTTAATTAATTAAGACAAAAAAACCAAAGCGTTTTTCAAATAAAATAGTTTGTTTCCAAAAGAGCTTTAAATTAGAAAGAAATACGAGTTAAAACATGTACCATTTTATATAACTTAAATCTTTTATTATATTGTATTATTTCAAATATGCAATGAAATAGAATACTGAAATAAATAAAGTATATAATTAATAATAAATAGTAATTCTTGTGTAAGTAAGCCAACCTAATTTTTATAAAAGAATAATATGAGGAACACAACAGATTTCAGAAATTTTTCTATTCGAATAGTTTTCTCCACTCAGTGCTATAATACGGCCTTTTTATTCTTGGCAGTAAACACAAATCGCAAAAATCTGTTGACTCAGAGACGACGCAGAGAGCAAATAATTTGTTTATGCTACGTTTACACCGACCCCAAATTCTCGTTTTGAAAATCGTTAACACCGTCTCTTATCGCATTTGCTATGACAGAATAAGTTGTTATATCGACTGAAAATAATATTGTATTTATTGAAATTTATTAATTACGGATTGAAATAACTGCACTTTTATTGATAAAAGGTACTTCGTAATAAGAAAAAAATACACAAAGCAACTTCGTAACTTTGCTTTGTATTTGTAAATATTGATATTTGTTTGCTCCATGTGCAATTACAATTCTGAACAAAATTTTGAGAGAGAGAAGAAATGGTTCATCGACAACAAACAATGTTCATAGTGTAATATCCGCATAACTAATATAATAAATTATTTCAATCAATTTAAATGACATTTTTTCCAAATACCGGCGTATCTGAACGCTTTTTTTTTAGTTATTTCTTTTAGAACTACCTGTCGTTGTGAAAAAGTTCTGGCAACACTGCTGATGACAGGCAGATTGAAAATATTATTTTCATTTCATTACATTCGCATTTTTTCTAAATACGACGCATTTAATTTTTGGGACAATTTTGTAAAATCGTATGAAAATTTTTCGCCTATTGGCTTCACATATTAGGTAAGCCTAAATGCAGAATTTGGAGTCGGTGTAAACGTAACATTAAACGATACTTTTTGAATAGCAAAATATTCGTAAATCGTAATATGTACGTGTAAAACTACAGCGCAAATTAAAGTAAAATGGCTACAGCAATACGAACTAAAAATATTTCATTAGCAAATATAAATAAATTTTATAAGTATATTCTAAAATATAAAATAACAGAAAATTTCACAATATACACTCTCAAGATATATTACAAATGTCCATCCGAATGTAAACAAACCTAAACAAGAACAAAAGTATCGAGATAGCGTACGTATCGCATCGGCAAGTAACCAACGCAATCGTGAAGCACAGAATTACATTTACACATCTCTAGAAGCTGCCTTTCAATAATATAGAAACTGTTATTTGTGAAACAGGGGTTAGATTAAAAATTAATGGAAATAATAGGCTGCGAACCCATTTCCGATCTCCGCTTTAAAAAAATTAACTAAATATGATTCAGATTGTTTGATCTCGAATATAGAGCAAGAGACTAAAGTTTTCTTCACTTTCACTGCAAACATGAATCAGAGAAATAGAAAAAGTTAAATAAAAAGCGAAAATTTCAGAGCACGTACAATTTTATACTTTTCTTTCTTATTGTTCCAGAACTAAGTGACTACGATTTTATAATAAATAGCCTTGTATGAAAGGCCGCGAGGAATGCTATACTTCCTAATAGCAATATTTTCCACAACTCGTAAAATCTGAAGCGACGAAATATACTTGTAGAGTGAACCCAAATCACTGTTAATAAAAGAATAAAAATACATAAGGAGTTCAATCGCGAGATCGGATTAACGCTGCATCCGTCACAACTCTTTGAGATTTTCGCCCCACCCGACAAGTTGTCCAGTTAACTTGCGGCGCTTCGCTTGAAATTTTGTTGCATTTTACGAAACGCGTCAGAAGTTGCCATGTTTAGCATTAGCGAGCTCTGCTGCATGTTCTGCTGTCCTCCTTGCCCAGGCCCGATCGCTGCCAAGTTGGCGTTTCAACCACCTGAGCCCACGTACAAGTTGACGCCAGCCGATGATACAAACGTCAAGTATAATCTGCATTTATTCGACCGAGCGGAGTGGCAGTATTCAGAACGCGACAAGTCTAAAGTTGAAGCCTTTTTTACACGCACCTCTCGCGGCAATCTGATTACCTGCATATATGTGAAATGTAGCAAAAACGCCAAGTACACGCTGCTCTTTTCACATGGTAACGCTGTCGACTTGGGCCAGATGAGTAGTTTTTACATATCGTTGGGTTCCCAGTTGAACTGCAACATTTTTGGGTACGACTACTCGGGTTATGGCATGAGCGGCGGAAAGCCTTCTGAGAAAAATTTGTACGCCGACATTGAAGCTGCCTGGCAGGCGATGAGAAATAGGTAAATAAAATTAAAATCCAAAGTTCCACCATTAACCAGAGTAAATCTTGCAGATTCAACATAAGCCCAGAAAGTATTATACTTTATGGGCAAAGTATTGGAACTGTCCCAACTGTTGACTTGGCAACACGACATGAAGTTGGAGCAGTAATACTACACTCTCCGCTCATGTCTGGTCTGCGTGTGGTTTTTCGAAATACCAAAAGAACTTGGTTCTTCGATGCTTTCCCAAGGTACAATATTCACAAACCATATCATATAATATTTCTATATAGTACTCATATATTTAAAGCATCGACAAAGTGTCAAAAGTGAAGTCTCCAGTTTTGGTTATTCATGGTACCGATGACGAAGTGATTGACTTTTCACATGGCATTGGTATATACGAACGCTGTCCAAAAGCTGTAGAGCCGCTATGGGTTGAGGTAAGTCTAATATTTAATTTATTTTCATCATATTTGTATTATTAAAATACCTTTACAACTAATTGTTTAACTTAAAAGATTAAACGTTAACAAACAAATATCAAAAATAACAAAACCATGAAAAGTTCGAAAGTTGCAAAAAGTGTACAAAAAATTGTTGAACTTCTACTGAAGTCTAAATACTAAGAGTTGTATACCACCTTATCGTGGTTGTAATCAGGTGAACAACTCTTGCTCTCCGTTGACTAAACGGCGACAAGAGAATAAAAGAACGAAAACGTATAAAAATGTCAGAGAAGCTCTATTTCTTTAACAGAATTTGTATTCTAATTTAATCCCCAGTTTATTCTCTTATTGCTCTTCATCTGCTTATTTTTGCCATCTATGTGCCAGTTCTTGTTGGCTTTGTTTACGCATTTTTATTTATGTTTTAATTTTTTTTAGAGTGGTTTGCTCTAAAAAAGTATGGCGTGACTATAGCCACGATTGGGGAACTTTTTATTTCCATTCTAGAGGTAAAAACTAATTTTTGTCAATCTTTTATTGATTTTAATCACAACAACAATAAAATGTATGTATGTCTTTAAATGAATGAAACTGGTTTTCATATTGAAAAGATCTTTTTCTGAGGTACGGTAATGAAGTTTCCATAATAATTTTCCGCAATATCTAGCTTGGGCAATCTCGTAACCGTGAATACATGGGTGTTCATTAGTTCACGGTATTGCGATATATATCTACTATTATATATGTATGTATGTGCATAAATTTAATACGAACTATTAATATAGTGTTATTACTTGCAATAATTTTAACGAGAAATCATTTGCAATTGAAATTCAAATAATTCATTTATTCCATCGAAAACCAAGTATTTAGGATATCTTCTGGTATTACTCTTAAAATTTGCAATTTATAGACAAGAGTAGTTTAAATTATTTTCTCTTCGAAAGGGTGCTGGCCATAATGATGTCGAACTACATTCACAATACTTCGAAAGACTTAAGAAATTTTTAACTGTTGAGTTAGTAAAATGACAATTAAAGAATACGGCTAGCGGTCTGAATTCTAATTCCAACCCCACCGCTACCAACGTTAACGTTGCTGCTGCAAACACTCTCCCCGATGGTGCTGAAATCGGCGCGCCTCTCTCATCAGCTGCCAACCCAATTGCAGCAAAAATTGAAATAGATGAAAATGATGGTAATATTTTATTTTAAAATGAAACACTTGCAATATGAAAATTTAACTTTTTTCTTAGCGGCGTCCTCCTCGAGTTCAGTTTCAACAAAAGCACTTGCAGAAAAATTTCTCTAGCATAAAAAGTCTGGCTTCAGTGCCGCAATTCAGACACCATTCATTTCATTGCGAACTTTTAACAATAATCCGGAGACACCCAACAAGCAAGGATATCGGATTTCGTCTTCCTCCTTCACAAAACATTCACAACAGCTTTTTAATCCATCAGATGATGCTGCAAAACCCGATTCACCACGGAAGCTCTGTCGTCAGAAAACATCGACTCTCGTTAGAAGTCAAAATAGATCTTCACAAGAACAAGGCTCTGTGGTATTCTTGCAGTCGCCTTTGGCTTCAACATTGCCTCTTCACTCTCCACATTCTCCACTACACCATCAAGCGCAGACAATTCAACACAACAAACTTTCCAGCCGTTATATAAACAACAAATCTTTATCCCCTTCGAAGCAATCTTCGAGTGGTGACAAAACTAACTCTAAGTATTCCTGTGCCCCTTCTAAAAGTGAACACAATGGGAATTCGGAAAAGATTAAAAAAGCTAAAGATGGAATACCTGAAAAAGTATCAAAAAATCTGGATGCTTTCATTTTACCTCCACCGCCTCCTCCACCTATTTCAGCCTCATCGTTAATTTGTAGTTGTGAAAAAGTAAAAAACTCAAGTCGACTGATTTCGAAGCGGAATGCGGGACATAATCGGGACGTCGCTACTAGTCCCAATAAAACTGATATTAAAGCTGATGAATTATCCAACAAAAAGTTAGTCCGGTGCCCTGAAAATAAAATTGCAAATGGTAAGGACACGAATCCTTTCAACGCAACCACCTCTCCAAATACTAGGCGCTTGGTTGCCACAAGAAATGCAGCGACCAGTCCTAACTTGGATATGCGTAAGATAGGAAATATTATTACAGCATCTACGAAAATTAAAAAACCCCATACAAATCAACCCAAATTGATTGAGACAGAAGTACTATCCAGCAGAATCAAAACAGCATTGGAAAAATCGAACTCATTAGGCGATTCTAAGCCTCAAAAGCCGTTGCGTACAACACGATCTCTTTCCCCAAGACCACCGGTACGCCATCAACAAGCCATCATTGTTTCCGATGAAAACGATGTGATTTCAGTGAAAGTTTCGCCCAGTGAAGATTTTGGTCAGAATTTGGACAGGAATTCGGATAATTCTGATATTTGGGAATCCAACACGATTGATGAATGTCCGACCAGTCGGCTCAAGAAACAGAAAGCCAAATCCGAACAAACATCGCCAAACATAACCGATATAACTGACATTAAATTCTCTTACAATCACTTGAACAACAAAAGTACGGGCTGTCTGGCTTACGTGCCAACAGATCCTTGGCTAAAGATGACTGAGGTACAAAGCCTTTTTCAAAGTAAAGTTGTTCGGAGAGAACCAAGAGGTATCACAATTTCTCTAATGGATAAAAATAAGACCTTAAAAGATCCCTGGATTCGACGAAAAAAACCTGAATTGAATAAACAGATGAAAACCGAGAAGCAAAGCCGTTTTCGCGAAACAAAGTCCTTTTCAGCAACTAAAATTGAGATGAACAAAGCAACCAGCTCGCGACCGAAACTGCAACGTAGCAAATTGCCATTTGTTGTTGACGATGACATCTCGGTATTAACTACACCATTGCAATCTGCTCCCTCGTCACCGCATTTCTTGAAGGCAGCTGAAAATCCTTTCTTTTCTGAATTCCCACTAGCAAAAGTTCAAAGCAACTATATTGCTAACAATTTAACTACACCACCTCTTTCTGCTTATAACTCGCCAACGAGAACATCGTTTGGTTTTGAGTCGGCTGATAGTGCAGTTAAGCATCAGTATTCAAATACACCACCGCCATTCATCGCTGTTGCTTCCTTCGCAAATGGGAAGCCTAAGTCGATCAACAACAGTTTCTTGGACGTTTGCAATCCAAACCTATTGCAGGCACGGCATAGTTTTTCCTCGGTATTGTCTTCAACATCTCAATACGAAGAAGAACTCCAGTTAAATATCCGGCGTTTGTCGGAACAGATGTGCACCACTCAAAATTCGTTGAGAGGTCGTGCAGTAATCTCAGTTAGCGACCGCAATGTGAGCGGCAGTGGTAAATCGGCTGCACGAAACATTCCAATGTTGCAAGTGAGCCCAGGAGCAAATAGGGCTGATTTTTCAGATTACTTGCAGCAATTCCGTTGCAGTGAAGCCAAAAAAGCAGCTGCCATTTCGTCCGAATTCGTCTCCAAGTCGCAAACCAACCTAGAATCTATGCTGGAGACCACTTGTTAATTTACCGCAGTTTAGGAATGACCAGCATTTAATTTGGGTTACATGAAAGGACGGAAGAGGACAGTCCAAAAAAAATCATCGTATGAAGCGTTTCAGCGAAGTGTTTCCAAGACATTGGCACTGTGTGAAAATAAAACAAGTGTATAGATATTATTTAAAATCGTTGCAATGATAGAAAAACTAATATCGCATTTTTTAAGACGTTTGAAATTGATACGAATGGGTTTGTTTACGAAAAGTGACAAATGAAAACTTTCTGCATTTAGCTTATTAGGTTCTATAATTAAGTTCTATATTATGTAGTGTTCCATACGAATTGTAACTGTTTTAGTATGTACATGTAATAAAGATGCACAGATATTCTTTTTTATATTATATTAAATTTATATTAATTATCTTATTAATGTAGTTTCTATCTAATATACCATATAAAGTTAGGCTATAATTTCAAAATACAATTTTTATATTATCTCTATAATAAATAGTAAAAAATTCTCTCCCAAGTAAAAAACAGTAAAAAAGTAATTCTCATCTAAATGTTGCATTCCTTTTCGAACATCTGAAGATTATTTGTAGTATATCAAGAGAACAAAAAGCATTCGCCTAACAAGAACTCTAAATAAATTATTCACATTATTTCATTTCTCGCATTTGTGATCTTTTAAATTTTAGTTGAAAATATTTATATTTGGAAAAAGATATGCATTATGGCTGTATTTCATTAGAAGGAGGAGATCTTCGGAAATGCTCGTCAAAAATTCGTCGATAACAAGTAATAAACACTATAGTGATCTCTACACCTTTTCCAGATGTGCTTCAGAAATCCACAACTGGATTTCAGATTAGTCAATTGTACTTCAAATTAACTTTAAAAAACTGTTATTTCAGAATTTCGAATTAATTTTCAGAAATGTCTATAAATTAAATTATACACATTTTTTTAATAAATTATAAATTAATATCAATATATAAATTAAGATATTTAGTACAAGAGAACGTCAGTTGAACATTTCTGAAAATGAATTCCAAAAAATTTCGCTTTTTTACTGCATACATACCCTTTATATAGTACATACACAAGATTTATAGAAAGAAATTCTATAAACCTTGGTATTTCCATATAATACAAGTATGTATCAGAATAAAGTTTTCACTTATTCGGTATTGTATTATCACCGATCACACCGAACAACACATTGTCAAATATGACGTTTACTCCAGTGTTTGATTACTTATCTCAATGAAACGAGATTATAAATTTAGAAGTTCATTCGTGTTTCAGTCATTGTTTCAACAAGATGAGTCTGAAATTCGCAGCCAATTTGAACTTCCTTTTTACGGAGGACTCCGCTTCTCTAGTGGAGAAGATGCGACGAGCTCGGCAAGCTGGATTCCGCGCCGTTGAAATTCCCTATCCCGGTAGGGATGCCATTGAGGACGTACATTTGACCCAGAAAGATACTGGGTTAGAAGTATCTTTAATAAATATTGCCCTAGGTATTTCATATCTATTGTATAACTTTAATGAGATATTAATTATTTAATTTCTTTGTTTCCAGGCAGCAAAGGATTGGCATTTGGTTCAACCTGCATTTCGGGTGCCGAGGAAACTTTCAAGGCACAATTGGATGAAACTATTGTATCTGCGAAACTTTTAAATTGCAAAAAGTGAGTACTTTTTTAAAAAAATACGATGCAATCACGCTATGCACTTCAGTTTTAAAGAAAACCATATATAAAGATTAGATAGCACAAAGGAATACTAAATAATTCGCAATGTTTGTTAGTGTTTTCGCATGGATTTGACGATGTTTTTGGGTATGAATTTCCGTTGACCCTCATGAAATTTGTTTTGTAGATAAACCAGTTCGGCGATGTGCCATTATCAGTGTTTGTATTCGTATTGAATATAAATATTTATTGTGAAATGTACACAAAATTAATTTCATTGATGTCAGAATTTTACTCTCGTGAAATAAATATAAATACTTGTTGCTATTAACCACTAAAAATTTACTACTTTAACCACTATTTCTCATTTAAATCTAGAATACATATTATGGCAGGACTGCAGGAATTAAACAGTTCCTACGATGACCACTTAAGAACGTATGTTAAAAATTTGACATATGCCGCGGAGCGCATGAAAAATGCAGACATGATTGGAGTCATTGAGCCAATAAACAAATATGCTTTGCCAGAATATTTCATGAACAGTTACGATACAGGCAAGTTCCAAATAATCCAGATTAGTGAAAGTATTGTATTTATTTAATTAAAAATTTGTATAATTTTGATTTACAGCTATCGACGTCATAAATAAAATTGGCAGCCCACATTTAAAACTGCTGGTAGATTTATTTCACTTGCAACATATTTGTGGAAATATCACGAACACATTTGAAAAGTTCAAATCGGTTATTGGACACATACAAATTGCGCAAGTTCCACATCGTCACGAACCCGATGTTGCCGGTGAATTGGACTTTTCGTATGTTCTTAAATTGATTGAAGAAAGTGGATACACAGATTGGATTGGTTGTGAATACAAACCAATCAATACCACCGCGGAAGGTTTAAAATGGTTGTCCAAATATGGGCTCTCTCTGTAATTTCAAACATATTCATAATGCTAACGATGTTGCGAATTGTTGCCGGCAATCGATGTCTTATGTGTTTTTTTTGCTACGAAAGTCATTTTAAATTGTAATAACACAATTAGATAGATTGCAATTTTAGTGGCGATCTGAAAAAAAAATATATTATATAGTGTATTCGTCATCCATATTTGTACATAACAATTTAAAATGTTGAAGGATTTGTTTACTGCACGTTAACAAACTCGTTAATTGTAAGAGATCTGTAAGTTTGATGTTTTACAAAATAAAACGTATGTATATCTATTTAAGCAGTTCATGTGCGTTATTCGCGTATTTTAAACCATTAACAGTAAAGTAAAACATACGTACACCGGTAAGCAATTCGCGATTGATTAATCCATATCCTCCAATGCTAACTACGGGTGGATTTATCGCAATGGCCGATATGAAATGATCGATTTCTCGCTTAGCTTGTTTCTCGACCTTTAACAGATCCATTGTCAACAACGTGCTTTGAACTCCTTCAGCCACTACCGAGGTGGCGCTGTGAGCGCAGTCGCAAATAATGAATAACAGGGAAGCACAATAAACAGTCAGCACTAAAAGTCCCACAACTTTATAAGATACTCCCGTATCGAATATCTCCGATATGGCACCGTAGGCTCCAATGGTTATGTTAATAGCCCTGAAAGTACATCACAAAGTTATCCATCTGAAATCATTTTTGTAGAGAAACCTAATCAGTGATCTCTCTAAATACATACTTACATAAACAAGTAATATGTAGAATAGGTTCGTGTGTATGCACTGCCGAGAGTCTGCAATAGTTCACTGAGGTTAAGCCACAGACACCTATACTGTGATATTATTTTCGGTGTGCACTCCATATCCATATCCTTAAAAAAGAAATGCACTTGCTAAATCTATATGGATAAAGGAAACCACTTAAGCATAATTTATAATATTTACTGTCAGTTAAGTCATAGCAACATTATATACAAGCACCTAGTACATGATTCCTATCAAATTTTTTGATATAAGAAGTTTTCATATAAGAAGCTTTAAAGAAATAAATTTTTATTTAAATAGATAACGAAACACACTTCCTTAAAACATTTCGACAAGCTATTCGATGCTGCTTTTATGGCCCGTGAGTTAATGTAAAACAACGCAGCATTCATATTGATCATAGTGATGACGTGAAAGTAGGCGGTGGTGTGCCACAGCAAGAAGCCTGTAGTTAGATGTAGGTTTGGTGATAGTTTACTTTTGCTAAATATGCGCAACTTACCATCCAGCATTTGGCTTAAACTGTACAAAAATATCAAGGACAGCAAAACGCATCCGATAAAAAGTAATAGTATTAAAGTGTTTAATCGCGGGAAAGTAAGTGTTGATCCAGTTACCCGATAAAAACGAACCTGTTTCGTGTCATAAAAACGAAGTTGCAGTAAATATATTGATTCTAGTTTTTGTCTTAAGTCTAGAAGTCTTTGATACAAGTACTCTAGCTCCAATAATAGGTAGATGGTTGTACCTGAAATGCTCCCCACATGGTTTTATATTGAGCTACACGATTTGCAACACCCCATCCAACGTATGGTATCCAAAAGTGAGGAACGAGGAAGATAACGAAGATAATGGCATAAATATACTCGTCGAATTCCTCAGTAGTTTTAATTATTTTCAGGCGTTCGTAACCCACGCGAAGGACAAGCGTTGTCGTAAATATATAAAAAAAGAATGCATACGTCATCTGTGGTGATTTCCATTTGAAAGTAAAGACTCCGGGGGCTGAACGTCTGACCGGCATCACACCCAAGAACACAAAAAGCTTCAACAGCAACTGATGGTCGCGGTAGAACTAAGTGATTAATATGCAATATTATTTAAGCAATAATATTTTGTAATACAATTTATTATAATATAAAAAATTTATTTCACTTGCAACTTAATTTCTTAGTAATTGTTTTTTATACAACCCTATAGATTCCCCATCTTTATTTATCCACACGCACACTATTTCAAAATACGTTTTCAATTTTGTTTCCGGTTTTACAAGTTTGTTTTTAGATGTGAAATTGCATAATCTCAGGATTATGTTCTGATATTGTTACTGATTGAATGTTGTATGGATTTATTTACTTCTCACCTGATCGTAAACTTCGGCTGTACTACCGTGACTCGATTTTAGCCCCTCTCGCAACTCACGATCAAGTCGTCTCTGTACTATTTCCAGATTTTCATTAAATGATATTCTTTTCCGCCTGGAAACTTTAGAATTAGTCTTCATATCATTATGAAGCATCGCTGAATTAATTGAGACTTCATTAAATCTAGCTTCCGACAAGGAGAGCATACTGAAACCTAAACTCGTCAAATACTCCTCAACAACTGAATAACGTAAAAAAACCTGAGGCATTATATCAGTAATCAAATAGAACAATATTTTCTCAAGAAGGCGGTAGGCTCGAACATTTTTATTTATTTTTCACACCTCTCATAAACTAATTACAATTTATTCCTCATCGTATTACGAGTCTCGTGTTGTAGTAAATTCCACTACATTAAGCACTGGAAAAACTGTCAGATAGAAATGCTTACACATCTTTTTACGGGTTGAAATTAATATATGTATTTATAATAAATGATATAAGTATCAAATTCTTATACAAACAATGATGAATGAAAATAAATATAAGTAACTATAAATTTAATAATATGTTGATCTGTTCATCTGGATGGGGCATGAAACATAAACTGGAAGTAAGAATTTAATAAAATACCTGTAGATTTATTAAATGTAATGCATTTAATGAATTATTATTACTACAATATAAAACCTACACATAGTGTATATAACAAATAGAATCCATTAATTTCGAGACTTATCCAATGATAACTTAAATTGAATAAGGACGAGTAAGTAAATCGTAATCGTCGCTATTGACTATAAAAATTTGAAGAAAAAGAATTAATTTTATTACCCGCAGAAGCAAAAAAACCAAACTTACCGAAGTTAATAGTTTGCGATTTACGTTGACATATCCCTTGAGGCTTACAATCGCCGGGTTTAGTTCAATAGCCACAATGAATAAATCAATTTCATTCTTTGCTTCTTTGTCCGCGTGATGCAGGTCAATGCATAGTAAAGTGTTCTGTACGCCTTTCGCAACGCCAAGCGTGGCATTATGTGAACAGTCGCAAAATATAAATAAAAGAGTTGAGCAGTAAACGGCGTCCACAATTAGCCCAATCTCCTTGTAGGACACACGATAGCCCTCGGTATGGTCCACGATCTCTGCGATTGCTCCATAAACTGCGATGGCAATGTTCACAAATCTGTGATCAGCAAAATTATCCAGTTAAAAACAAACCTTGATCAGTATACGCACTCACATGAATATGCAGTAAGTTGAGTAAGTTCTGGCGTAGGCGTTGCCAAGCGATTGAAGCAACTCACTTAAATTCAACCACAAAAAGCGGTACTTGGAAACGACTGAAGCAGTGCATTCCTTGTATACTTCCTATTCATAAAAATTGGCAGTTAAAAAAAAATATAGGAGAAATAATGACCAGAACATGCAAGATCCTTCGATGCACTTACCTTACGAAAACATGCTGCCAATGAATAAGAAGCTGCTTTTATAGCCCTTGAGTTTATGTACCACAAAGCACAATTCATATTTATCATCATAATAATGTGATAGTACGCCAGTGTATGCCACAGAGGATATCCTGCGAACCAATAATACAGTTAATTAGAACCCTTTCGTATTCACTCTAACCTAATCACCATCTAACAGAAAAGACAAAGACAATAAAAACAACACAGCGCACAGAAGACAGCCAATGGATATGATCACGATTAGTATTTTTAGCCGTGGAAATTGTAGCGATGTCCCTGTAACTCTGTAAAATCGGAGCTAGAAAGTACAATTCCTTATTCAAACTTTTAACACTTTATCGTTCAGTATTTCCTACTTGAAACGCACCCCAAGATGTCTTATATTTGGCTACCTCTCCCGCCACACCCCATCCGACAAAAGGAATCCAAAAGTGTGGTACTAAGTAGATTACAAATATAACAGCATAGATGTATTCGTCAAATTGCTTTGTTGTATGCAGTATATGGAGCCTTTCGCGGCCAACAATGACTACAACGATGGTCATGATACACCAGAAAACAATGGCGTATATTGTTGCAATTGATTTCCAAGAAAATGTTATGCGTCCTGGAGAGGATCTCAATATCGGCATAACCGCCAGAACCCGAAAGAGAATCAGCAACAATTTGTGATCTCTGTAGAACTAAAATAAGTAAAAAATGAAAAGGGAGGAACAGTTCTTTTTATCTTCCTTGAAAATTACATACTAGTGTTTAGGTTATGAAATATAATAATAAATGAAACAAAAATGCATCAAATCGAAATCGATTAAAAAGCACCTTCAATTCTTATACAAAATCGAAGGCAAGCATATTACTCGTACATGAAACGTACCTGATCGTGTTCTTCGACTGTATCGCCATCGCTGGATTTCAGTTTTGAGCGTAAAATTCGATTGTACTCTTTTTCCTGTGAGTTGATATCGAGAACTTTAAATTTATTTTCATTTATTTCCCCTTTCCTAATAAAACTATTAAGTTCACTTTTCAATAAAGTGTGATCGATTGCTCTTTCAAATTCAAGATCGTCTATTTGGAACATTTTGACGTTTGGATTACTTCTAACAGTGCAGATCGAACTGAAGTAGCTTTTATAGACCTGCTTTCCAGGCGATTTGCTGTTGCCCATCCAATATTTTATTTATCTGTCTGTAATGCAAGGTTATGGGTAAAAGAACCTTCATAATTTTGTCTGCAAAACTTTTTATAAAAACCAATATTAACTAACTGCATACATTAAGAAGCACGAGTTCTGTATTCAGTTCTCAAGTGAAGTATTCGTAGAGGTAGAAAGCTCTTCACGCTTTACCCCGCTAATAAGAAGACAACAAAACTGTAATAACATTACTACAACTATGCTTTCTAAAAGTATACTTGACTCTTAAAAACTGTATTAGCGATTACAGGACCATTTGTTTGTTCCGGGGGTAAAGCATTCATGTCAGCACAGTCGTCATCAGTACGCAATATGAATTAATAGTGAGTAGACGTAATGTTTGTACGAAACGTTGCCATAGAAATAAAATATTGGATTTTATGGAATTCTTAAGATGTCCGCGAATGCTATTAAAATTTTAGTTCTTGCATTTGCAATGTGCTTCTCTGAGGTAAACGTCAGTTCACATTCAATCACATACAATTATGTTGTAACCAAATAAAGATAAAAACCATTTATACTTATGTATAGCGATAATTTTGAGAGAAATGCGGGAAGGAGAATTCTTTTAGAAGCTCCATTTTTTAAATCATTCGTCTTATTTATCGCTTCTATTATAATTAAAACGATTCTAAAGTTGCCGTTTAGCCTGAACACTATAGTCCATCACTGATAACCAAAAATTCGAGGGAGTAACAATTTTTCCCACTTTTCCCCTAGGACATTCCAGCCTTCAGAATAATTTCCGAACAAATAATATGTCCGTCAGAGGACAGCCATTTCGGAGACATCAACCCAGCTGGAATTACTGTCAGGTAATTTATTTATTCTTTGATTGCAATTTATATTTTACTATATTTATTTAACTGTAGTTTTATTGAAACATTAGTGAAGTTGTGGATATACAATATATAAACGATGTATTTACTAAGGTTTCAATAATCGAGAATTTATTTTCTGGGTGGTCGGAAGCAGGCTCTTTCTGAAAGTTTTGTAGAATTAAACCTTTGATAGCTTAGTGTCCATTCATTTCAATATTGTTGCTAAATTTAAAAGTTACAAATTATATCAATGTACATCACATTCCTATATGTATGTATGTATTTCAATATTATTTAATTTCTATTTATTATTCATATTTTTAAGCTTTCAACCTTTGAATGGAATGAAATTAACCTATAAGTTCCGAATATTTTTTAAAACTCTTCTACACTTAACACAACGAGAGACTCTCCTAGTATGGAAATCTGTACGAGCTCTCGAAAATCGAATCAATTCGAAGGATAGCCTAAAAATATCCGATCACAACGTGTTCTTCGTTGATAAGTCAGAGGTACAATATTTAAGACAGCATCTGTCATTACTACTTAAAGTTTAAAGTTTTTGTTATTCAAATTATAACTGTTTTTAAATTATAATCATATGATGAACTACCTTGCAGATTGTCCCTGAAATTAGCTACATCTTCCATGTCATAGGAATAACAGATGCCGGAGTTTCCAGCAAAGAGAAAGTTTTCTATTTTAATTATTCAAATGGAGGCTTGGAAAGTGAAAACGTAAGTCTTTAACAGCACATGATTTAATTGTGAAGGGTACAGATTCAATATATTTTTCAGGCTTCCCAAGGGAACTTATTGCTCATCGGATCGGAAGTTGCTATTGCAGGCACACCATATATCTTACATGCCAAAGTTTCGTTCTGCAAACCGAAATTCGATTACTACGTAAGTCATAGAAACTTTTATAATATAGTAATAGTTTTCAATTAAACACTATTTTAATTAACCCGTTTTCAGCTTCGTTGGAAAATTTTTAACTTGGATGAAGAGTTTCAAGAACTTTTGTCCGTAAATAGTAAAAATCTAAAAATACCGTCGAATACACTTCAAGCTGGAACAATATATAAAATAGAAGCTAATGTTTTAGAATCGAATACCTCCAAGCTATTAGTTGAGGTGACTGATTATTTACACTTACAATATGTTTGTTAAAAATCTACCCTATTAAATGATTAAATCTTACGTGAATACTACTAAAAGCTCTCTCTCTCTCTCTCTCTCTCTCTCTCTCTCTCTCTCTCTCTCTCTCTCTCTCTCTCTCTCTCTCTCTCTCTCTCTGATAAAATCATCTTAGGAATCAATTGAAGTTATGGTCTTGAAAAGAGGATTTGAAGCTTATATTATCCCGACATCTACAAGAGTTGGAATAAATAAGCCTGCCACCTTTCAGTTGTTTATCCGGGATTATGATAACATCTTCGATAATATACAGGTACATGTGTAAGACATCAATCTTTCCGGGGGAGTTCGAGAGTCACCTAACGCTATCATTACAGGTATTCTGGGAATATACATCCCTGAGTTATGTAAGTCAGTACAACGTTGGAGTTCCATTGAGTAAAACAAAGTTTGAAATCATATTTCGCGAACAAGGAAGGTAATAACGTAATGACTCACATCCAAGGAATTTTTCTTTTTCAAATCCTATATAATGTACTCACACATAATATACATATACATATGAAATATGTAAATTTAGTTTAATTCATAATTATTGTATTTCATAATTAAATATTTCTATTTTAGATATAAAGTTACAGCTACTCTCAAGCTTAATGAAATTGAAAAGAAAGCTATGGCCGACGTGGAAATAGATTCGAATATATTTTCAAGTTACGATTTCGAAGAAATCCCCGATATCGACAATATCGGTGCCAAGCGAGATCTCAAATTCCCAGTCCTTGTTGTTGATTTAATTTCAAACTGCAAAACTGGTTGGTCTAGTGCCCAAGAAGATGGTTTCGTATACATAAATCAGGACGAATTGGTAAATGTGACATACATAATGACTCGAGACTTATATAAACTGTAGCTTCTTAAAATCTATGATTCCATCTATTGTAACTTAACGCGATCAATCTATTGTAAATAATATATGAGTTTATAATGAAAGAACTATTTTAAAGGGTGCACAAATATTTGGGCAAACGGAAATTAAAGATCTAGAAGGAATGTATTTATCGGAAATAGCCGATTATGAAAACTCTACTACGAATCGCGAGAT
This sequence comes from Myopa tessellatipennis, assembly GCA_943737955.2. Classification (NCBI taxonomy): domain Eukaryota; kingdom Metazoa; phylum Arthropoda; class Insecta; order Diptera; family Conopidae; genus Myopa; species Myopa tessellatipennis. The sequence continues at coordinate 50,367,443 of OX031314.1, read as the reverse complement.
GGTCCTTTTTATTCCATCAGATAAAACGATGAAAGTTCCATGGCCTGGTTTTCAAGGAGATGCAAGCTACAAATTTCGCTTAGATACTGTATGTCCCAAACCATACCTGCCTCATATTAGCGACAACACAGCGACTGTTATCATTAGTTATTTCGAATTCGTTACTCATACGAATTCACCCCCAGAGGGTGGAAAATTAGAGGTACAAATATTACAAAATAAAAGAGATTTTCAGATAACCAATATTTGATTTCCTTGTGAAAATACATAAACTCATCTACCATATACACAGTGGCGTAGCTACTAAAGTGCTAACCAGTCTAAATAGGGCCTTGCATTTTTTTGCACTAGGGCCTTTGGATAACTAGCTACGCCGCTCCATACATATACATACTTATATTTTATTGTAACAATAATTATATTAGTAGCCATAAATACATTCATTTTCCCTTATTTTCTTCTTCAGGTATATCCCGGAAATGGTACCGCTTTAAAGACGATTTTCCGACTCTCCACTGAATCAGGAAAGGACATATTTCTTGACACTCCGTTGACCTATGAGTTCTGTGCCACTTTTGAGAACCAGCATATTTGTTTTAACAAATTCTGTGACTACAAAGCGTTTGAAACCAAACTGCCTTACACATGTATGTATATACATACACAGATCCATACTAAGTTCATAACTACACATACATATGTACATATTAATAATTGGAAACCTTGATTAAACGTACTATATCCATTATTATACCCTACACTCGAAAGTCAAAGGGTATATTAAGTTTGTTCTTTCGTTTGTAACCCACAGAAATAAATATAGAGAATTGAATATAATCTTGATCAGCGTCACTGGAATTGATCAGTACTGATCATCCGTCAGTCTGATCAATAATCTAATATAATCTATGATCTATATTATATACTTATTCAAAGATATTTGTGGTCAACACACTTTTCCATACACCATACAAATTATGAGGGTGTAGGGTATTTTAACTTCGGCCAGGCCGAATACAGCATGCTTTCTGGTTACAGAATTTACTCTCGGTCATAACTTACGACAGTGGATTTCCATTTTCCTTTAATAATATTTATTTTTTTACAGCTGAACCGATTCAATTATCGGTCATAATATGCGATATACGAAAAGCATGCAGCACCTTCAATGGTCCCAATATATCAACCAATTATTTGGCTATGACTAAAACTGAGTTAACTGATCAGATTAAGGAAATAAAAGAAGCTTTTAAAAGGACGGATTTCGTAGAGGCAAACAACTTAATGCTAATGACAGCCGTGACTTACAAGGTTAAATTAACAGTAAATAAATATTTAAATTGTATTGAAATGAGGAAGTGAAAGAAGAAAGAATTGTTGTTATAATTATACATAATTTTGATTATCTACATACTTGCAATTTTATTTTCCAGAACGGCAATTTAAAACTACTGGATCAATTTAGATATTTCGCAGAACAGTTGATAGAGAAAGAGATAAATAAAATGCTTGAACAATCAGTTGAAAAGTTTTATTTATCACATGAGAAAATCCTACAATTTGTCACTCTGGCAAAAAGGAATTTAGAAGTATTATCAATCAATAAGGCAAGTATTTTCCTAAAGCTTTTGGAGATTATGGAGCAAATCGATTCTGAACAAGCTGACAAGTTAGTCAACCCAAGTGAAATGCCGGGATATATGAATACTAGCCTTGAATTTCAAGAACGATTTCAACGAGAAGCATCAGGTCAAGGAGTTTGGCCAAGACCACGTCGGGCCATAAATGCAGAATATTTTCGAACGAATTTACTACTACTTGAAAGCATATACAAATTAAACGCCGAGAATTCTTCTACAGAAAAATACGACATCGCCACTAAAATCACGTTATTGGCGAACAAAATGTGTATCAGCGAATCAATAACTAAAGAGCAAATCTGTAAGTTTTTTTCAATTTACACCACAACTCATATAATTAATTAATATCAAATATTTGATAAATTACTCTGATGCTTTATGTATATACTACCTATGATAGAAATAAGTACATAATTTAAACCAATCGAAATAATGGACTCAAAATGGATGGCAACTGACATTATGTATTATCACAAAAGAATTCTTAGTGTACTTTTTTTTGCAGATTCTCATATCGCATCAATTACAGTTCAAAAATTAACTGGGAGCTACATATTAAAAAAAGATTTCGAAATTCCAAATTATGATGGAACACAATGGGGTTATTTTAAAATAAACATAGCTGAGCTTCAATCACGCGTGGACAAATATTGTGTAGCTCTTGTTCAGTATTCAGGAAATTACAACATTTTTGATCAAACACCGTCGATTTACATTGATGTCATAGACTTGCACACACACAAACCATTTCGCAGGAGCTCTTCTCATAGTTTGTCGATATCTAAAAGCAATAATAGCTTTATTACGTTAACAATTAATAAAAACAGAAAAGATCAGAATACGGTAAAGTATTATTCTCTTTTTAACCAATTAAAAGTATATTTGCATATATTATACAATAATTGCATTGCAGTAATTAAGGATAAAGTGATAAAAAATAACTTAACATAAGTTCTAAATTATATGAAATTATATATGTAATAATACATACATACATAACCAGAAATAGTGCTATCTTCGAAGCTTAAATACCCTGCATGGGAAAGTGGCATCCATCCTTGATTGAGAATGATTGAAAATATATTAAATTTGTCGAAAAATCTACATGAAAATCTTCTATTTACATATATCTTCACATATGTACATATTATATTAGTATGTACGAGTATGAAATGTGATAAAATATTTCTAAACTTTTAAGATCCCGTGTTATAGAAGTAAATTTATAGAAATTTATTCGATTTGTTGATAAACGTCTAACTAACATAACTTAACACAACCAAAACTTTATTCAATAGTTTGAGGGTCAGTTCCTTAACTTAATTTCTCAATACCAAACACTAACAAATTTTATATAATATAAACAACAACAAATATTGTTTTTAATTTAAAATTATATAATTTCAGTGCTTCCTGAAAATTAAGGATAACTGGACATCCAAAGTGTGCCCAGTTAAACGAATTTCAACTAAAACCGTAACCTGTGAATGTTCTCAGTTTGGTCACATAAGGTAATGTTATTTTCGCACATGTACATGTATTGTACATCTGGTCGAGTGTATGTGTCCAATGAAAACAAGCAACACTGAAACAACACCAGAAACTAAACGAAACGTTTTTCGAAAAACATTAAAATTTAATATTCTACTAAATATTTATTTTCGTCACTTTTATTGACTACTGTTATTATTTTTCCGATTTTCCTGGATCACATAAACAAATATATACTATTTATAATAATATGCTAGACTTTAAAAAGAATTTTAAAATATATTTCATTAGATTAGGAATATTTGAGTGGTTTCATGGTACTTCATGGATAGTGCCGACACAAATCGAGAGCACATCAAGTTTTCCCACTGATAACCAAACACAAAGAATCCAGGGATCCCCAACTGACAGGTTTCATATTAGCTCAACAACACCGTTTATTAGAACTTCAGTGACTATCGCCAATCATTACGTCGAGGTATACACTGAAGGGCACACTGAACTAAAATCCACAACAGTTGGTCGATATGAAGGAGTAAATTCCGAAAATGTTCGAAGAGGTAGAAATAGTTCTTTAATTGTTTAAATTGTTATTCATAAAAGTAGAAGCAGTAGAGTGGACTTGATAGAAGCTTATTTCTTCTATTTAATTACCAGGTCGAGCAGATATTCTCATACATTCTATTTTATACATTTAATAGCTTCACTATTGGCGTATATGTTACCACTCCTGTTCATTATTCTGACAATACTTTTGGGATTTTTTGCTCTTATATACTATCGTAGTCGAAAAAGTCAGAAGAAACCATTGGAGTTCGATCACAATTGGGTACGTGCGTTGGTAATGAAGTCATTTATTTTGTTTTTTTGTCATAAATGAAGAACAAAATACAAAACATATTTTAATTTAATTTACAGGGAATGGAATTTCGACAACGTATTCCTGGAATAAAATATGCAACCTTGCACGATGAACACATAATTACTGGCCATTTTGATACTGTAAAAATGTACAAATAAATTGAATCAACCAATGTACGTAGATTTCAATCAATGATTTAATTTGAATGATTTTAAATTTAATCATTCAAATAAAATTTAATCAAGAATTCAATTGAAATTCGGGTGATCTTATAACAAAAACTAGTAATAGTTTTAACTTCGGCCTGGCCGAAGCTCATATATACCCTACATCCGTAGGATAATTTAGAGTTGAATTCAGTGAACGGAGCACGTCCAGTTTATGCGGTTTGATACACTAAATATGGGAATAGAATTTCAACTTTATATCTGGACTACTAGCTGAGAAATTCAGTTCTTAAATCGGATGCATTAAAATTATTTAAAAAGTAGGCGTCTCCATTTCGATATCAAGGAACACTATACCGTCTATTCATGAGAGCATGAATAAATTCATATTCTCTAAAAAAAGTGGGCGTGGTACTGATTACAGAAATTCATAAGAGTTTCCCATTCATAACTTTCACCACATAAAGCGAAAAGAAGAGAAGGTACAGAATAGAGAAAAGGCGGGAAATTGTAAAGGGTAACCGACTTCCAAAACATGATCGCCTGGTAGGATGAAGGCGATAATGTATTGGAGTATTGGGTAAAATGAGCTGGTAGACGAAGAAAACGGGTCAAGTGGAGGGCAAATCTCCGGAAGTCAAACAAAGGTCATTCAGACTTAGGGTCGTTTCGGGGAAGGAACGAAAGGGTGTAAGATTTTGGCGTCGGAACAGGAATAAATAGTTACCGGTTATAAAATCAAGGTCAAACCGAACATAATGGGTGGCACTAAACAGCTTAGAAGAAAAGAAAATTCAGTTGTGTAGTGGTTTTCGAAACAATCGGTCGTGCCGCGCTGATGATAGATCTGGTCATTGCATAGATATCGTTTGTACATTTGGAAGTTAATTTAAAAAAAAAAAAAATTAAGTAAGATTTTAAAGGTTCAAAAAAAAAAAAAAAAAAACGCTCATCAGGAGCATTGGAAATCTTTGAGTTATCATCAAATCGACGAAAAAGGAAATTAAAGGTATGAAATCTTAAGATTTTTTTGTGGTATTATGGCCGTAATATGTGGCTGACTGGTGACGCCTTTTATTTAGGAACCGTTCTAAATACACCACAGGCGGCACGACGATAAGTTTATATAGCCGAAACCAAATTCGAATTTACGCTAACATCAAGTAACAACTGTAAAAAAGAAAATACAAAGCCGGTTTGCCCGAGGCGGCAGAGCATAATAAGATCATCGAATTCCAGGGAATCTCGCCGGGAGCATAAGGCGCTATACGAGACCCAAAAACCCAAAAGTCGTAGAAAACATCACCTCGATTACTACGCATCTGACGAGTTAAAATTATGTATTTTAAAGGAGTTATATCCCGTAATTTCAATCATTGCAATAATCAATAGGAATTAAATTAGGAAATTATTATTTAGGTTATAATTATTGATGTTATTACGTTGACTTAGACTTTGCGCAATCTGAGACCAACTACCCGACGAAATTTTTGAACTCGCTTGATATACCAGGAACTTCGCCGCATAATTTACAGCTGAAGGTGGGATCGATCATAATCATGTTGCGGAATCTCAATCCTCCAAAATTGTGCAACGGTACGCGGTTGTCCGTCAAAAAGCTAATGAACAATGTGATTCAGGCGACAATCATCAAGGGCAAATTCAAAGGAGAGGAAGTCCTTATCCCACGAATTTCCAATATTCCAACTGACCTCCCATTCCAATTCAAGTGGATTCAGTTCCCCGTTCGATTGGCATTTGCGATGAGAATCAATAAATCGCAAGGCCAATCACTAGAAGTCTGTGGGATTAATCTCGAATTTTCCTGTTTTTCGCACGGTCAGCTGTACGTTGCATGTTCGCGTGTTGGGAAACCGTCTTCGTTATTTCTTTTTGCGCCGAAAAACAAATCGGAAAACATTGTTCATCAAATCGCTCTCTACTGATTCCATTCAAATAAATTACATTAAAAATTTAAATATTTGTGTTGTATTATTACTCTAAAGTTTGTCTGAAGGCTTAAAATTGGGGCAAGGCGAAGTTCGCCGGGTCCGCTAGTATTTGTATAATTTGTCATAAAATAATAAGTTTGTTGTACGTGCCAAGGGTCTGATTAAAAGCGGTCGGAAAAAAAATAGGAAGGAGCGTGTATGGAAAACGTTCCAATAAAACCAAATATCCGAAAGAGCTCTGTTAGGTATTTGTGAGTGTCGTGGGATCCGTAAATTATAAATGTTGTAAGTTTAAAAACCGTTGGTATAATCAGTTGAATGTTCGCTTAAATGTCTGTTAAATATAAGTAAATATAATTATTCAACATGGAAACCTAAAATTTGAGTTTGTGGGTTTGGGAAGAAGGGGAGATGGTGGTGAGGAAAGCGGCAGAACATGGGTAATATGAAGTAGAAAGAATAAGATTTTTTTTATTGTTATCTCCTCGCCTCGGTGAATGGGTTAAGGAACACGCCCGGAACGAGAATGAGCTAGTCAGGGAATTTCGGCTTGAGGACAGAACAGCAGAGGTCAAGGTAACAATAAGCTTTGTTGCGTCTAGCTTAGCTTATTCCCTAAAAGAAAAATTGAGATTACCTTATTGTAAGTAGTTGAAACCGAAACAAATAAATAAAAATTGCCATCTTTAGTTTCTGTTTGCAAACCACGAAATACTTACCATACTCTGTAACAGCTGTCAGTGAGTCAACGGCAACCTTCATTCTACGCTCATTCGTATGGTGAGAGAGGATAGCAGTTTCCGTTGTAAGGGAATTGCCAATCGCAAGTATCAGAACAACAAATATAAGGGTTATTTATGAATGAGGCGGAAACTTTATAGTGAGGAATAAGAGAAACGGAAAAATTAAAAGCAAAGACAGCGAGCAGCTGCGAAACATGATCTCCTGGTAGGGTGGCGGGATAAAGCTAGATGTTTGAGAAAATGTCTGTCTGAACCGGAAATTTTTTGTGATAGGATTTAAAATGCATGTATATTCGCTTAGCAACAACGGAAGATAGGTAGGAAGAATTTCTTTTGGACACCTGATATTTGGTATATATGTATATGTATATATATATATACAGGGAAAAGTTCCGCAAAGGCAATAGACAGTTTAGGAGGTATGCGATTTTGCTGGGTGGTCAGGTTAGGAACGAATGGAAAGGTACGGAGGTTACGCGGAATAGACGAAAGGCTGGATGTGGGATTGGCGAGTAGACCGTGAAACCAAAAAGATCGTGCGGTCCGAAACAAAATAAATTTACGCAAAAATTTAAGTCGTTTTTTTTTTAAATCATCGTCAAAAAGTAAAACCCATTAAAATTAAGGATACCAAATAAAGAGAAATACAAATCATAGAATTAAGTTTCGACGGTGCAACGAAAAACTCCAAAGAGTCAACCGGGCGACCCAAGTGAACCGGCGCCGGAACCAGGATCGCTCTAAAAACCAAGTGCGAAGGGCAGAAATCAGCCAACAGAAGTTCAAACCGTACGAAAAGTCGCAGCCAACAATGTCCAGGAGTGGAAACTGAAGAACATCCGGGAGCAACAGATTAGTATACCCATACATACGTATATATATATATTTAGACAGAAATACGCACATGAAATGCGTTTAAAAAAATTTTGCTCTTAATATTAATAGGAGTTTATTAGTATGTCGTCACCGCATTAACGTACTCAATAAGGAATAAAGTACATTAAATTAAAAACTGTTTTTGGGTCAAACTCAAAATTCTAATTCTAGTCTAATACAAAAAGAAAAAAAAAAGGAAAAAGGAAAAGAAATTATATATACAAAAAAAAAAAATATTTTTACATATATTATATACATACACTAGCGTCGGCAGACGAACAAGAACAAAAAAAAAATTTAAACATCGATTTTTACATACATACCTATATAATTTTTCTTCTGCCACTATATAAAGTCATGCATTACTGTTATTTTTCTTTAAAACTTAATTATTTATTTTAATTTTTATGAGAATTATTTTTGATTTATTCACTCGTGTAATTAGAATTATTTAATTTAATTCAATTACTTCATTTTAATTTAAGTTAGTTTGATTCCAAGTGTCATTTATTATTTCGTTCCATATGTATTAATATTGTTTTTTACTATTTTATACTATTAAGTAGTCTGTTTGGTGTGTGTAAAAGCGCAGCAGCAAGTAGTCGTACTCCACTAGGGAGTATAAGAAAAAGAAAAAAAAAAAAAGAGGGGGGGGTGCCATAGAGACCGCCCGTCATACAATCTCACAGTCCTGTAGGGAGCTCCTTAGGGATAGTGGGGAACCTGTGGAGAGAAGGTTGGATAGGTCAGTTTGTTCATAAAAAGAAAATATTCAGGAAGATTACCTTCGACTCTGCGACGCTTAGTAATTTAAAGGAAGAAGAAGAGAAATTGTGTTTAACATAAGAAATATACGTTTACTAAATGTGAATGCGATTACAGCATACGTAGCCGTAAGAAAATACGTTTTGTTAGTGGAATTTTTGAAATATAGAGAGAAAAAGAAAAAAAAATTTGAGATGACGTGCTAAAGTGTTTTTGAGGGGTTTGGTGGGCAAATAAAGGAGAAATTTAATGCGATGTAGAGCGGGGAAGAGAGAGAGAAAGACAGCTTCCGGGAACGGAAGTTATTGTGACGGCCGAGACCTGATCTGACAGGGTTGAGAACAGCGCCCTGACCGGAGCTAGCAAGGGTAAGTCAGATCAGGTAAAAGAACAAACCGGCAAGTTAACAGCTTTAACTTCTAAACCCAACTAAATCCGTTTTAAATAAACACGCTATAAAATATAACGCTTTTTTCACTACGCATAGTGTTCTTGAGAATTCATTTTAAATAAGTATTTTCTTTGTAGTTACCCTATGGCTCTGTTCCAAATGTAAATAAAATGACAACTCAAAGTTCATTTCCCAGAATGTTCCTAAAAGACATGTGGGTTATTCATAACAGAACGGAGAAATTTGTAGTTCTTAACTAAAAACAAATTCATAGTAATTTCACATATTTTCTTTATTATATAAGAGGTAATTATCAATTATAATTTGTCGTGCTGCAAGTATATAACTCTTATAAAGTTGTCCACCCGCTCTTAGTGCTCATTTATTGCGAAGTAATGAGTGTTTCCATACACATGTTCAACTTTAATTTTTAAATTGTTCAAATTTTTTTGTTGTCTTTTTGTTTCTAGCTTAACAAATACATAAAATGGAGGAATATGCAAGGGAACCTTGCCCATATAGAATAGTTGATGATTGTGGTGGAGCTTTTGCAATGGGCTGTATTGGAGGTGGTGTATTTCAAGCAATTAAAGGATTTCGAAATGCTCCATCGGGCTTCGGCCGCCGAATGGTATGTCATGCATTCCTAAGATGAACTTGAGACCATTAACAACGACGGCTTGGATCAGGGTTCTAGCCTTCGTTGTATGTATATAGCTGACCTTTTGTATGTATATAGCTGACAATCATTCTATATATTTAATTGCCAATGCTTAATTGCCAAATGCTATTTGTTGTAATTCATTTATTTAAGTTTTATAATTTCAGTTCGGAAGTGTATCTGCCATTAAAACTCGTTCTCCTGTTATTGCTGGAAACTTTGCTGTCTGGGGTGGTATGTTTAGTACGATAGATTGCACTTTGGTTCATTTTAGAAAAAAGGAAGATCCTTGGAATTCTATAATAAGTGGAGCTGCTACTGGTGGTATCTTGGCTGCGAGAAATGGTAAGTTAACATTTTAAGGATACCACCGCAAGTATACCAATATTATTAATTTGCAGGTGTACCGGCCATGGCAGGAAGTGCAATTATTGGCGGTGTTCTTCTAGCTCTTATTGAAGGTGTAGGAATCCTGTTTACACGGCTTTCTGCCGACCAGTTCCGAAATCCGGTGCCACCTACTGATGATCCTGCTGCCTTGGGCGACCCATCACAAGCTTTTAGTTTTGGGCAGACGAACCAGACTCAGGAGCAATATCAATAAATATAATAGAAATAAAATTGCGTCATTCATTGCTGGCATTAGAATCAATTTGACGGTTATAGGAAGACTATATGCGCTTTGTGAATATTTTTATTTTAATTACTGTTTATATTTATGTTTCCACATTAAGAATTATATTAGTGCACCAGGCTTCACAATTGTTGGCTTTACTTGCGAGCCTCGAACCAAGAAATTGTATGTCTATTTTGATCGACTGGTTTAGAAACCAATCCGAAATCTTAGTCCGACTAGAATCTTCTTTCAAAATTTAGAAAATTTGATGGACTCGGGTAACGTTCTTCTCGACGATCTATAAACGATTCCAATTATATATAAATCAAATAAAACTTATGTATTTACGAAGACTGAAGATTAAGTCTTATTTTATTAACATGTTAGAACTCTTACATCGGTTTGCATAGCTTCCAACCTAAACACGAACGTATTCTTTTTTTGTATAAACAATACGAGAATAAAGCCCTTAAAAGTATTTTACAAATTCATTTTATTTTAGACAATGATAAATCTAGGAATTTAAGTCCTTTTCGCAGGTTCGATAAGCTACACCAATTCCAAAACCAGAACCCACTAGTAATGGCCAAGCTCTTCTATTAAAGAACAATAGAGACATAACCGAGCCTAGAAGTAGTCCACCAGCTGGAATGAATTAAATATATACGCGTGTTATTCATTTGTTGTTTTACTATACATATGTATAAAATAAATACTCTTAGGCTTAATTAAAGGTACTGTGTATACATAGCGTTATTTTATATAAAACTGATCAGTACTCACAGTGGCGTAGCGTGAATTTCTGCCACCCGGAGCCGGTTAGAAATATTCCGCCCCTCGCACACACCACCTCGACCGGCCACGATAGCTCTGCCGCCCCTTCCGGCCAGGGCATTGGCCGCCCGTACCACCAACGCTACGCTACTGAGTACTCACACCCACTTTCTATACAAAATCTTTATCCTCATAGCCCATTAAAGGACTTATATCGGAGCATGAATATTTTTTTACATTACCTACCCCATCAAAGTATGGATACACAGAGAACTTATGCTTTATAAAACCAATAATAGGATTATTGTAAATCCTTAAATAGAGTCCAAATAAAAAGAAGTGCAAGTACATATGTATATGTACTTAATTTCAACCTTGAATTTGTCTTCTGAATCAATTGAATGAGCAGTGTTTACAAAGTTGTCGAATACAAAAGTGCTGATATTTATTTCAATTCTATACGAACTTATTCTTCAATTAGGATCACATCGATTCTTTATTGACGAACCCCTGAGCTTTATTATATAACCGAAAAATCCAATGAACTTACATGTCTTGACTATAGTGTCAGTCAAGCATCTGTCCACGCGTTTCCCGAATTCATCTTCTGATAAGGCTACCGATGACCTGGGTTTACTCATATTTTTTAATAACAAAATAATAACTTATCCAATCTTCCGTATAATTTCCAGGAATTGCAGATTCTGCATGGAGCATGTTCCATGCGTGGAATTGAAACACAGACCTGTGCGACCATATCCCAGTTCCATAGTTCCTCCATCGCTCACAATCAGTGTTGCCGATGACATATTCAGACTTTTTTCTATAAAGTGTGTATTACACGATGACTAATGATTGACGAAAACTTCAACTTATTTTATTATATTTTGAATACACGAAGACTCATCATTCATTTGATGAGTTACGATGAGATAATTGGAGCTTAAATAGAATTTAAATTAATATGAGCATATTTGTATTCGACAACTTTGTACACACTGGTATTAGACATGCGTACCATCGGTGGCTACACACTATGGTTTCTCATTCGGTTTCAAAAGTCGTAAACATGTGATGCCAATGTTTGTGTGAAAATTACTGAATATCCAAATGTTGGCCAGAGTGAGAAAAAATATGATTACGCGTTCAGCAAACTACTTTCGCACTTCTTTCGCTTCCTAACTGCTGACTTGAGCGAGTGAAAAGAAACTGAAAAACACACTTAATACCAGAGTGTAGACTTTTCTCTTTCTTCCTCATCTTTCTCTCCAAATAACTGGGTGAAACCGTTTCATAAGATAATGCGTCTTGCCAAACCTGTTCAATTGAATCAGAGCCCACAAATTTAATGTAGAAATTGTGTACATTAGTATATATACTTACATTTCACGGCATAGGTACATTACATGTAATTACACTTAAATACATGGCAAGTACATTTCAGGATATTCGCTCAGATTTAAGTTATTTAACTTATGGGTTTGACAATGGTTTTAATGTACACAAACATGTTACATCTGAAATATGTTACCACGTTGTACCTGATGCGCGACACGCCAGTTGACAAATCTACATCTGAAAAGTTGGAATCTGTATTAAATTACATATTGGATGGTATTATTATTATACAAAAACCAGCAAATGCTCTGAAGTGAAATATTTCAGTAAAGAAAGTTATCCTAAAGCATTCTCAAGCTGGTATGAATAACCTTTTACTTTGCTTAAATAACATCACAGTTTCGAACTGAGCATTCACTTGACATTTTGTATCTTATCTTCATTTATTAATTAATATAAGGATATAAGGAAATTTATCTCTTAATTAATACAAGGAAATTTTGCATATACAGAGTTTACCATTTTAATTTTACATATACCCAAACAACCAAACCAGGTATGTATATGAATCAAGAGTTCATCATACCCAGAGTTTCTTACATCTATTTTAAACATTTTCAATGATAATTCATTTTTCACAAGGTGTTGACAGCGTTGGTGCAATGAAGAAGAGTTATCTTCTGCGTAAACCCAGCTGATTGTTGTTGAATGACTTGGTAGCGGAAGGCCCTTGTGTGAGTATGAGTGGTAACACACGATAATTTATAACCGTGTTTAATTCTAGGCGTTAGAGAGAGGAGGTTAGATTGTGACTTGATGTGTACTGATAAGTCCAGGTCACATGTACTGTTGCCACTAATTCCCACGACCAAATCCCGCGCACAATTCACTTTTTCCCACGGCTGACACTTAAAGCCATGTTTTTTAATGATTTACACAGTCCTTCACCATACAACTGATGCTGTAAACATATAGAATGTAGCTCAGCGACAATAGTAGCTGCATCTTGTCAAAAATCTGTGCTGTTGAGACGCCGCAGAGAACAGCTGGTATAATTTTTACAAAATCAAATCCGCAAAATCCATTCTGAAAATAAAAACTAATATATAAATAAGGCTTAATTTAATATAATTAACATATAAAAACTCACACTACGATTTTGCCTCAAAATATTAACTCAAATGTCAAATACCATGTAAACAATCATAAAAAGAGGAAAACAAGAGCAGCGACAGCGACAAAATTGGAAAATTTTCCAAAATTGTCGCCGTCATTGGCAGAGGCAGCGGCTACCTTTCATTTTTTTCTCGTTTTCCATAAGAGCCTGTGTAATTTTGACAAGATACAGCTACTATTCTATCGCTACTACATTCTATCGCTGAGCTACATTCTATCTTTTTACAGCATGACACTTATCCAGGTTTTACCAGGTTCAACAAGTCGACCAAATACAAATCAAATAAATAATAAACCAAGTCAGGCAACTTATTTGACATAAGATGGACAATGAAGTTGGGTTCGAATTCAAGCTAAAAGCAATTTGCCTTGTTGTTTTCTGAAGAATCTGGATAGCAAAGACCTGTATAGATCATTAAAAAAACACAGCTAGAGCTGTTATGGACAAAAGTTTACCACTAGCACTAAAACTTAGCACCGAATTCCGATTTGTAGAATGCATGAAAAAATAACACGGTATTTCTATTTACATCATATTGAAAATTCCCATCGTGAGAATTTCAATCCAAATCTGGCAACTATGCACGGTTGCCGGTGCAATTTTACCACTCCAATCGTTCTTCTATTTCTGTTCCACATTATTTCTATCTTTGTTTCTCCTTCACAGAAAATTTCCAAGTGTCGGTGAAAAAAGTGCAATGTGGCAGTCTTAAATTTTATCAAAATTATTTAATAAGTTCTTTGGTTTTTAACAGAAAAGTTATTTGGAAACTTTAAAACATGAACCGGCCAAATAAAATTTTGAGCCGGAAAACTGCGGGTTACAGTAGCCTGATTACATTTGTTATACTCTTAATAGCATGGTTATCAGGATTTTCCTCGCGGTTGTTTGCGGTAATTCGCTTCGAGTCAATAATACATGAGTTTGATCCGTGGTTTAACTATAGAGCGACGGCGTACATGGTCGAACATGGGTTTTACAAGTTCCTAAATTGGTTTGATGAACGTGCCTGGTACCCACTGGGCCGCATTGTTGGTGGAACGGTTTATCCTGGCCTTATGATTACTTCAGGAGCCATACATTATATACTGCACGCTCTCAATATTCCTATACACATACGTGATATTTGTGTGTTCTTAGCTCCAGTTTTTAGTGGACTGACAGCTATATCAACGTATCTCCTTACTAAAGAGCTCTGGTCGCCGGGTGCTGGATTGTTTGCAGCAAGTTTTATTGCCATTGTGCCGGGATACATCAGTCGTTCAGTGGCTGGATCTTACGACAATGAAGGCATTGCTATATTTGCTTTGCAATTCACATACTATCTTTGGGTGAAATCAGTCAAAACTGGATCGGTGTTCTGGGCAACCATGACGGCACTTTCTTATTTTTATATGGTATCAGCATGGGGTGGCTACGTATTTATCATAAATTTAATACCATTGCATGTTTTTGTGTTACTGCTAATGGGACGTTATTCCCCACGTCTGTATACCAGCTATACAACATTTTACATACTCGGACTGCTCTTCTCTATGCAAATTCCGTTTGTCGGATTCCAACCTATTCGCACTAGCGAGCACATGGCCGCCTTGGGAGTATTTATCCTTATAATAGCTGTTGCTGTGTTAAAGCACATGCAAACCATTCTATCCAAAAATGAATTCAAGCAACTTTTCATCATTGGAGGCTTAATATCAGCTGTGGTTGTTTTCTTAGCTGTTGTTCTTTTAACTATGATGGGAGTTATTGCACCGTGGAGTGGACGCTTTTATTCCTTATGGGACACAGGATATGCCAAGATACATATACCAATTATAGCTTCTGTATCAGAACATCAGCCAACGACATGGTTTTCATTCTTTTTCGATCTACACATTTTGGTATGTGCCTTTCCGGTAGGAGTTTGGTATTGCATAAAGAAAATAAACGATGAGCGCGTGTTCGTGGTTCTGTATGCTATCAGTGCTGTGTACTTTGCTGGTGTAATGGTTCGTTTAATGTTAACGTTAACTCCTGTTGTATGCATGCTTGCTGGAATAGCGTTCTCCAGCTTACTTGAAGTGTTCTTAAAGGAAGAGAGTTCTGGAAGCTCGTCAACAACTACAATTAGTACAAGTTCTAACATGGATGAAAACGAAGATAACTCAGAGAAAAAAACCTTATATGACAAAGTATGTTAATAGTAAAGCAGAGGTGTTTAATTTATTTTAATTTTAATATAATTTTAAAGGCTGGAAAATTGAAGCATCGTCCGAAACATGAATCTTCTCACGACAATGGAAATGGAATTGGGTCGAATTTAAAGAGTATTGTAATATTAGCAATTTTAATGCTATTAATGATGTTTGCTGTTCACTGCACATGGGTTACGAGCAACGCTTATTCAAGTCCTTCCATTGTACTTGCTTTCCATAACAGTCAAGATGGGTAAGCGTTCATTTTACTTTTGTCTATTTATTAAATTAAATTATATTTTACTTTCCTTTAAGTGAAAAGTAATTATAACGATATAAGTATGCATACCTGTTTTTTATTATTACATATTATTAAATTATTATTATTACATCATTCTGCGTGCCATCACATAATCTCACATGCATACATACATATATTATACATATACAGGAATATACATTTGAAAAATAATTCTTGTTTTTTATATATAGGTCACGGAATATTTTAGACGACTTTCGGGAAGCTTACTTCTGGCTTTCACAAAATACACCTGATGACGCTCGCGTAATGTCTTGGTGGGATTATGGATATCAGATAGCTGGAATGGCAAACAGAACAACTCTTGTAGATAACAACACGTGGAACAATAGTCACATAGCATTAGTCGGCAAGGCAATGTCTTCTACCGAAGAGAAATCTTACGAAATCATGACATCTCTAGATGTAGACTATGTATTAGTTATTTTTGGAGGAGTTATAGGATATTCTGGTGATGACATTAATAAATTCCTGTGGATGGTTCGAATTGCAGAAGGAGAACATCCCAAGGATATAAGAGAAAGTGACTACTTCACTGATCGGGGAGAATTTCGTGTTGATGCAGAAGGCGCGCCAGCACTTCTCAATTGTTTAATGTATAAACTTAGTTATTATCGCTTCGGTGAACTGAAGTTAGATTATAGGTAAGTTTTAAAAAATGTGTACTTTTACCATTTCGTGTTACAACTGAATTAAACATATTTCAGGGGTCCCGCCGGTTTTGATAGAACTCGGAATGCAGTCATTGGTAACAAAGATTTCGACCTAACTTATTTAGAAGAAGCATATACCACGGAGCACTGGTTAGTGCGCATATATCGTGTCAAAAAACCACATGAATTCAACAGGCAATCATTAAAACCGGATCAAAGAACCATTAGTACTGCTAATTTTGTTTCTCGAAAGGTTTAAAAGAATAATTTTGAATTACACGAAGTAAATTATAATTTTCCTGCTTTCAGAACTCAAAACGCCGAAAGGGTTATATTAAGAATAGACCTTCCGTTGTAAAGGGAAAGCGAGCACGTAAATGAATCATGAGTTTGCTACATAAGAGCTGCACATCAACTGCTACTGTATTTAAAGTTTATGTAAATAAATTTTAAATAAAAAGACAATTTAGTCAATGTAGCAGATCATAGATATATTTTAATTTTTGGTATACAATCCTATAAATATTTTTGAGCAATGTATTCAAATGATCCATTTAATTATTAAAAATTTTTGATTTTTTTAGAAATATAGTTTTGTTTAAAACTGTGTATGTAGATATTGTATCAACATTTATTTTTAAATTAATTAAAAATATTTATTAAATTGATAATGATTGATTCAATTTCGAATTCAAAATTTTTTAAAATGTTTTATTTTGTTTTACAGAAATTTTTAAAAAAATTTTTAGCGGAAATATATTAAACACATTCTTTTATATGTATGATATATGCATACAAATATTCGTTAATTTAATGAAAAAAAAAAACGAACACAAACGTGGCGTTAGATTAGATAATTAACCGTATATAATGATTAGCACTCTATATCTTTAAATGTCGAGCTGAATATAAGAACGGGATTAGAATGTAATTTGATTAATGTATTGGAGGTTTAATAACGTTTTATAGAATTTGTATACATATATTATTTTAATTACACGTTTTCTATTGACACGCGGAACACTTTAACATGAGATGTGATTAATGCTTACAATACAGATTAGACAATTGACCTCAATAAATAAACAAAATTTTTGCATTTGCATTAGTTTATTGATCCTATAATGAAATCACGTAGTAAACACATTAATACATTACTGTACTGAACATGTTGGATAACACCTATGAATCTTATGCATTAAGTTAAAAGAGTATCATCCAATTCTTCGTCCTTTCCAGCGGGTTGAATTGCAGCTTTTCGTAAAACTTTCGTTACCACCTCACTTAATGAGTCCTTAGCACCTGCCTCCAACATTTGATATGTTTTTTGGTATGATTCCTCTCCATTACGCAACCGTAAAACTGAAATCAGGGCAATTTCGGAGTTTGACTTGACGTATCCATTCTTCTCTTTGGTGCCGTTAACTAACATTGGTACTATATACTTCATAACGTCTATTGACATTTTATCAGCAGGAACAACCTTTGCCAGATAATTGCAACACTTAGTAACAAGGTGTTTTATCTCATTGCTTGTGTGATTCATAGCACGGACAAATGAAACAATTAATGACTGTGGCGGGGAAATTTCAGACGTAAGACAATATTGTAGAATGTAAGTAGCTGCTCGTACTCCATTACTGGCTATAGGTATCTTATCAGATGAAATGCAAGCAACGGTTACTTTTAGTACTTTAGATTCATAGTTTGACTTATAGACTGTAGTTGGACACTCCTTCAGAGCAACAAATAAAGCTACAGTGCGACCATGCCTCAATATCCAATCGTCTGCCGTGTCTTCATTTAGAATATTATTTTTAAAGATTTCGTCTACTTGTTCGTTCGACAAATATTTAATCAACGCTCCTAAACACCCACCGACTGCACTGCGCGTAATGTCTTCATTATGGCTGAGCATAGATAACAGAGTTGTGTACACTTGTCTTTTTAACGCTTCCGACATTTTATCTCCAGCAGGTGTTATTATTCCACGAAGAGCTTGAAGCATTGTTTCGCGTACGGAGGAATCGTCGTTATTTTTGATGCCGTTATGCATCTCAGTAAAAAGCGGATCTGCTCGAGTGTGAATAACTACCAGTTCTGAGAGAGCTTGACCTGCCCTCATGCGCACTGTTCTATTTTGGTCGTGCAACGCTTTTAAGAATGTAGTTTGCAGCTGGGGCAAAAATTGTTTTAGCATAACACCGACTTTATGCAGCAAAATGGCTAATGTCTCCAACACAGATGCTTTTACTCCAGCATTGAATCGATCACCTAAAATACGAATCAGAGGTCCGGTGATATGTACAACAGATGGTTGCAAAGACTGTGCGTTTGTCAAAGATATTACTTCACCCAAACCTTGAGCGGCATTTTCTTTCTCCTCAGGAAGACCGTTTAAGATTGCTTCTCGAAAAACGGGTAAAAGTGGAGTAATGCCTTTGGGCAAGCAAAACCCAGGAAGTTCGGGTATTTTTAAGTCACTTGCAGCAAATCTTACCGCTTGTCTAACATCAGACACGTGTGCTATTTGTTGAGTAGAATCCAAAGCTTTTATGACAGCATTTAATCCATCCCATGCGCGTTGCAATATATCTCTATCCGAATCGGCCATAAGACGGAGAAGGCAACGTAACAATTGCGGAACATATTGAGAGTAATCTCCAGGCGAATGTGTACAGAAAGTCGATAGTAGACTTGCAGCGGATTTGCGTGTAGCCAAATTTTCAGATTTCGCAGAGGTCATTAATGTGTCCATAATAGTTCGAATTCCAACTTCATCACTTACAGATAATATTACAGTTTGGCAGTATTCAAGCTCTTGGATTTCCTTTGAAGTGCCTTGAGCGTCTGACAAGGCTTGAAGCAAAGCTGATAAAATTTTTGGTAAATATTTTGTAAGTGCTTCTCCAGCAACGGACACCAATATTGATAAGGCTTTAGTATTAACTGGATCTGCAGTCAGCTGTGGAACAAGATAAGGTAACACAACTCTTGATTTAATAGACATCACTTGACGTAAACCATCTAAAGTGTTTTCTGCAAGATCTGGATCGGGATCAGAAAGCCCTTCTAGCATTGAAGGTAAAATGTCATCAAGGGCTCGCGATCCCACAGTAGAATGAAGTGATTCGAATGTTTTTGCGGCTGCCTCTCTGACTTCCGGCAAAGGATCTGACAAAGCTTTTCGTACTGTCGGGACCAGACTATGAACAAAAGTAAGTACCATGTCTTTTGATGTAGATGCCATTATTTCTGAAAGGCCAATACATACGCCTTGTCGTTGATCAGCTTGTTCTGAGTTAAGGCCTCGCTCCAAAATAGGTATTATTTCAGGAAGAACTCGTTCCCCTAGCTTACGGACGAGATCACCTAGTGTACGTGCAGCAACCTGCCGCTTATCATAACTTGTACTAGCCAAACATCCGAGCAATAAACCAAATAATGTTGGTAGTATTTCTCTAAGCGTTCGAGGTGTATTGGTGACTACAACTTTCCAAACATGTAGAGCAGCTTGACGTACCATTAATGAGACATCACTACGTCCCATGTACAGCCCAGCTAGTACTCGATTTCGACGCTCTGCACCCAAAAACCGTATAATAGCTGTATGCGATTGTTCTGTTCCGAAATTATCGTCTTCACTAGCTGTTTCTGTCGTCATTTTACCAGAGACCCCAGATATTCTATATAACAAATCACCAAGAAGTTGCACTGAGCTGAAACGAATTCGCCAATTGTCATCAAACAGTCCTTTCTCCAGTTCCGGAAGTAGAAGCGCTACAGCTGTTTCCGCATATAAGTTGACGATTCTTTGACCTGCTTTCAGAGCCGTATCTCTCACGTACTCGTTTTCATCTGCCAACGCTTTTAAAATCGGATTAATTATTTGTCCAATGTAAGGTGTGAACTCCTGTGGGAAAGATCCAGGCATATAAATGAACATCATTATATACCCATCCTTAACATGGGGCGCAATATCATTCCTTTCTGCCGTTGAAATTATTTCCGGCATTAGCTTATGTAGCTTTTCGACTCCTAATCCACCCACAACTTCCGAGAGGCCTTGAGCGGCACCACTGCGGTCTACGCTGCTAGTTTCTGAAGTCAGCGTTTGCATTAGCCAAGGAAGCAGGTCCTCGAAGGACGATTCACCCATACCACGAACCATTGCTCCCAGTGCACGAGCCGATACAGCACGAACTTCTGGAACAGGATCCAGTAAAGACATTTTAAGTCCTGGTATAATGTTTGGTAAATATGGAGTAAGATCTTTTTGGTCTGTTAGTGAATACATATTCCCAATAATTTGAGCAGCCATTTTACGGGTTTCAGTTGACCGATCCATAAATGCTCTTTGCACAACTGGCATTATTAAAGCCAATGAAGGAGCATCAATAAAGTGCACAAATTTTGTCTGCAACAAGCTGTGTAAGCACACTGAGGTATTTTTGGAAGGATCTTCCAAAGCCTTTAACAGAATTGGAACAATCGCTTGAATTTCCGGATTTTTTATAACAGACCCAATCACCTTTAGCGCATCTGCACCAGCTTCCTGAACTTTTGTATGCGAATCCCCCAAAACTTCAATAAGTTTGGGTACAATACTGGGCAAACATGATGACAATTGTTTAGGAGCACAGAAAGCCATAGCTCCTAGAAGTTCTACAGAAGCAGTTTTAGTTCGCCAGGAATCTTCATCCAGAGCATCCAACAAAGAAGGGAGAACTAGCTTTACTCCATGCGCTGAAAGCTTCCCCATTACAACCTTCGCGGTATCATCTGCAGCCTGCCTTACATATTGTGATGAGTCACCAAAGCACTGGAGTAAATGAGGCAAGACGTGAACAATGTAAGGTTCAAATAACCGACCTAGAGTAGTGCATAACACCTCAAATGCGAAGAGAGCACCTTCTCGAGACTTGTAATTTTTCTTCTCTTGAATATAAAGGGTTAGTTTAGACATAATATCAAACAGCTTCAAGGATAAAATACCCAAACCCTTAACAATTCCTGCAATTCCATAGGCTGCTCCACGTCTCTCGCCATATTTATCTGACTTGACTAATAACTGAAGAAGTCGTTTAACCATTGCAGGGGCTTCATCCTTCACTGATGGCATAAGATGTGGTAAACAGTTTGCAACTGCCTCCTGAACTTGCTGAGATGGCGTTGACAATGCAGAAAGTAGTCTCCGGACAATTGGTTCAATTCGCTTATCATCTTTTTCTAAATGACGAGCCAGCGAACCCATTAGAATAACCACAGCTTGACGAATGTTGTCATAACTTTGAGACTTCGGTGCCTTATCCAAAAAATCTTCGAACACGGGTAACAAATTAACAATCGTTTCCTTTCCATGCAAATCGACGATAGTCAACGCTGCTGCCAGCATTTCTTTGTGAACAACTTCTTCGCGATCACCAAGTCCACGTGAAACCATAAATTGCATTACATCATTGACATTATCTACAGAAAAAAATTGAGCAATTTGACATATAGTAACAGCAACTCCTCTTCTCGGGCCCCATTGATCGATAGCAGGTTCTATTTCACGATCGAACTGATCTAGTTTAGGCGGTATCATAGTTAATTTTTCATTGTAGGTGTCCAGCAACTTATTTAAAACGGTACGTAGAAGTGTAGGATTTTCTCTAAGGATTGGAACTAACGATGCAGCTGCTGCCTTCTGAATGCATAATTCTGGGTGAATTATGTCATTAAGAATTTCATTTAAAATTGAGACTGGAAGCTCGAAATCGGTCAGTTCCCAGAGATCATTTGCAAGAACTCGATTTTCGGCTGATACATCAAACTTTGCGACCCATAATCGACGTATTATGCGATTGTGCAAGTCGATGTTAACTGTTTCCTCAGAAATAATTATATTTATCATTATTCGCAATGCACGCAAGGCGACATCTCGTATTGCTTCAAGCTTATTCTGCAAAGCAATCAAGAAAACTTCAATTTCTTCTTTTCCCGCTGTTGCACAGTAATCTTCTCCAGAACTTATTTTTGCTACTTCCAAAAGAGCTGTCACAGCATGTGTTTGAATTAGTCCACGATGATTTGTTATCATTAACAAAAGAAGTTTAAACATTTCAAGGCGTGGCATAAATTTTGGATGTCTATCATCTGATATTTCTCCTCGAATCGAGTTGCCTTTAATTAATGCATGATTTTCTATTACCTGAATACCCATTAGAACAAATTCTTCATTTTTTACTATACAACTGCTCGTTAGAGCACGTTTCAAAAATTCGTATGTATAAGAAAAAGCTGGTGCGCTAAGAAGCGAGCACTCGTCAATTGCATTCAATTTACTGTTATCATCTAACTGAGCAACTGTGGATTTATGCAGCATTAATAAAGTCTCGACGATACTTTCATTTAGTTCTTGTTTAGTCCATTCTTCTTTTAAGTCACAACGTGGCTTTACAAGTCGTATTATTAAAATCGCTAAACGTGTTCCCAGATCAGTTAGATTTTCCTTAAAACATGAGGTCCTTAAGAAGAAAAATAACTCAATTAGAGGAGCAGCAGCTAATGGTGATTGCATTACTCGAATTATTGAACCAAGCAGTTTTGAAAAATATAGCGAAACATGTACTGAACTGCCACTGCATGCCGCCTTAAGTAGTGAAATAAGCGAATCTAGCTTCTTGTTTAATTCACAAAGGCGACTTTTAATTAAACTTTCTTTTTCCGTTTGTGCTTTAATAGCTTCCTGTTGTTTAGGCGTTAACTGGGGAGGTCTCGCTTTACCTTCCTTGCGACGCTTTTCGTCCAATTCTCGGCGTAATTGCAGTTCCTCCAATTGTTCCTTGTAGCTGTAGACTTTATTCTCACGCTTTAAACCAGCAGTTGTGTAGATATCATCACTGTTTGGTATTACACTTTTATCATAGAGTTCACCATTTGGAGTAAGGTAGGTAAAATATTCTGTATCCGTAACACTACTCATATCCGGATCGTTTAGGTCTGATGTTACTCGTGCTATAAGAATTGGTAAGAAGGAATCTGGACTGAGTTTGGTAATTGTGGCCACTGCATTTGCATACATTTCATTTAGCTTATAATTCGAAATCAGCATTTGAGTTATTGATTTTAAATTTAAAGAAATGAATGATTTTGGGTCCAATCCAAATTGAAACTTAATAGTGTTTGTCCAGAGTTCAGGATCATTTGAAACAATAGCGGGATGATGACACGTTAATATAGATTGCAATGCCAGAATATGAGCATCCGCGCCAGACAGATCATCAAATTCACAAATTTTCTGTATAGCATCAACAAATACGTAAGACGGTGTGCTGTTGTCGTCTGACAAGTCGCTATCGTAATCGATTTTAGCAGAGCATATATGTTCCTCTAATTCGTTAATTAATTTTCTTGCAAAAGTAACACCATTTTCACTTTTAGTAATTTTTGGCAATAAATCCATTGAATAGTTTCGGACTTTACTTGAGTTGGATGTTATGCTATAAACAACAGCTTTCAAAATCACTTGAAGTGGTCCTTTCAATTTGTTAAAATGCTCTGTTAAGAGTCTCTCCGCCAGAAGTGTGATATAACACAATGTATCCACAGGAGCAGATAAAACAAACCGTTGCGAAAAAAATATTTGTTTGTTCAAGTCAAGTATATTATGCCAAAACGAATGTAGCGTTTCATCCACGTAGGAATTCTCTGTTTTAAGAATTATACAAGCCGCACAAACAGCTTCTGAAACAGTTTGAACTTGTGTTGGATTTTTAATAGCTCTTTCAATAGCATTTAAAAGTACTGGAGTGAAATTGATGTTCACATCAAATTTGGCATTATGCAATGCTGCTAAAAGCCACTGCAAGTAGCCAACACGAATAGATTGTGTAGTTGTTTTAAGTTCTAATCCATTTTTGAATATATCCGTAACTTTCTTTGGGAGCGTTCCAGTAAACTTCATTGACCACAAACTGAACATTTCTAAAGTATGACATATCACCTTTTCTTGTATTTCAGTTGCTAAAGCCTTTTCAAATAATTCCACGACAGTACTCATGATATTTTTTAGATTTTCTAACGGGATGGAGTTGTAACTTAAATTTCCGGCACCCTGAAAGATATGTACAAAAATACGTTAGCTAATGTATATAAATAATATTAAATTTAATGCAATGAATTTTAAATTTTAGGGGCATAAATATGTACGCGTATAGTAACACATATATATATGTATAAGTAAAATTTTTCTAAGAACTTAGATAATGTACACTTTTCGAAAAGTAAAATTTTTGATTTCTTTATATAAATTAAATTAAAATATTTTACCTGTAACAGATTAATGCGATATTCAGCTACAGTAATTTTTCCATCGGCTCCACCCAGTATATCAAAAATTCGTTTAAGCATATCTTTAATAGTTTCAGTTGTACAACATTTAACTGATAATTGTTTAAGTGACTCGACTGATTCTGACCTAGTTGTGTCATCTTTGGAATACAAATTCTGTATCAGTATTTTTCCTACATTACTGGCATATTCATCACACTTCAGACTTATCTCTTGGAAGATTATTCCAACACCTTGTAAAATAATTTCTGGACTGCGAAGCATTGCCCTCTGCAAAGCCGGATATATATTTTTTTCAAATTCTTCCTTCGTTACGGTTTTGAGAAACAACCGACAGGCTAGTATAGAATTGCAATGAGGTTTTATTTTCGTGGTAATGATGTCCTTTATAAAATGTTCGAGAACCTTAGAACGGTTCATATCGAACAGGTCAGTGTCCACATGGTGTAAATCTTTAAACCTCATCAAGAGTATCAAAAATACAATAAGTTTACTACTGGCTTCCTTTTCTATTAAATATTTTGAAGAAGCATCGAATATTTTTCGTTCGATCCACAAATCGAATAGAAGCTTTTCTGCCATTTCTGAAATACGTATGTTTGCAGAGGATAGTGTAGATTCGTAAATGGCTGCTTGGTACTCTATTAGCTTATTTATTTCAGCTTTGGACACATTTTCAACAGCACTGGCTTTTTTTAAAACAAAAACACTCCATCCCAAGGCAATGACTGCACCTTTCGCAGCTTTTTGTGCAGACAAGTTGGGTAGCTCTTTAAGAACAATTGCTTTAAAAACACTATTTAAATGTTCCACTGTAAGATGGGGGTGAACCTCCATTAGATCCACAATAAGATTTCGTACTAATAACTGAGAAGGTGGATCCCGGTATTTTATTAATGTGGTTCCTATTACTTTACATATACCTCTTATTATTGTTGAATTAATACCTTAGGAAACAGGGATTAGTTAGCATGTGTATAAATATACATAATACAATGATACAAATTTTATGCACATATGTACCTACCGGGATTTCGCAAAACGGCAGACACATTCTGAAAAAGCACACGTCTTTCTTCCAGGGGTGTGTTAAGAACACGATTTGGTAGATCTCGCAACGCCTTTGATAACTTAAAAACAGAATGTTAATTAAGAAATAATATTAATTTGCAAATAAACCTAACCTCAGCTTCTGCCATATTCGTGCAATTTCAAATCTGACGTGAACAAATATTTTCAACAAAGCAAGCTGGAACTGGAATGGGAGAGTTTTAAATGTTATTCTCACCAGGGATGTCAACTTAAAGTAGATTATCTACTGTAGCCACAGTATTTTTCTTAATATGCTACATGGACACATTGTTCTGAAATAGGAATTTCTTAAAGCGCTAATAAAAAAATCTGTTTAATTTAGATCTTCATCAGTTATAACAGTGAATATTTAAGAACGTATTGTTTTAGTACAAAAATTAATTCGCAATAAAAAATTAGGATCGTCAGAAATTAATTACTGTATGGTAACATCACTGATTCTCACATTAAAGGTCTTCATTAAAAATAAAACACAGTCCCACCCATCTTATATATTCAGGTGTTCTATTCGAATCAATTGCAGCGTTCCACATATGAATGACTTTATTATTTCCGCCAAATGTCCAGTTTAACTATTTAATAGACATCACAGGAAGCAAATTTACTTTTTGTACTAAAGAGGTTAAATGATTTTATATAAAACAGCAGCAAATATTTAAAAATTTTGTTTGTTTTCTTTCGTCTTTTTTTAAGTCTCTCTCTCACTGTTTAATTTTTTCAAGGTGCGTTATATTTTATTAATTTAGGTTTATTATTTTTTTAATATATAAATATTAATTTTTTAAAAATATAAAATTTGTTGAACATTTATTTTTGATTGATTTTTTAGGTCGACTTTAAAGGTAAATTTTTAATTTAACAATTTCATTAAATCGAATAATGCGATTGTAAAATTAATTTATTTCATTCTAATTATAATTAACTATTTTTTAATTATAAAAACTCAGAAATTTCAAAATTTCATCGTGTTCCGTAATTCGAATATTCCCTTTAAGTGTCAATCGGAAAAAGTGGCTGTCAAATTTTTTCATGATTGTAAAATGTTTTCTACTATTGTCACGCTTTTTTTGCCTAGCTTTTGTAAATAAATTTCAAACCAAATTTATTTTGTATTTGAATGAATTTTTATAGAAAGTAATAGTAAACAAATTTAAATGCAATAAGAACTTGTTAGCAGGGTGGAATCGCGGCGTTCGGTGAAATTTGTGCAACTGTCAAGCTCTGCAAACAAATTTTTTTTTATTTGATTACAAAATTTTCACTAGTTTGTAAAATATGGAAAAGTTTAAACACTCTACAAAATATAGCCAGCAGGATTTAAGACGTTTAATGCATGATCATAAGACCAAATCACAAAAACAAAAGGATTCACAAACACAAATATCATCACCTTTAGCAAAATATCCTTTTAAAATACAAATTTTATAAGTCAATGTTTTTTTGCGCATGCTTTTTCTTACATTGTCTATTACATATGATAATTTAGGAAGACTTCACTGCATTATTTGCAGAACAATTATTCGCACCGAGAGTGTTTGGAAGGTACATATAAATACTAAAGCACACAAACTTAACGTCGAATCTGCTAAAAAGCAGAAGGATGTTTTTCTTTCAAACCCTTTATGTAATATAAATGGCAATGAAAATCGAGCAACAATCAAGCAAAGCCCAAAAGTCTGCGCGGATGTTCCTGTTCCCAATGTATTACTTAACCAGTCAACAGCACCTGTAGCACCAATTACACCAGATGAGCCCATTCCAGAGGGGTTTTTCGATGATCCCGTAAAAGATGCTAAAGCTCGCAATACTGAATATAAAGATCCAAACGATGAGGAATGGGAACGATTTAAACGGGAAATTAAAGAACAGTCTTACTACTCGAATGCAATTATAGCCGGTGAACAAGATGAAGCAAATGTCGATCGTCAACTAGAGGAAATAGACGAACAAATGCAGAAATGGTCAAAAGTCATTCAATTAGAAAAGAATAAGGAGATAGTAAATAAACAAAAACAAAATAGGAAAGATGTTAAAAAGAGTGTAGAAGTTTTATCTAGTGATGAGAGTGATTCCTTTGACGAGTTTTCCGATTGGAGATCTAAACGAGTTTGTTAAATCATCTTTGATATCGCTATTAATAAAAATAAAAATATTTTTATATACCTTTTTTTTTGCAAAGACAATATGTAACTGTAACTCTCTCTAAATTTGAGGGGGAAAAATACACTAAAGCCAAATTGCTTTTTATAATTTTATTTAATTATAAATGTATCTAACTGATGTTGGTCAAACGACAAGATGTGGACTATTCTGTGGAAAAAATTAATTAATCCCACTCGGCAAGGTTTAAGCTATAAATTTAAGTATTAAATTTTAAATAAGTAATTTACTAAAATTAAAAAAATTATTAAATTTGACCCAAAATTTACCTAAACTTTCGGTAAGCCAAGTAAAATCAAAATTATTCTTTTAATAGTTATGCATAATTTATAAGGACGAAACACCGTACTGAGACTGAAAATGATAGATCTCTATTAAGGATATTAAAGACACAAGGTAGCACGTATGTACATTTTATAGAAGAATTCTAAGGATACCAGGATTCTAAGCAATATAAAAATGTATGCTCCTAAACTGACTATAAAAGAGATCAAGCTGAAAATACATTCCATCAGATCAGGCTCGATAAATAGTTCCAAACCCGAGACATTTCCACTGTGTAAACACGGACAGAGATATCGGCCAGAGCTATTTCTAAACGAGGCAATCATATCTTAAGATATAAATTAATTAATTTGATGTTGGTTACTATTCCAACAACTAAAGAATTTTGAATAATTATTTTTTACTTTCTTTTTTGTCGTTCAAGCTATACTGTGAATAATTGTGGATTTTACTCCTTCAAATATACCCTTGAATATTAGTATTTGCGCATGCTTGTGTGTATCTTAATAACTACAAGTTTCCTGTTGATATAACAGAATGAACTGTTAATGATCAGCAAAAGAAATGAGTAGTGAGAAATGAGTCCTTAGTTTTAGTAGTAAACGCAACTTTAATAATTTGAACATTTAAATGTTTGATTCAATTGAATCAAATTCCATAACTGCATTTCGTCAAGGTATAACTTCAAAATTACATTATGAGCAATGAGTAAGAAGTATAATTTTCGTAGTAAATTTATTAATGATATTTATAAACAATTTAATATATAATCATAAATTTTGTCTGCATGATTCGAAACATTAAGGGGTCATTTAGTCCAGACGTAACGTAACGTGAACGTATCGTGACTACATTAGTGATTAGTTAACCCTGCCAGTTGAGAAGCAATAGTTAAATGTCTACATACATATTTCCATTTTTACGATATGGATTTATGATATACACCTTCTACAGAAGTAGCCTTGATAGCAATGTGTTCTCCTTATTCTCCTTCTTTCTTTATTCATCAATTTTATGTCATTAAAACTTTTTTATATAAAATTTTGACAAAGTTTCCCCAATTATTCACAATCTCTAGCACTCTCTCTATCAAAAGTAATTTTTTTATTTTACTTTATGTTCGGTTATAATATATAAGTATGTAAAATACAGATAAATAAATAATATATAATATAAACAATATATATACTATAATATAATATATTAAAATTTTTATGTATCTGTTTTTATAGTTCATATATATAGTTTTTATATAATTTAGTATACATATAACATATTATGTTTATAACAAAATAACTCCAATCCATCCCTAGTTAGAAAATAAAATCGATTCTAATATCGATGTGTTTTTCGATATATAATTGCATCTTAAGGTGCGGGTTAATTGAAATTATTCAATTGATGTTTGTGTTATGATAGTACTGAAGTGCAGAAGTGGTATAAGTGAAATTATCTGTTTCCTATTGACCATCATTAATTATAATAGGTTAATTTGGATTCTTTTCTATATTCGAATAATTTATACTCATGAATTTGTCTTATTCTGATATTTAATAGTGTTTGCATTTAGCTAAATGCAATCAAAGCATCTATGAAAACAATTGGTTTATCTTGATGCAGTTCAATAAGTTATAATCATAAAGAAGCTATAGGTTCATGCGCCGATTGCTAAAATTCAATACAAAAGGGTTTTATAACATTGGTTTCGCGATATTGTTTCCTTATAAAACACATTCCATCTAGCACATGCTAAAATACATATCTACTATGTTGAGAAAATATTCGCTTTGTATAACATTTTTCAATTGTCGATTTCAATAATTCGTATCTCATTTGTACCTTAACACCTAGACCTCGTCAATTAAAGCTTGTTTTGGGTACAATTATCACATATTGTAAAATGAATGATTAAATGTGTTTTGAATATTTTTTTATTACCAAACTTCACAAAGTTGTGTTTAAAAATGTTTACTCCTACTTTTATTTAATACAATATATGGAGGATATATTGGATGTAATGTATTCGACA
Organism: Myopa tessellatipennis; assembly: GCA_943737955.2. NCBI lineage: Eukaryota > Metazoa > Arthropoda > Insecta > Diptera > Conopidae > Myopa > Myopa tessellatipennis. The sequence goes on along the minus strand of OX031314.1, from coordinate 50,336,941 downwards.
TTCTCTAAATACTTAAATGGTAAAAAGTTCTTTAGTGACAGAATAGAAGTTAATTCTGATTATAGTGTTCTATGGCTTTGCTGAATTTGCTATACATATGTATATATCACTTCGGTTACATCTAATGTGTCGCTTCCTGTTACTTTGTTTATTTTTTAGATTTTTTGTTATTTTTTTTGTTTTTTGGTTTCATATGAGCAGATTTTACCGTGTCTTTCACAATATCATAAGCTGATGTAAATTTGTTACTTCATTAATTTTTTAATTTGAAAATGGCAGCAAATTTTAATGACCAACACTTCAAGCCATTGAAACAGCAAACATCAAAAATGAATCATAGTAAGAAATTGAAGTTAACGGAAATGCACAAAAGTATATAATTATAATAAATGTCTGGTAATTTTAGATGAGAAAGAAAATGATAACGAAAGGAGTCCCATTCTACCCGGCCAAAAACCAGTTTCTCTTACCCCTTCGTGGGAGGCTCAACAGTTAACGGATGATGAGCTTAATTTTAAAGGTAAAATTAATTATTTTAATATAAAAAATATTACTGTAGACTGGTAAAATCCTTGATATACATACATGTGAGTAAAGTCTTAATAAATATACAATAACTATACAATAATAATAATAAATAAATAAATAATTATAAAAAACTTGTAAGCGAAATTTATTTAAAATTAGTAATAAAATATATGCCTGCATTTAAGTTTAATATTTTATTTATATATAACATTAATATTTCGAGATATTTCTATTACTTTTTTACAACTGTTTTATTGGTTTAGTTCACATGTACATATACATACATACGAGTATATATATATATATATATGTTCATATGCATGTGTATTTCTTAAAACACTTATCTAGATTTTTTCAACTAATCCAAGCATTTTTCCGATAAAGTAAATATTTTGTTAAAGCACGCTTTTTGACTTCGAGCACTCATTTACTATTAATAGGTCAGTTTTTACCTCATGGCACAACATAACATTGACTGAAAGAAGAAAGAATATAATATATAGTATATATATATACTATAAGAATATAATAGAAAGAATATAATATCTGAGTTCATTAATGGTTTTCTCATTTTAATAAATGATATTAGTTTGGATTATTTAAAGAACAGATTTACATTCTAAATAAATGATATTTGTTTTAAGGTTGAACGATATAAATATGTAATTTCATTTCCATTTTAGGATTGACAATGTCCAAAGCTCAAATGTCATTGAAACCTCCAATTGACAGGTGGAAAATTGTCTTTTTCATATTTGTTTTACATGGTCTGGGGACTCTTATGCCTTGGAATATGTTTATAACTGCAAAAAGTGTATGTATTTGAATTCATAGTGTCTTAAGTAGTCATAAGACTTTAACCTTACTTTAGTATTTTGTTGATTTTAAACTTGATACAAGTCCAACAAACTCAACTCAGGGATCCACTTACGCGACAAATTTTATGCAATATATTGGTTTCGCTTCACAAATTCCGAACTTGATTTTCAATTGGCTAAATATTTTTGTAAATTTTGGGTAAGAATTCCTTTATAACATAACATAGACTGTAATCTAACTTTTCAGAGGTGATCTGACCAAGAGAATTGTATATAGTATTTTGTTAGAAATAATTATTTTCGTAATAACGGTTGTGTTGGCAATGATGAACTCAACAACTTGGCCCGGGGTATTTTTCTGGATCACGATGATAAGTGTTGTACTTTTAAATAGTAAGTATATTTACTAAACTAAACTGTATTAATGAAACTAAAAATGCCTTGTAATTTATTTTAGTGGCCAATGGTATATATCAAAATACTATTTACGGCATGGTTGCTACTCTTCCTATTAAATATACTGGCGCAGTTGTTCTTGGGTCCAACATTAGCGGCCTTTTTGCTTCGATTATTTCAATTTGCAGCTCTTACATTTTTACTTCCCAAAGAACATCTGCAATCTACTATTTTATTACAGCAATGTTAGTTCTCCTTATTTGTTTCGACTCATATTTTGCTTTACCTTTAAACGTAAGTATTTAAAATATATATACTCTGTTTTGAGGTACCTATATAACGCAGAAAATCAAACTTTTACCAGTTAGTTAGAAAAAGGAACAATAAGAAAATATAAATTAATAATATAAATTCATATAATAATATCATCAGAGCGATATAAAATATTTTAATCATAAAATAAAATAATATTAAAATATCAATTAGTGTCAGTAAAGAACATCAATTGAGCAAATTTTGTGCAGAAATTTTTCAGATATCACGAAATGTTAAGATTAAAAGACGCAGAAGCAAAGAACACGATTGCAGAAAAAGAAACGATTCCATACTGGAAAATATTTAGAGAAGCTGGTCCGCAATTGTTTAATATCTTCTTCATATTCTTCGTAACATTGTCGGTATTTCCGGCAGTGCATTCAGGTACATAGTAATTTAACAAACGCCATAACATGAGCTTGATCTGTATTTCGTATATGTAAATTCTTAATAGTATTACAAATTCCATAGTTTTTGTTTTTTCTCAAGTCTGACTATCAGAAATTTAATAATAGTTAATGCAGCAATATAATCGAATCAGCAACCAATAACAACCAGCTAACATATAAAGAATAATTGCTAATTTAACTTCCTTTTTTAATTTTCTACTTTCAGATATAAAACCAGCAGATTTAGACTTTATTATACCAGCGTATCTCTTTACTCCGATCACATGTTTCTTAACATTTAATCTGTTTGCTATGTTAGGTAGTTTGGCAACCTCTTGGATTCAATGGGTAAATATACTTATGCAAGTAATTTATTATTTCAAATTATGAAATATGCGTAGAGCCGCAACCTATTATAAAAACTTCGATGTTGTTGACAGCCATTAAAAATATAAAACTTAAATTTATAAAAATTGCATAATTTCATAAAATAAAATAAATTCAAGATTAGTTATAATTCTTTGTCAATTTACTTCGATATTTAAAAGATTTAACATTTTTATTGATACAATTATAACAATTTTTACTGATGTACTAATAATAAGCCAGGTCAGGTTTCCTTAAACTATCGTACTATCGTATTTTCAATTTGAGGTTCACCATCGCCCATCCCTCCAAAGCTAAAGTAAAATATTGCATTCTGTTGTCGTAGTTCATATCCATCAGTAGTTTTCGTATCGCAAGCTCTCACTATGGCAGATAATGTAAAATAAAGCGAACCACGCCGAATCTGTGATTGAATCTATGTAGATGTTTTGATATGCAATAATGTTTTCGTATTATTACAATAGCCTGCTTGTTGTTTCAATAGTAATTTCTTGGATAAGATCTGACGATTTTCCGAAAAGTCTTACACTGACCAAAAATATACTTTATGCATTATTGGTAACGTTTATACAGTGAGAGTTCAAGTTGATATTTTATCCAAGACAATACCACACTTGATTGGGCGATTCTAATTTAGTATATTGAAGGATGAGGTTCTGTAGCTGCAACTTCCAATTCATGACGATGTTTATTAATGCATTCCTTGTCATCTTTTACATAATGTTTCTTTCATGAGATTTCTGGATTCGCTCAGATGTCTACACCTAACGCCTTATTCTGTAAGTCCCGGCGAATACGAAATCGGTGATTCTCTTTTGTTCTTTTCATAGAATTTGCTTTTATTTTTATAATCGACGAAAAGCTCAAAAGAGAGTCACCGATTTCGTCCCGCCGTGGCATACGGGCCTTAATCAATAGATGAGATGATCTTGTATTCCAATTCCTAAGGTTTCAAGATCCACGAGAATTCATCTATAACTAGAATTTTCTGAATAATACATATATACTATTTATATTTTAAGTTATATTGAATTTTTATATTCATACTCCTTTTATAACTATAATTGACTCATTCTTTGTAACATAGCCAAAACCAAAACATCTTGTAATACCTGTAACTCTACGTGCCGTGTTTATTCCATTATTTTTATTTTGTAATTACCATCCAAAGGATATAAAGAGAACTTTGCCTGTTCTTATTGAAAATGAATGGATTTATTGGTTACTTGCTGTAATAATGTCATTCAGCTCAGGATATTTAAGGTAATCAAATATATATTGTTTTATTGGTTCATATAAATCAAGAAATATATTAAAGTACAATACATATATAGCTGAGAATAATTTATAAAAATTTAAAAGTCGACCGTAAACAGGATTAAAATGAAAAGTAGTTTCATTAAAATAACAGTAACAATGTCATGTTAGTTTATTTCTGTCTAATTAAGTAAGTGATAAAAGTAAGTGAGTGATAAAAAAATTAATGTTCTTTGATACTCCATATCAAAATATAGTTTATGAACAGATTATAGTTAAATAGAAAGAAAAAATGTTGAAAATGAAAAACTTTTAACCTTGAAAACGTATGTCTTATTGTTGCTTCAATTGACCGATTTATTGATATATAATTTATGAATACTATACCTGCTGTTATAACTAACATTAATTATAATTAATATGTATTTCAATTAATTCATTTTAGTTCTCTTGGAATGATGTACGCTCCTCAAACCATTTCAAACCCAAAACATCAAATTACAGCGGGGATGTTTGCTGCAGCTATGCTAATCACAGGCATATTCTCAGGGATACTTTTTTCTTTTATTTTTCCAATTATTGTCGAAACCTTATCATTTTAAAAATAAAACTTATGAAATTTAGATTTAAGGAAAAATACAATATATACATATATAGTATATAAATAATATTTTTTGTACGTTCTTACAAAGAGAAATTTTAGAAGTGTTCTAATTCTCAAAGAAATAACAAATATGAAGTTCCAATTTCTACAAATTAGATTCATCCCTTTAAGAAAATGTTACCAATTAAAGTTTTTTAAATTTCTAATTAAATGCAGATTCTATACATGTATTTTTAATTCGGTATTTCTATGATGGCTTAAAACAAGGATTTTCTTATGTACTTAGTTAAAGCTTTCCTGAGAGTAAGTATAATACATACTTCATGAGTACATATACTTTCAGCTGATGAAATTGTTCACCCTCTGGAATCTTACTTGGGAAAGGTACCAACGAAATCTGAGCATTTTGATGAGAGTTCAGAAGCATAAAGAAAATGTATTGATTTAATATATCACATTTTTCTTGGCAGATAGGTTAACGGCATTAATATTACGCGGACATAATTAGCTGAATTGGTTCATAATGCGACGGATATCAAAAATGATTAAAAACAAAGTCTTTATATATTTAATTTAAACATAATATAAATTGTTTATATTAATTTTATTATTATATCAAGAAACTATTACTTGGTTACATACTTTTCAGTGACCTTTTCATTACCTGACTTAGTATTCTTAATTATTATTTATGTATGAAATATCTTTTAAAATCCATTGAATTTATCAGTTTAATATGCCTTTACTATGTAATGACTAATTCATGGAATCAATTATTATTAATGATAATAAAATATTTTCAGATTTACTAATGACGATTTCTGAGTTGCAATTCACATTTTCTGATTTACAAGTGGCGAAGGCGTAGACTAGATTTAGATTTAAGCCTTTATATGGCATATGTTTCGTCTATTATAAAACTATTAATATGCATTTTCTACTAAAATCCCGCACCAACTATACCGATATATATATGTAAATGTATTGAATGCTAAGAGACTATTTTCACAAGGTTGAGATAAAACTGAAGCAAATAGAAAAATGCTGTTAAAAATATAAAGTTTAATATATTTTATTTATATATGTAAAAGTATACGATTTTCAGTAACATGTTCCATTCCATAAATAAAAGAGTATACCATTTTAATGATACTAATAATATGTAGATATCTCTTAGATATAGTTTAGGATATATAGGACCGAAAGAAATTATTTATTAAAGAACTGAACCTCCATTTCAACAAGCGTCCTTCCTTTTAAGCAATCTATTTAATTTCAATGAAACGAAACATTTAATTTCAATGTTATTTCACTCTTTTTAAAATATCAGAATATATATTGTGAGCAACTAAACAACTAAAATAAAGTAATCCTTGTTTCTCCTGTGGACTCAATAGAAGGTTGCAAATGGCCTCAATATCAATTAAACGTAAGTACTTCGTACCAGGCTATTATATGGGCATCCATATGAAATGAATCAGTGACATTATATCTGCGACTGTCGAAGAGGATGGATCTGTTAACTTGGCAACTTAGTGAGCTTATGGCTGCTTTGGTGTGCATGTACATCAACATGCTTACAATGAAACAAGATTTTTATGAAAAAATCAACGCGCACAATTTAGGACGTTGGTTGTAACATTAATAAGAATAGTATTAGTTATGATCTAAGAAGCGAAAATATATTACAAAAGTTTAGTGTTTAACGTGATAACAGCAAATATAATTTTTCATTAATGCACATGAACACTTAATAAATTATCAACTGTTGGCATAAATCGTTTAGCCACATATGTTAATTATTTTAAAAAATAAATCAAATAAAAGAAGTTTTAAAAATAATTAACTAATTTTATTCGAGATTCAAGATCTAACTTATATGAAGTAAACTATAAAACAATGATTTTACTTACTTTTTAACTATGCACTAGTAAAACTAATCATATAGTCCGAATAAAAATTGAACACTACGTTGTAAATTCAAACTGAATATTAGAATTACGAAATATTAAACTGTAAATTGTGAATACAAAATTGAAATTTTACAATTGATTTGAAACAGGTTTGAAGCGTAAATCTTTATATAACTAAATAAATCTTAATACTAAATCAACAAAACTTAAAGTTCTCTGTGTTTTTGTAATTCATTCAGCCAAACCGTGTTAATACCATCTTCAATCGTTGGTAAAAGAAAATTGGTCAGATCTTGTGGTGACTCCGAAATAAGCTTGTTTTGCAAGTCCTTAATCATCCAAGAAAAAGAATAGAAAATAATTAAATAATTAATTTACGACTTAAGAAATATTTATATTTTTGATGAAATTTTACATGGACATCTTGAGCCATGGGGATGGACATAGGCTATTTTAAGTCGGCTAAATTATTTCAATGGGCGTAGCAATGATTTTAATGTCCATAAAAATTCACACAAAACCAACAATTTTAAGGATATACATATATACTGGCTGGCGATTTATAAAAATTCTGCCACTAATAATTCTGCCACTAAAAGGCTCACTAGCAGACGAAATAAATGCATGTTTAAATGCATCAAATCTATGGCAACATATTAAAAAGTTTAGCCTAAAAAACATGATATCTAAATGAATGTCAAAATTTGTTTTCTTAGTTTCTTAATTAATTTTTTCTTTTAAAATGTAGGATTAAGGCACATATGTAATTATCTCAGTATTAAGAAAGTAGAAATCCTTAAATTTTATTCCGAAATTATTTCACAAGAATCGGTGTAGGAATTACGGAAAAAACGCGCTTTGTAACATAAGTATTTACATATTTTTCCTAAAAATTATGAATTTTGATGAAAGATATTAAGAGATATTATTATTACCTGTACAACGGTACTAATATCATGTCAATGTCTGTTATAGTTTTAGAGATATCGGCGGTTAAATTTCAAGTTTCAAAGAGATATAACTCTGGCCCCAATTGAGACAACAACATTGGAGCTCCATGCCAATTGTAAATATGTTCCGTTTAAATATATGTATGTGCTGCCTTTTCATTCGTGAAATTGTGTATGCACAATTTTTCTCGTGCGTAAAAAAACAAAAACACCAAAAAAACAAAACACTAAACACAAAATCAACTGTCAAATTTACACAGGCTTGGATTCAAGAAAAAAATGAGTTATCTAGCTAAAATTGAATAGAACTAATATGGAACACACACAATTACGTGTGTGTTTCTTGCTTCTGGCGAGGTTTTTTTTTTTTTTTTATGTATATATGTAGATATGTCGTCTTTTCATTTTCTGTGTGTTTCTTGCTTCTATCGAGGTATTACGTTTTTTCTGTCGAGGTATTACGTTTTTTCTGTCGAGGTATTACGTTTTTTTTGTCGAGGTATTACGTTTTTTTATGTATATATGTAGATATGTCGTCTTTATTATATGTAATATATATATTTCTGCCCATAAAATGATAGTGAAGGAGTTATATGGATTTTTAAAAAAATGTGACAAGTTGACCTTGAAACAACAATTTTTTTCTTCCAAACGCACACATTAAGGTATAAAAGAAATTACAGTTATGGAAAGCTTTTTTTACCTTTAAAATGGTATATAGTATGTTATACTTACAATTGTGTTACATTATTTTAGCTTTTAGCAACGGTAAACTTATGCCCAGAAATTACATACCATTAAGGTATAAAAGAAATTACAGTTACGGAAAGCTTGTTCTTTTCACTTATTCACTTATCTCATAAACTAAGTGCGCTAGCGGAACAAACGATGTACTGTTGGAAAATTATTTTTAATTTATGTAATATATATTTTTTCCATCAAATGGTAGCGAAGGTGTTATATTGATTTTTAGAAAAATGTGGCAAGTTGACCTTGAAACAACAATTTTTTTCTTCCAAACGAACACATTAAGGTATAAAAGAAATTACAGTTATGGAAAGCTTGTTCTTTTACCTTTAAAATGGTATATAGTATGTTATACTTACTATTGTATTACATTATTTTAACTTTTAGCAACGGTAAACTTATGTCCAGAAATTACATACCATTTTTCAATTTGCATCTAAAACCTGCTTTGTGAATTCCAATCAATACAATACAATTTTTAGTAATATTAAAGTCGAAGTGAGTCAACCTGTAAGTAATATTTTATTTATTGAACATATGTTCTGGTTTTTTTGCTCCAGTCCCAATTTGGTTAAATTTACGAGTTCTTGAAATCTTTTGAATCATTTTTAAAATGTCCGAAATTAAATCTATGGAACATTCTACATTGAAAGTTCCTTACGAAGTAATCAATAAAAAGTTTCGGGTTGCCCAGAAAACTCTTGATCGTGATGTTGATCAGGTCCACAATGTTACGAAGGAGATGGAACGAGTTTTAAAGAGTAATGCTAATTCTCAATCTATTACGGAGATTAGTAGGCTTGTTGGAGGCGTAGTTGAGCGACTTCAGATTTTAAAACGAAAAGCAGATGAAAGTATTACGGATGAGTTAACTGCAAGCTTTGTTTGTAAAAGGAAACTGGAACATTTGAAGGCTAATGTACAACCAGACCATAAAACAAACATCGATATATGGCAGGCGTCTGTGGATCAATGGAAACGCGTAAGAAATTGTTTGGTTTTGGATAACTATAAATATATATCTGTAATTAAATCCGACATTATGCACAGTTAATATGTCAAATTAGGAATTTCTTCGGAAATGAGGATCGGGATGAGAATTTCTTTCGGATACCATTGGTGGCTGAAACTGTCATTATTTGCATTTAAAACCGATATTTCTCAATATCTGTCTCTGTTGATAATAAATAGAACCCATAAATAGATACTGACACGAAAAAATTAGCATTGCATTGTGCTTTTTAATAATACGTAATAAATGGAACTACGATAAGATTTAAGGTTAAAGTAACAAAGACAGATTCAAGTTTAAAAGAAGGTATAGCAAATATGTTTCAAAATCCGCTGGGTTGAAAGACGTTGTTTACTTGAAAATATGAAGAATTTATTCACTTTGTCTTCCTCACATTTATCCGTTTAAGAGATAGGTTCTGAAAATGGATGAAATGCTTATGAAGCAATTACAATTTTTCGCAGACGTTCTATGTAACTTCGAGTTAACGTAACTTCACTTCTCATACAAAATATAAGGAATATCTTTTCAAATAGCACGTCCGTTTTATTTACAGTCTATGATGCAACATCTAACCTCCATTTGCATATTCGTTATTGAAAGTTAATGTCTCACGAATTGAGAGAATATGTTGATCCAATATAATTGCAGAAAAGCATTTAAACTTGCAAGCAAAATATTGGGTCTCATATCACATTACCTGCTAAGTAATAAAATGTTATAAAATATAATCAAATTAAATTGCAAAGAGCACAATATAATGTTACTGCATGTATAGTTTCTACCTACAAACGTAACCTATTTTGTTTTTTGGTTCTTCAGATTCGGATAGATCGAATGGTGATTGAACATTTGCTTAGAATGGGATATTACGAAACAGCCGAACGTCTTGCAGATCGGACAGGTATACGATATTTGACTAATTTAGGTAAGCCAAGTTCAACTTAGGTAATAATAAATACAAATTAAAAGGTAATGTGAATACGATGTAATGAATATTGATATATAGTATGTATGTATTTTTAAGAACTAACATCGAAATTATAATAATTAAAACTGATTCTTTTCTGCGCAGAGATATTCCACACCTCTCGAGAAGTGGAAGAAGATTTAGCTAATCAGAAAACTACAAAATGTATCTTATGGTGCAATGACAATAGGTCGAAGTTGCGAAAAATTAATTCAACCATTGAGTTCCAATTGCGAGTTCAAGAATTTGTAGAGTTAATACGAAATAACGATCGTGCAGAAGCTGTCAAACACGCACGCAAATATTTTCCAGCATTTGAAAAAACTCAACTTAATGAGATTTGCAAATGTATGGCTCTTTTAGCATATCAACCAAATATAGGTAAACATCTTATATATATACATTCTAGAATACTTATTAAAATAAATTAATTATTTTCAGCTATTGAACCATACAAAAGTTTCTTCGATTTAAATCGCTGGGATCAGCTTGTTTTGAACTTCCGAACTGAGAATTATCGTTTGTTTCAACTGTCATCACAATCATTGCTGAGTGTTGCAGTGCAAGTCAGTAATACATATATTTGTAAATGTCTAGTATATGTGTATTCATTATTGTTTCCAGGCTGGACTGTCAGCTTTAAAAACACCGCAGTGTTACACATCAAATTGCAAAAATCTAAATTGTCCAGTTTGCCAGGAAGATCTTAATCATATAGCAAAAGAGTTACCATACTCACATTGCGTTCAAAGTCGCCTCATATGCAGGTAATTCAATGTTACGTTTTTATCAATGGGTTTCATCATCACAAGTATATATTTTTAATTCTTCGTTGAGTAAATTAGTTCCATTACTAAAGTACTTTATTATATAAATTTATAGAATAATTTAAAGTTCAGAAGTGTATTCAAAAGATTTTCAAATGTTATGTATACTCCAAGATATGCTTGCTTTGATGCAACTATGTTTATATATACATTTTTCAAGCTATATTTTGGTATTTGGTAAAATATACTTTAATATTTTTCAGAATAACGGGTTTGCCGCTAAATGAACATAATTTACCTATGATGCTGCCAAATGGGCAAATATTTGGCCAGTTGGTATGTAATAAATTTGAAATGAAATTATATAGATTTTAAATATGATTACTTTTTTTAGGCCATACCCCAAATTACTAAAGATAATGGAACAATTATATGTCCAGTGACTAAAACTAAATTCTCGAATCCTAAACTAGATAAAGTTTTTGTAATGTAAACTACTCTCAACTTGTATTTATAAATATAATATACCCTTTTTATATGACTATTATTTATCGGTTCGTTATTTGATTTTTTTGATTAATCTGTTTCACTTAAATAACTTATTTAAGTGAATACATTTTCAAGGATATAATATCTCAATTCGTTAATATAAAAGTTTTTTGTTTTGAAAATGGAAAATAAATTTTAAGTTAAAACAGCTATAGTAATTATTGTTAATGAATAAATTAATTATTAAGGACCTTATTCAGAGAGTCAAAAGTCTCTTTGTGCTTTTTGTCAATTACAAAAACAAAGACATTAGAAAATGTCAAAGTTCACGAAAAACACAGAGGGTCACCCGATAGCGTCGTCGTCGTGATTCTGAATAAGGCTCTATATCTTTTCACATGTTTTAACTTAACTATCAACAGAAACAATTTTATTTTTAATAATCTTTTATTTCATCATCTTGTTCCCAACCATCAACATCAGACAAGAATCTTCTTTTCGCCGATGTATTCATATATGGTCGCAGTACCCATTCAGTGTCTGCGGCCTGTAACTCATCCAAGGTTCCCAACTTTATTTGGTATAGTTTAAGTTGGAACCTTGGACCAACTTCTTTCAATTCCAATTCTTTTTTAACATAATTATAAGTATGATGCCGAAATGATATAAAATCGTCATGGTTTGCAAAAGTTATGACTCTTTTCGATTCCTCTTTCGGGACTGGGAATAAATATTTCAAAATTTTGACGACTCTCTCTCCAAGTTTTGTGTTGAAATTGTGAAAAATTAAGTGCGGTTTTTGCTCACTCATAGGGCCAATGTCTGGAATATCATGACGCATTACAACATTCGATATATTAAAAAACGATGTGGGTCCATAAGGTAAGTGACAAATAATTAAATTATCAGGAATACCACGATGTTCATGAACAATAATAAAATCGGTGACATCATTCGCTCGACAGGCATGCATTAACTGTTTTAGTTCATATTTTCCACGGTTCATCCGTTGTGCATTTGGAAAAATTAATCTCAACTCCTTCACAAACATTTTCAAACGGGCAGACGGATCATGGGAAGTCGTGATCATGATTTTCGGATCCTCGCAACCCGCATAACGATATTCGTCATCAACCTCAGCGACTTCCTTATAACCTAGAAAAACAACCAATATAATCAGTAAAATAAAAGTAACAATTAAAATAAAACACATATGTAAATAACTAGAAAATAAGAGCTAGGCGGAGGGTATTAAATACTGGATAGGGATTTAAATGCTAAAATATCATAACTCTTAAATTTTTAAGAAACCACTTACCATCTGCATTATACTTCAATTTATCTTGGACCTGAATTGCATCCTTTTGGAGATTGCCGTGAATATATGTATTTGATGTTATACTAGCTTCCAAGCGGTCTTTTTTTTCCTGAATTTTTTTGTGTCGTGCTTCCGCATTCTTTTTATAAAGATATTCTCTTCGAAGTCTAGCTTGCCTCCTCAACATGTTCGAAAAAACTATTCAAAAACAAAATATACTTGAACAAACAAATCACTGATGCTACCATGTGCATTCAGCCTTAAAAAACGAATACATGTCAAATTCTAGAATGATAGAATACAGCTTGCGGCTCGCGCAGGACCATTATCTTTTTTTGTTTGAAAGCGACGTCAAAGACGTCATAGGTCCCTGGTGCATACACATCGAGATCAATATGATTTGCGTAGTGAAATTTTGGGACAACTTTACCGTCGCGGAAATACTGCAAGTTTGTTGTTGTCGTTGTTTTAGTTTTTTTATGGTTATTACAATAACTATAACTTGTTTGCTCTCGTATAGTTATAAAGATATAGGACGTCAAAAATGGAAATTCTTAATACCACAGCAATTCTATTTGCCGGCGCGGCGTGTAGCGCCACTATTCATACAATGGGGGGAAAAGAGTAATAAAAATATTAAAATCGCGTTTTCTCTAAAAATATGCGTTTGTCGGCAATATCTTACTTTACATAAATGAAAGGTATTTAAGTTACCTTTTTAACGATATATATCTATACCGGATATCGTCTATAGTGAAGGAGATATTAGGCAATTAAATTGAAATTTCAAAGCTCTATAAATCCGAAACCAGGGGGCAGCTCGAGATAAAATTGTTGTTGTTGGGGCCTGCTCCACATTCTACAACAACAACAACAACTCGATTGGTGTTTCCGCCGTGGTGGACCCGTAACAAAGACGATTTTTGTATTTCTTCTTTATATTTAATTATCATTCCTTTATATTTAATATTATTATATATTTAGTATTATATTTATTTAAGGTTATTAATTGCTATATAATTTTTACCTTTATCTAATCTAACTACACTCTCTAAATAAATACAACTTCTTGATTAAATTAAGAGATAATTTATTATATCTCTCGCGTGTTAAATTAAGTCTATTATAAAAGCCTAACGACATACAGAACAAAGATTGTTTGCTGACTATTGGCGGGAACTATAAATCGTTTTTATTTGTAAACGCAGTTAATATGACGCACGCTATCCTGCAAAAAATGTTTATAAACATCAGGTTATAATATTTCAGTTAACTTTACGCAGGTTTTACATTTTTGACGTTTGAAATAACATCCCTGACTTGTTTTGATTTTTCTACGTCGAACATTTTGCTTTGTTGATTTCATTGAAGATTTTTTAATTAAGCTGCGTATTTCAAACGATTTTTTGTTTAATTCGTGCTAGTATATAATTTTAAGATATATAGATTGTCTTTACATACAATGTTTTATTAAAACTGTAAAAAAATATAAGAAATCCTTTGTATCGCATTTTGGGAAATAAAAGCACAAAAATGCCTTGGTTCAATGTGTGGGATGGCTTAAAAAACAAAACTTGCAGATATTTGCTTCAGAGGTACTTGGGCCAATTTCTGGAAGAGAAATTAAATTTGGAACAATTAAACGTGGAGCTCTACCATGGAAGAGCAACTGTAAAAAATGTTTCACTCAAAGTGGAGGTGAGTATAAAGTGTTAAAGGATTTCTTTAAAATATCGCAATTTAAAAACTAAAGTGATGAAAAGGGGAAGTAGAAAAAATAATATTGTTAAAAAAATACAGTAAGACACACCTATGATGATATATATAAGGACGATGTCAAATGTGATTACATGTCGAGGGAAATATTCGCTTTTGTTGCTATATTAATCAGCTAACTGGCAATAGATTAGAACAAAATTTTTAAATGTTACACGAAATATTTCAAATTAAGTACCAACTTTCTATAGCCACTTCTAGTGTAATTTTACTTACTTTCATTTACTTGAAGGAAACTTGTTTTAAGGTATTGTTTGTTTTAAATTGCAGACCTTAAATGAATTATTTGAAGCTCAGGGATGGTCAGTGGAAGTTACTGGAGGCAGAATAGGTTTAATAACAGTGACAGTTCCCTGGAATGCTCTGATGACAAACGATAGCTCCATTGAAATATCCGATTTATTCATATGTTTAAGACCGGTAAAAAGGCAAAATAATGGCACATCAATGTTGGAAAGTATGTGGTCATCTGTTAGCAGCTCTTTGCAATTGGCGCAAGAATGTATGAAGCAAACTGATAACGAATATGATAGTGAACTGGGATCACATCAAGAGTCTATTGACGGCTTAGAAAAGTTTGCTGAAACAATAGATAATGGTAAGTTTTGACCAAATTTATGAAGAATTTTGAAGAAATTAAGAATTTGGTATTCGAGAATTATTGTGTTTTTTTTCTCTTCACAGTTTTGAATCGCATAAAGGCTAAATGTACAAATGTGGTTTTAAGATTGGAATATGTTTCCGAAGGTTGTATGCACGGAATAGCCATAGTGATAAAAATCAACAATTTAAATTACCGAAATGATGCTGAAAATAACAAGAACGATGAAACTGGTTCAGTTCTTAATGACAGAGAAAACTTTAATGAAAATGAAAATATGTTTGATAAAAACATTCATAAACTATCTACATTTGCAACGCACAATATATCTCTAAAAGATGTTTACATATATACCGAGGAATTTAAGGTGCCATGTGACAGTACTTTAAGCTGTGAAAAATCGTGCTCGGGAGATTTCAATGACAATGACAAATTTTGTAGCGTTACTTCCGAGTTTCCGAATTTTGATATGAAAAACAAAGACATCGAAGAGCAAGATCTGCCCCGGCCGGAATCTTCTGGTGGAAAAACTTGTTACAAAGAAAAGGAATGTGAAAGCATACCTATTCCAATACTTAAAATTGAGGGCCAACAAAAAATTCTCTTAAAAATGAAACAATCGGAAGAAATAAATGGACCCAAGGTTATATTAGATATCGAACTAGGGGCTCTATGTTTAATTGTGACACCACGCCAAATACATATTTTATTAAAATTTTATGAGTTATTTTGTGACGATAAAAGTTGTGCAGTGTCATCTGGAAATGCGTGCGATGTGCCATTATTGAAAACAATGGAATATTCACACAATAAAAACTACAGAACAAATATGACGGGAAGTCTAGGAATTCAGAATATATGGAGTGAAACGAGAGAACATGAGTTTATTCCTTCTATCGGAAGCATTACTCAAAAACCAAAACATAAATTCGATTTTAGATATTGCGAATCTGTTAGCAGTTCTATGAGTTCCAGCAGTAATGTAACAAGTTCTTCAAGATTTCAGCGAAAAATGGCAAATATGGATATTTGTGGTGATATCTCGAAGTTTAATATAAAAATAGCGACAATATTAGCTATACTACTTCAAGAAGACTTACTAGTAGAAAACAATTTAAAAGTGTACAACTGTCCGTTGAATGAAAAAAGTCAACACGATATGGTGAAAATTGCAGAGCAATGTTTTCTCACATTTAGCACGGAATATAAAGATAGACTTTTCGAACGAACAACAAAAATGTGCAATAAAAATCACATTTTATTGCAGCTGAGTCCAATTATAGCAGATGGTATGCAGCAGAGAAACAGAAGTACATTACACTCGAAAATGATAATTACTGCCGCCAAGATTGACTTATATGAGGTACTGGAAGATAAAGCTATTCCACTAATAGATTTTAACAGAGAAGACGTAAGTACACAATGGTATATAATGGTCATCATAATCCATTAATATTTTGAGATACTCATTAATATTATCTACATAAAATCGCTTATATTCGTTCGAATACAATTGGAAGAATAAACAGGCAACCTCCAAAATCATTTTAATGATATTGCTGCAGTTTCTTGCATATTACATTTTCTTGTATATTACCACAGAATAAATACTATTTATTCTGTCATATTACATATTACATTTCTTTATACATTTAAAAGCTACAATAGTAAAGTAATCGAAAATGAGGTATAAACGATCCCATAAAATGAAAGCCCATTAGGTAGAATAATTGGTTAAAAGTAGCGGTCGGAATTGGTTTTCCGATAGATTATAAAAAATTATATATTATAAAATGTATATACTACATATACATACATATATGTATGTAAATATATTTATATTTATTACAGAACTCCGCCAGAGGTTACAATCAGAGACCAGAATTATCTATAAGTATAAAATCAACCTCACCATTTAATATCAAGCGCCAAGATAGTGCTCCAAAAACAGTTTTCGATATTAATTTGGAACACTGTGTGATTGAATTCGATATTTCAATATACGATCGCTTAAGTGCAATAATAAGACCATCACCGTTTAAAACGTCGTATTTAAGCAGGCAAAAAAATCAACAGGAAATTAATTCCGAGCCCTGTGAAGAAATTAAACTCTCTTCCGAGAAAATTGGAATAAAACTAAGGTATGTAAATGTATTTTATTTTTATATTTAAGTTTAACTTAAACCCTTAAGTTCGAATTTCTAATAAAACAAAGTTGTTTTATCGTAGTTTATGTATAATTTTATTATGTGTAAATAAAATTCTTTCCAGATTTCCAATAGGGGATGTGAGACCCGTTCATGATCCCGAACGTGTGCCATTTTGGAAGCAAAATATTAGACCCGATTTTTTACTACTTACTTTTGATAAAATACGCCTATCATATGGTATCGAAAGTATCGAAATAACAGTAAATGAAATAAATGCCTTCTACTGTGTGAGTATTATTTAATTTTAATAATTTTCCATAAAAAAAAATTTTATATTAACTTATAACTATCATCTGTAAATTCCTGTTTCCTTCTTTAATTAGTGTTTCTTTTTTATTAGGAAGATTCTCTGGAAACGAGAACACATTTGTTAAAAGTGGTCACTGCATGTGATTCTTCAACAGCAGGGAAGTCTACTTTCGAATTTCCTAAGTATGTTACATTAGGAAATATAAGCATTTTGACCTTATAGTCTTCTGTGTTAAATTGTGTTTTATTTATTTTGGAAATATATATTTCTAAACTATAAAGTACAAGAATAACACATCCAACGCTTCTTTATTGCAACACATTATTCTATAAAAATGTACTAATTAAAATGTTTATGCATATTTATAGAATAATTATTAGAACTCCAAAAGAAAATGGAACTGGGATTCTCTCCGAAGCCAGCGGTTGTGAGAGTTCGGATACCGGAAGCTCCATCCTTGATACCAGATTGCCATTTTCTGCGAAACGTGTATGTCGCCAAAGTGATACGATTCACACTAAACATGAAGCATCAGGTATTTCATTAATCGAACTATAAAAGTAACTTTTAGAATTCGTTATCTCTATCTGTATTCCACTTAGAATTCAGACGAAATTGTACTTATACTATTATGATTTAGTTAAAAATACAAATATTTTCAGAAGAGTCGGAAACATTTTTACTACCAGGAGAAACTAGGGAGATTAAAAAATTTTGTGATTCAACTATGAAGTCGTCTAAAGTTGTAATAAAAGTGAACATCCCCGTAGCTAGTATTCAACTGCAGTAATATAATTCTGAATCTGAATCTTTGATATGCTGAAACCCTTTTTTCAGATCTAAACAACTATATGAAATAATTTATAATCGCTTAAATTCGGATATTTTCATGTGGGAGCCATCGTCTACGACTTTGAAGAAATCAATGGAATGTCAAACTGTGCCTGAAATGAAACAAAGCATTTTAAATGTCGGATTATTTGATTCGTTATATGTGCCATCATCTACGACACGTCACCATTCAGTCGAAACGTCTGAAAACTATGAGCATAAGAAAATGTTTTGTACACAATCAAAAAAAGCAGCTGGTCTTTCTTCCTCTTTGGAAAGTGTAGATGACGACGAATTAAAATGTCGCAGTGAAATGTATTTATCTGATCAAGATGTAGTATCTAGTAGTATCTACGTTTCAACTCAAGAAACTAATAACGACGAAGAAACGTATGCCTACACAACGGTGGCGACTGAGAAACGGAGTGAATGTTCCGTGGAACTTTCGATTGGCAAAATAGAATTGGCACTTCTGATGCCAACACGGGATACTGAAAATAGGGTTCTTCCGGGACAATTGGGAAAAATTATTGCAAAATTAAAAGCTGTGAGCATTTTTTTCGTAAACGGGTATAACGGCAGTAAAAACTTGTCATATCTGTGTTTAAATTTAAAAAACCTGGAAGCTTTTCACTGCGGTAAGAATTTTTATTTAATTTTTATTTTATTTAATAACTTTTGTCAGTATAATTTGTTTTCTCGAAGAATGTATGTTGTAGTGTAATGAAGATGCATTTGGTAGTAACGAAATACCTTTTCTAGCTGAAGATAAGCAATCGCCGAGAACAATAAATGTAACAATTCAAGTTTAATTTCACCGCGTGAAGATTTTTTATTGTATATAGTTATTATTGTTTTAGTTATTATATCTTATCTATGCCCAAAAGTTTTATGCTTATAAGCCCTAGACCTATTCTTTTAGGTCTTATACCCGTGGATGTTCCTATTTCAATAAATATGGGCTCTGAAATACCGTCATATATGCAATCAACTTTTTACAAAACACCCAAACGTTTAACGAAAGGAGGTCATGCAGCAGGTTGCAATAAAAGAGAAATGGTGTCATTAGTTATAGAAATAAAGAAGATTCCCGAGCAGAAGATTAAAGTAAAAGTGCAATATTTTTTGGTAAAGTTATATACATTTTATAATTACATATTCCAGAGATTAAAAATTACAACTGGAATACAAAAAACTACGCTTCGTCATAATCCTGCACCTCCTCCGCAGACGTGGCTTAGTCAACTGATTGACTTCCTGAATGTAGCGGTAATTATATACCATTTAATATTATACCATAATTATTGTACGATACTCGTTTACTGTAAATCTGAAGTAAGTTAGTAGCTTTTTAATCTGAAACCGAAAATAGTAAACATGCTGGTTTTTATTGGTTTCTTTGTTTTTTACTTTTCCTAATTAAAGCCTCCCTATTGAATTTACTTAAATTTAGAAAAGATCTTTCCTTCAAATGGAAAAAATTGTTTCAACACATTGGTATAAAAATCAAACAACATTATGCTAACAATTTTATTTCTTCAGGACTATCCAATATCAGGATATGAACCCTACGGAATTGTAACTGAGATGCAACTTCATTTATGGGACTGTGCAATTGATTATAGGTAAGTTAAGCATTTAAAAAAAATCGTAATTAATTAATCGTCTTTCATATCTGCTCTGTAATTAGTAATTGTATACCATATTAACGTGGAACTATTAATTCTAGGAACTATAAATATTTTCATATATTTCAGACCAAAAAGCTTCGCATATCGATCAGTTGTTGAAATAGGCACGTTTAATATAAGCAGTAACATTATATCGTCCATAACTGGATGTACGCTTCGATTTGTTGCAGAAGAATGCATTTTATCTATCGCCCCATTCGTAAGTGTTCACCAATTCTTGAAATAAATTCTTTAACTATTTTTTATAATTTAATTTACCCATTTGATAGGATAATAAAAAAAATGCATATCCAGATAATCAGATAACAAACTTGCCATCGTCTGATTTAGTTCCCACACTGGATGTTGGATTGCTTGATATTTCTTTACGTATAAGTGATAAATCAACAGGAAAATGTCCAAAACTTGATTTAAGAGCTTTGATTAAGGATGTTCACCTCCGTACATGCGCAGATTCGGGAAGTGCTCTGGCGCAATTAATAGCATATCTCGCTAATGATGGCGATATACCTGCATGTAATGATGATGGAAGCATTCCTTCCTCCATATTTTCATCATTACAATCGAGCACTGGTTTACTTGAGGTAAGCGATAAAAAATCGTCATACACTGACATTTCAGAGGAGCAACAAGAACGCGTAAATAAATTAATGGCGGAGGCGGTAATAGAGCCCGTTCGATCGTTGGAAGCCTGCGGTGGTGTATCTGCAAGAACTGCTGGCACACAAGGTATCGAGGTGTTTTATTTTCCTGATGAGGACAGCCAATCTTCAAAGCAACATAATACTTCAAGCTCAGAGATTAATGAAGGATTAGATGCGTCGAAACCTTTTTCTGTGAATACTCAAGAATGTGATATCAGTGAATTAAGGGAAATAATGAATTTTGAGGCAAATGTGATGTCAAATTCATATAGTGTTACTAACAACAAAGTCATGGAAGCGTTGCCTCAAATAAAAAAAGATTTGGGCGACATTTCCATAAGAAGAAGTAATCAAATACTCGAAGATGATATTGCACCTGAGAAAGATGATGATTATTGTTTAATAGCAGAGGAGGAGAAGTCGTACATGGTATGCTAACTTATTTGTTTGCTGTTGAATATTTTAGAAATTAATATTTAGCTCTGCTTTGAATTGCAGTCAAACTTCGGAATCAAAAGCTTAAATTTATCCGACGAACCTTTAAGGATAGTGGACAATCATTTCTGCTTGCCAACTGGTAAACCGGATTTGCTGAAATCCCCTGAAAACTTTCCAATGGCGGTCCAACGATACACACTTTGCGAAATGTCATTCACTTGGCACTTGTACGGTGGTAATGATTTTCCTTTGAATGAAGCAGCCGCTAAACAGTCAGGCTTTAAAGCATCGTATGTATTGGCTTTGCTCTTTAGCTAACATCTTTCAAATTTAGTGGACATTGCGGTACCTCGCCAATTTGATCATAACCATCTAAATGTTTATTTCAATAAAATCCATGTTTCATTTCAAATTAAAAATCAATTTTTAATTTCAAACCAATGTAAATAGTATTTGAAACTAATATTAAATGGCGAGGTGACCACTGTGCCTAATCTAGTATTACATTTAATATACTTGTAAAATGTCACCTTAAAATAAAATTCATGGGTCATTTCAAATATTTCAATAAACCTTACCATAAAATAGAAGACATATGAATGTGAAGTAATGTTATGCTTTCAGTGACAATGATACGAACAAAGAAAAGAGAACGAAGATGTCGGAAGCATATAAGCACGGAGTTTCATACTCTAAGGGCACAGATGTCATACAATATGGAAAGAAACAAAAAGAGAAGTTAACTTGGAAGACTAGCGGAGGGCACAATCGTAATCACGAAGTTCTTGTTGAAATACAGTTCTCTAAAGTTAGTTTTTCACATGAAGTTTATCCAACACATACACCACAGGCATCGCGACAAGTTTTAGTGATTAACGAGATAGAAATACGTGATCGATTGCAGACTTCTGACATTAATAAATTCCTCTACCATCCGAGGTCGATCGATTTGCCAAACAAAAGCAATCAAAATATGTTTGTTATAAAAGCACTACAAGTGCGACCAAATACAAAAATAAACCATTC
The DNA here is from genome assembly GCA_943737955.2 of Myopa tessellatipennis. NCBI lineage: Eukaryota > Metazoa > Arthropoda > Insecta > Diptera > Conopidae > Myopa > Myopa tessellatipennis. The sequence goes on along the minus strand of OX031314.1, from coordinate 50,314,614 downwards.
GCAAGAATGCTCTTTAAGGATCTCTTTACTGCCATTACGTTTGCACATCGATCAAGATACCCTTCTCTTTTTGGTGGAATTCTTCACAAATCTTGGAGATCGGGTCAATAGCGAAGCTGCTCAATCTGAACTCAGTAATGAGAACAGTTCAACTCAAGCAGTAAATGAAACACAAGCTCCCGTTATGATGGTAGATGATATCCCAGATGCAGTGCAAGATTTACATGCTCGTCGAATGGTTTCGACAAATTTGGATCTTCTAATGGAAGAAAACATTCAAAATGAATTTATATCGCCCTCCAATGATGAGGACAATATCTCAGGTAGGGAAGAGTCTACACCGATTTACTTTCGGGAAGTCGTCTTTAGTCCTGAAGTGCAAATACGTTTTGATTATCATGGACGCCGAGTGGAATTATCTCGTGGTCCTGTCGCTGGGTTATTAATGGGCTTAGGACAACTACAATGCTCCGAAATAAAATTGAGAAAAATAACATACAGGTGCGTAAACTTACTCTAGACAATAATTATAATAGTTGCAAAAATTTAAATAATTCGAATTATTTGAATTCATATTCTGTTAGTTAAACGAAAAAATAACAAAAACTCACGGGTCCGTTTTATAAGTTTTGGGTCACATTTTTTGTCACTCCACTCTACTATGAATGTGTAGCCAGCGTGACAAAAAGATCAACAACAGCTAACTTTTTACGAGTTATTATACGATATTATTGACCCTCCAAATGTATTTACTATTTAAATTTACAGACGGGGTCTCTTGGGTATTGAAAAATTAATAACTTATCTGTGTAAAGAATGGCTCAAAGATATAAAAAAGAATCAACTTCCAAATATACTCAGTGGAGTCGGACCAACCTATGCATTTATTCAATTATGTAAATATTCAATCCTAAAATAATACTAGAGAAATGCTGAATTTGTTTTTTAGTCCAAGGAATATACGATCTATTTTGGCTTCCCATTGAGCAGTTCCAAAAAGATGGTAGAATAATACGTGGACTTCAACTTGGAGCGCAGAGTTTTACAGCTCGTACTGCACTTGCGGCGCTTGAAATAACATCGCGCATTATTCAACTTCTTCAGGTATCTCAGCCGCCGATATTTTATAATCAAATTCTGCTGAAAATTTTCCTGTGTTTGATCACTCCTACAACATTCATTTGTTAACGATTTTAGCCAATTATTTGAAATTATTTCTGAACACTTGAAAAAAGGAATGTCTATCGAATCGAAGTATACATTTTATAATTCGAAAGCATTCAAGCATAACAATCGACTTCGTTATTTCCTTTTATTCATTGGCCTGTTTGCCCATTTATAGTTCACAGCTGAAACGGCATTTGATATGGTGTCGCCCGGGCCTACTGTAAGATCAAGAAATTTACGCAAAGGAAAAAGGAAACGACCTCATAGGCCAAAGGATATTCTTGAAGGAGTAACGAACGCATACACAATTTTGAAGGAGGTGCGCGCACATATCTTACCAACAGTAAAACAAATTAGTAATTAAAAACTTTTGCAGGGTTTTAATGACTCGGCGCAAACACTGATCGATACAGCTGTTGCTGAGCACGACCAGAGGGGTTACACTGGCGCGGTGGGTGCTGTCATGAGACAAATACCGCAACTAGTTGTATGCCCGGCTGTTTTGGCAACGCAGGCGACAACCAACATTCTGGGTGGAGTTAAGAGTTCACTTGTACCTGAAGCAAAGTTGGAAGCGCGTGATAAATGGAAAGATGACACCGATTAACATAAATAAATTTAACTTTATTAATTATCTTTTATGTTACTCCATTCGAATATTTTATAAATTGGTTTAACAGTTTTAGTTATTACGTTTGAATTGGGATATCCATTGATTTATTATCGCAGCTTCTTGATTTCTAGCTTCTAATACCGATTTGGGATCCTAGAATTAACACCAAATATATACACATAATTCACAACATTGTACACCACGAAAACTTACGTTACTATTTGCTGAACGCAAGTCAAGATGATGAGCTCCTTCAGGAATTATAATAACAACAATTTTATCATTTGTTGTATATAAAACTCCTCCCCCGCTCCAAGGATCTAGTAATCCATTACTGAATATAATATTGGACGTCGATCTTAAAAAAAGGAATCTTAGTACTGGGTATGTGCGAAAATCTCGCGAGCAGCTCACTTCAAGTCTTTCCCCCCATATCGGATTAACACTTCATTTTTCTTTGGCCGGATTTTGAATTTCTTAAAGCAATTATCAGAATATTCAGTAAAGTTCCAATCCTTCACTTGAAACATAGTGTCCTTCGTCGAACACATCGGCATAACCATTTCGTTGCACGTTTGAATATCCCAGGCGTTCCCACCCAGTTGAGGACCATAAGCTGAAGTGTAATTTAAACATTTGGATGTCCCGGATGAGTTTGTATACATATTTAAAGCGGTTTGCAGAGCCTAGAATGCAATAATAAAATTAATGTAAAAACAATGACACATAACCACGAAAAAAAGAACCTGTAACTTAAAATATTGGACTTTTTCTATGAAATTATATTTTAAGTTAACCGTTATATTCGTGTATACAAAATATACAAGAACATATAGATATAAAATATACAACAAAAATGTCTCGCGCCAATAAATAATCACTGAAGTATATATTTTATGATACTGTATAAGTATGTAGTTATTTATTCTTAAGTAGTTCTCAGCATTTTGTCACACAAGCGTGTTTGGTGAAGTCAACTCTAGATAACGAACATAGTTTTTGGTTGTTATTAGCATTTGCCTTGTGTGTAAGTTACAGAAGAATAAGTAACCTGACTACTTATTTAATGTTTTCCTATGGAAAAGAAAAATAAACAAAACACATTTTTTTATTTTACAAATTCTAAATACTACAGTAATATGTCGCTAATAATTGTCCAAATTGATTAAAGCTAAAATTTGTAATAATATGCGTAACTGTTAACTGTTAAATAAGTTATTGAAGTACACTTACGCTTAGTAATTTCAAATCTTCTTTTTCATACTGTTTTAAATAAGAGCAAAATTGACGAACTGGATATGCAGGAAGTGGTACTATAAAATCGTTATCATATGGATAATTTGCCATCGCCATATTTGTATATACATCCTCCAAATAATCTAAAAACATAAAATTAAATACATCATTGAAATTTAAATTACAATCAAGGTTATAGAGTGCTTATGTCTTCACAAGTTTTAATATGTAACACGAATAACCCATATTTTACAATTAATTGTAATTCAAAAGCTTATCAGTGTCAATCTAAGATTTCAGGAAACTCCTTAATATTTATATTTTGGACGATCTCTTTCATTATCGGAAAAGAAGAAATTAATTTAAAAATTTGATACATTACCGAAGAATGAATTTATGTCTTCAGGGGTTGTTATCGGATTACAAAAGTTAAAAAGTTTTTGAAGTTCTGTTTTTCCGGAAGATGTAGAGGAGTAATTTCTGAAAATAGTAAAAAATAAAAAATTATTAGATAAATACTTGTAGAATAGAAATTATTTTGTAAATGTTAGAAGTTTACAATATTTCAATATGGTAAAGGTAAATAAAAGTTGACAAAAGTAAATAAAACCAAAGTCCATAGATGATAATTTAGACTAACAAAGACTGAATAATACTAATATACAAGTAAAGTAGTTTAGGTACATAATTGTGGCCCTTGTTTGGTTAAATCAGCAAACTCTGGGAACGTAGACCTCTGTTCAAGATAATTGAATACTCACTTCTTATTATTTTCACTTACTTGAGAACATCCCAAGATCTTTTTATGTTTAAACTGCAATTTACTGAATATGACGAGTTGAATACCGAGGTTACAATTTTGGTAAATATATCACAAGATGTTAGTTCTGAAAAAAGGTATCAAAATAAAAATTTAAAAGAACATATTTTCTTATAATTTCAAAAGTATTTCATCGGTCAATTTTGTTAAAATTGAAGAAATTATTATAAAATTGCTGAAATTATTAATTCGCTTGAATGTATGTACATACATACATAAATGTATTAGTTATGTTTATAACTAAACTTACTATTAAATTGCCAAATAGGAGCTGAAGCTGCAAGTGCTCCACACACGAGATGTGGGTACTTCATCCGGAACCAAGCTGCCAACATTCCACCATAAGAACCGCCAAATGCCACCACTGGTACACTTCTGCCACCCTTAAGGAAATCCACTAATTGAGCATAATCACCAAGAACTTGCTCCACGTTTAAATATCCATAATGTGTTGTCTGATTAAACGAGTCTTTGCCAAAAGGCAGAGACTTTCCATAGTATCTATGTTCAGCGAATACAACAGTAGCTTGAAATTTATTAGCCAATTCCCACATAAAGCCAGTGTTTTTGGCAAAAAGCTCGATGTCGCCTTCGTTACCCGTGTAAAAGAAAATCGGCGAATCCTTGGCATTTGTGTCATTTATTAAGTAACGTAACTTGAATTTCACTTCACTAACAAAGTTGAAGTGATCCAGGGGAACCTCAATTTCCCGCACATCGTAAGAATAATTGTGAAAGCTTCCATAATTACTGGATAAAAACCCGAAAAACAATAATATTGATATTAAATGAAACATCGCAACCACTTCAAGACTTCTCCATCTGCAGGTTAAAGGTCAATGTACAATTTTAGTTGCCAACGTACGACGCGTGCTTAGTGAGACTTTTACATTGAAACATTAATATAATTGATTGTTTTATAGTATTTTAAAATAATTGATTGTTTTATAGTATTTCATAGTTATATAGTTGTTGTTCTTTTTGGCGGTGGTTACAACAACAACAACTCTTGCTTACTTCCGGTTCCGGTGTTATAGCCGTTTGAAAATCGAAATTTAACCGCTTGTATCTTCTGAACTATAGCAAATATCCGGTTATAATAGGTACCGTTACAAAGGCAAATTGAATATCTTTCATTTATGTAATTTAACTTTTTATCGAAAACGTTATAGTTTTCGAGAGAAACGTAACATTCGATTTTCAGTACTTTTTTTTTCAATTCAATAATTTTTTTCTATTTAAAATGATAAATAAATCCACATAATTTTGTGGAAAATAAGAAACTAGAGATTCTTATCTTTCTATGTATATTTTTTTCATTATTATAGGTGCAGGAGTGCAGGAGAAAACGCTTTTTCTAACATAAGTACTCAATCCTTTTTTATACCCTACACCTTAAGGTAAGGGTATATTCATAATTCATTCATGGGTATAGAGTAGCATTATCCGTGAATGTGCCAAATATGGGCGTGATCCGCCCACTTTTAGGTTCCACAGGCAAAAGAGGGTTATATTGTTAAATATATAAACTTCCTGAATAAAACTTTAGATAACAACTTGTTTTACAAAAAAAACATTATTACATCAAAACTGGGTGCGGTCCGCCCACTTTTACACTACATATTCAGTATAGCAGGATGAAAAAAAGTTTATTACCACGGAAATAAAGTTTAAATGAACACAATTATAAAACAACTAAGCTAGTTATTTTGTTTTGAAAAAGGTAATGACCACGCCTACTATTTATGCAGAGGCGTAGCTAGGACTCATGGAACCCGGGACTGTTAATCAACTTGCAGCCCCAAAAATTCCTAGAATTCAATAAGTCACTACTTGATATCCACAACTGCCGCCCCCGTCATTGTGCCGCCCAGAGTGGACCGCCACCCCCGCGCCACCCTAGCTTCGGCACTTTTTTTAAAAATTTTAGGTGTAGGGTATCTAAGATTCGGCCAGGCCGAATATCCCTGGTTAGTTACTGGTTTAGAATTCTAGTACTACACATTGTATGAGTTGTTTTGCCTTACTAGGTTTGCAGCTATGTTCGCGGTGTGTACAAATTTGAAATTATGGCAGTGGTTACTTTTACCATTATCGTTGCAAGCAATTGTGTCTTTGATTGTGCATAGCGCGATTTTTTTCATAAAAATTTTAAAACAAAAAAATTCAAAAAATGTATATTTTTTTCGTAAATATTTTTCATTTGCTTACAGCCGCAGTATACATTCCAAGTTTGGTTAACTAGCGCTGATGTAATATGATGTACCACGGTTGCTATTTTGGAAAACAATTTAATTGTGCAATTCCAATAAAAGGTTCGTTGTAACTTTAAAATCGTGTTTTTTTCTAAAATTCTGAACCGATCCTGATGAAAAAAAAATCCAAAAAAAGGTAAAAATATCTAGTTTCTTAGTATTGAGATAAATATATGGGTTAATTATACATTTTGCTTAGAAAATTAGACATGAATTGAAAAAAAAGTAGTGAAAAATCTTAAATTCGTTTTTCTCGAAAACTAGAAGTTTTTCGATGAAATATAATATAATATAAATGGAAGATATTTTTAATACCTTTATAACGGTACTTACACTAATCGGATATAGCTTACTGTATAGGAGATATGGGCTGTCAAAGTTCAAATTTCAAACGGCTATAACACCGGAACCGGAAGTGCGCAAGATTTGTTGTTGTTGTAACCACCGCCAAAAACAACAACACCAACAGCAACATCAACAGGATTGGAGCTACCCTTCCGATCTGGATGCCGCAACACATACATAGATGCATTCGAAACAGCCTTTGATCAGCTGATAGTGTTTACATAAAATATACAGATTTATTTTGACAATCATATATATAGCCAGAGTTCGACGTTAATTAGTTAAATCCGTAACTAGTTATCGTTAAAGTTACTTCACCTGAATTCGACAGAAATTCTTGTAAACTTTAAAGTACCTGAAGTTATTCTACTCGTACATAAAAAGCCAGTATAAAAGTGAGGAGTTGTGTGTTGTTGTGTTCCAAAAGCTATTAGTTTTCTTTTCTCTTTTAAAATTTCGTATAACTAACTTTGGATTAAATAGGGATCCGCGCGGAAACTATAGTATTATTGTGGCTACTGTTGTTTCTTGTGGATCAGACCCCAAGAACAACATACCCCCCTGAGTTATAACCCTTTAAAATTTGAATTTATTTACATATTGCCGAAAAATGCATATTTTTGGAAAAATCCGATTTTAATATATGTAATACTTTTTTCACATTAATTAATTTTTTTGTAAGTAAAATGTGTAATTAACCCACATAATTTTGTTGAAAATAAATGAAAGGTATTTGACTTACTTTTCTAACGGTATATATACGAAGCAGATATCTTCTACAGTTAAGGAGATATAGGGAAAATAAATAAATAAACCAGGGGGCGTTGGGTACGTTGTTGTTGAAGCCTGCTTCAGAAGCTACAAGAACAACAAGATTGGAGTTTCCGGGCGGAAATTTATTAGGCGCAAAAGATAAATTTACAAATTATTTAGTACAAACCTTATTTAATACTTTTCCTCGTCATCGCTGCTAACATTTTTCATCAGAAAATTTATAGAACTGTGGCTGTAAGCTGTACCAACCTGGAGCGGTTTTTCTTACTATTCATGAGAATTATTTAAAATTACAGTTAATTTATTTAACGTTTTGAATTTTTCCTATGGCTCTCAATAGTGTAGAAACAGTTGGTTGAGTTATCCCCAATGATTCTGCAAGCTCCTCTTGCGTTTTACTTTCTTCGAGTAATACCTGTAATTCTGTCTTTGAATTTTTTTTGGCTGTCCAGAGCGAGGATTATCTTCAACGCTGAAATCTCCATGCTTGAAACGTCGAAACCAATCCCTACATGATTTATCAGTTGGAGCAGTGTCACCATAAACTTCGACAAGCATTCGATGGGCTTCAGCCGCACTTTTCTTCCAATTAAAGCAGAAAATCCAAACTTCACGCAAATGCTGCTTGGTTAACACAAAATTCGACATTTCAAACACAATAAAATCAAGGTGTTTGGAAGAAAATCAAGGCGTTATAAAATGCAAATGTTTAAGCCCTCTAAAGCCGTAAAAATCAGCTGCTACTATGAACCATTCACAATAGCTGGAGCAATCTTAGGGAAATTGACGTAACTAAATTTACGTAAATTATCTTCAGATAATTTATGTTCTTCTCATCTCTTCTATATTTACATTTGATTTTATAGTGAAATACATTTTTTATTTATTTATTAATTATAATTATACATCTCTCTTCATATACGTACACTATGTCGAATTGGATTCGTCCGTGGTTTGATGTTTATAGGGTCTACATTCAGGATATTTGTCTGTTAAAAAACTACGCAATTCTCCATAGTGCACCAGCATGTGCAATCGTACTTTATCTTGATTTCGGAATATTTCTTGTTTCTTTAAATACAGCTCATAGCCTCGAGATTTTGCATAAAATGGAGGGAACTTTTTCCGTTTCAAAACTATTTTATCCCCCAACACATACTGGGTAAAATCCAACACTTCATTCCTTTCTATTTGATCCGGTGTTCTACACACTGTGGGACTTGCAACTATTTGCAACAGTAGTCCATCCTTACTCATCTTAACAACATGCAGTTGCTTCTCTTCTGCAATTTGTTTATGTGTTTTTTGTTGAAGCAGGCCGATGAAGAACGCTTTAACAATATGTTGTAGATTGGTCGACCCCTCTATCTTTGCATAAAGGTTCTTGATTCCAACAATTTTGCATATACTTTGTATCGCACGGTGACACACAAGTCCATAACCTTCTTCTTTTTGAGAAACAAAAATTTTGGTTTTGCCAAACGCGCAATAAAAGTCATGAAATACGGTGTGATTATCACACAACTCAATGCTAATAAGCTTTTGACCTGCTCGATTTTTCGATTTTCTTAGCGCCGTTCGCATATCAGTAGCTTTCGCTAATGCAAAACCGGCTAATCCTTTGCCGTTGCCGGTGACTGTGACAACCGAGTATCGTCGTTTCCTTCCCATATTGCCTTTCATAATAAAAACAATTTTGCTCTCTAATACTATTGAATCAAAACCTTCAAAAGTATCATCTCCGACAGGATCCGGTGGTCCTATACTGCGACCAGGCATCTTTGTACCAGACCACCCGCGGTCTATCGGATTCAGTTTCATAACTCTAAAACCACCCATTGAATCTCGTAGCTTAATCATGTTTTTCTCGCGTTCGGGATCTTCTGGCAACGTCTGTTGTTGAATTATTTCTTTTCCACGTATTATTGGCGAATTTAGGCCTGGCCAAACTATATTCTTTTTCCCAACACCAATTGACTGTCCTCTATTTAAATCCTTTGCAAATTTTTTGCCTGCGCCTTTTCCTCTTCCGCGTTTCTTTCCAGCATTACTCACAGACGTGACTCCACGCCACAAATCTTCAGCTGGCACTATAATAACAAAAGTGCATGTTAGTACGTTAGTATTATCTAATGAAAATGTACTTACATTTATTAAAGAAACTAGTGCATCTACTTGTGATAACCAGTGGAAAATTTGGCGAGGACTTTAAAGGAAATTGTTTTGCTATAATTGTATCTGCAGCTTGTAGACATTTTGTTGTGCAAACTTTACTTAATGTGCGATTAAATAAATTGCAGAACAAAATTCCTGCCATAATTGCTGTTATTGAAAGGCAGATGCTAGAGATGTGTAAATGTATTGATGTGCTCCATGCTTGCGTTGGTTCCGTGCCGATACGATGCGTAAGTTCTATCGGTGCACAACAAATTGCCCTTGGCTAGACGTATTTGATTTAATTTCTTGAAACTAGCACTGAGAAATTATTCAATAAGCGTGGTCGCGGTTTCGATTTAGCAAAATTTCCCTCGTCGTTCTTTTAATGAACAGGATAGCAAGACTAGTATAGTTCATTAAAACACAGCTGTAGTTTCTCGTTTGCTGTCAGTAATCGTAAACATTTAATGGCTAAATGTGTGAATGAAATTTACTAAATGTCCGAATGTTAGAGAGAGTGAGAGAAAATATAAGCACATGTTCGGCAAACTACGTCGTATCTCTTTCGTTTGATAACTGCTTACTTGAAAAGAAATAATCTCGATTTTTGCTTCAAGCAGTATCTTTTGAAACGGTTTCATTACTGGTATGTCGATACCATCGGTGGCGACACACTGTGGTTTCTCATTTGTTTTCAAAAGTCGTAAACATGTGATGTCAAAGTGTGTGTGAAATTTATTAACGGCCTTATAATGTAAATAGTTTGAAAACGAAAACACAAATGAAAACGAAAACGAAACGAGCCAAATTAGTATAATAGAAGCTTTTCGTTCATATTGTAGACTTTCGTTGTATTGCAGAAAGAAAATGTTGCCATGTGTACAATATTTGAAGCATTTTTATAAGTAATTTCTAGAAACGCAAAGATTTCGGGTAGAATTCAGTGCAAAAGCGTGTCGGCAACACTATACACATACAAATTCGACAACTTGCAAAACACAAACAATTTTACACTAGGCGATAGCCTTCTTGCTTTCGCTTGGTTTCTCGACATTTTTCCTGGAAACTGCCGATCCATTATACCATAATACATATATACAAGTAGCTGATAAAATCTGCAAAGCATGTAAAAATACCAACAACAAGCATTTTTTGCGTTTAGTGGATTTTACTCGAGTTTTGTTATGCTCAGTTGTCAAACAAGCAAAATATGACGAAAAGCACAAAACAAAACTCATGAAAAACATATGTTTCGTTTTCGTTTACGTCTTGAAACTATTTACATTATTAGGCTGTAAATATTCAAATGTTGACGAGAGAAAAATGAACACGCGTACGGCAAACTACGTTGCTATTCTTTATTTGCCCTTACATATTAATTATTATAATTGTTTGAACATTATTGGAAAAAAAAATAATATGAAAATAATGATACAAAAGGAAATACTCAGTAACATAATTATTATTCTGTATTATCCAAACAGCCTTATTATTACTACTATATACATACATATATTATTATACAGAAGAAATTATTTCATAGTCATTATTTGTTTTAAATTTGTCGATATTCGATATTTAAACGTATTAAAATTTCTGATATAGGTTACTTATATATATCCAAATCACGGTGACTGGTAAAAGACACGGTGACAAAATACACATATTTTCCTATTTTCTTTAGCATTTCCATGCACATAAATTAAAAATGTCACAACAAAACAACAGCAGCACTGATCAATTTCTTTATTTTACATTTGGAAGTATTGTTGATGAGCATCAAAATTTTAAATGTAGATTTCGTGCGTAATATTTTGCATGCATATTTTTTCCATCCTTTGCATCTGTGCATCTGCAGCAATCTATCGCTTAGGAACGGAACTAATATTGCATCAATGGCTGCAGCAGCTAACCAAACCAAAATTGAACGAAAGACCACGACAGAGAGTACGCACACGAAATTAACCAGGAAATTCAGTGGTTGTTTTTCGAATTTTTAGTAAAAGCACAGAATAAGTAAAAAAAGTATATAAGAATAAGTAGTATACTATTTATTCTGTGGTAAAAGATAACATTCTTCGAGATTGTAGACTATGATTGCATTTTGCTGTTGCATGTGTGCAGCTGCATAAGCGATGCATAGCTGCGTGGCTGTCAGCAGTCTCTAGGATTCTTTTACGAGCATTTCAAGTGCATCCTTATGCATCACACGCACTGATCTGTTCCGTTTTATTTTGAATGCACTGTTCCTAATAGCTAATTGGCACAATTTTAGCATATTGATTGAATAGTGGCAAGTATATATAATGTAATAGGCGGACAAATAGTAATATTGTACACACAGTTAGTTCTCCTATAATACGTTTCCTTATAACACGGTTTCGCTCCAACACGATGGGAAAATCTGGTGACTTAATGAAAAAATCCTAGCTAGTTTATAGATCTTGTTATCTTGTAGATCTTGTAAATTATGGAAGTATTACCTGTTCCAATATAAGTAACGGTAGTAAATTGAACCGTTAAGTATGGACGAAATCCTCTAAATTTTGCTCACAGTACGTTGAAGAGATGAGGTGGGCTGCAAAGACAACCTAACGGTCTGTACATTTAATATCAACACTGTATTCATTTATAGGCGTCCGCCCACTTAAGATAACCAGTCCCATTTAAAGCTCCATGAGCCTGTATTTTAGCATTTAAGATGCCCGTCGGTGGGGGGGGGGGGATTGGGTGGGGTCGGAGGTCGGCTCAGTGCTGCGTAATTATCACATGGCCATGATTAAATTATTTCGTGAGAGAGTACTACAAGCTTGAATTTGTTGATGTAGGCATTAATTATTTATACACTTCAGTGGGCGTGACTGCCTGCAATCAAATATTAAGTGATTCACATGGCGAAAATACAACTATATGTATCACTTTGGATCTGAGTGTAAACTTATTAAAACGGAAATTAAAGAAGTGCATAGATACATTTTTCAATACTGTAAATAGATTACAAATTATAACACGTATGTATGTACGAGTAGATATCTTAAAAATGAAAATAAGTAAAATATATTCAACATATCGGATAAGCTTTTAAACACACGCACATATGTATATAAATGGCAACCTTAAGGTTTTTAATTTTCCTAATTATAAATTGGAAATCCTTTGACTTTTGTTCGCATCAGCACCTCAAAAAGTAGCACATTGGTTGCAATGGCAACCGTAAATATGGATTGCGATGCCAAGAAGTGTAGCTTCTCCGCTCATTCTTAGCCGAACCCAAGCGTTTCCGATGTGCCAGAGAAGGATAGCGACTGACGGAAACAGAGAAACTGTCGAAAGCGCAAGAGCTACTTGGCTTGCAGGGGCGTGAACACAGCAAAAAGAGGCCAGCCAATGAAAGCGACCATCTCTGAGGGGAGCGGCCATGGTAAAGCTCCGCCCATCCGAATTCGAAATGGCACATGCAGTGGGTTTTGACGGGTTTCGGACGGTGGATGTCACGCTATGTCGATGGTAAAATGATGACTTTAATAAATACGAGCAAAAGTCAATTTAATTACTTGCATGAGTCTTATGATGACATTGTACACACATATCACTGTATGTGTATTCGTTCATGTGTGTGTAGATGGTGTGGAGGATTTGAAGTGGTAGATGCTGTATACTTAATATACATATTATGTACATACATATATAGTTGATATATCCTGTGTATGTCGTGTATATATTTACATGTACATGTATGTATGTGCGTTAGTGTATTAGATGTATTTATATGCACAGATACTTCGATTTATAAATATATATCTAAATAATATATAAATATTATGTAACATACATACATTCTAATTCACTAAATTCTGTTTTTACGCGAATTTTTTTAACACCAATTTGAAGAAGCGAGTTTTTTAAAATTTTTGATTCTGTTTTTACGCTACCAAACATGATTTAACGCGATTTTTCGATTAAAAAAATTCGTTTTATAATTAATTCATGGACGAACTCTTTTACTCTTTACACTTCTGACAATTTAACGGGACTTCAGGGATTCATTCTTTCATTAGTTTCAAAATTAAAAAAAAAACACACTTACAAAATGTTCCAATTTATAATGAAATCTGAAAAAAGGACCAAAATATATTACTGTCATTTATTATTGATGTGTATTATACCATATATGATAACCCTGTTTCTATACGAGGTTATAACCCAAGGGTTGGCTATATTGTTACTTTAATCCAGGGCTATAGTTCCTATGGTGCGCAGCTTCTGTGACGCCGCAGGACGCTTTGAAGTAGCAAAACTATTAAAACTTCAAATAACAGTTTATGAAATGTAATTTTTTTACTTGTATAATAATATTACTCGCATAACCTAAAATATCTCATTTGTTTTAAGTTAATTTCAAAATGTCTACAGTATATTTTTAAGGTTTTATCCCCTATCTTGTGTTTATATTACAGTGTTTACTCTAACCTTAAGATCTTTAAGAAGCACGGTTTGAGGCGACTTCACAATTCGTTATTAACTAATTATTTATTTTATACATAAGTTAAGGTTATTAAATGAAGTACATACAATATAAACATGGTTAAAAAAGTAAAATAAAAAAACTGAAAACCACAAAACATAGAGCATAAAACATAAAGACAGTATGCATTTTAAGTAAACTTCTTTACTCAAGCTAACTTCATTTCTAATATGGACCAGGTCAAAATTTACAATAGTTTTCCACTTTAAAAGCGATTGCATTCAGACGGCGACCTACCGCGCTCCGCATTTTCGGGCGAAACCGGACGCAACAGCTACCCACAGCTATACAGTCCCATAGGAAGCAGTCTGAACAACATATCAACTAAACGTTTTTATTCATGCTCTTATTTTGCTGAATCATATCTTGATCCCCGCACACGAGCACGGTTGAGCCTCTGAGTTGCCAACATCTGAGTTGCTCATCAAATAAACTGTAATTCAAAAGCACTTCAAGTCCACTTGACGCATTCGCCTATTGCGCTGCACTAACGTAAACTCGCTGCTGAGAGAACTCGCATCATCCGCCATGTCATTTAATTGTTGTGTGGTCTCTTCAATGAACCAAAACTGACGAGTAGGTTAGCTGTACCTTGAAACAGTTATCAATGATGGTGCACCAGGGACTCTCGTATCTGTTGTTGTCTCACAAAAGGTCTCCGCACTCCACGGCCAGATACGTACTCGAATCCAGAGTGTTATAAAGTATAGAAGTTTCAAATAAAATTACGTAGTATTTGCAAATTCAATTTATGCAAATTTAAGAAGATTGTTCAAGTAAATGGTTGCTCATTTAGTGAAACAACACAATATTTTACAGCACGATTACAGAGCAATTTTGGTACGATTCTGATTGTATGAATTCATAAAAACTGTAGAAAAGAAGACAAGAAATATGTATTATGTATGAAAGACATATTAAACATTGCATTCAATTAATGTGTAAAATTATCACAATAATTGTTTGTGTCTACATAACACAACTATTCAGGTACAAAAACATACTTATACATATGTAGGTATACATAAAATCACGCATATACCTACACATTAAATAATGGCATCAATAAGAAGTACGAGGGAAAAGGTACGTAGGTACCGAACGAGAGCTTTCTGAACTACCCTCTTCTAACTTCGTTGTATGGTTCACACATGCATACAATCACTGCTCCCGAGAGCTTTAGTGGTTGTTAACACTGTATAATGGTTGTTTTCAAATCCTGTTTTTCACACTAAGTACTAAAGTACTTTTGTGTAATAAGTTTGGAGATATTTTAAAAAATTAAACTTTAAACCACAATCACAATCAAAAATGTACTGCGAACAAGTTTTCTTTATAAAGATTAAAGGTTACTTCAGTGGAGTAAAATTTACTCCGTTTATACTATTACTGTAATAATACTATATTACAGTATCACCTAAAACCCATGGAACATCTTAGTCTTCATTGTAGTTTGAATCGAAAATGGGACTCGGGAGGTGACGCTAATCAAAATTCACAAACTTTCCTAAACGCGTCACGCCTTCTTTTGTGTTACAAGCGGGCGGAGAAACGTCTTTACCTAAAAGATGACACTTTAAAGTTAAATAAAAAAACACAAATTGTAATAGTTTTTATAAAATATGTCTCTGCATTCAGAAACCTTCAAGTAACATAACTGTTATTAGGTGTTTATTTTGTTGTTTAGTTGTTTATTTCAACATATTCTACAAAAATCTGGGACATTTAAGTTATTAAGAATAAGTTTCAAAGAAAATTATATAAAAAATTAAATGAAAAATTCATATTATTTTGGGTTACCGCGTTTTTATTTTTAAAATTGCAATAAAAGAAAATGTAACTTCATCACCACACATTTTTTCTATTCAATTGAAAGCTGCCGGATTCTGCCCTGTTTCTGTTCCACCTCCTGCTGAGGGTTTGCCGTCGGCCAGCGATCCAGTGTGGGTGGAAGTTTGTTGCAATTATGATGCAGTTGCTATTCCTATCAATTATTTTTATTGCTACATCCTGCGTCGCCAAAAACACGCGCCCAACTCGTGAATAAAAACATCTCCGCTTTGAGCTTTCTCATCATATCAGGCAGCTTGGATTTCTGTGAATAACTTCAGTACTTCAGTCGATAGCAAGACGCAGGGCGATCGGAAGAAATCGCCAGCCTCCCTCTAAGAGTAAATCAGAACATACACAAGTTTTCTGTGCGGTAAAATTAAGAACGACAAAATATATTTCCTAGCTTTTATGAAAAATACAAGTTGATTTCAAATACAATTGTTAATAATAATTGCATTAATAATTAATTAATAATAATACATAATTGCATACTCGCGAAGATATGTATGTAGATATTAAGTATGTATAATATATATGTATGTATATATTTAAATACTATACATTTTTTCGTTCCATTGAAAATTCGTTCCATTCCAAATTGCGTTCCATTGAACATCCGATTCGAACCTTCATGGATTTGAGGGTTTTGATTTTAAGGACCCCCGTCTTATTTTCTGACTACGGCTTTGGCTCGCAGATTTCGCATTTTTTTAAGGAATCACTTAGGTTGATATTTCATACCTCTTAATTACTTACGTATTTAATAGAGCGTTCTACATATTATACTATAGTACTAATAAATACAATTTAATCAAAAAGTAAAAGTCTCTTTATGGACACATTTGCGAATTAATGAAGATTGGACTTGTCACCTTGTCACTTGTCTTGACGAGTGAGTGCGGTGAGCATGGCAAGCATGTTGAACTCTGTTTATGCAAGGAGCGAAGGAGTGTCTGATTTATTGTCCCCTTGCCACATCTGTGAGTATGACAACTGGTGGAATAGGGAAGCTCATTGATTTAGATTTCAATCTTAAATTAAAAGTGCTTCAAATAAGCTTATTGTTTAGAAAACTATTACTTTTATTCCTATCCCAAATATATACCTACATGTACATGTTTATATTAATAATTAATAAGTATTGTAATATTGTATTTTTATATGTATGTATTGTAATATCTAATATATAATCAATTCTATTCTATTCTATTACAAATCAGTTTTCTAGTTCCATCATTTGAGTGCTCACTAATGTTATCTAAGCAGCTTTCGATCATTATATTTAGATTCTATCATATTAACTTAAATTATATAGTTCCAAAATCATTACAAAAAAAATTCGAAAACTCCGAATGAATGAACAAAAACTGATTCTTTCTATTCTGATTTTCTATTAGTTTCTTCCAGAAGGTAGATGAGACGATGTTTTTCTTTAAGTTTAAGCCCATAATTTTCCAATTTCCATTTACTTTACTTTTCCAATCTTTGTACATTTTATAATTTCTATTTCCTCACTCAAGGTGTCAGCTCGTAGAGTCCATTCAATTTGGACTTCAACTTCGTATGGTTGCTTACTTTTGGCAGTTCAGAATTTGGAAGTCGAATTCGGACAGATTCTATGGGTTGGAAGCCGCCACTCACACGAATCGAAACGTCGACTTCGGCGAAATGTTAGCTGTGTCAAAATTGGAATAACGAATGTTTTTCGCACACTTTCGTTCATTTTTGCAAGCCTCTGGTTGTGCTGATGACCGCCATTATTGCAATTTTGCCATAAATGCATAAGAATAGTATTAGAATAATTACATAAATAAAATGTCTGCAATAGTAATAGTTAATATTGAGCGGTAATAATTTTAGACACTTTCATAATGAATAAAGCGATGTAGAACCTTCTTTAGTGCTTGGAACCTTCATTGATTTTTTGAAAGGCTTGTAAAGGTGAACTTCCTTGGAACATTTCCTTTTCATGTGGTTTCTCTTGAACTTTGCAATGCATTTTCTTTATGCAACTCAAGTTTAGAAAAATATGAGTTTGCGAATTCAAGTAAAACGGAAAGAGTTGAGCAATCCTACATAATGTCCAGGAATGACCTAAAGCCATTTCAAAATCGTACGCCACAAAGTTTCTGCTGCATTTTCTAGATACATCTTTCAAAATTTGCAGTCTATTAATCATGAAAAAGTGCTTAAAATAGCAAGATGGCATCAACAACGACAACAACAAGAACAACACATGTACGCTGCATGTTTGTCGGTAGGCCAGAAGCATGTTTCGTGTCGAGTTGTGTTCCTGTGGAACGGGTTGATGCCCACATCTCATTTACATGCATTAAAGGTTCGTTATTATTCATTATGCTGCTTGAGGAATATCGAGTACAACCTTCAGCACGCCTGCTGCAGCAAGGAACAAATTCCTTCTCTGTTCTTCGACCGTCCGTCCCATTCGCTTCGTCGACACACCTCCTGTCTTACTGAAAAGACGATATATTTTCTATCGTCCTGAGCATTAAATTTGTAATAATTACATCACACACATACTGGTGCAATGCGCCATCGTCACCCCTCCCCGTCTGAGCCAACACAATTCAGGACTTGATTGCAGCAGCCGAGTTGAAGCGAAGCCACGCCGCACCGGTGCACGCTGAGTGCTTGTGATTCGTGATGGTACTTCAGAGGGCGCGCATTGTTTTGTTGTGTGAAAAATACCATCATCAACTGCCATTGTCATTATTGTAGCGAGCAATAGTGAGAGCGAAACAAATAATCCTCATAAGAGTAATGTTTTCAACTGAAGAGCCAGCCTTTCACACACACACACACACACACACACACTCACACGCAGAGAACGAAGCACACTGTTGAGCAAAACTAGCGACGAACATCTGGGAAAGGCTCGTCCTGTCACCTCCTGCCGAGTGGCGCCGACCTGGTGCAACAAAGACCACTGCTACCAGAACACAATGTAGTGCATCACTCCGACAACCAGCTATCGGTTTGTTGAAATCCCGCAATTGAGTGGTGGTGGTGTTAGTGTTCTTAGCAACGAAAATTCAAAAATGCAAAAAACACACATAGAGAAAGTGTGTTTGTGTGCTGGTTTCTTGACTTGTTGTTGTTGTGTCGTCAACTCGGCAACGTTGCTGGTTGGGTTGGAATTTCGAACACATGGATATAATGTCTCGTTGCGCGAAGGAGACGCGCGCGAGGGAGACGGCGAACTGTGTGCACGGGTCTCTGTTCAATACACGGATGGAGTGGAAAGTAAGGCAATTTCTGTGTACTTGTGTCGGCATCAGCAAGCAGCAAGCAGCAACTAAACAAAACTCCTCATCGTTTATGTGAAAAAGTTTTATTCGAGGGCTATCCAGAAGCCATCTGAGAAGCACTCGTCAGTACTGTTCAGACCTCTTATTTCATTTGACGGAATCGTGTCGAGTGGATTCATAATAAATTTACTATTCTGTGTTTTTTTGCGTGCCTAATATTAGTGTGGCTTGGGCGATTTTTTCTTACTACGGCTGCCGAACGAATCAACCGAATTCTGCCGACGTCCTTCGCCCGCCCGACGAAGTTTGTGGAACCGCAATAATTTCTATTGTTATTTGTTGTTCTTATCATTCCACGGATTACTGCGTCTTGTCTGTCGTGTGTACCTTCTGTGCCTACCTGCACATCCTGATTTCTTAAATCCCCTGACTTAAAGCACGCTCGCTCGATCGCCGTTTAATCGCACACGCCCTCTATGAAAATGCATCGGCACCATTTTTAGTGAGTCACCCGAAAACTATTCCGCCCTAAAAACCAACCGAGCCGCACTCCACGGATTCGATTTGTTTACTTTGTTCCTTTGTTATGCGAACTCGACGTACAATAATTGGACTTCCTCTCGCTGAATGGCAATAATTTTAAGTGATTCGAATTCCGGAAGCCAAAATCGACTGCGCGAAAAGTTTGCACTGACCCAATGGGGCATACATGAATACAAACGTTGCGAGCGTCGTCTGTCTACACGTCTTTCATGTGCCCGACAATAATACAAATCCGCTTTAATTTAACAACAAAAACAGCTGCTGCTAAAGATGACAAGTGATACGAAAAAAGTTTAACACAGTGCCAAGGAAGGATTCGGACTCGTATACACATATTATGATCGCCAATTGTCTCGCTGTGAATTCTTTTCATTGTTCAGCGCTCTCGCTCGATCGACAAAAGCCACCGAGCCGACGTTAATTTCAATTGATGGAATAAATCCGCACACTTGAGGTACAGTATAGATGCATATTTTAAATTATTCCGCAGAATCGGCCACGTTTTAATTGATTGATGTCGCCAATGTTGGCAAATCGGTGACACAAAATTAATAGGCTTTTCGTCGTAACGAAATCTTTGAATTTGTTCATATAATTTGTAACATTATACATATATGCATTTACACTTTAGTTTTATCCATAAATTTCAGTTTCATTTTAAATATCATTAAAAAAGTATGAGGACGATGAAATGTGTAAGGGTTGTAATGAAATGTGCGATGTAACGTTGGGATATTTTAATCTATCGGTCAGAATCGAATCGTTTATTATCAGAAATCGATAATATCGTTGATGGTATCGAAGAAATAACCTTTATGGACTTTTTTACCTACTCTCGTAGAAGCTAATGGCTCCAGCTAATATAAAAGTTCTTGTATTTATGCATAGATATGTATACAAAATGCACTTGTTTGTCTTTTAGTCCAGGGTGAAAGTCCGAACTACTTTATTAAGTACATACATGATTTAAAATTATCATGTGGTCGTCTGTGGGTAGATAGGGGCCTTGAGAACTGAACTATACTTTCGTAGATTATTATATAACATGTCTAGATGTAGTAATCACGATTACATGAAAGCTCGGTAAAAATCAGTTAAGTTCCACAATAGTAGTAGTGAAAATCCGAAGTAAAGACTTGTGTTAAAGAACCTGAGATGGTGTAGGGTATATATAAGTCTCGAACACGCCTACATACTTATATACATTTCGTGGTTGATCCTTCTTTTCTTCTTTTTCTCTTTTCTTTCGGTTTCTTTTGACTTCCCTTTCGGTTTCTCTGGCTTCCCTTTCGGTTTCTCTGCCTTCCTTTTCGGTTCCTTTGTCTTCCTTGGTTCTTTTTCTATGTTTTCTTTTTATTCAGCTTTATTTTGTATTTTATTTTAAAATACCAATTTTGAAGATTTCAAAAAAGATTACACTATTCAAAACAAAAGTTTTGCATGACACAAACGTGGAGAAATCCTCCGGAAACCCGCCGGAGATCCTCTGATAGACGCGGACCAAAATTTACTAAAATTCGTACTGCTGTTTACGATGCTGAACTCTGCGCAGCAAAGACTGTGAATACATTTTCTACAGTTGTGTATGTGTGTGTGATTGTTTCATCGATGTGTGCGAGTAACGTTTGCGTCTTTTACAAAAGCTAAATCAACATCGAGACATTTTATAGGAATCTATTGTATAATCCAGTTATAAGTATAACATGGTTTCTGATGCTAAATAATTAATAATATAAAAATAAAATTAATACTACACTCATTTTTTCTAGTTCCCTTATTTTTAATAAACAACATATCATCGTTAATTTGTATAAAATGAAATTCCTAAAATTGAAAATATTAAATATTTTTCCCATTCGGCTCGGTTTTTTATTTTCCATAAATATTTCCAGTTTCGATAAATCAGTTTTCAAAATTCTGGTACATACTTTAAATGTCTCTGAAAATGTTGACATATAATCAATGGGTAAAGTAAACCAATAAATCGAATTGCGAATACGACTTCATCTCTATTATATGAACTGATTACTAGTTATCCAGTTTATTCGTGAAATGAAATAGGATTGCGTGTGTTATAATTTAACTTTTACCATCTTTTAATATCAGCAAAAGACACAACAAATTATAAATTAAAATTTCTTATTTAATCGGTTTTGCGAAGAATTGTCTAGTATTTCTATTTGCTGTGTTATTTAAATTCACAATCAATTTTTCATGTCCTCTTCTGTGAGTTCAAATATTGTGAGTATGTAGTTTATAAAAGCTATGGTTAATATAAGCGAGACCGTAGTCCAAGTAAAATAGCTCAAAACTAGTCCATGTCGTATGGTAAAAAAGAGAATGTTTGGATTTGTGATATCATCAAATGTGAAAGTCAAATCATTTTAATGTGCTTTTTTGTTAACAACTTAAGTTTCGTATACAGCTTTGAATAACTGCTATTCTAGCCATATAAATCCTTATATAAAACGAAGATATCGAAGAGAAACAAGATCGTCGTGATTAAAACAAACAGATTTATGTTTCAATTTGTCTCTTTTAAACTTGTTTAATTTTTTCTCTTTAAAGTTCATCAGTCTTACGTTTAGCTGCAAAACCCAATCTTACAAAATCTCGCTAACTTTTTCTACTATGAACTGACGCAAGCGAATGCAACAAACTGCAAAGTTTTCGGTCAGCGTTTTTAGATAAAAAACTGAAATGGATGAGTTCGGTTCCGACATGCAAAATTTTTGTAAATATCTTACTTAATTTAGTGAGTTACTTAATTTAGTGAGGTTCTCAATTAAGTGAGTTATTCAATTTAGTTAAGTTATTTAGTTTCATTAGTTTAGTTGAATTCATTCATTGGAGAACTTTGCAGCAGCAGAACTCTTACCCATTGCCATGTACCATTACATACCTCGATTACACGAAATGCGATTACATATGAACTACTTATGTACTACATACCTTAGTACAGTCGTATAGTATTTTTTTTAATTGAATGTGTTTAATTTAAGCTGCATCTGAAGAGGAGCACTCACATTTTAATCATTAATTTTTAAAACTATCAACCAACAACCGACTCTGAAAACAAACTTTGTCGACACTGCTTGCCAAAGTATGGGAGTGGCATACACACACACAGACACACACGCATACACACATGCAAATAGAGGTTCACAAAAATAAAAATATCATTAGATCCTAGTATGTCTACCATAGCATCCGCTATCCTACCAATAAAGGAACGGAAAGATTAAAAAAGTGCTTTTATATAAATGCATTTAAGTGCTGCATACGCTTTTACACTCACTCACCCTCACTGCCACACATACACACACACACTCACAAGCACTGATATGCACACATACGATACACACTCCCATGGAGGTACATTAGAAGCGTAACAGTCTACGATTCAGAGCAAGCCGTTGGTAGATGAAGCATTTAAAGGAAGTGATGCGGCCCTTCCTGGGACATTGTTTTCAATGCGAAAAATATGCGCGTGACATATGCGAAATTCTTGGAATTGAAAAGAAAACCAGAAAACCAGAAAACGGAAAACGGAAAACCACACAAACACACAACACACACCCGTATCTACATACATAAGTAAACAACACGTCTTCAAATGTAAAAATATTAAAAGAAAATATTTATGTTTCTATAATTGGTTAAAATGTGGAAAGATTCTCGGTTTATTTTAATGACAAGAATCTGGGCGCAAATGTAGCGTTGTTGATGTTTGCTGAGCTGCAGTGGTTCAGTTTAGTTTTGAATTTTAAGGACAATACGTTCCTAGTAGTTGGGGCCCTATGAGCCTTTCTAAAGGAGAATTACTTGGTAACCGCTTGTGTGTTCTTTTTTCAGCGCACTCTGAGCATTCGTGTTCGATCCGAATTGGAGGAAAGTCTCGGTGTCGCTTTATGCCGGGAATTTGTGTTCGATCCATCGCGTATGTCATCCTCACTGGCCATTATTAATCACAGTCATTCCGGAGCCTTTGCGGAGGATCCCGAACACGAGGACGCGGGTCTCCTAACTGAACTTAATGGCGTCGATCTGGTTATGAGTTTGTCTCCCAAAACACTGACAGCCGCCACACAGCATCACCAGCAGCAGTCGCATCAGCAAAACGCGCTCGTAACGTCCACTGCAAATGTTGCGGCAGCCGTCGCCGTCGCCCATCAGCACCACCAGAACTTAACAAACTTGCAGCACTTGCAGAATCTGCACAACCAGCATCATCACAACACCCTGTTAAACAACAGCCATTCCACTCCCTTCAGCGTCACCGATATATTGAGCCCGATCGAAGAGTCGTATCGCAAGCTGGAACTTGGTGGAAATCCACCATCGCCCTATAGGTAAGCGCATCAATAATATGAGTGGATGTCTGTCTCTGTGAGTGAGTGTGTATGTGAACACTAAACGGCCTGTAGACGGCGATATTCCAAAGCCAATAATTAGCTGTATGTATTACGTATGCGATTGTACCGCAGCGCTTATATACGTGCGTCCATACATATGTAAGTATGTATGTACTTTGGTGCGGATCCATGTGCACCGAGATTCATAACAACCGAAAAAAGGAATAACATACTGCATGAATTGAAGGGTCGCCGCCATCTCATATTTCACAACAAACGGCAATACATCGAATACAGTGCTCTCTCGGTAATGTGAGCAACCCAATAAGCGAACTAGCGAATTTACAGTCTCACGCCGAAGAACAGGGCATGTGCTATCAAATTAAATATGAAAACTTGGTGTCGTTTCCATGATAACAATCGTAGAAGGATGAGCTTGCTGGTAACAAACAGCGTTTCAAATAACGTGTCACGGAAACGTTGCAACATAAAGTTACTAAACAAATCTCAATAATGTCCGTCAAGTAGTTGAGATAACAATTAACGATGAGTTTGAATGAATTCTTTTTAACTTTAGTTGTTGTGATCCTTTTTGAATCCGTGAACTCTACTGCGTTTGGTTGAATTAATCTAGAAATTTGGTTGAACTGTATGTATTTATTTTCAATTCAACTGTAAAATTAACCTCACGTTAATAGTACATTTTGTTAATAATAAAGATTTTAGTTTTATTTTCACTTTTAGTTTTCATTTTATTTCTTAAAAATGCTGATAAAACACAAAAATTAAGTGCAAATACTTATTAATAATCTGTCATTATTTAACTTTAAATAAAGTCAAATTTAATTCCCTGGTTTAATTTTAAATAACCACATTATAATACCGAATTCAGGTGTGCTTTAAAGGTCTCCGAAACATGGACAATCTACGCTATATGATTAGGAATTTGCACGGTTTTTGGTACTTTCATATCTCCAAGAGGCACGTGTATTTCTTGAGTCCAATACTGATTCTTATTATCATCTAAAGCATAATTAATACATATTAAATACACAAATGAGATTATCAGTGTTATGACACAATACACAATACAAAACATCACCAATTCTTGCTATACAACATTAATTTGTTACATGAGACTCTGGACGTGTTTATGCATATCATATGCCAAAAAACTGTTATTACGCAATATAATGTATCGGATTACATGATTTTTACATGAAGTGCAGGAGCTAAGCGTCTCAGCATCAAGTATTCGCAAATCTCAACAATCTACTTTAACTACTTGTTTATTACTATTAAACAATATATTGAATAATAGATCATATATTCGGTCACATTAGCGTATCAATCACTTTTGGCCCATTTAATACCTAAAAAGTATTTTTTTTATACATAAAATATAACAATTTGTTTCGTTCAATTAATGCTTACGCTGTACTCGGAATTGAATACACATCATCTTAAAAGTGACAGAATCAAATTTTGTCCAATCAAAGCTTAATTGTTATGTTGGTTATTATGTTATTTGTTCTTATGATGAACTCTAAAAATATAGAGAAATTTAATAGAATTTAATAGAAAAAAAGAGATCTAATAGAATTAGAAATTCGTTTAGAATATTTATCTGTATATTTACGCTTGTATTTCCATACATATTTATGGCATTCTGCAGTTATTATCCCTGTTTTTATTTACTCTTTTTAAGATCAAACTCCAGTGGAAGTAGTATTAATTCACCGAGTACATTTGGCAACAGCAGCATGGCGAATCCATACGCAATGGGGCCGCTATACCACAGTCCGGGCGTGCAAACTTATTGCGGTCCTGCCGATAATTTGTCACTTGCGGGGCATTACACAGACATGCGGAACTCTGCTTCATGGTACGGGTCCACAGCCAATGATCCCCGATTCGCAAGTAAGTCTAGCTATCTATTGCCAATTTATTAGGGTTGCTTACAAGAAAAATATAATATATACATACATTCAAGCAGGAGCTTGTGGTTTCTTTTGTGACGTCCTGTCTCGCTCTCTCTCTTTTCCCAATCTTTCGTTTATTTTATTGCATAACCCTGCAAATGACATTATGTTTTACTTGTTGTTGTTTAATAGTCTTTTTTCAACACAAAGAGATATTATTTCGAGTAGCTCGCTCGTCTGCCTTCCTTCGTGGAATAAATTTGGCCACCCACTTCTTATGAGTCTGGCGAAACACGCTTCACTTCGACCGCATGCTTTAAGGGTTAACACAAGTATGTGGGTAGATATGAACGTGGATGTGTATTGTGTGTCATCCTCCGATTACATCCAATACAATCTTTGCGGGCGGATTTCCGGTGATAAACGACGCGTAGATAACGGCAAATGAGGACACTTTGTGACTGAATGTCACCGTAATCGATTGTTTGAAATTTCACGCAAATTTGACGTGAATAAAAAACGAACTCCGTGCGAATGAAAGTCAAGTTTGAGGACGACGACTTCAAAGACAAACAATTTTCGAGGCTTCAATCAGCTTCTATTCTAAGATGTAAATATAAATAAACAGCAGATATAAATTCATAAGCTTGTAAATATGCATAAATTAGAAGTAAAAAAGAAGGCTTAACATCGCCGTCTCTTGAGATGCGCAGACGGAGTCCTTTTGAACTCAACTCGCGATGGATTGAAAGCGCTGGGAAGAAATGCCGGTGGATCAGGATGGCTGGGGAGTCGGTTGTGTTTTGAGGGCGATTTATAATTCCTGAAGTTTTCATAAATCAAATTATCATCAAAATCATTAACATTTAGGATCAAGAAGTACTTTTGCATAATTTTACAATCCAAAATTTGTATATGCAACAACAAAAAATGTAGAAAACATTGCTTGAAGACACTGAAAAACATTTACGGTGGTATAAAATGTATGTATGTATGTATTATGGCTGAATAATAGTCTATATTCCACTTTATAGACAAAACTTTACGAAAAAACTTGTATTTAAATGCAGTTAAATGGAAAACAGAAAATCACTTTCGGTACAACGGAAGGTGATAAAACAAATATGTATAACATTTTGTAGAAACAAAAGTAAAAAACATTTAAACCAAAAAAATAAAAGTTAAGCCAAAGATAACTTGCAATCGAATCCTAAAATTACAGTCATAAAATTGTACCATTTAAAGTTTTCTTCCCATGAACGTTTGAATTCATAATTTAATATTACAACGAAAGAAAGTTCAAGCAATCACTTTCGACCGTTTATTGTATCTTCTCACTGAGAATTATTGCACTTTTTGAATGAACAGTTTATTGAAAACTGTCTCTTTTCGATATTGAATACAACAACAAGTGTTTACGTAAGATACGTGTCAGTGCATTCAAAGCGAGCCTGTCATCTGTCTGTCATTTCATTTAATAAGACTTTCGTCGAAATCGTTTCGATGTCGTTCATAAAAAATTCCGATATCGAATGGGAGACTGTAGTGGATCTGAACGAAGGCGTTTTTGGTGCAGTTCATCTGAACAGAATGACACAGCAACTCTTGGGATATGCTGTTAACAAGTAAACCTTTTCATAATTTATTGTGTTTACTTAGTTAAAAAAGCAAAATATCTTCATTTGTTGTAGTAGTTGTTGTTGTTGTTGTTGGGACCGCACAACTATGATCAGGCAAGATTTCGTCGTCGGATTTATTTAAATTATCAATGCAACAAGATGAATGTCATCATGAAAAATCATGATATTCACAATTTAAATACGAACACGGGTACACATTTAAGTACCCACATTGAAAAAAATGTTAATATTCATAAATCTAAGTATGTTCGAGTTTATGTATGTATGTCAATCGATTGGTGATCTCCAGTAGTTGATGCATAAAACATGGGAAGAAAACTGAAGTGATATTTTATTTATAGGCTGTTGATCTGTATTCCAAGAGAGAATACATTTGAAAGAGTTTTTCGACTTCTGATTACGTAGGTTTTTTTCCGTAGCATTTTGTTAGCCAACATAATGAAATATACGGGAAACATTTGGTAATTGAAGTGAAACCAGATATCTTTTTCATATGCTTGTGGTTATGATTTCTCATAACAAGTGAAAAAAAAACTGCAACAATACTTACGGGATGTTTTCAGTGTACAACATAAATTTATATGACTTCATATACGAGTCCAGCGACGGTTGTGTAAACCAGACATGTATTTCGCCTGATGTACCACACCGTAAAAAACAACCAGAGAAGTGAACCAACCTGGGAATGGGCCCCCGAATGGAGATCACGAAGCTACTAGAAACGATTTCCCAATAGACTTTATAGATCTATATACTTTAATAGGGTATTTCTTCCGTTCTTAATTCAGGATGTACAACAAACTACTCAGACCTCCGAAAGCTTTCGCAAGAAGTACTCACACTCTGTATTCATACCAGAAACTCTTGCTTCTTATTGCGTCCGATACACAAGCGTATAATATTTACAATTGGATTACCTTCTGATGAATTAAAAATGAGTTGCTGAGTTGTTTTTTATCCGTAATTCATCGTCCCCTTCATACAATCGTACACAGGATCGTAATGATTTCAACCTGTGAAGATTGAATTCTTAATCTGTGAATAAATCAAAATACAAATCGTGGACTGTATGAAGGCCCTTTAATCTCGGCCTTTTCTATGCATGTTTCCTTGAATGGCATTTCTATTATTTATTATTAATTTTCTCTTCAATCGTAGGTTTCCTCTGCACCGAAATTGAAGTATATTCAGAAATACTTACACATACACGACATACCTCAATAGGTACCCCATTCTTTCGAGTGTCAGTATTTCAGTCGTGAGCTACCTGAAAAACATTGATTCGCTGGAAAGAATTGTGGCCATTGGACTGAGGTTCTGTTGTTTTCTTTTGGTTTTTGTTATTTTAAGCAGCATTCAGATTGTGTTTGTTTTGGCGATTGTTTTTTTAGGCATATAAAAAATATTTTTATATATTTTGCAACCAACAACCAAATCACTCACTCTACGTTTACTTAACGCCTTTGTTTTTAAAGAATTTCAAAACCGACTGATATTATTTTTTCTTCTTTTTTTTACAATTACTAATTTTTTCTGTCTGGTCAGGTTTTTTGACTAATTTTTCGGTCAAATACAAGTCTGTTCCGTGAGGTCTGCTTTTTTTAAAACATCATTTTTGCTGTACAAATCCTAGATTTTATTTGATTCTTTAAAAAACAGATACCACTTAATAAGCACCATGTAAGTAAGATCGATTAACTTACTAATGTTTAGTCCTTTAGATGAGTAGAAATATTTTTTTAATACTTCTCTATAACAGCTGGCAGTGTTTTGAAATGCAACATGTTCCACAGACACGCTGTCTAAACACAAAACCTCTCTTCACTTAATTCGAGGGTTCCTCATGAACACCCACCGTCTGTGTTTTCCATTTTTGTGCTAGAGGGTGGTGGGTGTTGACTTGCCAAATTGTTTATTTGTATGATGAGGGTAAATACAGTGCTACTGACATCAATACACATCAACGGCTAGAGGAAAACACTATCTAAAAGCATTTTTACATTTTAAATTGAATTGTATAATCTTTACTGAACCTTACAGAATGTTATGGTTTACTTTATTAGACATTTAAGAAATTTCAAGCCACTTAAGGAGTGTTGGTGTGTTCCCGATTTTTTAAAGTTTTCGCATTTTTCTAAAAATGCTAGTATTAAAGCACTGATTTACGTTTGATTGCAATATTAAGAAATGTCAGAAATAGCAGTGTATTAGAAATATAATATAGCTTTTCTAAACATGGCTTTTCTATTATCTGATTACAATGATAAGAACTTTCGATTTCAAAACTATCGTAAATTAAAATATAATTCAAAATTTCCAACTTAATAATAATAATTTTAAATGCATTTCTGAATACTTACAGTTACAAGATTGATGGGAAGTTCGGCCAGTGGATCTATGGGTCACATGGGAAATATGGGTAGCTTAGGAACCTGCAGTGTGGCCGACTCCAAGCCGCTTCAATTTCCCCTGGCGCAAAGACGGAAACGACGAGTGCTATTTACACAAGCTCAGGTTAGTACAAATGAAAAAAGGATTGATTTTTATTGTTGAAATTAATACTATTGCGATGGCGAAACTTGTATAAGTTCCAATATAGTGAATAATTTGAGGAAAGCTTTTAAAAATGTTGCTTTCATTCAATTCACAAATGGTTATAATATTCATTGGCAAAAACTTCCACCTTTCAGTATTCAGTACTGCGAGTTAAAAGAGTGGATGTTAAAATAAAGTGAATATTAAAATAAACTGCAATATTAATAAAAACTCAATATTAAAATAATAATTAATGGTTTCCCTTGGAAAGGTTTCTATGTTTCGTAGACATTTGATCAAAGTTCTGCAAATTTGACGTTTCGAATCTCGAAATATTCAAAGACATGTGTAAATATTGTCTCTTTCTGCCTCATAGAAAGTTGCCACCGAATAAACTTTACACCTTTCTGTGGTCGTTGGTACTCTTTTGTACTTTCTATTATTTTAATAATTGGATTAGAGGCTATGATTATGATAGCTTTAAACAATTCCTGTCACACATCTTAACGAATCCGTAGGAAGACGCGTTTCTCCAGTTCGCAACAATAATAAACTATCAATAAACATTGATATTTAATTTAAGTTTTGGCAATGAAAACACAAACGATTGCGATAATTCATAAAAAAAAGTGTGCACCTCTTCAAATGTTACTTTAAAGATTCGGTTTGACATCAATAAAAGGAATTACTTAAATTCTAATTACACTTTGTATACTTTACCCCAGTCACGCAGTGTGACAGCCGCACTCCTCTGAATATATTGTATATACTATATATATATACACACGTTTCTGTGCACACACACACGCGCATATACACACAAATTCGCCTGGTCCATGTTTACACTCGTACAATTGTTTGTGTTTGCAGAAAACTTGGCATCTGAAGTGCTGTGCAAATACAAATTCATTTTTCATTATTGCTACGCCAATCGAAATAATATTGAAGTCTCTTATTTTTACATTCATTGTAAAATACGTTTACGTTTTCCATTCTGTTCGTTCCAATTGCTGTAAGAAGCCTCGATTTAGAACCAGTCTTATTATATTTCATCGCTTAGACGAAGAAATCTGAACATCAGAATAGAACAGTTAATTTTTTAAGTAGTCATTCAATCGCAACAAATCGTTCTTATATAAATGTAAGTCATCAATTTTAATTGTGAGATTTATGTTAATCGCGAGTTCAATCTGTAGAAAGATTTCTGCGAGCTTAACTGGAATCTATAAAAGTCATTTAAATCGACTTTGCCAATATTTGATGTAAACACGTACACAAGTTGACCAGATCAAATATTTAATGTCGAGAATTGAACATGCGCTGAGCTGTCTTATTTACTCGTATACAGCTTAACGGTTCCCAAGACCGCAAATAAGAAATCTTCTACGCCAGACAATCAGATTTTAAACTGCATTTCAACCTGCAGCATTAGTTGTACAGATGCACTGTTTATTTACCTTCATTGGTACCTACGTACATTTCTTTAGAATACAAACGTATTTTATGTGCGTTCATTATTTGCGTTCTACACTCAAAATAAATTCTCCAAAATTTCATGTTTAAAATCCATTCATAATCATATTGAATTCATTCACACTAGTTTTTTTAAAATCATTAGAAGAAACTAACCTAATGTAATAGATTCACATAATCCATGAAAAATCTATGTCATAATATGGTTGTTCAGCATTAAGAGAAAAATCTTTATTATAAACAATATTGTTTGAAGGAATTTGGGAAAGAATAATCGTATGTACTAAAATCATTATCAATCTGTCATAAATCTAAATCTATGTAATTAATTTATCTGAGTGTATGAAAACCTTCTACATACACCGTTTGTAAAATAAAATAAATAAATACTGAACCGTCTGAAGGTTTTCAAAAAAAATATTATTTAAGTTTAACATTTTTTGCTCGACGTTCGGTCGTCAACATTTTCAGTCTTCTTCAGGTTTAATTTTGCTGAGGCATTCGTTCCCTCTCGGCCTCTCCTTCTCTCTGGATTGGCCAATAAATCTGTTGCTTTGGCTCCTCAGTAGCAAGAAGATCCTTTCTTTAAATCTAAAATAACTTCAGTAAAATTCGGCGTATTTTAGTAAATAATTCAGTAATACTTCGAACGTAGTTTTTTGCTTTTGCATTTTAAATTTTTGAACTACTCGTACTTCAGTAAAATCTGTTTTAAGACGAGTCACAGCCTTAGGCCATAATTTGCAATAACCAAACACGTTCAGAAAAAGCCAAATCATTTTGAAAGTGGAAAAGAGAAGAACACTGCCACTTGAATGACATAATTATCGCACAAGAGTAGCGAATAGTCCACTTTCTATGCGTACATTGCGTTGGCAACACTTTCTGCGTCGGCGATTCGGGCCTTTTATCACTTA
This sequence comes from Myopa tessellatipennis, assembly GCA_943737955.2. NCBI lineage: Eukaryota > Metazoa > Arthropoda > Insecta > Diptera > Conopidae > Myopa > Myopa tessellatipennis. Next base: position 50,282,235 of record OX031314.1, on the reverse strand, counting down.
ATTCCTCTGTGAGAGACATTAGCTGATTTTCTGACACGCGCACGCAACGGTTTCTATGCACTAAATTTAAATACAGCTAAAGAGCATAGTTACTATAACTATTATTATCAAATGACACACTCTGCATTTTCTAGAAGTTGTTTTTGTCAAACAATTGAAGATGCTGTGCATTCGTTGCCAGTGGCAACTGCAGCATCAGTGCGACATCCGTAAGCGACGGCTTCGACGCGCATCTTCTGCGTCGGCGGTACGCTTTTCGAATTTCACAGTCGAAAAGTAAACGACAAGGTTTCGAAGGTTCGAAATATCGAATTAATTAATTTATCTGAGAGAAGCGATATTAAAATACCATGATCTCGGTTATATTAACACTTGACTTTAAGAGTTATTCAAATATATGAACTTGCAGATGCAGACTTTTAATTGTGGATAGAAAATTACGGAGTAAATCAAAAATAAGAGACGCTTTTACATAAAACTAGCTAAAATAAATCATTTGGATTTTTAATTTAATGTTTCTTTTGCTGATATATGCATTAATAAATGAAAGCAACTAAATTTATATCGCTTTAAAATCTCATTTTAGTATATAATGTTTTTAGTATATGAAATTCTTGTTTATACGTATGAATTCAGTTCAAAGACGCACGGAAATCACTCTGACTTCCATAGCTTATTTATTGTAGTTTACGCCGTGTTTCCGATAAGGTTTGGATAATAAAAAAGAAAAACTTTGTTTATTTTAGGTGTACGAGCTCGAACGTCGGTTTAAACAACAACGATATTTGTCTGCACCTGAAAGAGAACACTTGGCCAGTTTAATACATCTGACGCCAACACAGGTAAGATAAATATTATCCAAGAGATGTTAACTAATTTGCCATTAATAGTGCCACAGAAGTGTTTCATTGCCATAGATGTATTTTTAGATATACTCGTAGGTATTTGTATGTATAGTTTTCTAAAACCGCAGACAATTAGGTGGCTTCACATATTCAATTCATTTATATGTAGATAATCTAAGAGATCTAGGGCAATTTTTAATTGATTTGAAATCTATGAGTTTATTTTTATAGAAATGCTCCTGTCTGCCTCTCTTTCTATTTCCCTCTAACTCTCTGTCTCCTTCTCTCTTTCCTAAGAACATAGAATTCAAAAATATGGAGCTTAATATGAACCTTTGTACTTATCTATTTAAACGTAATAAAAAAGCATCAAAAGAAAATATATTTAATGTACTTATATATTGCATAAGCAAAAAAAAAATGAGAGCGTATTTCTTGGGTACCCTTTTTGAAGAAATCAGGACCTCAAAAAAGCAACAATGTTATCTAAATTTGACTGGCACATTCTAAGCTTGGATTTGAATTTAAAACCTACAATTAAATACCTGTTGCAAATTATTACATGGTTATTACAATATTATTATCGTGCAAAACCTTACGACATAATTGTACGATCATCTTTTCTTAAATGTATTCAATGACTTCACAATCCTGTTAGTAATTTCAATTTAATGCGGTTATAACTCAGATGTAAGTATGAGTAAGTATACATCACTAGGACTCTGACTGGATAAAGAATCCAAACACTTTCCGTAATATATTTTCATTGAATCTTTTCAAAATCGATAGCTTATTGTGCTAGCGTTCTTATTATTATTATTGGAAAATACAAAGCACTTCGGTGGCAAATACATTAAAAAACATTCACGGCTTGTTGAGCCTGAGGGGAAACCCGCGTAAATCCGATAATAATGCGGGTGAATATTTGACATTTAAATCATAATCTTGTGCGCTGTGAAAGCAATCCCATCCCCCGGCACTCGCGCAGATACACGTACGGAAGCCAACGCAGTAGCAGGAGCAGAAGCAACAATATGCTGAGCACTTTTGTTTCCAATAATAACGATAGTAACTGCTTACAAGTTCTTGGGGTTCAGGACAACAAAAGCCCTTAACTATTAACAAGTTTTACGGTGCGCTGCAGTTTTTTATTCAGTTTTAATTTCTGCGATGCGTTTGGTCCAATGAATATCGCAGACAATACAAGTGCAGCATAAAGGAATTATCGAGGAGATGTGTTTATCCTGAAATATCCTTCGGATGATTGAAAAGAAAACATCTGCTTTGTTTCTAACGAGTAGCAATCGTTCGAAGATAAACACGGTGGAAATCCGAAAATTGTTTTTTATCACTGGGAACAATCAAGTAACACATATCAATTAAATTGAAATGCTTTTCGTATTATCTGTGAACCATCCTTTGTTTAGGCAACAGAAGATAGCGACGAGTTCCTACCTTGTTTATCTAATCCCAATTTGTAGTTTCGCACTGATGCTTAGAGCATAGAATTCGGCCACTTAACTAAGGACGAATCTCAACACTATTTTCGACAGAGTAAACCTGGACCTGATCTGGACGCTTGTGCTGTCGCAGCAGCGATACACTTCTTTGGCAATAAAATTTTCTAATCGTAATTTAATCAACAAAACACCTAAAAAATTTGTCAACTATCATCATTAAATTCGAACAAAGAAAACAACCCCAAGTCCGCTGGGCCCAAAAGTACGGTACCGCTTCCACACACACACACACACACGCACTCGCTCTCTGACTGGTCCTCATGCGTGCAAATGATGTTGGCAACCAATTTCAAGTGGCGGCTGTCTGAAGGGACTAATGAACGCGTCATCCAAGTGAAAACCTTTTGTGCGCTCAACACCGAGTTTTGCTTTGCAATTGCCTGAATTATTTTAAATCAATTTCATTGATATTGTTTTGTGCCCTTACGCTTGTTGCAGTTTATTGGGCTGAGGCTCCTGCAGCAGCACGAAAATTGCCCAAGCACGATGTGGTGAAATCCCAAACAGGACATGTCAACACAATAGATAAAATTCCTTTCAGTTCATAGAGGAAGATAAAGAGTGTTTTGAATACCACACTCTATGCTGCCTACAGAAACAGCAGCAACAGCAGCAGCAACAACAACACTGATTCAACCGCTGATTCAGTGTCTCGAAGAGGAAGCAAACCCTTGAACTGCTTGCTTCATCCAGTAGCAATTCATATCATCCTTTCTGTACGATGTACGGTGCCAAGGGCTAACAATACCGAAGGGTGACGTTGCACGCTTGGCTTGTTTTTATTGTTTGAACACGTTCATGCCTCCAGCAATAAATTGTAGAGCGAATAGCTTAACCTTATGACAATTACTCTTTAAATGACTGCGATTATTATCTTCACGCCTGTGCATCGCCGGTCTGTTAGGATGGCCGCAAGTTTGTTGCAGGGCGGAAGAGGGGCGGCCGAGAGTTGATTGACGGTCAGGATGCACTGCGATTTATTGAATAGGCAGCGTTAATAGCCACAAAAATATGCTATCAAACAAGCAAACAAACAGTCAAAGAAAGCTTAACTAAAGGAGGTAATAAGGAAAAATTACACCAAGAGTGCGGCTTTTTGTTGCAACACAAAGCGGTTTCCTGTGCCGGCATTGATGCCGTTTCAATGTGGCCGCACACAAACATCACAATCATGAATAGCGGCCTCCTAAGGCCCATTCACAACAGGCTTTCAATTAAAATATTATTACTGATATAATATAATTAAGTTATTTAATGCTGCTTCTTGCATTAAAAGCCTTTTCAATTTGTGCACCTCGACACAGACTGCAAGGTAGCAACATGGAAGCGACACCTTTTGTATGTTTGTTTACCTTAAACCGGCATTCAAACGTGGCAAGCGAAAGGTTGGCTTCCTTACATCCTTCCCGAAGTCCTCGTAGGTTCATCTCGTTGTACGCTTTTCTTTCAATTTTGTAAATAACAGGTTTTATTTACTTTCCTGAAAGACTCCTATAGAAAATTATAATTTAATTTAATGAAATTACCTGCTCCAGTCGCCCCGCCGTCTTCGCCATGCCAACTTTGAACGCAGGGAGCTGAAGCCTTCTCTGTTCTCTGGCTGTTGAATGCCGTTTCTGGCATGAATGAACGAATGTTATTCTTTGTGAATAGCGTCCAGCTTGAATGGTTTTCAGCGGCGCACTCAGCAAATATTTTAAAGTGTTTGTAAGAGTTTTTGGGGCAAGATGTTTTAATAATTTCGCGAAAGATATTATTATACGTTTGCCATAACTGTTCATGTAAAATGGAGATGTTTTGAAAATTTGATGGAGGGTGATTGAACACCCAAAAAGCCCCCTTTGAATGCGACATATTTTATATATGGACTGGTCACTTGTATAAAACTAAAGTTTGGCAAATATTTCTAAGATGTCAAAGACAGGTTACCATCCACCAAGATAAATGAAAAGATGATGGCATTCAAAAGTAACAGATGACAATATATATAGATAGATTAAGAGTGATAGAGACGTGGTGACGATTGCAATGTGTTTAAATTATGCAGAGTACAGATTACAAGAGTACTTATCAGTATCGTAATATATAAGTATCGTATATACTATATACATATACATATGTTTGTTTAAATCAGTAAATTATTAAGTATATTAAATCCATTATCCATCTTTGACTGTTATCATAGTTTTTAGATGCTATAGTTTGCACTGCTGTAATTCTAATGTATTTGCGTATATTTTACAGGTCAAAATATGGTTTCAAAATCATAGGTATAAATGCAAAAGACAGGCCAAGGAAAAAGCCATGGCAGAGCAAAATCAACAAAATCAGGTAACGTACAACAATCGATACAGTTTTGGAAGCTTTTCTTTCGTTTTTACAATAAACAACATCTTGGAAAATTGATTTTTAATTATTCCTCTATATGGAAATACCAAAAGAATATATTTACTCTATTCGCTTGCGTATTTAATACTCACTCATCTATGAGTACGATTAATTATCGGAAAAGGGCGTGGTACTTCACTATTAAATTACATAATCTAAACGGTAGTTTTGAATAAGAGTATAGTTTGAAGTAAATAAAACTATGGAACGAGTCAACCACGAAAAGCTGATATCTAAGCTTATGAAATGGTGCTGCTATTAAAACCTCTTGTATTAGAGTATGCGTGGTCCGCTTTATTTCTATACTTTTATACTTTGAACAAAACCTAAATATAATTAATATTATAATATACATATACCTATATTCTGTAAATGTTTATCATTTATTACTTAAAATATGACAACCAATCCGTATACTGAAGTTTGATTGTATTGAATTTTGATAACAGAATCTCATCAACATAAATGCTAAGTTCTTCAAGGAAAGCATAAATATTCACTTGATAAACAGGCGTGACTTGTCGAATTTTCCGTTTTTTACAGAAGCTTTTTAATTACGAAATTCAACTTTTTTGGAGTTTTTTCTTTTATTTTGTTTCACAAGCATATGTATCTAGATTCTAGAAAGACAATTTATAAAGATGTAGACATACATACATATATCTGTGAGTGTTTAGAAAAGAAAAACAACACTGACTTTCCTTGATTTGGAAATGTGAATCAAGAACTTTTAAAGCAATCTTTTATAACTAAAATAACAATAAAAAGCAAAACGAGACTGCTAAATTCTAAGAATCAAACAGTTGCATAAACACATCGCAATAATACTTAAAATACATTATAGTTAATCAATATACGGAAAAGGAATTCAAGCATAATGCTCACATAAGAGCAATACTAACATAACAACCTAAAAATTAAAGAAACATGTATTTTTTTTTACCATCGTATATACTTTTAAAAAGCAGCATGACTAATCTTCTTTTTCTATTCCTGATTCTTTCCATTTTTCGGAATACCATTCATCAGTCAGCGAGTTCTCCGAGGCGTGTAGCTGTGCCAGTTTTAGTAAAGGATGGAAAGCCGTGCTCGGGTAGCTCCAGCTCAGCGCAACATCCACAGCAAGTTGGCGGCGCCAACGGAAATAGCGGAGGAAACAACAGCAGCAATGGAGGCGGGAGCACTGCGAGTACTGGGGTGTCTTCTGGTAGCTTAAATCTAATCACCGGAGATGCCCCCAACTCACACTCTCCGGACACGTCGTCATCTTTGCTCGCGAGCTACAATGGGACAGTAACGGGACACAACGCCCAGATGCTTCAGCAACCCTGTAACAATTCGCTGATGTCCAACAGCCTGGCCATGGCCTATCGAAATCAGAACAACTTCATGACAAACGGACATCAGCAGCAGTGCGGCGGATATCTCCCATTACAGGGGAGAGCTTGGTAATCGCGGTATATGCGCTATATAAAGAATTGCAAATAGTTACAGAATGTATTAAATGTATTTTAAATATTTTGGTTATGTTAGGACTTCAAAATCAATTGAATTATAAGTATAGTTATAAGGTTTTGGAAAAATATCGCGAATAAAGATATTATTTTCATGAACTTTTATTAAAAAACCTTTTAAAACAACACTTTACTGGTACTTGCACTTTAGTTTTATTCAGACGTTCGGTTGAGGATCTGAAATCCATTGAACAAATGGAGCTTCTGGTACTATGTATGTATAACACATATACATACATAGTCATGAATGCCATTCTGCACTGAAAGGACCTTTATTGTTTGGATAAATTTTCGTCTATTTTAGAAAGTTATATTTAAGTAAGTGAATACATTAAGTAGGTTAAATTATGACTGGTTAAATTATTACCAATGCCACTGATTGCATGAAAAGTAATAATGTATGAGTATGTGTTTTGTAATGTTCGTTGATATTTTTTAAAAGAGGCTAAAATACATATTATTATTATTATATGACCATTATGTTCTTCTTCTTCTTCTTGAGCAATACTGTATTATCATCCACGAGGGGGCGTGATCTGCCCATTTCGACATATCCCATAAAATCCCAATTTAACGTCGCCGGAGCGGTTGGTGCGCTACTTTAGCATTTCTTTCTAAAGGTTGTTAATTAAAGGATCATTGGTCAAGAGGGTGTAGGGTACATCAGCTTCGGTCAAGTGGTAGATAGCACTCTTTCTGCACTTTTTCTTAATATTTTTTAAAATAGTTAGTTTAAATCCTTGAGATGTGTTTCTCCAAAACATCAATCCATCAAATTAATAATATTCGATATGTAATGAAAAACCAACCGAATTTCTTGATAACTCAGACAGTATTTATATAAATGATTATACTTATAGGAAAAATAAATATTATTATAAATAGAATTTCTGATTTCCTAAGTGTTTCGGAAATCGTTTTTTCATACAGAGAGAAAAGACTTCGACTGACTCCACACAGCTTTTGTTTGGATTACGGAACAAATTGTATTGAAAATAACACAAACACTTTTGTTCACACATCAGCATCCCTTTTAGCATAATTTATTATTCCAAGTCTGAGACTGTCGTCAGGAATCAATTGATGTGGATTGGAGTCCCCGAACGACGCATGCTGAAATCAAAATCGTTAGAAACGCTCTGCTCTGTAAAATATGTAAACCCTCAATAGTGCACGTGGCACCTTTTGCCACGTGCACGCAATTCAGGTTAAGTCTGCGATTAAATTAATCGGTGATTAGTGAGGGACCGTATAGCGAAACAAGCCTGCAATATATTGGCGTAAATAACGAATGCAAAAACAAGCACAATTATTAACAGCAAGGGGATAATTTTAAGTTGTTTAAGTTTTTCCAATTTATTTTCATTCGCCTAGCAACTTCGAGAGCAGGTTACTACGTTCATGTCGATGGACCAACCACGCGCAGGAATTTAAAGTGATTTTTGCGTCGGTTTTCTCTCAACCTCTTCTGGAAAATGCATGTTTCCAAATCCATTTCATAAAATTTGTTCATCATAAGACAGATTACATGGACAAAGAATATATACATATTATTTATGTGCTTATATTATATGTATGTATGTGCATTGAAAAACGGTGTCTAGTAGACAGTTAAAGAAAACTGGTACGTGACTAAAGTGGATACTGCGATAAGCATTTGTCAGAGTAGCAAAATTTCACTACCGAAATTTTTCAAATATTCTTAATATTATAAATTATATGTTAAAAATTAGTTATTATTACCAAATGATAACAAATACAGGAAATTTTATTAATTAGTTTACAATTTTCATGTCGTAACTAAGACAATATATGTATGTACATACAAGTATATACTTACCTATGTACATATATCTTATATTCCTCTTCTACTCAAGAAAACCTCATCTGCTCAAGTTTTTGAGCTAACGAGTCACTAAAATGAAGCTACCAAAGCACTTAGTATGAGTTAATTGAACCACATTCTTTTGCCGGTAATATGTTTAGAATCGCATTTTTTCGAAGTGAGTTCATTTTCAAAATTTCTTTAGCATATCAAAGAACTGGTCATCCTGGTGTCAAACTGGTCATTTGACATATGCACAAACACTTTGTATTTTGTTGTGTTAAGGAGTAACCAGAGTGAAATTCCGTTTTACATACGAGCCAAAATATTGCGGCAGCGCCTGCAAAAGAACACCATAACACTTTCATCATATATTAGCTTGGCTGAGAATAATATCCATACAGTTGCAGTTAACATACATACATAGTATAGTTAGATGATGATGTATTCTTATTTAAGTCTGAAGGAGGTATATAAGTTTAGTTCTAAGATTTCTGGAATTTCATCTTCTGTGCAAGTGTTACGCATCCTTTGGAACTGCAAAAGTCATAAACCAGTTCTGCAGCATAAGATTCCATCCATCGAATGGGTCAATCAAACGGGATGATCGAACAGCAAAAGTACTGAAGAACGTCGCTTGTTAAAAATATCCTTCCACCGCTAGAGAACAGGAAGAGTGCATTATACGATAATGCACGTATATTTACACGTATGTAGTACATACTTACATACATATGTATATGTATGGGAGTATTTTTTTGTAAAGCATTGAATACATTCATGCCGCTGATTGCTTCCTATGGAGTTCCTTACCAGCAAACTTACAGAAATGGGATTCAGCATCAAATCAACCCCTGCGGAATGATACAACTGCAGCGATTAAGCGAAATGAAATTTTAAATATTACATCATTGACTGCTCATTCCCCATACATACCTACTTATAACAATAGAGTTTGCCCGAAGCGCCACGAAATCCCGTGAAGAAACCAAAAGGCAAAGTAATTGAATGTTATCAAGCCGGTCAAGTGAAAATGTCAAGCGTATCTTGCTGTGTATGGGAATTTAGAAATATTAATTTCAGGTGAATGAATGAGAATCTCTATCGCTACTATTTCCCTTTACTAAATCAGGAATCAACTCAAGGAATATATAAGGAAACATTATTCTTTACTCAGAATCAGTTTTCTATGTATGCGCTGAAGAGGCTTCAGATCTTTAAAGTGTATCAAAGGGATGTTTGATGATGGTAAATGGTAGAAATTATGCGGGAAAGGAATTGACCAGAGTCGACGAGCAGGCGTTCTTTAAAATATCCTGTAGTTCAATCGCTTCGAAGCTCGTGTAGTTTGATCGCTTGGAAGCTGCTGTAGTTTGATCGCTTGGAATCTCCTGTAGTTTGATCGCTTGAAATCTCCTGTAGTTTGATCGAATTTGAAGTTCAAATTTACTAAAATTCCGGGAGAGTTGTTTAAATGTCAACCCAGCGGAGAATGAAGAACCACTTGTGGACCAAGTGAAATAGAACGTTCAGTAGTTTAAATACGACTAATGAACATGATCCCCGTGGAACATAAAAGAACCTCTTGTGGACCAAATGAAATAGAACATACAGTCGATTATTTCTCTTAAATCGTATTATATAAGCGACTATAAGTGCTCTTCAAAAATCATACCATATCGTGACAATGCCGCGTAAAAACGAGAGAAGTTCGGAGTGGTTACTGCACAAAAAATTGCAAGATGTTATTTGTGTTCATAAGCACTGAACCCTCGAAAAAGTACTGCTGTACTTTATGATTGCTCGTAGGGCTAAATATCGATGTATTGGCCAATCTGTATATTAGAACGAACCCTAAAATGGATCATAATAGTTTCGCCTTTCCATCTGTCGATTACTGGGGTAAATACACATTTTTAACGGATATTTAAAAAATTTGAAATATTTTATATTATTTAAATCAACATAAGCAACCTTTTACATGCCCTATAAATGATGAAGGATAAGAAAACAGATTTCCACGTATCTACAATTGTTAAAAAATGCAGAAGTTAATAAATAGTTTTCACGAAATCTAAAAATTTTTAAATTTCATCAGTAACAAACTCATAAATCGTCAAGCTAAAAAACACAAATGAAATCTGAACCTCAAGTATTCTTTACATGAGGTTATACATATTTTAGAAATATTGAAGGAAGAAATTGGAAGGGGAAAAAAAAACCATTAACGCTTGTGAAAATTTCAAATACTTCATATAATAAAATAGCTTTATACGTTTTCATAGTAGAGAAATTCATTTACCAATAACTTTGTGGTATATTTATTTATTATACATTATTATAAATAGTTTTAAGATCGCCATTTGTAAGTTCTTTAAATAAGTATACATATATAGTAATATATAAAACTTTACATACAATACATTTGTATCTTGAACTTTACTAAACATTTGAGAACATTGAATGCTATGATTTGTTAATTTTAAAATCTGCCTATTTTCCACCATAAAGAATGGAGTAAAAAATTAATTTCAAAAAAAACGGTTGTCGTATATCATATACTAAATGGATTTATTCTTTTAGCGTCATAAACTATCGTAATAGTTATTGAGTTAGTTTACTACTTTTAAGATTAATTTCGTATGTTTTAATTCTCTAATTCCTTCTATTATTGTAAAAGTTGTTATTTCCGCGATAATTTCCACGTTGGGCATAATTGTTGTGGTTGTTGTTGTATGGACGATCATTATTATAGTTATTATTGCTGTTATTATTTCTATTATATTGACCATATTCCCTCGAATTCATTGAAGATGCTCCTCCTCGGGAGTTATTGTTACCAACATGAGCCCAATTCTGCAATGATGACTGATGGTTCCCATTTCGATAGTTGTTGTATGGTGTACTCCTCGGGTTGTTGTAGTTGTTTTGACCTAGGAATAGAAAGAGACACGTTGACATTTAAGGATTAATTTCTAAGATGTTTTCAATAGAGAAGATAATAAGTACGGGTATAAAAATGTCCATCATAACCACCTACTAAAACTATAGTAGATCAAACAACAAACAACACAGCACAACAAACAATAATAATAATTTCAATGTCAGCCAAAATCTAAAATTATGAAAAACTTTCCATTATAACGAGAAATATATGTTGTTTGTATAAGTCACGTGCAACTGTGTTTTGTGACAATATTTTAGCCTTTTCACAAATACGATTTTTCATTTTCATATATTTTCGAATACTTAATAGTTCTTGTTTGCAGATTTTCCTTTTATATTGACCATAAAGTCTGCAATTACTTTTCGAAATAAAAGGGTGCGTTCTGCATTTGACGCGTGTAATTAAAGCACAATGCATATCAGCAGCCAATAAATTTTTCTGTAGTGACTGCTTAAACGAATACATCCACCCCTAATTTATAACCTTTCATGGATACAATACCATCGAGGGCAATGAAACCCCAGGCGTTAACAAATGCTGAAGGTGTTTTCCCATCCTGTACCACTTTTCCACAAAGCACTGTGGTGACAGTTAAATGTATGATCATTTTTATGGGTATTTCTTCATCAATTAAGTTGCTTCTGAGATTAGAATCGTTCAAAGTTTTCATTTCTGGCATCAACAGCCAGAAAGTTGTAAAAAATGATTGCCTAACGTCGAGCTTGTCGGTTGCAGGTGTATTAGTTAACCATGTGGTCCAAGCACACCTTGACTATGTGTATTATGAAACATAATGACTTGTCTCAGAACTGATCTCACCTTCTCTATGACGTAGTTAACTGGTGAAAGCAGTATTATTTGGTACATATTTCGCTCATTTGCAATTCCAAACAGATAAAATATCATAATAACTCTTAAATTTTTTTACCTCTAAAGTTACCACCAGAAGAACCACCAGGGTATCCATGCTGCTGTTCTCGCCCTGAGTAGGTGTTTAACATTCTATGTCCCGCGGCACCAAGGCTTGCCTGAGGTATATTTCTATTAAATCCTATAAACGTACATGGGTTAAATTGGATTAATTAATTCTGTATATATAGGATTGAGTTTTCTGCGTATTTTAAACATATTTAATAAACCCCTATTGCTGTTCATTTGACAGCATTAAGAGTGGATAACAAAAAAGTGGCTTCGAAGCTTCTTGTTTGACTTTTGACCACGACATTTTTTTACTTTAATTTAAGTACTTTAATTCAACAAATTTTAATTTAACAATATTTTAATTTAATATTATTATTTGACTGAATCTATAATGACATCTATAATGTAGAATATGAGTCTATAGAATATAGTAGTCTGTAGAAATAAAAAGATACGAAGATACTCCAACCAATTTTATATTTTCGTGTTTCATACCTATCTGGGGTCTATAATTATCTCCTCGATTCTCTGGTGCCAGTACATTTGGTGGATCAATAGCTTTGTCAAGTCTAACGGCAGGAAAACTAAAGTCTTCTGCGTAAGTTGGATCTCTATATCGAACAGTTATTACACAGTTATCTGTTACGTCGTGTAGTCCTTTTATGGGTGAATGAAGTGTTCTATTAAATATAAGAAGTATTTTAAGTACATGCTTTTGATTCTATCTTAGTATGAGCAATTAAATTTAACAAGCAATTCAAATTCATCTTAATATTAGTCAATATAGTAATAACAACTTTAATTATGAGCACATACACAATCTACGATTGCGGTGCTATTAATCGCTATTAATCGAGTAAATACTATTATTATTCGTGTGTTAATTTCAACTTTCTTAGTGACTGAGTGCTTAATTTAATTTAATATACACAAATCTTTACCCACCCTGACAACGGAATATTCTCCCGGGCTAATAATATATTTCCACGCATACCTTCCATGGAAACAGGTATTTCACTATCATATGACAAGTTGGATTGGTATTGCAATTTTAAGAATTTGAAGTGGCTGTTACCATCGCTGACATACAATCGACTGTCGCCTTGTAAATTGCGTCGCACTGAAATTAACAAAAACATATATATTTAAACACATCACATTGAAATTAACGTTACCTTCTTCTTCTGTTAGTTTTCCGTAATGTGACTGCAGAGCTTTAAATAGTCTTTTTTCATCAACAAAAGGTAATAAGGCAACACCTTGCCAAGCGAATTTTTTCCCATTCAAATCTATTTTAAAATCTTCTGGGTAGAAATCTATTATTGGAGAATTCTGATAATAGAATACTTTAATTAAAGTTATGTACAACAATAAGAAGAAAATATTTAATCCTACCCCATTGTACAAAAATTTTTTAATAGTCTTCAATAGTCAATAGTCGTCAAGAAATTCAAATTTCTAAGAAAAGGACCCAAGTTTGTTGTTCTCATTTTAATTTAAGATGACCGTAATATTTTTATAAATTTGTTTTACTGGAAGTTAATATACTACATATATCAAATTCATGAGTGATGGATAATTTTCGGTATATTCATGTCTTATAGTAAGACGAGCATTACAGTGTACAAAATTGTTACAAAATTGTTGTTTTGTACATTACAGTGTACAAAATTGTTATTATTATTATACAATATAAGTAACTAAAATTATGAAATCTTCAGAATTCAGCTATTTACTTTAAAGCTCTGGCACTTATCTTGCTGGAGTATAGATTCATTTGTATTGCATAGGAAGAATAAATGAAGTTATTGAAATACTAATACCAGGATATTCATCTATACCTGGTTACCTTAGGTGAAATTTCAATCTGTTCCCCCCTGAGTGGAACTTTTTTTTTTCTTTAAGCTTCTTTAATAATTTGTTAAATGATTATCGGTTATCCTTTAAACGATACAAATTAATTACGTCTCAACAAAGTGTCAAACTTACAGGATCAGACATGAGTTCGGCCCATGGCTGCGGTACATGAGAACTACTTGCTGCCGGAAAGACTCCCATCAGTTGTTCCAACGGATTAAACTAAAGGATAAAATTCATTAGAGGAAGAAATTTCTTACTTAAAGAATATACATACCGGCTTAGTTCCCTTTTCAAATGATGTCGAGAGACCACCAACATTTACAAAATCCGAAGCAAAAGGAGCATAGTGATAAGGAAAATACCATTTCCATGATGCACATCCTTGATAGTAGTACTTTAAAACCCAGCAAAGCCCTCTCACATACTGCAGGGCTACCGAGTATCTAAATTCAAGATTATTAGATCCCACATCAAACTTCGACTCATAATAGCGCTCTTTGAATCCATCTTCCCAAAGACGAACTTCGTCATTATTTTGATAATCGTCTTCGTCTAAGTTTGCCTCCGATGATGTTCGTTTTACACCCCTTTGCCCTGTTTGAAATAATGCTGCTAAACCGTCTTTATTGCATGCAGAATTTCGTAGTTTCGCGGCTTCCTCCTTATAATTTTCAATTGGACTGGGACCAGCACATCCACGACCTACAGCAACTGGGCGAAATTGCTCTGAGTTATGCATTGCGTTGAAATTTGGTGTTTCTTCACGTCTACGCTTCGCTTTTTCACGAGCCTTGAATTGCTGCTCGCGGCGTTGTCTCTCCTTAAAAATTTGATCCTCTGCATTCCCAAGATCAGTCATTATTAGTTGCACACGATCCAAATTAACTTCGCCGGAGTTCGTTATATATCCACCAGTTCGATATACACATTTCTTGTACAATTCCACTAATCGATCAACTGCGCCTTCACGTATCTCCAAACTTGGTAAGTGAGGAAGAAAATCATTTCCCACGAAAAAGCACATAAAAACCCAATCGTCCAAAGCACGTTCAAAATCATACTTAAACGGTAAATTAGGCATTTCGAGCGTTTTTTTCAAATATTCACGCAGTACACTTAATCGGACAAATATAAATTTGACTTCTGCTCCAATAGGAATATCAGGCTTACTATTAGAGCAATTATCCAACGCATTTAAACCATTGCACTTGTCCATTTCATGACCGAATTGACCACACATATCGCAAGGACGTGGTTTATTGGGCAGAAATTCCTCGCGGATTATAGTAAAATTAGGTTCATGAGTGGCTAAACCCAACATTATTAAATCGGCGTCAGCTCCACAGAGAACATGCTGCGTGTTAGGATCATGATCTGGTTGGGCTCGTTGTTTTCGAATATAATCCATGATCTTATGTTCACCCTCTCCAGGAACGTTTGCATCGGATAAGATAACTTTAACATTCTTCCAAGCAGGATTATTGTTTAACCGATCATGAATATAATAATGAAGACATTGACTGAGGCGATCCATAAATGGGGTACCAGGTGTAATACAATTAGAGTCGAAATGTTCTCCTTTTTCTTTTTCTGGCGGCAGAACGCACCCTACACATAAATGATATTTATATAAGCAATGCAGACATACATAATATATTTCAATATAGATAGTATTTATAAAATAAGAATTTAAAATATTTACAACATGAAATGTTTCATAAACATAAAGTAGGAGATTATATTTGATACCTTTAGCTAATAATTCCGATCGTATCCGTTCCATCTCTAAGCGTTTTTCTACTGACTCTTTGGCTGCTCTAAAACGTCTGGATCTCTGCTGATTCATTTTAGCTCTCGGTGCCACTCCATCAATTGCCATGTATAAAACTTTTCGAGGTCTAACAATACAAAAGAGTCTATCTATGCATTCAAATATTGCAATCATCATTTCGTCCTCATTCTTAGGAGGTGGTTTATCTTCCGGATGTGTGCACGGATGTATTATACCATTCATATCCAAGTAGAGATTATCAAATTCAATCCCATTTGGATTCGGCAATGCAGCATCTTCATAAACATTGTTTCCAGTTTCAGCGTCAAAGCTCTGAAAACAAATCACATTATCCACACGTATGAATCCAATTTCAAACCATTTCACCTCGAAACGGACAGTTCACGATAATGGTCTTTATCTCGTCTTTATTTATATGGTCGTATCTTTAATACGATAATGTTATAAGTTTTTACAATAAGGAAAAATAGTTTCAAAATAACTAACATAACCAATATTATCTGAATATTAAATAATTAGCTAATTTTTCTCGAATCGCTTTTAAACTTCTTATAAAGCAGTGAGTTAATAATGAGTTAATCTAACTCCGTTTTTCTTCGAATTGTTTAGGTTTCAATTTATTTATTTATTTATTAATTTTCTTTACTTTTTTCAAAATTGATCTCATTTTATAGTTTCTTTTATTGACTTAAGTTTAACAAATGTAAACAAAACTAATGTAAATGAATGATCTAAATGTATTGGTATTAATAACTTAGGCTATATGGTTTTGATTGGGCTCAAATTAAAAATGGCAATAACTCATTTTAATCCCGACTCGAGTTAGGCGGTTTTGTTTTGTGTTTACAACTTAACATAGAATTAAGTAAAAATTAAAAGTATACTTGATTGTTTAGAATACGGCAAGGCTTCAGAAAATTTTGAAGAAATGTATGTAGTAGTTAATCCAGCGAGATCTCCCATAAACTTGACGTTATCTAAAACCATAAATTTGTGAAAACTTTAGGTTTTGTTCGCATTCTGAAAGCCGAACCAAAGAAGCTTTTCTTCCACATATTACAAAGCCTTTGCCATCAAAATACTTTCAAACTCACCTGGAAAAGGTCATTACGAATATTTATAAACTAAACCAATATTGGGAATAAGTAAAGGTGATGTTTAAAGTTGACACAACAACTGTATTTGTTAGTTTCTGTGCACCGCACTTGAATTAGGGTCATGTTTACTAAAGGAAATGGTCTAGCAATATCTTTAATTACCTTGTTTTCAACACATTCGATTATAACACTAGGATACTTCCTACTTAACCAACGGAAAAAAGCAGGTACACCCATTATAAATTTTGTACACGGTTTATAAAAATATAAATTACACTTTACTAAACACCTATTGCTGCATTAAAACATGTCCACAGCATTAGCAAAATCCAAACTACTACCGCTGTAGCACAAGCTGATTCTCGTACGTAGAACAATTTTAATCATATGAAGCATGCTGTTAATAAAAATCAAATTCTTTTTCATAATTTATAAAATCTACAAAGAAAAATCATATAAACAAAAAATTATGTATTAATAAAACATATGTGATACTATAATAATTTCGTATACAGTATAATAATATAACAGATATTTTTGTGTTATGTTTTACTCACATGCATGTATAATATTTTCGGAATTCTTTTCACTTCAGTTTATACGTCCTCTACACGCCATAAATTTCTTGTGAAAAATTGGGAAATATTAACGGCAACATGTTTTTATTTATGCCAACCGTCTTGCAAAGTCTGCAACAACAAAAATGTGCAAGAATTGTGCGCAACAGCTGTTTTACGTAAGCATTTTGTGTCCTGTAGGAGTCGCATTAGACATAATACGATTTAGACCTTAACAATTCAAAAAGATTTTATGATACTAACATCAATTTTTTTTCTGTTCTCAAAAATTTTTAAAATGACAAATTCTTAAGGATATTATTTGATTGTGATTTTTATTATGATTAATAATGAGAATTGAAATTCAAATTAGATTATATTTTTATACGACCTAAATAACTATATTGAGTTGAGTTTAAACCATTTTATTCCAATTTAATTTTTTTCCGGCCAACCTTGCCTCACCTTGTATGAATATTCACACGTGTAATGAAGAGTATCTCTGTAATATATTAAATAATTGTGTAAATCTGAGCGAGCTTGTGATTAGCCTTCATGTGTGTGTTGGAATTTTTGACGGCTTTGGAAAACGTTGCTAACTTAGCAGTCGTTCTATTAAATCTTAAAATTTATAGCGCAATAAGAAGTATTAAGAAAATTTCATAACGAGTAATTATATAATTTTAAAAAATGCAAGGTTTAGGATTAAAGAGTCTTAGGAAGAATCCGGCTGTGAGTATTTTAGATGTTACGAAAAGCATTATGTAACCGATTTTTGCATCTTCAGCTGATTCCGTTGTATGTTTGTGTTGCGATTGGTGCTGCTGGAGCCGTTGGATATATGGCTCGCTTGGCTTTAAGAAATCCAGATGTGACATGGAATCGTTCAAAGAATCCAGAGCCTTGGCAAGACTACAAGGATAAGCAATATAAGGTTAGTATTTCGGATCATCTTAATATATATACTGTATGGTGTACATCTAAATACATATATATATCTAATTTACAGTTTTATTCCCCTATAAGGGACTATAGCAAAACAAAGGCCCCAGGACCAAAGTTTGAAGAATAAATCGAAAATAAATTCAGACATTTATACCATGTCTGCATACATACATAATAAAGTAAACATAATTTAATTGATTGTTTACATTTCCAATTTATGTGAGATGACTTAAAACAGTAAAGCAACTTTTTGGAAGCAATATATGACGTTTAAAATATATGACGTTTAAAATCTACCTATAAGTGGTTGGAGAAAGCCAAGAGGGATAAAATAAATAGGAACAATGTTAGTACAATAGTTCTGAAAGAAAACATGAATATTTAAAAACATTTTTTATGGCATATCCGTTGCGTACTTTTAATTTGTTGAATTACCCATAGGTTTGTTTTTGAAAAAAATGCTATGAGGTAGGATAGCATACAAAACTCAGAATTGTTAATTATGATAAACTCTGGGGTTAAATATACGACTTTCCGGAATCGCCAATACTGTTGTTGTGACAGACTCCAACAGCAAAAAAAATCTCTCTCCCCTGGATGTTGGGTTATAGTCCTTTGAAACTAGTGTTCTATATTTCCTAAACTATAGAAGATATGCTGTTTAGATATATACCGTTAGAAAGGTAAGTTAAATACCTTTCACTTATGTACAGTAAGATTTTACCGAAAAATGCATATTTTGGAGAAAACGTGATTTTGATATTTCTAGTAATCTTTCCGCACCATTAATAAAGTAAAATAAGTAATTAACCCACATAATTTTGTGGAAAATAACAAACTAGAGGTCATTAGCTTTCCACAGCTGTTTTTTTTTGCCATAATTGCAGAATTTGAGGTCTTGGTATTAACATTTTTTCTTGTCTGCAAAAACTAATCCAAATTCGCAAAGTTTTAGTGTCGGATGGAAATGGAAAAAACTGCACAACTAGCTGCATTCTGATTCCAACTCTACAGTTTTTAACTCTACACTTCAGTATTATTTCATAAAATTATTTCTTCAATTCACAAACTTCACTATGTACCTATGGATCTCACAAAAATTTTTGCTATTTTGACGTCACACGCTGGAAAGCCGGATTTCAACTTTTTTGACATTGAATAAAAAAAATGCGCGGTGCGCATTCTGTAGTCTATTATTTTTGTATAAAGTAGCTGCTTCTAACCAAAGATTAGATTAGATTAGACTAAATATTATTCAATTGTAATTGTATATTCTTTGCTCTTGCGTCGGCAGTGTTGTATTTAGGCGAGTGCTGTCATTTGAGCCTGCTGAATTAAATACAAAAATTAATTTGGACAGAAAATGTTATATCTGAACATATCTTTAAAATGTCTTAATTGTAAATTGAAATTCTGAGTGTTGGCAGCGCTATCTACAAAAAATCAGCTTGGCTATACGCAGTATCTTTTGAAACGGCTTACTTCTGGAATGTTGATACCATCGGTGGCTAGACACCGTGGTTTCTTATTTGGTTTCAAAAGTCATAAACATGTGATGTGAATATCCAAATGTTGGCCAGAGTGAGGGAAAATATGAACACGTGTTCGACAAACTACGTTGCTCTTCTTTAACATTTAACTGCTTACTTGTGTGCGTGAAAAGAAACTGAGAAGCGGGGTCTACAATCGATACCAGCGTGTATACTTTTCTCTTTCTTCCTCATCTCTCTCTCCAAGGAACTGAGTGAAACCGTTGCAAAAGATACTGCGTTTAGCCAAGGCCTTTGAGCACTTGGACCATAAGAGCACTTTGATAATGAGCGAATTTGCATTGAGATGACTTAACGGCACTTTATTGGTTTTTCTTTTCCAATTGAAAATGAAAAAAATAAGAAAATTAATTGTGTCTAATGAACTCATTTTGTGTCTCTTGACAGTCAGAGAATTAAGGCCGTAATTTTAATAGAAAGCAAATAGTATTGTCAATTGGAATTAATGCCCTTATAGACGATAAACTGGTTTTCCGTTTAACTCACGTTTTGTTTTGTGCTTTTCGTAGTTTTTTATATTTTTGACGTTACTAACAAACAAAATACCAACAAAATACGAAAAAGCATAAAACAAAACGCTTGATAAACGTAAATTACGTCTTCCATTATAAGGCTGTAAGTCTCGATTCGTTCTAGAATAAACTACTATTTTTACTCTCTAATCATTAACAAAGGTTCGCTATATAACAAAAACACAACGCAACACCTACTTAGCAGGGAAAAAACGAAATGTCGGACATTATTTTCATGCTGTGTAAATAGCTTTGATTATACACAACGTGAATAATATTGATAATGAACTCTTGCGCGTTTGAATTTTCTCAATGTAAACAGGGCCAATTTCGAACAGTGATGGGAGCAGTGCTAAATATAATACTCGCTCAACCAGCAACCGTGTTGCTGTTTATTCATTGAATTGCTTGATTGTGTCTGTCAACAAAATGTCCTGTTTCTGTTAAGTTTATCGTGTTTCCTAGTAGTGATTTAAATTAGATAATGTGAATTCTAGTTAATATAGATAGAAAAATATTTACTGAATGTTTAAATAAAGTATTATTATCGGCATAACAAATCATCGTATTTTTATTTCATAGATAAATGTTCAACAAACGAAAAATAGTCTCTGCGTTTTGCTAAAGTGTTGAACAACAAAGAGGTAAACAAAAATGTTTATCTAAAACAGTGCAATTGAAATAAAATGTTAACCTTCTGTTTTTTTCTTAGTTTATGTTACTGTTTATTGAAATATTTATGCAAATTTTGAAAATTTCTAACACACCCTGGCTCAGTGCGGTGTGTATATATAATGAATCAGCGCATGTTTTGTTTTCTTTTGCATTGCCCTTTAGATTTGTAGTTTATTCGTAAACTTCCGGACAATGAATAACCAGATAAATATATTTTTATCCACATATGACTTTGTATTCTTTGTTGCCCATATATGATATAAAAATATATATTCCAAAATTGTATATATTTACATACGTATGCGTATATAAAAATATGAGTTAAGGTAGGGCGGAAGAATAGTGAAGCCGGAGTTACAATTAATAAAAGTTGAAAATACATATCAACATCACTTTAAAGCAGTATTGAAAAACAGTTTTTTTTAATAGTGTATGGCTTTTTCGTTGTTTTATTACATTGATTAAGATATAAAATAACTACAGGTAAAATATATTTTTCAGTTTAATAATTTAACCTGGAATTTCTTTTATTAAAGGAAGCATTTCTACATATGATTATTTATCTTTTGTTACAGGGAAAACAAATGGTGACCACAAGGTTGCTATATATAGGTTCCACATTTTTTTATTACATTTATTTAATATAAAAATGTACAAATATGGATAAATATATTTTTATCTAGTAATTCACTAGCGTTAACAATTCAGTTTGAAAAGTTGTTTTGTTTGTCGACAACAAAGTTCTGATGGAGGTCAGATGGCATAATGTCAATGCGAAAAACCCCTTACTTTATAGTCGTTGATTTTTTATATGTATGTCATTTGCAAGCATTCTTTATTTCAAAAATAAAACAATTTCAATGGTATAATGAATACTTTTTTCTCATAAATTCTTTGTTTATATTACTTACAGCCAAAATGAATCGGGCAAACACTTTTGGTGTGCCCGACATGACAACAATATCGGAAATTGACGAAGCTGGAATCAACAAAAATCTAAAACTTCGATATGAAAATGATTTAATATACGTATCCTTTTAAATTTATAATTTTCAAAAAAATTTATGTGCTATTCAATGCTTTTGTGCTTTTATAGCATAAACATTACAATTTATCCGTTTTAATTTATAGCATATAATGTATTATAATATTTAAACTTAACGATATATATTTGATCAAAACTACTATATATGGCATATGCAATTTGATTATTTCCTGAATAATTTTTAGACCTATACTGGCTCAATTTTAGTTGCTGTTAATCCATACAAAGACCTTGCGGTCTTTAGTAATGTAAGTAAAAGAATTTTTTGACTACAGTGTTAATTAAATTTAATTTAATGATACAAATTTATAAATATATATTTTCTAAAAATTTACTTTTAGAAATTGATTGATTAGAATAAAACTTCAAAAATGGGTTAAAAATCTCTAAACAATACTTGATTTAAACTCATTATTTCCGCTAGTAATTTGAACGTTTTGTGAAAACATAAACATAAAAGCACAACTGTACAGTATTAAAATTGATGAAAATTGAAAATTGCTACTAACTCAAATCATACTCTTAATATACATATCATACCTAAGGAATAACATAAAAGTTATAAAATAACGTTAAAAAGTAATTACATATATTTTTTTTAATTTAAAAGTATCATCATATCGTGCTTAAGTGTTATGAATTTGAATGCAATAAAGATTTCATGTAATACATACAATAAACCATTGCATACCTTTTAGTGCTACATTTAATATATCACATCGACATTAAGAAGAATACATTGCTATCAAATTGAATTAATCTTTTTATATTTATTTAAAATGTATGAAAATTGTTTAGGAAACGGTCTCAAAATATCATGGACAAAAAATTGGAACTCTTGAACCACATGTATTCGCTTTAGCCGAAGCTGCTTACAGAAATATTGCCGAGGATAATAAAAATCAGGTAAATGTTATCGACGATTTCTTAACAATTTGCAATAATTTTCTAATATATTTTTGTAATGATTATTTTAAGTCTTGTGTTATTTCCGGCGAATCTGGAGCTGGTAAAACTGAAACAACTAAGTTCATTCTCCAGTATTTATGCTCTGTAACATGTGATGTTTCAACTTGGGTGCAGCAACAAATTTTAGAAGCTAACACAATTTTAGAAGCCTTCGGTAATATTGCTTTCAAGTTTCTGTACATATATATGTATGTATGTAACTGAATACATAACTCTCGTCTGTTGTATAATAAATTTATTTGAAGTCAGTAAATGTCAGTGTTATACAAAAAGTCTAATTTGATTTCTTGTAGGAAACGCGAAAACGATAAGAAACGATAACAGTTCACGATTTGGGAAATTCATGCAAATCTGTTTCGATTCAAAACATTGTATAAGAGGTTGTATAATCCAGGATTACCTACTAGAGCAATCTCGAATAACTTTTCAGAGTCCTGGAGAACAAAATTATCATGTATTATATCAGTTGGTTGCGCAAGGACAGAGTAATAAAGAAATGTCTAAGACATTCCACCTCGAAAATCTTGCCTTTTATAAATATCTTAATGCATCTGGTGATGTCATGATTGATATTTCAGTTGAGGCGAAGAAATTTGAAGCTCTAAGAATGGCTTTTACAGTTCTACAAATACCACAGCCAACTATTGATGGAATTATAAAAGTATTGAGTGCAATATTATGGCTGGGCAATATTCAGTTTTCCGATATCGATGGCGAGCGCTGCGAATTAACTCAAGCCGATTGTACCATAATTGCTCATGTGTCCGAATTATTAGGCTTGGACGGCGAGAACATTGTGAAAGTGTGCTTACATAGGCAAATAAATGTCAGAGGAAATATAACGGAAATTCCTTTAAAGGTTCAAGAGGTATAAACACATTAAGAATAGTTTCTATATAATTGGAAATAAGATAGATTTTAAACACTTTCTGTCCCTATGTTTGTAATGGTTGAAAAGGTTGCTTTAAAAGGTTAATTTAAACTTATAATGATCCTTTGATATATTTGTAGGCTCGTGAAAACCGGCATGCTATGGCAAAAGCACTGTATTCCAGGACGTTTGCATGGCTTATTAGTCAAATAAACACCTGCATCAACCCGGGGAAAGATGGAAGTAGATTTCTTGGAGTTTTGGATATTTTTGGTTTTGAAAATTTCACAATTAATTCCTTTGAACAGCTTTGTATAAATTACACCAATGAAAAGTTACATAAATTTTTTAATCATTATGTATTTGCACTGGAACAAGAAATAGTAAGTATTTTGAAAAGACTAATTGAAGATATTTCTTCATAATTCGTTGTATTTTATAAAGTAAACAAAAATATTTTAATAAATTATGAACAAAATTTCTGAAGATTCTATAATCTAAACTTAATATTGAATATACAACTCAAAGATTCAAAGATTAAAGTTCTAAATTAAATTTGTGCCTGAATATATTTTACAAAATCTGTACATACTCTTAGTCTTTCTTCTAGTCTTAGTCTTTAATCTTTAGTGTTTCTTCTATTATATTCTTTACATTTATATAATATTAATTTAATTATTGTAACAACCTTAAATATTTACAGTACAAACAGGAGGAAATAAAATACTCCCACATCGAATTTACTGATAATACACTTTGCTTAGAATTAATCGAAAAACCTCCGAGATGTATTCTAAAGCTGCTAACGGAACAGTGTCATATGCCAAAGGGATCGGATATGG
Organism: Myopa tessellatipennis; assembly: GCA_943737955.2. Lineage (NCBI taxonomy): Eukaryota > Metazoa > Arthropoda > Insecta > Diptera > Conopidae > Myopa > Myopa tessellatipennis. Next base: position 50,257,560 of record OX031314.1, on the reverse strand, counting down.
CATACTTGAATAATCTGCACACGGAATTTGTCTCTCATGCGCACTTCATAAAAGGGACTGACCGTCGCCACTGGGAGACTGAATTTGGTATACAGCATTACGCCGGAAGTGTAATATATACCGTAGAGGGGTTTGTGGATAAGAATCGCGACGTGCAGCAAGATGTTCTTTTCGATTATATGAGCCGTAGCGACAATTCATTTGTTCAAGAGTTGGCACTTTTTCAGGTATGCATGTAGTTTTCGGAAAACTGATTATAAATACTAAATGCAGAGTTTTGAATTTTTTATCTGTCTCATGTTACTTAACACCATTTCTTCAGTAATTGCTACTTCTGTAACGGGTCTTATATTTAAGAGAATCATTCAAAGTCGTTGTCTTATATGGTTGATTGATGGGTGTCGATACTTTTAAGTGAATTTAATATTTCCGACATATTTATAAATATAAATAGTTTCTTTACTCCTCTAATTGCTTTCTGAATAAGAACTTCAAAAACCTTCGACTTCTTTGCTGAGTGTGTTTTTAATTAATATATATTTTAGGATTTGCTTTCAATTCAATCTCAAAACTCTTCAACTATTCAAAGAGGAACAGCTAAGGGAAAGCTAACTGTTAGTGACACTTTTCGACAGCAGTTACAAGCTTTAATAGACGTCCTTCAAAATACTAACCCTTGGTAAGTTAAAAAGTACTCATATATTTCATATAGTCTTCAAATATATATGTACAATGTTGTCACAAATAATAAATTAATTGGTTAGTTAATTGTTGATTTAATTATACCATACATTTGGAGGTGGAAGAGAGTATGAAGTTTGTCTTTCCGTTTGTTTTTCGTCTGTGTGTCTGTGGAAATCATGATCGAGAGAAAACGAATAGAGATGTTTGCTTATTTTTTATATAAAAACTGAAGACACCTTTTTGAAAATGTGTAACCGCATTGAAGCAAGATATTAGCACAAATTCGGTTTTCTTCCGAACATGTGATATCGATATTAGCTTCTCCATAAAAATGAGCGCGATCCGTCTACTTTTGCCTTACCTGGCTCCACTCTTTCTAGTTCTAATTGTACCTTTTAAATGTAGTATCTTATTAAAAATCATTGCAAAAATGTATATAAAGTTATTTTTAAAGATTATTTTGCAAGTATAAATCCAAATAGCATTAACATTGACAAGTATAAATCCTTATCTGTTTTCGAAGGTATGTTCGATGCATTAAACCCAATGCTCAGAAAACTGCCAACAGTTATAACGATGCTATGGTGTTAGACCAGCTGAAGTATTTAGGAATGTTAGACATAATACGCATACGGCGAGAAGGTTTCCCGGTTCATTTAACATTCGAAGACTTCATTTCAAAGTACCGGTGTTTAATTAAGAACAAGACTAACCAAATGTTAAAAGATAAGGTGGAAACTGCAATGACTGAGCTATTTGTACCATCGAATGAATGGCAGATCGGCAATAGTAAGGTCTTTCTTCGGAATCGGGCTTACGAACCTCTTGAAGAGGCACGAATAAAAATTGTGAATTCAAAAGCCCTTCTTTTGCAAAGATCATGGAGGCGATACATAGAATTGAAAAAATATACACAAATTAAAAAGGCCGTCTTAAGGATTCAACATGCGTACCGAGGCTGGAAGCTACGTATTCAATTTTTGAGGATCAGACGAAGTGCCATTATAATACAAAGTCATTTAAGAGGGGTGTTTGCTAGGGAGGTAGGTTTTACATATACATATGTTTTAACTAGCTCTCTTACAAATTGCGGAATATAATCATCATTATTTATAGGTGGCTGCCGCTCTGCGAGAAATGCGTCGAGTTGATGAAGAAATGAAGAAAAGGGAACGCCTGGAAGCTGAGAAAAACAACGTTAATCGGGAAGAGTGTCCTCAAACAGAAGATGATAAAAATAATAAAATGGCCCTTGAAGAGTGCGAAAGGTATATAGTATAATATATATATGTATATCGTAAATGTCATTTTTAAAGACAAACTAAAACTTTTTGATCAATAACTTAAAATTAAGTCATAGATTTTAGATTATAGTTTACTGGTATAATATACTTTATTCCAGGGTGCTTTATCAATATCTTTATTAAATAATAATGCTGCTATAAAAACGTATTGTATATTAAATATATTTTTAGGCTTGTTCAAGAAGAAATGATTGCTCTTTCTCATATGGCGGAGCAAATTAATACTAAACTTAATCACTGTGACAGCGCGAATGAAATCAATGGAGTTAAAATAAAAACAGTTGGTGAAAGCTTTCAACAAAACAGCGATTCTGTGGATTTGGATAACTTATTTGCATTCTTAAGTGATGTGACTCCAAATTCATCTTCAAATCTTTTGCTAGAAGAAATTAGTGAAAATATGGACTCGCTTGTTCAGGACCTTGATGAAGAAGTAAGTAATCATTTAAAAAAACGGCCTAATGTGAACAGATACATCTATGTGGCATATATTTTTTTATTATTCAGCTTGAAAATGTTATACACCAAGAAATGGAAGAACTTGTCTTAGAACGTCCATTGAAGAATGCTTTAAACAAGGGCATTCCGTCACTGCCAGAGCCTACAATGCCTCCACCGCCTCCACCACCAATTTCGGTTGATGATAATGTCTCCTCAAGTTTGCTTAATTCCCTCTCAGCTAGAGATACACGCCCACATGTGAACCCAGAACCGATATATGAAGCTGTTATAACCAAAGAACCTTCCGAAAATTATTTCGACAAGCAAAGTACAAACCAAGTTACAAACGATGTCGGCGTTGATTACCAAAAAACTGCAATTGAACAAACATATACGACTTCATCTACCGCCTCCTTTAAAAAAACGAAATTGTTAAAAAGTCCTTCTTCTCCAAAAGATAAATCGAATGCAAGGCTGGTGCCGGGACTTCATTCTACAGATAGAGAACAACGCCGAAAACATCGGGTAGAGAAAAAGCTGCATGAAATGCAGCAAACTGATATATCAGATAAGCATAAAGAGGTTATACGAGATGATCTCTATTATGACATTCTAGATTTTGCTGAAAACTATTTTAACACTCATGAAAGAACACCAGAAGGAACAATTATTGCAACTTTAACACGCAAAGGAAAGAAGTCTTCTGATTTGGTTCCGAAGTATGAAATGATCACCTACTACAGGGGAGAAAAAATACCTTCATCTCATATACATATGTATGATCCGGAAAATGTTGTTCTTGCCTGTAATATGTTTCGTGTAAGTGAAACTCGTCCTAACAGTAAACCATAAATGAAAAAAAATTCCTTATTACATTAAGTAACGTTTAATGTCAAATAAGTTTATTAAAATTTTAATTATATAGATCTGGTTTTATCTATAGGGATTAATAAAATACTGAAATTACTTCGAGAAGCAAAAATAAAAGTACTCCCTATATTTCGATCGCCATAATCGATCTTTTAAAATCTTATATATCAAGCTCAAAGTTTATTTCCGTTCGTATTATTTTAGGAATTATCTAAATATATGCGTGGCGAAATTAGTGCTGAAAAAGAACTTCAATTAATTCAATACATAATTGGATCGGGCATCGAGCGAGAAGAGTTGCGGGATGAAATTTTCGTCCAGTGTATGAGACAGACAACGAATAACCCTCACATGGAGTGGACCGATCGGATATGGTTACTAATGTGTCTCACAATAGTAGCTTTTCAACCCAGTAAATTATTGTTCAGGTACAACAGATATACTATACAATACTTGTATACCAATATACAGGAATGTCACAAACACGATAATTATATTGCTATATGTCATTACATAATCGGTTATATTTCCATCTGCCATCTTCAACTACATTTATTCTTTCAGATACTATGTTTCTTTCCTTAAAAAGAATTTGGAGTCTCTGAGTGGTAAACTACGTCAATATGCGCAATGGTGCTTCGATAATTGTAAATGTACCAAAGTATCACCTCGAATACATCCGCCATCCAGTGTAGAAGTTGCTGTAAGTATAAATTTGTTTATCCAATGTGATTAATGTGACAAATTAATATCTAAATATATGCTATACACTCTTTTTATTATTCCAGCGTGATTGATTTTTGTCGTCCTCTTTTTAGCTATTCTATTTAGCGTTTTTAGCGTATTTTAGCGTTTTCAAAGAAGTAATAAATTTTCTAAAAGTATGCAATATAGAAATATGATCCACAACACTCAAAGTACCCGTCCTTCCTAAATTTCCCCATTCCTTCCATGTCCATTGGCTTTACATGTAAATGCCAAGAGGTCACCTGACTTCACCATTATTGGTGACCATATAATTCACGGATTGGTCAAATAACTTTCCCTTTGGGAAGCATAACTAAAAAAAAAATAACAATATATTTATATTGGAAAATTTTCTTTTCAGGCGATGCGAAGATTAGGAACGATAGTGTGTCGTTTCTTTTTTCTGGATGGTCGCACGAAGGCAATTGATGTTCATCCCACGGATAGTGCGGGTGATGCCGTGGTTAAACTTGCAGACAAACTCAACCTAAGCAACACAGACGGCTGGGCAATTTATCAATCACGGCCAGATGGGGAGGAACATGTGAAATCCCATGATTATCTGTACGATATAATTGCTGTATGGGAACTAAAACAAGTTAAAGTTCAGTCTGCTGGAATTACCAATCGCCGTCTCTTAAATAACTCTACATCTGGTGAAAATAGATTTGTTTTCAAGAAAAGATTGTTTAAATCAACACGTGAACTATCTCAAGATCCTGTTGAAGTCAATATGCTATATGCGCAAGCAGTATATTGCGTTGTGAAGGTACCCAAATAGTTTGGTGTATTATGTATTATTATACTAAGATAAATTATACTGATCGTCGCTTATAACAATTGTCTTACTTTTAGTGTGACGATTTCCCAGTCAGCGAGAAAGTAGCTCTTCAACTCGCAGGACTACAAGCGCAAGTGTCTCTGGGAGATCCATCAAACTTACTTAAACCGGAGTACTACACAGATGTTCACAATTTCCTTCCAGAGCGGATATCAAGAACTAGAGAAGAGCAATTTTGGGTTCCAATATTAGCTCAAGCCCACCGGCAGTATGGGGCGTCCAGAAACGAACTAACCGCGAAAGTACTCTACTTAAGTTGTGTTATGCAGTATCCACTGTACGGCACAACAATGTTTCCAGTTATATACAAAGGTTATTGGAGTTACGGAAGTAATTTGCTCTTAGGAATTAATTGTGATGGCATAATGATCATTCAAACAGAAGATAAATTTGTGTTATTTCAATATAAGTACTACGATATCGAATCAATATTGTTAGATCCAAGTGATAGCTTTATAACGATTACATTGAACCGCTTGAATCAGCAGCAGATGCAGCAACAGAAGTTTCAATCGAAAACCATGACGGTGCCAGCCGAACTGCAAAGATGTTTTGTATTTGAGACAGCTCAGAAAAAAGAAATTGGAGCACTTATTGTTTCTTACTTCCCCGGACTCTCCAACTGGATAATTGATAATCAGGAAGTATCGAAAAAATCCAAAGGGATGACAAATGAAGACCGTGTTCGGTTATACCAGAACGTTGTAGTATGTAGACGGCAATTGATTGATGCTGAAGTTATGCGAAAACCTCAAGATACAACTGGTGGATTTTTGAGAAATACCCTAAGAAGGTTGTCCAAGCATAGACTAGAGAAACTTCGATCAGAAAGTGGCAGTGTTGTTCAAGATCATGGAGAATCATATAAGGGATTTTCTCATGCCTTTTGGGCTTTTAGTAGGCAACAAATTCCACAAAGTTTATGCAAATTATCAGATCAAGAAGATTCTGTAATGCAGCAAATATTTCAAGCGATACTTACGTACTCTGGATTAGGAACATCTGGTAAGTTTGTTTTATCTGTATCTGTTAGATAAAATCGAAAATAGCTTTATAATAAAAAATTTTTTTACGAATTAAACGGATTAAAATTAAAAATTTGTTGTAAATGTAAAATTGATTGTTGCATTGCATTTTCTTTAGGTGACTCAATCCAAAAAGCTGAGGATGAACATATTACAATCATACAGTCGATAATGGAACGCTGCATGCGAAAAGAATCTCTGCTGAATGAGTTATATCTCCAGCTTATTAAGCAAACTACAGACCATCCAGATCCAAATTCAAGAGTGAACCTTCGACATTGGGCGTTATTGTCGTTAGCCTGTAGTGTGATCCTGCCTCCTATGAAAGCTCTTCGAAAATATTTAATTGGGCATTTGAAAAGATGTGCGAGCGATTTTGTCACCGAGGAAGGAAAATACGCTCGTTTCGCTGAGAAGGTAGTTTCATAGAATAAATATTTTATTAAAATTATATCACATGTATAATAAAAAAATCAATTCAATTCAATTTTGTTAAACTATAAATTGAATTCTTATTTAAATGATTTAAAATTTAAAGTTAATTAATCAAGTCGCGACGATGTCGGGTGAATCTTTTTGTGATTTTTGTCGATTACAAAAACAAAAACATTATAAAATATCAATATCGACGAAAAACACAAAGAGAGTCTCCCGACATCATCGTCGTCGTGACTACAAAAGTAAAGCTTTAAGTGTTTATTCGCGAGTAATGTTGAAATAATTAATATTGAGTACAGTAATGTACTGTAGTAAAAAAAAAATATTAGGAAATTAGTACTGATATATGTACATATGATAGTGATGGTACTAAATGGGCGGGAATTAAATTTCATTGTGATTTCAATTAAATTCAATCATGATTTCCACCAGACAGACAGAATGACAAACTTACTATACCTTTCTTATGTATCTTCGGGTGTAGGTTATAATAATATTGATAGTTCCTTGTATGACCCAAAACGTAACAGCCTAAAATCTTTATTTTATTTCAAAAGGAACACATTTATTTTTCATAATTTCAGTGCTTCTTCAGAACTCAAGGAACTCGACGCAGACAATGGCCACCCAGTAGGGAAGAAATAATTTGTACCATCAATCGTCGGCCTATCTACGCCAGATTTCATTTCATGGATGGTCAGTACCACTCTGTTGAATTTCATCCTAGTTCGACAGCATTTGAAGTAATGGAAATTGTGAAGAAGAAAATCGGGTTAAACGAATTCGCGAAAGGTTATGCAATCTATGAAGTGCTGGGAAGTTCCGAGAGAAGTCTGTTATCTGAAGAAAAAGTCGCTGATGTAATGTCAAAATGGGAGAAATATAGAAATGCTGCATTGCAAGCGTCTCAGCAGAGTCAGGTACTTGATTGCATTCTCTCAATACGAATTGAAACTAAATTAAAGTGTAAATAAACTGATTTCGAAACATATCCAAAGGCTTCTGACGGCTACAGTTTGCTTTTTACCAATTACCAATCAATTTCCCTGCTTCAATTTTTTTACAGACAAATCTTTCTCCCCAACACTGCCGACGTCAACATCACATCTTCCTCTTTAAGAAACATTTGTTTTTGGACGACTATATGAATCTGGACGATCCTGTTGAAAAGGAACTACTTTACCACCAAGTATTACATGGTCTTCGTACTGAACGTTATCCAATAACTGAAATGGAAGCTATCATGCTGACATCCTTGCAAGGACAACTCGAACTTGGAGATTGTAATGACATACTGCACAACTATAAAATTATTGCAAGCCACTGCTTGCCACCAAGATTCATACCAAACATTCCACATGATGCTGTGGCCATGCATCATCAGAGTTTGCGTGGTATGCTTCCCAATGAGGCTAAGAAGTCATTCTTAAACCTTATTCAGAGTTGGCCTTTGCATCGTGCGACCATATTCGACGTGATGGTAAATTTGTCTTTTCGACTTCGATTTTCGACTCTGATTTTCTCATTCTCTCGTATATAAAGCAATCCTTCACATCGAACTGGCCTAGAGTTCTGTGGCTTGCTGTGGATCAAAATGGAATTCACCTGCTCGAACATCGGTCGCGACATACTTTATGTACATATGACTTCAAATCCATCTTATCATATTCTCCGAATATGAATTGCTTAATGATAATAACAGGAACTGACAAGAAACAGTCTAAGATTATTTTAACAACATCACAGGTAAAATTCCACATTGCGTAAATATTTTTGGAGTTTAATTTCTGAAGAGGGTGACAAAATCAGTTACGCTTAGTGAAAAAATGTTTCTTCGGGAAATGAATTACTATATACTATTATTTTTATATAATACTATTAGTTTTACATAATATTGTTTGGGATTCTGTTTTTCTTTCAGGCTTTTCAAATAGCAAACTTAATACGAGAGTATTGCCAAGTTGTTAACAAAGAAACTGTGAACTCAATGGATTTAGTTGAGGACACTGAAAACATTTGTAATGGTGCGTCGAACTAGACTAGCGTATAGTAATTTAATTAGTCCAATAAAAAAATAATAAACATTACCATAGATCAGTACGTTCTAATTTAGTAAGAAGTTGTTTTGCGTTAAAGTCCCAAGCTGTGCTTTTTTACTTACGAATGAAAAGGCAACAAGATTTTCGTCTTCGTATATAAAGTAACCCAATACAAAAATTCCAGAAGGCTTAAAGTACACAATCAAATTGGAAAACAAAGATTTCCGATACCAACTATTTTAAAAATGTGAAAAGTTGTTCTAAAACAATTCGTAAATTTCATAAATAGTTCGGTTTAAACAAAATTATCCGACCTCGTATCGAATGTTCCGTAGAAAACATAACTGCAGTGAGCAACTGAAGGCAAACATTTCCAATTGGTGTCATTCAAAGAGGAGTTAAGAAGCAGCCTGTAGCGTATTCCAACGAAGGATCTAGTTCTACATGTGTAGAAGATTGAATTGATCAACAACACAAAGCAGATATTTAGAAACTTTAAGCCAGTTGTATATTCATACTAGAAATCTTCAGATAGAATTCGTCTGAACGAAGTTTGTAAGTAGTTGTGTATGGCCAGAAACGTATTAAAGCTTTTCCGCTTTTAAAACATACAATTTAATGTTAAATTTGAAATACAAGCCATTTAATTTGAAAATATGTGTTTATTCTACATATATTAATTAATTAAAGCTTTACAAATATTTATTCAAAATATAAATATTATTTAAATGGTTGTTCACATAGCTGTCAAATATAAATTGAAAACAATTACATTATAATGTGAGCAAAAATGTAATTGAATTCAATTTTGCATACTCTAATACAACATTTCAAAATTCCCAAGAAGATATACCTACATAAGTTAAGTTATATCATCACAAAAGATTACTCATAATATGTTATTCTCCGATAAAATACTGTAATTAAATACCAACAAATATTAGAACTAACAAGATTTACTTTTTCTTACAGGAGAAAAACTGAATTGAACTGGAACAGTTTATGACTTACATATGTATGTGTGTGTAAATTATTCTTATATTGGAACGAACTTATTTGATGGACGATTTATTTTACAAAATTGCGTGATATTAGTAATTATTCTAAAATTTAGAAAAATCAATCTTATTTATGTATGTAACTAGTGTTGAAAGGAATAATTATGTATATACAAATTCAAACATTGTTATTTACGTTTATATATTGCATTAAGATCAAATTTTTGTAACTTTATATAATATGTTCTAAACTGACGCAAAATATATTATTAATAGATTAAAATATCAATAATGGAACGTGCTATATTTACATACATTAAAGCATTGTAAAGATAAACCAATACCTATACTTTTTTAATAGATCATGTTATAAGTAGTATTGGTGTAACTATATAACTATTTGACAATTGATTAATTTTTTTAATTATTATTTTCTTAACAAAATTATGAATAAAAATTACTTTAGTAACTGATGAGCTCGTTGATTGGCAACTGCTATTCTCGCTTCATTTGACTCACCCTAAGAAAAAATTTTATAGTGTTGTATTATAGTTAATATACAATAAATAAATAATAAAATAACAATAAATAAGCATTAAAATAACAAAGAACCATTGAAGTCTCCAAAGCTAGTTCTCTTTAGCTCTCTTTTTCACATGAAACCATAGAGAATTATTTAGTATTGTTAAAATATGCTCAAAAAATTAGCGATAAACTACGAAGATAACTAAAGCATATTTAATAGAATTGTTGCACAATATCACATTTAATTTTTGGTTTATTATTAAAATTATTGCTCATTTGATTATTGTAATAAAATAGCACAAAATATTATTATTAAAAGAAGTTATTTTAAAAAGGACTGGTACCTTGCGATTTATTCTATCGATTTGTACATTTTGATTCTCTAATTCGGAACCCATGTCAAGGGCCATGTTGCGTAAGTTTCCAATCATTGTGTTTACTTGTCCCATATTTTCTTCCATTTCATCCTCTCTGGCATCGTTGGTTATTCTGCAAAGTATTACAAAATTTCATAATATTAATCTTGAGTGTTAAAGAAGTGGCATTAAATTGCAATGTATTATAACGGTATTTTCACAAACTAAGAAATATGATTATATTAGTATTTACTTATTAACTGTATTTATTATTTATAAACTGTAGTTTCGTGAACTTACCTGCCGATATATCCTGCTTGAGCCATCATTCCATTTCTATCGTCCATAACTCTTTGGGGTTGATTGTTTACAACTTTTCCGTCATCGTTTCCTTTCCAGGTACCATCGTCTTCTTTAAACGATTGACTCCTGCAACGGAAGCAAATGTATTTGAAGTTCATTGAGCACTGTTTCCACTTACTTATTGCATGGCAATACACAAATTCCGCAACATTTTTCCATTCCGCTTAAATTCTTTTCCGCTTCTCTCATATCAGCGTTGATCTGGTCCATGCCCTCCTCGATCCGATCCAGTTGCTCTGTTTGGAAAAAAAACACATAAATACATTTTATGTTAATATTTCATATACGTTTTTTAGAAAAACTCCATTGCAAACTATGTAATACAAAAATGAAGAAATTAAAAATTTTCTAAGAAGCCTGGTTAGATATTTGAAAACTACGGATATGTAAATCAGAACTAAAAATGAACATGAACATACGTTGGACAACAAAGTGTCTTAAGCCTTTACAGTCACCACGATCGGACAATAGTGACATACGGTTTCCTGCTAAGACGCTTCCATTATAACAGATACCAATACCTCAAAATCAGTGGAGATCGTAGTGCTTATTTTCAGTAGACGGTGACACACATACATACATACATACAGTACAGATATTTACTTTTACATAGAACACGCAATATTCGGCACTACTAGAACGTAGTCGCACTACACCGACTATAATATTCTTACTTGCTTTTCAAATCTTACCTCCTTGTTCATCCAGCATTACAATGCTTCTCATTCCAACCTCCGTACTCTAAATGAAAAAATTTCACACTTGAAGTTATGGAAACTAAAAATACAACCAGTAATACCATATATTAAGTGAATCAGATGTAAATATACAGTTATTACTATATTATCTTCTAAACACACATTGTTCACGGCTTTTGTCCTCTCTCTTACGATATTAAACGTGAGAAATTTTGTGAGCAAAGCAATTCAACCATTATTTAATGTTGGTGTATTTCCTCTTAGTTCAGTATAAACGTTACTCAATAAAATAATGCAATAATATTGTTTAATAACCTATATTTAGGAACTCTGGGAACCTGGGCAAAAATACCCCCGTTTTTTCCATAATAGTAATAATATTGTATTTATCTAATAATTTGAGACTATGACAACAGAAAGAGATGATGGAACAATCACGTTATCAGAACAAATTAGTACAAATATAAAATACTCAGACGTTTGTCCTATCTATGGAGAAAGTGACCTCCATTTCGGACTCGGAATCTTTTCGTTCTTCTGGTCGCAGTACCTAATAGTACCATTAGAAAATAATGATATTTAATTCTCCTTTCGACGCATACAAGTAAACGTTCGCAATGGAGAATTTCTGTGTGTTTTGGTGCAGTGATTCGTATTAATAATATTAAATGCTCAGGTATAGTCAAAAAAGTTGAAAATGTGGCTGTTAATCTTTAATTTTAAACCACAAAAGTCAAAGTGTCGGCTTCAAACCGAAGCCTGTATCCTTATAAATTTATATTAAATGGTTCCTAGTCAAAACATTTAGAACGATATAAGCACATGGATAAATAAATCCTATTTTACAGAAATTTTGCACGTTTTCATTCATTGTTCAAAACAATCAACACTTGATCGATAATAAGAGGGTAACCCTAAAAGTTTGGGGAATTGACCACTGGATGACGTTACCCTGTATTTCATTATTATTTTCATAAACTGTGAAATTTAGTTTCATAAAATATATTTTTAAAATAAGTAGTATCGAGTAAATTAGTTTTTATAACATTACTTGGATATATTTAGCTTTTTATACCCTACCCCCGTGTTCTTCCGTATAGTTTGTAACGCATAGAAAGAGCAGTGGCAGATATAGAGAACTATATACTATGTTCTCGATCAGCGTCAACTCCTGAGTCCATTTAGTTCAGTCTGTCTATCCGCCGTTTGTCTGTGGATATCAGGATTGCAGGAGAAAAAATACAGGTACCGTCATGAATTTAGCTCGAATATTCTCCGTCTGTTTGTTTAGCATTGAAAATTATAAAAATCGAACCCGTAACACGCCTTTTTTATAGCGAATATTAAGACTTCCGTGCTTATAACTACATCAATTTCTCAGCTTGCAGAGTCAATTTGAAGCTGACATTTTGTACCGAGTCCTCAGACTAAAATATTCTCTCAAAAAATGGGCGTAGTCCGCCCACTGATGAGAAAAACTACGATTACAGGAGAACGAAGCATCGCCATGAATTTGGCACGAATATTCTCTCTCTCTTTGATATCGAAAATAGTGAAAATCGACCACTGTCACATCTACTTTACTGTATACCTACATAAGTAAATATTAATGCATCTGATTTGACAGCTGAATTTCTTACCCGATAGTCCAGAACTAGTGTTGAAATTCTATTACCAGAGTTAATGTTTCAGAGTAAATGGGCTTGAAACAGACCGAAGTTTTGATCAGAGACAGTTCACTTCTGGACAAAATTTCAACCGCAAATTCGTTCTACAAGCTGAGAAAATTAAAATAGCGGACCACGCCCATTTTTGGTGATCTGTTTTGGCCAGAGACAGTGGATTTCTGGACAAAATTTCAAATTTCCAAATTCGTTCTACAAGCTGAGAAATTGAGCTATAAGCATGGATTAATTTATATTCAGAATAAAAAGTAGGCGTGGCAGTGGTCCGATTTCGCCCATTTTCAATACCGATGAGTTTCTAATGATAGACAATATTCGTGCCAATGAAGATATCTCTATTCGTTCTTTTGTAATCGTGATTTTCACAGACAGACAGACGAACAGACAGACGGACGGGCATGGCTAAATCGACTCAGGAGGTCACGCTGATCAAGAATATATATACTTTTCTATACCTGTCACGCCTCCTTTAATGCGTTACAAATGGAAGCAGTAAGTGAATATACCCTATTCACTTCGTGTGTATGGTATAAAAAGAAACCATGAGATGTATATTATACAGTATCATCACCATTCGATAATTAATAACGTGTTAACACTTGTGGAAGCGTTTTACGAGATATTTTATTTCCGAGCTCCGGTTGCACCGACACTTACTATAATTGCTACTTAACATTTCCAGACAAGGTTCGCATCGTAGAAAATATTTTTAACACAAAATTCAAACTACAATAGTTATTATTATGGAATTTAGCACAGTTATTTTTATAAATCCTAAATTTCAGTACAATATTTTCCGAAGTATTCAGCTTCATATGTTTTTTATAAATCTGAAGCTTGGAAATTTGAATTTACTTGCATATTATATTCGTGAAAATCCATTTAAGTATGTTTATGCGCTAAGATGATATGTGTGGGCACATGTACATATATATGTAACTTAAGTTACTTTTTGTAGTTTTCTTAAATAAATCTCCAACATTAAAATTGTAATTAATTGATTATTGTTCTAAAAATGAATTTGTTATTGTTGACATTTGTGTGCTGAATTCACATATGTATGTATGTATGTGTGTCAGCCATATATTTGCTGTGGAAGACATTATTTTGAAGCTGTTTGTATAACAAGGTTTTTTGTAGTTTGTAGTACCTTTTATTTTTATAGAACTTGGATTCAGAGTAATTATGAATTTGTATTTATTTAATAATCTTTGACTTCTTTCACATTTAATACGCGTTAGAATTTTAACATTAGCGCACATTACAGGCAACCAGGAGGAAGTGTTACCAATATCGCCAAGCTAAATCATTTGTTATTTCTGGCTATTCCTGGCTATTTTTGTTGTTAAAGATTCGGAACCACTGGAGAAAATCGTTCTTTATCGTTCTTAGTATAAATAATAAAAATGTATTCAAAAACTGAAGAACTACATATTACGGAATTATTAAATTTTTTATATATCAATTAAAATATTACGATTATATATTTTGAATTTTTCACGGAAGGGAAATATTAAAGATGCAAAATATTTAATGAGACACCGATATGTTCGATATCATCATAATAGTGATGGTTCTTGGAAGGCAAGCAATGCAATGACAAGGACAAAAAAGCAAACCAAAGATAAATGGAATGATAGAAAGTGTGACGATTGTTTTGTGGTATACATAAAGAAACATTGATAACGAAAATGAATATAAATATTGTATTAGTATTGTGTTTAAAGTGAACTCACCTCCCTGATCATCAAGGGCCACCAGGGTACGAATCCCGGCTTCCTTGCTCTGGTGTGCGGCAAAACAAACAAGTAGTAAAAGTGTATTAATACGTGTTCTCAGTAATGTAAGTATTTTAAATAATTTTTTGCAAAGCAATAGTTTTACATAACTTACAACAACATTTAAACTTGTATAGAATACTATAGTTAATACAAAATTACTTATGTGAAAATATAGTTAAGGTTTGTGGTACATGTGGTACATATTGTATAAAACATATTTTATCACAGTGTGTCAAATGGTGAATCCAGTTAAGTGATTTGTTGATGGTTAGTATCATTGTTCATGTAAACTTTCTTATTAACAAAATATGTAATGTTATGTAATGCTTATAACGCAACAGTGTTATTTATAGGCAAGAGTGTTCGCTACGGCTTTCGGAAATCTTGGACCGGAATTCGTAACATTCAGATTAACAGTTTAGACATTTGTAAGTAAGGATCTGTGTAGATGTAATAGTTGAGTATTAAACAAAAAAATCAATATCTCACTATACATACTTCAATAATCCGAACAGATTAATATAATCTGTAATAATCTCTTCCCCCCCCCCCCACCTTTTTTCTTTACTTTCATCTATCATCATTGAATTCGATTAAAAACAGAGGGAAACCATCAAATTTCGGAAAACTTAGCTTCACTGAACAATCATCTTCAAGAAAACGAAAAGTATTATAACACCAACTCAATATACGTATGTATGTGTTCAACTCATCTCATATGAATAAGACTACATTATTTGGAGCTGTGTAATTGGAAGATGTTTTGGTAGTATAATAGGCGTGGTTGTTGGTTAAAAATGTCTAAATTGTATCTAAAACAGAATTAAAATGTCCAATCAAATTAGTGTAAGCTTTAGGTATGTAAGCTGTACGTAAATCGTACGTAGTGTTGGTACGTGTTCACGTATTAAATGCGTTTAGTATGAATAAAGGCGAAATAACCATTCTATAACCGTGTAGTACTAATAAAAAGAATAAAAATCAGAGAACTACCCGTTTTACGTCGAGAAGTTTTCATCTTCTCAACTGCAAATATCGCCATAACGTAAAAATTGCAATAAGAGATTTATGAGTCACAAGTCTATGTTAATTTAGATTGTTCTTCTCTTGATGCACGAGTTCTTTTCTGATGCACTTTCCTGTTGTACCTCCAAACGTCTTCCATACGAAAACGCATTTTTTATTTCGGTTTGACATATGAAGGTTATAAGAAACCAGACGCATTACAACATTTCAATAAAAACTACACGACAAATACGTTTATCCTTATTTACACAAAATAAAACAGAAATACAAGTGCAAATAAAAAAAAACATTTATCAAATTAATCCATGAACAAAAGGCTAAAAATTTTACAAAGTTATCTTTTTCTTTATTTTTCTTTTCATAACGATTACGGGCTCATTACGATTAGATTAGATTTTAAACAGCTGATCGGAATGGAGAACCACTGTTGAGTACTTTAGTCAAATCACATACATAATATCGTCCTTTAACTTCAGTACTCTTAATTATAAAAATGTATTACATACTAAGTAATAAGTTACAACAATTAACTGTATATTTACCCATTTGAAACACTGTGTATTACTGGCTTATAATAAACTATACTTTATATTTAGACATAGCAGTTATGTACATATGTATATAATATGTATGTACATACATTGAAAACATGATTCAAATTCGCAAATAAGTGACTAATTATTGATAATACCGTTAAGTGACGTCATAATATTGAAGAATATAGGACAAGAATGAGGACAAGAATAAGTGTCGATTAGAATCTGACACTCATGAGAGTCACTCTGATTATCTGATTATGAGAATTATCTGATTATGAGAAACTGAAATTATCTTGTTTGTAAGATATCAGTATTTTCGTAATTATTAGTTTTACGTTATTTTGAAAACATATGAGCTCAAGTATCTTTTCAGAACACATCCTCATTTCTGTAATTATATCACCCAAATAGTTCATTAATACAAACTTAGAAATCTATATTTTTAATTATGAATTAAATATCGAAATTCTAATTTTTTACTTTGTATGTAAATTTTTGGCTATCGAGAGACAGCGCTTATATTTGTATTGCAGTGTTGACCTTCCATGCCACAATTTCAAATAATTCTTTAGTAATATTTCACATTCATGCTTAGTATTTCACATTTCAAATTGTACAAAATATTGAAAATGCTTACAGAATAAATACACAAATTTGAATCATCTCTAATATAGATATACTATACATATATGTACGTACATATGAAATTAAATTTTAGTAAACTATTTCTTGTCAAATACAATATATGTAGACTTTATATTTACATACCTCTTCACAGAGAGCAAGCATTCGGCGGGTACTTTCAAGTGACTGTAAAAGAAGAGTGAAGTATTATATACTATATACAATAAATTAAATAAAATATAAAATATTCATTTTTATACAATAAATAAATGAAATTATATACAATATTTAGGCTTTAATATGATTTTGAATATGTATTATTTAAATTGTATGTACATATATATTAAAAAATAATTTCATATAATTTGTTGTGATTTATTTTTTAAAATAAATTTTGTTTAATGTAACGTAGATAAGAATTAAATCAATTTGGGTGTTTTAAATGATGAGGGCTACCTTAAAGGGAATGATGCTGGAAGGGTTTTGAAGGAAAGCATAATTGTTGCAAAATCTTACGTAACAAACGAAGTACGTTTGCCTTAAAAAATTCAAGGTTGAAATCAAGGTTTTTCCTAACATCATAATATTTGTGATGGCTTTTCAGTTCAATGTTTCCTTATGATACATTTTCTAGAAATTCTTATGATGTACGAGTTATATACGACAATACTTAATATATTGAAAGGTTAAAATGGGCAAAGAGCAATCGACTCAATGTTAATCTTTTACACAAGATTAGAAATATAAAATACCAGTGTAAATACCACAAATGAACAAATGAAGGAGTAAGATTTGTCTAATGTGAGTAATTCACTATACTATAAAAGAACGAGATCATGTGTTGAATGCTGAAAGATGTGTTGAAATGTTTACCATGCAACCATGGAAGAATGAACTTATACTCGTATATGTATCATATATAAATAATTAGATAGTAACTAAATTTGCAGCTTACCTCATCTGCTACACCTTGTGCTTTTATTTGAAGTTCTTCTAACTCTGTCTTCGGAACTTGAGGCGCGTTGGCCTCTTCGACTTGATCCACTGACGGCATCCTTAAAATTATTCATAGAAAAAAAATTTATTAAAATATAAAGAAAACACCAGGGAACAAACATTTTTCAAAATTTTTTTTAATTATGAGTCTTAAATTAGTTGCTTTAAAATAGGCTCAGGAAAGTGGCGCTAGAAAGAGAATGATTCTCTCAACGCCTCATGTTATATCGTACTATAGCGCCTCTAAATAAAGATAACCTAAAGCACTTAACATATGTATAAGCTGTAAGGCAAACTTTTTTATGGTGTTTTCAATGCTAAGCATACGAGTATGTAGAGTAAAGCAAAACTTTGAAATGTTTATTAAAGAATAAAAAAATTATTTAAAATCATTTTCTACAATTTTATTCTGAGTAAACATTAAACCCTCACAACATATATATGTATATTTTATATATATGTATTGTGTGTGTGTTGTATACGTATACTAACACGTGCCTTTCGACCTTGATATTCGAAAAAATTTTATATTCAGCCAACTACTATTTTTTGAAGGCTGAAGTTATTGGAAAGATAATGAAAATCCTTTTAACCAATCTACTAATAATTTAACTACGTTTATATTTTTTAAACAAAGGAGAAGCATAAAAAAATGTTATATTATTATGTACATACACTATGCGAGTATCCCTTGGGTAATATTTTATAAATTTCCTTGATTGATTTATTACACAAGTTATTACAATCGTCACTAACTTCCTTTTGTTTAAATTCTTAGTTTGGTTTCTTGCAATTGTTTTTGAATAATATTTTTTTTAGAAGCAGCGACGAGCATGTAACGTCTGTGAAGATTTGAAGTAAGTGTTTACTTTCATTGTTAAAAAGTGTACTTTTTATATAGATTCTGCGCATCAAATACAGAAAACTATCTGCAGGTAAAAATCAATACACACAAGCAATGCAGGATCCCAGATATTTTAACAAACGGAAAATAAAATATAATAATTTTAATTTTTTTTAACTAAATATATTTTATAATTAATTTTACTAATATTGTACATATTTGTCATTATCTAAAAACACTTATGTTCAAAATTTCAGTCTAAAACTTACCTGCGTTAGTTATATGCACAGTTATTAAGAATAGATAACGTCGATAAATTTGTTCAAGAGTTATGTACTCCGAAACTAAATAATAGACGATAGAAACTTCAGCTGCATACAATTTAACTGTATATAATTAAACAAAATAAAAACTTCGAACGACTGCAGAAAAGCACTTGAAAGTAAAACCGCTGTCAGATCCACGAAGAAATTAAAATTAGAGATTTTAAAGTACTGCAAAAACCCGTTCGAAATAAATTCGGGTTTCTTATTAGTGGTTAGGCTAAATATTTTATGATTTAGGAGTAATGCAATCCTGAGAAAAGTGATTTAAGAGAGAATATGCGTTTTAGAGATTTAAAGGATATTCGATTAAAAGACATTCGAATTCAAAACACAGTATGGTAGAGCAGAAATAGCCTTATGTTTAACAAATTATCACCCGTCAGATATCAAATTAGATACATTTTTGCAAGTTCAAATATGTTCAGTTTATTTTAGAAATGCTTTTTAGCACAAAAACATTCATAAGATAGTGCTTTCTCTATCCACAATCTATAATTTACCACTCTTGTATAAATACCCGGGAAATTAGCTCTTGCACAGCCCCTGCCCCATGAAATTATTCCTATAACTTCTAAACTACCAGAGGAATGTTTATGAAGCATCGGTCCGCCACTGTCACCCTAAAAGAAAAATTCATATGAATACAATATTTTAGAATGACATCGTACTATCTCAAATATTAATTTGTAAGTCATGTATTTGTGTGTATTTGTGTACAAACATTGCAAGCATCAAAAAGTCCTTCTTGAAATCCTGCACACATCATATTAGTGGAAATTCGCTTTTGCCCATAACCGGAATTCAAGCAATTCGACTGCGGCCATACAGGAACCGTAACATATTGCAATACTTCTGATTGCTCTCTATGTTCGCCAAGTTTGCCCCAACCCATCACCAACCCCAATTCTCCCGAGTAGTCTGCATCACCTGCGGCACAAGCATTCAGAGAAGTTTGTTAAATTACAAGGAAGAATTACAATTGCATAATATCGTTTATATTTGTTATCGTTTCTATATAATATTTCTTACCAGAATTTGGCAAACAAGCCGGTTGTACCTTTGGTCCAAAGGTCATGCTGTTTTCAAGGTGTACTAATCCAATATCGTTGTTAAAGGACACCACATCAAAATGTTCATGACTTAACAATGTTGATACTCTCTTCACTTCTTGGCGATCATGGATAACATTATGTCCACCCAAGTAAACGAAGACTTCAGAAGGTGCAAAACTGTAAATGCAATGAGCTGCTGTTAGTAAAACGTTTCGAGAGATAATCGTTGCTCCGCAGTAGAGTTTGTCATGCTTCCACAGGGCTGTAACCCAAGGTTGTTCATGAGGCTGCGTTTCCGCCCCACCAACGATCCGTACATAACGACCCCGAATTCCGCAAACTAAAACGTGACGATTAATTTTATTTATTGTATATTCTATTATATACAATTTATATTACAATCTTTATAGTGCAATCTTTATTTGAAACATTTGATTTAGTAATACGTATACTTTAATAACACGTGTAACATATGCATTATTTATACAGCTATGTATCGTACACAATTGCACAATTAAAAAATAAACATACCACAATTACATGAACTTGACTCGTTTTTACCGAAAACCTTTGCATCCGAGTATTTCAGAATTATATTAAGCCAACACAATACTTGGAGGATACGCCGTCTATGCATTGTTACTAAACTCAGACACACTTCTGATCTTCTAGACCTGCTTTTACCTTACTTTTATAGCATTTGATTATTTTAATAATTGAAATCGAGTTCAATTGAGTATTTTATCAGGGATTATCATGTTCTACTCTTCTATTCATTCATTTACATATTTTGAATTATAATCATGGCACACCCACACCTGTGCTTGAAGCGATATACTTCTACAGAAGCTGGTTAGCTTTTGACCTAGATAGAAACTACTACAAAAAAGCTTGATTTTTAGGAATCATCCAAAAACTTCGAATAATAACACTTAATGCCTGGCTAATAATGGCTTTAGTTGTATAAAAGACACTAATTTTGTGCAAAAAAATATTACTCATTTATACTCGGCACAGCAGGGCCTACACGACTTTGTTTAGACAACAAATAACGACAGCAAAAGTAGAATATTTCTGTGTCACTTAACACTTTAAAAATTTAGATCTTAATTCCTATGACAAAGTTTAATGCTCAAAACCATCGTGTTACGTGCTATAAATCTTTTATTTTTATTTCAATGATTATACTTGAAGACAGGTTGTAATAGTTTATATACATTTTTAACAATTACAAAAGATTTTAGTAAAAGTCTACATATTGCACTTCTAACTTCTTATTACATAGAATAATGAGCATATTCATTTCAGGCAGATCACCACGTAAATCAGAGCCTTAGTTGCTTAATTACATAGTATAACAAAAGTAAACTTATTTACAAACAAAATATTGCCAGCGATAATATAATCATTAAGAACATAGACATGTATTTTCTAAATTTGACCTAATCCATGGAACAAATTTGCTGACTCTAGTATATACTCCCGGATATCCACTCCGGCCGCATCCTACTCCCCACGATACAATTCCAACGATGTAGTACTTAACTCCATTAGACAATAGCAAAGGTCCACCACTATCACCTTGACATGAGTCCATGCTTGGTTTCCCAGCGCATATCATACTGGATGTTATCCTTGTACTTTTATATTTTTGATTTCTACACTCTGTTATGGACATAATAGGCACTTTTACTTCGTTAACAATTGCTGGTATTTCTCCGCCTTCATTAGTGCGCCCCCATCCCACAACCGTACCAACTCGTCCTTAAATAAAATACAATAAGTTTTATACATATTGAAGATACTATGAACTTTCTTCTACAAGCTTTCTCTCTCAGCAAGGGGAGAGAAAATTTACTCTAGGAGTCAAACTTGTTTTTATACATAATTTAAATTCATTCATAATTGTAGTGTACCTGCTGGATCGTATTTGTAACGGGGAAGACAGACAGGTTTGATAATTTTCGAAAATACAATCGGTTTCCGCAGCTTCAACAACGCAATGTCATTGTTGTAGGTCTGTTGGTCGAAATTTCTGTGTTTAACTATTAGCGTAACGGCTCGTTGTATTGCATTCGATTCCGAAGTTATCTGCTGGTTGTGATCACCAAAGATTACTCGAATTTTTGAACGCCGAAGTTTCTTTACACAATGTGCTGCAGTAAGAACGTAATCTTTTGTCAGAAGTGAGCCGCCGCAATGAAATTTGCCATCGTAAACAATTCTTGCCATCCATGGATACTGATTTATTCCTGTTGGCTTTCCACCGACAATTCGTATCTCTTCATTGGACAGACCGCAATCTGTAATATGGTCAATAACTAATTAAAACGAATTTATAAATGTACTAAGATTTAAATATCTGGTTGATCAAATAGAAAGTCGTTGTCGAAATTATCATATTTCTCGTAACATTTGCATTTTGTTATGCTTTTTTCTAACTTAGATCTATAACTGTAATGTAATGGCCTAACCCAATTTACCAACTCAAATAACGCTTTGATGAAAAACATATAGTCGGCGATTTTTGGGTTTAACTACGGTAAAGAGAAAATATTTTAATCATTTTATACCAAAAATTTGTGTATATTTGGTTAAGCGGCTATTTGTTTTGTATATGCAATATGGACATAAAAAGATAAAAAGCAATTTCAAAGAGTTTAATTTTATTTGAAATAAAATAAATCGTACCGTGAGTAAGAGCGAAGTAAACGAGTAGTTTAAATAAGCTTGCAAACGTCTCAATTTCGCTTAAGTAAATGGAGAAGTTATATGTATGTTAATTAACGTCACATATCGCTTTAGCAAGCAATAACAACACAAAGCATTTCATCTGAAAAAGTGCCGAATCTAGTTCTTCTGGTGAGCTGTAAGCAAAGTAAATATGGGCAGTTTAAAGTTCGCATTTATGTTTCTCAATCCGTTTCTATCATATCATTGCCCTTAATTCCTTGTGACATTGAACCAACTGAACTCTATACCTTTTTAAAGATGTCTGAAGAGCATTTGTACTTACCACAATCACAAGTTTTAACACTACTAATCTCATCATAATCTAGGTCATCTGGTTCTTCGGACACAAATGCGTTTGATATACCTGATCCAATACGGAAAATGGCATCGAACAGAAACCTACTACTTCTACTGTTGTTTGATACAAAATTTGAATATTGAGTTTTGAAAGTTTCGTTTCGGGAAATTGGATAGTATGCATCAGGAATTGTAGTATTAACTCCATTCCATTTCAAAATTATTAAACTTAAAGCCGAATATACAATCCAATAAGATACTATTGACATATTACGCTTAT
Source organism: Myopa tessellatipennis (assembly GCA_943737955.2). Classification (NCBI taxonomy): domain Eukaryota; kingdom Metazoa; phylum Arthropoda; class Insecta; order Diptera; family Conopidae; genus Myopa; species Myopa tessellatipennis. The sequence goes on along the minus strand of OX031314.1, from coordinate 50,234,048 downwards.
ATAGCTTTATATTTACGAAGTTAATTGCTAAATGGCGAAAATATTGGTCCTAGTTCCTAGCGTAAAAAGTGGTTATAACTAGTTGCGGAAAACGTAGTGTTTTAAAATTATAGCTGGATAACCCTTTTCAGAAATCGAATAAATTGGAAATATATTTGCAGACATAACTACAATATATATTCAAATGCTAAATTATAACCGAACGAAACCGACACTAAAAATATGTAAGCATTTTCAATTCAGTTCACACGTTGTTTAATCAATTATTAAATATTTGTTGTTAATAGCCACGTGAGTGTCCACTCTAGCAGAAGTTTTAACAAATTTTTCGTGCTAAGAGATAGAAAAAGAAGTAATTACTAACAACATATAACAAACCGTTCAAACTAAAACTTTCACTTTTACACAAATATTTTTGCTTGTCTACTACTCTTTTAAATAAAAGTATTGCCATTTTCAATCAATTCAGTGTAGCATATAATCAGGTGTAACATTTGTGCTTTTTCTTTCTTCAGTTTTGATCGTAAACTTTCTTCGATCAATTATTTGTAATGTATCGTATTGACAGAAATTGCACAGAAATTTAATAAACTTATTCAGTAAAAATTAAGCACCGTTAAATTAAATAGTTTTTAGAGAATATTCGTTTTTAAATAACGTTGTTGTTGTTATTGTTAATTGTATAAAGACCAAACCTGAGTTAAACATTAATTAATGTTTCATTTCATTTAAATGAAATACTAAAATTACAGAAACAAAGCATTTTTCAGAGATGAATTTCAGTTTAGCATAATTTCAGGATAGTTTTTGCATTTATTGTATGCAAACGAGAAAATATGTAAATAGTGTAAACTAAATCGTTCTAAAAATAACATAAGAAAATGTAGCTTTAAAAAATGTCATAAGCAATACCAAAATTAAATATATTATTTAGTTGTTATATATTCAATGTCCTTGAGTATTGTATTATTTTTGATTGAATATTTGAATTTATATTTTATTTGTAAAACAAATTTTCACAATATTCCCGACAGTTTAGTTTCAAACCAGTTTGGTTATCAACTGCATAAGTTCAGGTTTAGGATTACAGTGGCGTGTACACACGCGTATATTGATGTTTTGTTCTTACTAATTTTATTAAACTAGCAGAGCAAATCTTATAAATTTACCAATCAATGCCTGTTAACATTGTATATAGTGTACTAAAACAAAAATTATTTCTCGATTTGAAATTTATTTACTTTCTACATTCAATACCGTTTAGGAATTCTATTGTAAATTGTACTGTAACTCTTTACTATGTGGGTTATTATATCGCTTTATAATGTTTTCCTTTTATATGGTCAAATTAGTCTTCGTATATAAAGTAATATGTATTTATTTATTTCAGTGAATACTCTGCTTGTTAACACATCGCAACTTGGCAGCATTGCTATTCCAATATTACACACATACCATACTATTATGAGACAGGAATTTGCAACACAGAATTATCTGATAATTATCGATAATTTTTCACTGGTACCAACAAGATTGTTTTAAGTGGAACTGTCAACTTATCTGATTTTCGTTATGTGTTGTGCGTCGAATGGGAATAAATTTTAATTTTGATAAAAAATGTTTTATGCACATATTGTTTTGGCCAAAAAAGGTCCTTTGGCAAGGATTTGGCTAGCTGCTCATTGGGACAAGAAATTAACAAAGGCTCATGTCTTTGAAACTAACATTGAGCAATCCGTGGATGGAATCATGCAACCCAAAGTGAAACTAGCGTTGCGTACATCCGGACATTTGTTGTTAGGAGTTGTTCGAATTTACTCTCGTAAAGCCAAATATCTTCTAGCAGATTGTAATGAAGCATTTGTTAAGATTAAGGTGATTATTTTATTTGTGAACTACGTTTTAAATTTTGTTGCAGGTACAACGATGCAAAGATTATTATCCAACTGTTTCTTACGAAATCTGAAATGTACTTTATTTGCATTCATTAAAATCCCAAATAAATGAATCTTGCGATTTTTATTTTAAAAACATTTATTAATAATAATATAAAATAAATAATTCATATATTTTAATTAAATTGTAGATGGCATTTCGGCCAGGGATGGTTGATTTGCCTGAAGGACATAGAGAAGCAAATGTTAACGCTATTACATTGCCAGAGGTATTTCACGACTTTGACACCGCATTACCAGAACTGAATGACATTGATATCGAAGCCCAATTCTCCGTCAATCAATCGAGAGCAGATGAAATAACAATGCGCGAAGATTACGGAAGCCTTTCAATGTCTCTTCATGATGACGGATTTGGTGATATGGGATTTGATGGAGACACTCCAGAGATAATACGTGGTGGTTTGGATCCAAATGTAGATGTATGTACATAACAATATATGTTATAACAATGTTTTCAATCAAAACAAAGAAAAAGACTTAAAGAAATACGCTCACATCTAAGAAAGATAAAGTAACTATATATGTATATGTCCTTTTTTTCATAATAGTAATTTGTGAAAACATAACTTGTGTTCTTTTTTTAAATTATTTTGCACAATACAACAAGTTTGTTTCATTTGAAAATTAAAAAGTCATTTAATTATAGGAACAACTTTTCGAAAAAGAACTTGGCATTACCGAGACCGAACCGAAATCCTCCAATCTACGAGACTTCAGTGGAACGGATCTATCGGATTCACGCTTAGTGGATGGTGATGGATTTGGAGATGAATTCGGACGTAAGTATTGAATGAATATAAAAATTTTTAACATAGCCACAGACCGTGAAACTATAAAAAATTTGGATCCTGGTTAACAGGTTTTGCTGCTAGCTACCATTTGAGTCGACTTCTTTAAAATGAGTCTTTTTGAATGCTACATACATGTGTACATATACATATGTATATTATATAATATCACAGACAAATAATATAGTAATCTAACTGTTTGGTTTTTGTTTGCTCAAAATAGAGCCAGAATTATTTGAAGGCGATCTATTCGGTGAACCTCCACTGGCAATTGACACTGATAAAGATGTAACACTTCAGCCACACATAGAAGATTCCGATGAAGATGGTGTGGACCATTTCGATACTGGAGTCCCATCTCCGATGTCAAGTTCTTCCGAATACCATCCATCTACCGCGCCTCAAGAAGAGAAAATTCCAACCGTATCAAAGGCGTACGACCATCCTAAAGAGCCTGAAGACACAGAGATTGAACAATTGGCAGATGTAGCAGACATGGGAGAAGCTGAAAAAGCCGCTGCAGACCAATCAACACTCATACAAAATGAGGATGAAAGCTTTGCTCTGGCACCAATTGACGCCTCAGCTTATAAGGGTGTCACAAAATCGAAAAGGAAAAGAAAATTAATTGTTGATGAAGTTAAAAACATATCTGGCGAAGAAATGAAGGCTCAATTGGCTAATACAGCCGATATAGTTACCACTCTAGATTTGGCACCCCCGACGAAGAGGTGGTGAATCATTTCATATTTAATGCAATCTTTCGTGTTTTATAATAACTAATATATTATAGGTTAATGTATTGGAAGGAAACAGGCGGCGTTGAAAAACTTTTCTCCTTACCATCCCGTCCTATCCCAGCTGGAGCATTGTTCTTAAACTACCAACGAAATCTCGTATCCCACATCAGTCCGCTTGAAGACTTTTCATGTCTGGGCCCACCAGATCTTCTAGCGTTAGATCATATTCAGCCTGACACCGAATCTACTTCTGTCATCCAAAGTAAGAGAGGTAGAAAGAGGAAACAAGAAGTACAGCCCCAGCCTCAGCCAACTAACGTGGATGACATATCAACGAAATCTGCCGATGTTACAAGCCAGAGTCTTGCAATTCCTGAATGTGTCCGTGAAGTGGAAGCTGAATCTGCTATATCGCGAGTCTCCTTGAACTTGGGAGTTTCATCTGATGAGCTCATTCCACCAGAAGCAACAATATTTGATTCTATACGAAGCCCTGGACCTTTATTTGCTGCGCATGACGCGAATGGAATAGAACAAATACCGTCAATAGCTGATATATCACTGACTCCTGGTCACGGCATGGCATCGCACGAAGAGCTAAGAGGTGGATTGACACCGACTGAGCTAATTCATGGTCACATGACTCCACATCATGCTACAATAGAAACAATTGAATCTATTCCCATCCTACCTGCAGATCAAGTTTCATCTATACTGACTGAAGCTGAAAACATGCCGGAATATAGCGCGGCTAGACCATGCGAGATCGCAACAGACTGGAATGATTATGATTTCCCACCCTCCGTTGGAGTGCATGTAAGTAATTAATTAGTATTAAATATTATAAGTTATAATAGTTAAATATTATAATAGAGTGAGTTATTTCTATTTTTGAAGGCATTTTGTCCATTACTTCCCACATATTTAGGAATACATTGAATTGCATACCATTCTAATGTTAATTTTATACGTTTCACTTAACATTTTATATTACAGAATGTTTCGGATGAACAAATGGAAAATGAAACCGATGAGCAATTCGAAGAGAGAGTTTTAAACAAACGAGCCGCCCAAATGTTTTTCGCTGTTAAGAATAGAATCAACAAACAAGAGTTTTTATTACTCTCTGAATTAACTGTTCGCAACAGCAGAAAACAGGTAAGGAATTTTAGATTTAATTAATAAAGAGTTTCAAATGTGAAATAGTCTTCTACATTTTAATATCACAATTTAGAAATTATTACAATATACAAAATCATTGAAATTGTATTCTTGGCCCTGTTTGATTTATTGTAATTTCAGTGCATGACACTGCTTACGCTAGCATGTTATATTTGTTCACGAACTTATTAATATATATTCAATATTGTTTTCAGGCCGCGCAAAAATTCTACTCGTTGTTGGTTCTAAAAAAATTTCGAGCACTGAATATCTCACAATCTGCGCCGTACGCGGAAATAATAGTTTCACGTGGACCACTGTTTGAAAATCCGAAACTGTAATATAAATATTAATGACACTTTAAGATAATATATCGTCTTTATATAAAACAACTTTTAACAAATGTTATAGCATTCTTTAATGATTGTAAAAACAAATAAATTATTTTAATTTTCACCATTCTAAGTATAAGGAATGTATAAAAAATGTTATTCCACCCAATCATGACATTTGGTTAACCATTATTAGCAACTCTTAATACTAATGTCTTATCAATGAACTAATGTAATTTTTTATACTCTCAGTTAAAATCTTTATTTACACATTTATGTAAGCCTGAAAGTGGACACCAGTATTTAGTCAATTGTCTTGACATAAGAGAAAAATTTTAAACCTAAACCTATATTTCTGAAAAACTATTAATAAAAATTATTCATAAATCATGCCGTCTATTTTACCTATGGAACCAAGTAGTTAGTGGGATCTGCACAGTTTTGGAGGTTTTTCTTTTAACTCCAGCAATTCGAGTAGTCATTATACCCTACGCACGTAGTGATGAGGGTATATTCACTTACTGCTTAAAGGAAGGTATAGAAAAGTATATGTATTCTCGATCAGCGTGACCTCCTGATCTGATCTAAGCATGTCCGTCCGTCTGTCTGTCTGAAAATCACGATTACAAGAGAACGAATAAAGATATCTTCCTCAAACTTGGCACAAATGTTATCTATCATCAGAAAGTAATCAGTACTGAAAATGGTCAAAATCGGACCATTACCACGCTTACTTTTTATATTGAATATAAATTCATCCATGCTTATAGCTCAATTTCTCAACTTGTAGAACGAGTTTACGGTTGAAATTTTGTACAGAAGCCCAGTCTCTGACCAAAACAGACTACCACAAATGGGCGTGGTCCGCCCACTAATTAAATAAAACTCGATTACAGGAACACGAATAGAGATATCTTAATCAAATTTGGCACGAATATTTTCCTTTATCACAGTCTATTTGAGATTGAAAAGGAAAAAAATAGACCTTTGCCACTCCTAATTTCTATGTACAAGTGTGTAGGGTATATAAACTTCGGCCAGGCCGAAGTTAACACTTTCTGGTTCTCGTTCAATTATATTAAGGGGCTAAATGGATTTAGTGTATAAAGTGGTCGTGTCTGCTAAGATCAAATTTATTCATACTTACTAATCAAGCAATATTAAATAAATTTCCAACCTACAAAAAGCTTTACAATTTTTAACGCAAAGAAATTTATTAAACTTAAGAAATTATTTAATAATAATACATATGTATGTTTATTTTAATTTTTTGTTTTCCATACGAATCACTTAAGCGGAGTGTAAATTAGTACGCACAAAATTTCTATAAAATCTGTATTTTAATAAATGTATCAGTTATAAGGTTTAAATGTTCGAAGCATACCAAAAAAGTTTCGCTTAAATATGTACTATTAATAGTAAATAAATATGTACTATTCCAATAAGGGTACTTTATGTATTCATGTATGTACATTCGGTGTAGTCCTCAGATATAAAATTAGGTGCATTTTGGGAAATTTCCGGAGATAACTTCCGATGTACTCCGCAGGTTTTTATGCGCGGATTAAGTATTGTTCGTTTTCCGGCAGAGTCAATATCCTTTTCTACAAAACGCTCAGATCCCAGAAATGACTTATTACTATGAACACTGCACTTGTCGGATATATCCTAAAAATAATTTAAGTATTTATATAAATCAATATGTTTACTTGAAAATTATAGTTATCACGTAATATTTATGCAGTTAAATTTATTTTATAAACTATTAATAGTCTTTATTTACTTGTTTATAGCTAGCTATTGAGCCGGATAGACCTTTCGTAGAGAAATTGTCATTTACTACAGATTTATCACTATTTCCAGTAATCGCAGAAAAACTATCGGCAGACACATAATTCGTCTGTAATTCACTTTTTTTGCCAGTAACGCTACCAGCTAAAGCGACCGTTGACTCCTGACAGGAATATTGAATGTGGGAGAGAGCATTGCTGTTCTGCATTCCAACTTGGCTTCCACTTGTAACACTGATGCTGACATCTCCAATACTTGCACCGCCTATTCTCGATATGGCGCTCACACTCAAGCCATCACTTTGGATATGAACCGGATTCTCCTCGTCAACATCGAACTTAAAGCCTTCAGTTGAAGACGATGCACAACCAGCACGACAGAGAGACACAGGTACAACTCCGTACACATAAAACAACAGTATTGGAACCCCAATCGCAATAGCTAGTCCAGCCAAAGCCGGTGAAATTAAAATCTACAATAAATATAATCTGTTTTAAGCTTAAAGAAAACATACTTCGTTAGCATTTGGAAAATTTATAGATAGTGCAATTCAGATTATATACGAGGGCCAAGTAAGGTCTCCTATTATTTTAGAAATGCAATTATAAATTACGTACAGTAAGACCCCGCTTAAAGCTGTTTCGTTTAGCACTGTTTCGGCTCTTTTATTTCAACCGAAGATTCCCCGAAATTGTGCGCAGTGCTAGGTTTACCAATATGTACATAACATATCCGAAACAGTTTACGGTAAGACCCCGCTTAACGCTGTTTCGTTTAGCAATGATCTGACTGACTAAGAATTTTATTTCTTTTTATAAGTATATTGGTTTATATTGTTATTATTTTTGTAAGAAATAAATGTTTATTAAATTAAATACCTAACTAAAATTAATACCTAACCATTTTTCTATTCATCTTCCCCTAACCCCTTTATGTACATGTAAAGATAGCCTCGTTTAGCGCTGTTTCGCATTACTCTCTACTTGATGGAACGTATCCCCCGCGTTAAATGGGGTCTTACTGTAATTTTAAAGGCTGGAAGTGAAGACTGAGTATCTCAATGAGGTGCGCATAGGCTTGTTGCGGAGTGGAGGAAGTAACAAACACAATAGTGGTTCCAACAACTGCACGTATAGTTTCCCGGCGTCTTCGGTGCTTTGGAGACCTTAATTTTGGGATTACCTTCGTAGTAACAGAAAATAAATTTAAAAAGCCGTGAACTGGACAATATTCATGCTAGCGGTAATACTAATTATACTTTAACTTACCGATGCAGTTACACCAACAATAACAAACAAATTCCTTTTATGCTTTGTTGTTGATTTATACCTTTCCAGCAATTTGCGCCCAACCCAAACAGGGATTCCTGAAACAATACTTAAATTAAACAAATCAAATGCCATTAAGAAAATCAGAGAGCGCTATATTCGACTTGGGCGAATCTGAAATAACCCATGTATACCCTCGTAATCTTTAATGAACCATGAACCATGACTGAGATCCTATAGAATGAAATGCTAGTTATGCACCAAATCCCTGGTGGAAACCTATGCACCTCAACACGGTTGAAACAAGGTTTCAAATAGAGTGAGCGAGATTTCCATAATTTTCCTCAATCATGATTTCCACAGACAGACAGCCGGTATGGGTTAAATCGACTGAGTAGTTGACGCTGGTCAAGAATATATTTTATATACTTTTCTATACCTGCCACTCCATCTGTGCGTTACAAACATTAGTTTAAACTATTATAATATTTGTAAGCTTAATATCGCCCTCTCACCTTTGGGTGTAGGGCATAGAAATTTGTTTATAACACAAAATAAAAAAATATAAAGCAAGAAATATTAAAGAAATAACAAATGAGCTGTTATTTTTGAAAGTGGAATAAGTCCATTTTTTCATGTATCGAGATATTTAAAGGTTTGCGTTTGAATCAATTTAAAAATATTGGCAAACGTTAATCAATCCGAGTGATGTTTTTAACACTACACACCTATTAAATTTTATTATGAAATAATAATTATTGAAAATATTTCAAAAAATAGGGGATTTTTTAAGCTCCAAATGGACTTATACCACTTTCAAAAATAACTTTTTTGCGATAAGATTTGTGTTGTTATATTTGAAAGTGGAATAAGTCCATTTTTTCATGTATCAGAATATTTAAGGGTTTTCACTTCAAAAGCTAATCAATTTGAATGATTTTTTTAACACTTTTTAATTTTGTTATGATGTAATAATAATTAAAATTATCTAATAAATAAACGATATTTTTATCTCCGAATGGACTTGTACCACATTCAAAAATAATCAATTGAATATATGATTATAAATATGGATAGAATGTGTCTATCTCTTACTAAAATTACCCTTAACTAATTTTTTTAAAAAAATAGACTTATTCCACTTTCAAAAATAACAGCTCAAATATTGTGAGTAGAAAATAAGTGCTGAAGAAAGTAAGGTAAATGATGTACTATTAATAACACAATATCTGACATACCAATCACCATGGATGGGACAGCTATTCCGGCAAGTAAAGCTATTCCTACGGGAGCTCCAATCAAAGTTCCAAGCTGCCAAAGAATTTTTTTCTTTCTCGACCATGGTTTTTTCCCCCAAAATGTGCATCCAGATGGGCTGAAATAAATGTAAACCAAATAGCTTTGTAATATACGATATATGTACATATTTATATTGTATTTCGAATGTTTCAGCATTTTAGTAGAAAATGCTTTTGTTAAGTAGAGAAAAATTTTTATTATGAATAGAAAAAATAATCGTCTTGGAAATATTTCCAAATCTCTTCAAAATTAATTTGTTTATGTCTACCTTAAATAGTGCAAGTCGCTGACTTCTTTCATGCACAGCCAACAAAATTCGGCGCCGCATACAGAGCACACCATGTGATTGCATGAACCATCATTCATTTTAACAATTAAAACTTGACAACGGGGACAAGGTTTTATGTCATCACGATAAGAATCATGACTAAAACTTATAGATGATGTACGAACATTATGCCTGGTTGATCTGGCCGCATCGCATGTTTGATCGGGATGCCATTCTGCTTTACAGTGATAGCAGAAATTCACACCACAATCAGGGCGTTTACATTCAATCTGAGGGCAGGAAGCACAACCTGACGCAATTACTGCATACCTGAAAATACATTTAAATAATTTTATTAGTTTAGTAAGTTATCTTCATATTCATACATTATTTCTACGTATTCTGTTAACAATACAGTAAGACCCCGCTTAACGCTGTTTCGTTTAGCGCTGCTTCGGTTTAGAGCTGTTTCGGTTTAGCGCTGGTCTGATTGACTTAGAATTTTATTTGTTTTTATAAGTATATTCGTTTATATTGTTTTTATTTTTGTAAGAAATAAATGTTTGGTTTTATTTTTAATAAAGAAAAAAACACAATTATTAAATTTAATACCTAACCAATTTTCTATCCATCTTCCCCTAACCCCATTATGTACTATTTACATGTTAAGATAGCCTCGTTTAGCGCTGTTTCACATTACGCTCTTACTGTATATTAGATACTTTTATACGTCTTTATAGATGCCAATAGAAGATAAAGAACTCATCAGTACCGAAACGGAAAAGATTTCATCGTTAGATGTAGTCTTCACCGTTTAAATGTGAAAATCGTTAAAGGTAAATCTTGACATAATTTATCAATTCAATGTAAGAAAAATTAATGTGGGTGATTCAAATGTTTAGTTAAATTAAAGTGCAATTCTGCACATGATCCTGTAATTTACATACAAAATATAAGAAAACAAATTGACTTGCCTACAATCCGGAGCCGGACACCATCGTGAATCTGGATCGGCAACCAGATACCTTCTTATCATAAAATCTTGATATTTATGAATATATTCTGGACATTCTTTCAACAGTATCTCTATGTTATTAGGATGTATTCCTATGGAACATTGTGGACATGCTAAAATTATAAAGGAAGTCTTTATATATTATTTTTTATAATAATTGTATTTCCTAAGCAAATAGCATACAATTGATATTTCATTGAAATTTATCACCACAATACACTACCTATTAGACAAAAAGTAACTTTTTGGTAAAAATGAAGCCCTTATTCTTGCAGTTCACTGGACAATGTTGGAACTCAAAATAAGAGAGCTCACAAAAACAGACGCCGGAAGTTGAGAGTTATTACTGTGAAGTTATGATGAACCGCTCGTACATAACAAATCACATTATTAATCATTAACTGGAGAAGACATCAGAAAGATGTGATTACCAAGCCACAATTGTTTTTATTTAAATATTCTAGAAATTTAATAATATTAAAGTAGTTGTAATAGAGTAGTGCACTGCGATCTAATGGTCGATTGAGCCTAGTATTAAAGTAAGTTTACAATTACCTATATCAGTTCGGGATTCGTTTATTTCATTCTTTAGGTATTTTCCCAGACATGATATACAAAAAATATGTTTACATGTATCCAGTTGGAAAAAATAATTATCGGAAGTCTCATTATGATAACATATGGGACAAAAATTATTTTTATCTTCGATCTTAATTTCATTCAGGGAAGCATGAAGGCTAGATTTATTTTTTTGACCATTGGAAGTTGAATGTTGAAATTCATCTGTCTTTTGCTAAAATGAAAACAAGAAGAGAAAATGTAAAAATGCTTTTCAATTTAACTAAACAAAAGTTTAGAAATGTTAAATTACTATATAATACGTACTTCAAGAAATGGCTTTTATACAATAGAAAATCTAGGAATATAAAGTAATAATATACATATGTACATAAATAAGAAAGAAATAAGAAACAGTGTTTAGTTCAGTTTTTCTATATTTAAACTGGGACTATTCCGATTCAGAAATGTCTTCCATTCAAAGAGTTTAATATAAAAAATAACAAGACCATCAACTTCACTATGCACTTTTAGGGACAGATTCTGGGAGTCACGGCGAATACAATGTCGGTGACTCTCTTGTTTTCTTCGTCGAAATTGACATTTTTTAATGTCTTTGTTTTTGTAATCGAGCCCAAAAGCGATTCACCGACATAGTTTTCGCTGTGACTCCCAAAATCTGGCACTTATAGTTGCGATGAAAATATTCGTTATGCGCTCAACTCATTACAAACCTCTCTATTTGATGCACTGGTTTTACCAGTCTCGATATCGCAAGACCTGGTGCCGGGTCGGGTGGAGTTAACTGTCAAACGTGCTCCTTGAAGTATAAGACGACGCAACGAGAATCCTTGACGATTGATTCCATTCCGTTTAGACATTCTCACTAAAACACCTAGAAAAAACATGTACGGTAGGAATCAACAAGTTTACAAAATTTAATTTAGTTTATACACTGAACTATCTGGTTGTAGAATTCTTTGTTCCTACCTATTTCTTTTATACATATAGATATGTATACATATGTACATATATATTTGGAAAACTCAGTGTATATTTTTGGCTTCTGAAATAAAAGATACTCAGCCGTAAAGTTGGTTTTAAATATATGTTTTAAAACCGCAGTCGGGAATAATATTCATATGTATTTATAGAATTTCTTATGGTTCCGAAATATTTCTTTCTAAACTTGATGACGATAAAATATTTTTTCACATATACTTGTTTCGTTTATCATTTCTTGCATTCGTAATAGATTGCGTCGGAAAATGTTCATAGCCTTCAGCATATTGGCGTATATGATATGATTACACACAAAGCTTTCATTAAGGTAAATTATATACCTAATCATTGATGGAAACAAACACAAGTAAAGCACTTGAATAGTGTATTCCAAGGGCTAAAGATAATATATACATCAACTCACTGAATATTAATGACTATATAATGTCACCAAAAATGCAGTTTCAGTTCTAACTTCTTTCATCAACTTTCGCATTCATTAATATATATGTATGTATGTATATTGCGTGTTAAGGATAAATCTTTCGATTTATCAGATTTATCTTCGAATAACTTAGATGATTAAACATGGATCACTCAACTTAATCTTAACACTATTTAGACACAGGAATTACAAAGCAAATTTAAACATTTATATTAGTAGGTAATATAATACATGAATTAATCACACAATTTACCATTTATTAACAACAAGAATTCACAGCTAATATACCACTGAGAGAAAAAGAAAGGCTATCAAGTCTCTAAAATTCATGGTTGCAAAATTTTTACTTTTATAGCACTTTATTTTTTATTTGTGAATGTTTCGCGTTGTTGCATTATTACTATAAATATATTCGTAAGTAAGTATTGTTATTTATAAAAATTAAGTGCTAACAAACTTACAATAACCTAACTTAAACGAAATAAACTAATAGAATCATACACTAACTGAAGTGAAAGTGAAGTCAAATAGTACTTTCTGTGCACCCATGTGGTAATGCAGAATGCAGCATATGGGCAAATGTTAATTAATTAAGCACAAATAAATAATTTCTAAAACTATAATCTGATATCGACGGTTAAAATGGTAATAAATAAAGGTTAGTGATGATAAATCAACTCTTATTCACATATTTAAAAACATAAAAATGAAGACATTGAAAAATTAAAGCAGAAATTTTCAAATTTAACTCTTCGGTTCATACAGTCCCGTCCGTGGTTTACCTCGTCATCCTGAAGAATAATATGTAAAAACAGGTGAACCTGGAAATTGGTGGTTTAATGTTTGAAAACAAATTGGGCGTGTCGTTTGATTTGTTTGATTGTCGTTTGGGCGTGTCGTAAACTAGAATAGAAACAAGGATAAATTCAGAAAGCTACATATTTTTGAAAGTACTTGTACTTAATATGGACTGAAACTATAATTCAAAAGCTTATGCATTTGATTGTTTAACTGCTTTCTTTACAACTGCAATATTTATTTTCTCCAAGCAACTCTAATGAAGGTAGGAAACACCGAATAGAAATGCATAATCGAATAAGTACATCGATTTTATATATTTGATATTCACAACTATAATATTACAATATATTGATAAGACTTTGATTAAATCAAGATAAAATTTTCATCTTCAATAATAAAGATGCATCCTTCAATAATAAAGATGCATTTTGTAAATCATTTAATTAATGAATTCGTAAAAACTGCATTTACAATACATATTTGTTACTATTTTATTTTGTGGAACAAATGCAGAACAGCTGCCAAGCTCAGATTTTTTTACCGTTATTTGAGACCGTTATAAACGGAAGTGGCCATGTTTTTTCGGGGGCTGGTCAGCCATCTTGGATTTATAACCGTTTGAAGGTCAAATAAATGCTACTAATAAAAGGCACTTATCTCATAAACTAAGTAAGCTAACGGAACAAACGAAGTATGGAAAGGTATTTTTAATACCTTTCATTTATGTAATACACATTTTTATCCATAACATGGCTGTGAAGGAGTTATATTGATTTTTAGAAAAATGTGACAAGTTGACCTTGAAACAATAATTTTTTTCTGCCAAACGGACACATTAAGGTATAAAACAAATTACCGTTATGGAAAGCCTGTTGTTTTACCTTTAAAATGGTATATAACATGTTATACTTACTATTGTACTTCATTACTTTAGCTTTACTTTTCAAAATTTCAATAACAATTTTGCCTGCGCCGCTCTAGTGAAAAACATTTGAAATTAAAAAATTTTTATGAAAAATCGCGCGATTATATATTATGGCAGTTTTAAGTTATTAGTCATAATAAAATTCATAATCTAATGAATCAGAGTCACTATCTTTTTTGTCCTTAGGACAAAGGGGATTATGTATCCTTCCTGCCATTCTCAGGAACTCTGCTAGACCATCTGCGTTTTCAAATTTAAATTTTCTAAGCAGCATGAATTTTGCCAGATATCCGTGAAAATGCGCCTTTTTCTTATGATACTGTGGCATCGAATCAAAATACCTTTCCAACAGTGCTTTGTTTGTTCCGCTAGCTCACTTAGTTTACGAGATAAGTGCCTTTTATTAGTACATTTATTTGACCTTCAAACGGTCATAAATCCAAGATGGCTGACCAGCCCCTGATAAAAACCATACAGTTCCGTTCCTGATGGTCCCAACTAACGGTAAAAAAAAGGAAAAAAAAATCTGAGCTTGGCAGCTATTCTGCATTTATGCCTGTTTTGTTTTAAATGTTTGTTTTTGTTTTTTGTTTAGGTAGAAGGCAAACTGAGAATACTGACAGCAAAGAAAATGGTTTCTACAAAAAAAAAATAATAATTTGAGTATAAAGTCGATTAATCAACCACATATTTCACATCCATAACAATTGAAAAATGAGTGTTTAAAAAAATAATAAAATAAACATATAATTTACACATCCGTAAGAACACAATTGAAAAATGAGTGTTTTGGAATGGAAAAAGTTAAACTTCTTTCGCTTAATCCCAGAAGCGGATCATAAAAAAATCAAACAATCCATTAAAGTTAAAATTACGACTTGTATTAGCAATTCAGTTTATAAAGTATTCTGTGATGTCTCGGGAAGTGTACACATATTTTTCCGAAGCTGGGAATCGATTTCATTCGTTGCAAGCAATTCAGCCGTTCTCTTTGGTGCCTTAGCAACTGAATGCAATGCGCTGGTTACACTTTCAAAGGCCAATTCCAGAAATGAAGTTATTCTTAAAGTTTGGGATCTAAGCAAACTAACAAAGCGCAGTGGAGCTCCTTGCTTGGGAACCGCAGTTATTGCTTCTCAAAGCTCTGCGTCTGCCATGAATGTTTCATATAAAATTCCATCATGTATTTGCGTTGCTGTTGGATTTGAAGGAGGAGAAATTAGCTTGTTCAAAGGTTCAATTCGCGATTTTTCTACTGGTTTTAGAAGTTTCCCGATAAGTACCCATCGTATTACTGGCATAGAATTCAAACAAACTCATTTGAAACAACCACTTGTATTTGTATGTACTTATGCTGGAGTATTCTGTTTCAATCTCACAGATACGTATGACATTAGAGAAACTCTAATTGCTTTAGACACAAGACCTGAACCGGCACGTTGCTGTGCATCACAAATAGGTGAAGAAGAGGATCCATATTTTATAGTTGGACGAGATGATGCGGTTTACTGTTACACAAGTGATGGAAGGGGACCCTGTTATGCTATAGAGGGTCAAAAGAAATACATTGCTAAATATGCGAACTACCTCTTTCTTGTAATCTACAATTCGGTCTTTCCATCAAAAAAATATATACTTATAATAATTGACTTGTACCATAAAATTATAGTGCTTAATAAGACAATGGAGTCTATATCTGGAATTCTATTTGAGCATAAAAATTGTTTTATATTAACGGATTCAAATCAGGTTTACGTAGTTTACGAAAAAGACGTAAACACTAAACTGGATTTGCTTCTGAAGAAGCATTTATACGACATATCTCTTCGTTTAATAGAAAAGGAGAATTGCGATGAAAAACGTCGTGCGGATATTTTTAAACTCTACGGTGATCACCTGTATCTTAAAGGCGATTTTTCTGGTGCAATTGAAAAGTATATACAAACTATAGGTGCGGTGGAACCATATTGTATAATTCGCAAGTTTCTGGATTCAAAGTCAGTTGGTTATTTGTTGGAATATATGGAGGCGCTACTTAAAACTGATTTCGCAACAGAACAACATATACAACTATTTATAAATTGTAACTCCCGCATACGTTTACCTGTAAAGTTACGAGAATTTCTATCCGGCGTGGATAAAGAGAACGATCCATACAAAGATGTATATTGCAGTTTAATTGAAGGTCACAATGTACGTGGAAAAGGAGACATAAAAAACCGTATTTACGATGACAGTATAACTAAGTTTCTTAGCATTATCAACAATAGACTGGAATTGGAGAAATTTCTGTATCGACTAGGTGAAAACCAAATATACTCCTTCTTTAAGGAGCATTCAGTAACTCTGATGCGTTCTTATCCAGAAAACACAACCGAAATTTTAAAATGGATTTGTGGTAAGAATTCTTTACATGTTGACGACAATCAAACGATTATGACTTCGCCAGAATTGTTTATACCTATGTTCCTCGAACATGAATATTATTGTGTAAGTTTTCTGGAACATATAATTTTGGTGGTACCAAATTGTAAGCAAATTGTTTATAATTTCTTGTTTGCATTGTATCTGCGGGACTGGAAATCAAAAAAGGACAACCTCCAGAAGCTTCTTAAGTTCTTAGAACTTTATCGTACAAAATATAATGAAAGTCACATACTCATATTGTGTAAACTGTATTCATTTTGGGATGGAGTGTTATACTTTTTTCAAAATAACGATTTATATAACCTTTCCATTCAGTATTATATGCAAAGTGGTGACTTTAATAATATATATTCGTGTTATAAATCACCAAAGACAAAACTAAGCATTCAAAGCCTGTGCAATATAGACTTGTCGTCGGAAGGATCCATACCCTTAATGAAGTACACACTTAATGAAAATTTAACAAATAAAATTAAATCGCCACTTCAAATATTTCAAAACATATCAGAAATTTCGAAATTCCGTGTTTCTCATGTAAAAGAATTCTATACTCAAGAGCTTGTTGAATTGACAAATGATTTCGAACACGATTCCAAGATTGTAAAAAAGTTGAGCAATGAGCTAAACCATCTGCAGCAGTTATTAACAAATTTTCAATGTAAAGCAACTGAAGTACGATGTAACATTTGCGATATATGTAAACTTCAAATCAAGCACCCTGCCGTATATTTTCTATGCCAACATTCATTCCATAAGCATTGCTTGAACTTATACTCCGAAGACAATGTACAATGTTTCGTTTGTAATGCAAAACTAAATGAATTGAAAAACGAAAATGCCGAGAAGCATGAAACGTCGAGCATAACGAATTTAAATCAATCTAAAGATTACCTAAAACTTGTGGTACAGTTCCTCGAGAAAGGAATCATCAATGATTTGCATTTGTTTGATGCAAAAAATCCGAATCGCCAACTTATGAATAATCCTTTTGAAACGCTATCCGAAAGTCTAACAATAAACACACCACCGTTTTATAAACACACAAAAACGATTTCTACGAATCCTTTTGAAGAGGACGAAGTTGTTACTGCTTATAAACAAAAACATTATGATGCCAATCTTAACCCATTCGAAGATTAACAGAATTGAAGTTCTAATGATATAAATCTTATATATAAAATGTTTATGCCATATAAAATATAGAGTTGAACACTAAAATAAATTAATTTTTTAAACATACGAATTTCACTTTTTTCTTACTACAACTACAAATTAATTGCACGTGGAATACAAAATGAGCAATTAAATGTTAAATAAAAAAACAGAAATTAGTAAAATATTGTAGCTGAATTAATTTTACCATTTTAAATTCCCATCTAAATTAATTCCTGGCTATATTAATTGTAGAAGAACGTAGGATATCTACATGAAAGAATTTGTTTATCGTTTGTATCAATCAAAATATTTTTCAGAAACATTGTAGTGTAGATAATGAGATCTATTTAAATTCTTCTATCAGAAATTTATGTTAAATACTAGTCTTGAATTTTGCACCAATTTCTGTCAATACCCACAATTCTACCTAAAAGCAATTAAACATTAGATGTCATACAAGAAGTAGACCACCTTAGATGTAACTAGCTGATTTTCAATTTTGTATTTGGTTTGAATATTTGAAATATAGATTTTCTTGTTGATATAGGGTAGAGCCAGGGATATTTCTTAATCCCAAAGTAAACTACGTACATTCAAATTTCACTTGAGTAATAAAATATATATCGGTAAAAAAAATTAGAAGTTATGCAGGAATTAGTTATATAAAATATTTCCAGGGATATTTCTTAATCCCAAAGTAAACTACGTACATTCAAATTTCACTTGAGTAATAAAATATATATCGGTAAAAAAAATTAGAAGTTATGCAGGAATTAGTTATATAAAATAAAGGATTAATTTGTAATCACTAGAGGATTATTGGGACATGAAAATGGAATAAAATAGAATGAGGTGGTGCAAAGCAATCTTTTCCTCTAACGCTTACTAAAATATATTCATTAAATCAAATCAACCTTATTATTGATAATTCACAAGATACATTTTATAACACTGTGTTCGAAAAGATCTTTTATTTTCACAAAAATCTGACTTCACCGTATAACTTAGGCATAAATTTCACGTTGGGCTTTCTCCCATGCAGCCATTGGACCATGTTCAGGCCTGTACTTTACATTGCAACCATCCTGTTCAAATCGGTTATCATCCCGAAGTGCTTCATATTGGTCACGATCATACTTTGTGAAACCCCATCTCTTTGAAACATAAATCTAGAAAAATTTACAATGTTTTAAAAATGATATACATATGTATGTATTCGAATTAAATAAATTTCTATTTTTAAATACTTTTTCAACTAATCAAACTTAACATATATTTTTACATTCACGAATTTAATTGATCTGACTCTTTAAATAATACAGGAAAAACATACCTTCTGGCGTCCAGGGAACTTGAATTTAGCACGACGTAAAGCTTCAATAACTTGAGCCTTGTACCGATCAGTTGAACGTACAGACATAATAGGTTGACCAATGCGAACACGAGCGACAGTTCCCTGTGGCTTGCCAAAAGCTCCTCTCATTCCAGTTTGAAGCCTATATATAGCGAAAATTAGCATTTGTTCGTTTAGTTTTTGTATTTAGTATTTCCGTGGTAAACATCAGAAATAATGTCAATGTAATGTAATCACGTTAGTCATAACCCAGTGCTCAAAGCAATTCATCATAAAAACTTATGTTTCTAATACTCTAGTTACAGAAAAATCAAAACCCAGATAAAAATGAATAATCTTGATTGAACTGAAAAATTTAAATTTAAAAAGTTTTTTACATACTAGCTATGGACTAATAAGCCTTAAACATTTTTTGCTTGCCTGTCAGCTCCAGCACATGACAACATTTTGTTAATGCGGATGACGTGGAATGGATGGAGACGCATACGTATGTGGAATTGATCTTTGCCGCAAAATTTAACAAGATACTTGTTGCAGCAAATACGTCCAGCTTCCAGTGCTTCACTGCTGAGTTGTTCATATTCATCAGACACTAAATGCACACAAAGCGGAAAATCTTCAACCGAAGCCTTCTTACGACCCAGATCAAAAATACGAATCTTGGGATCTGGAACTCCTCTGCAAAATCGAGATTTGGGGTACGGTTTGTTTTTGCAATAGCGGTAACTGGAATTGAAAATTATAAATATTTTCCATAAGATTCATAAATTCTTACCATCTCGCAGGACGACGACCCATCTTGACCTAAAATATTTTCGAAAATACATGTTAGTAGTCTATAACGACTGAACGCAATTGAAGATTTGTTAGTCTAATAAAATAAGTATTTGATTTCTTTCGATTAAATAAAACACCACTTCATACCTATCTTCGGAAGGCCAATACCAAAAAGGATGTTGACTTAAATTGACAGCCGGAAGACAAGTTCAACCGCAAGGAGGCGTTCAGAAATGTAAGAAATATTTCTAAATCCCTATAATAATAATGACTGCCTACGAGGAATTAATCATATTCTATTTTTGAAACTAACTGTGGTACCGTAGCTGAAATAAGCAACGTACTAAGCAACGTTGACGCAACGCTGTAATTTCGGTTTAGCACAGCGTCGCTTTTAAGACGCAGTGATCAGCGCAACGCAAGACGCACTAATTTAGGTACCACAGTATATGAAAAACAATTTTTACAAATTTCTACATCATGGTAACGAAATAATGCTTCTTAATTATTCTTTCATTACTTGTTAGTACTTGTTCTCTTGCAGTAACACTATAACGAAATATTTGTAGGAAGTTAGGTTTACAATCCAAAATATATTTGACTAATAATTTCCTATAGTTTTAGCTATATTTATTTTTTTAAACCCTACACACAAAGTGATGAGGGTATATTCACTTACTGCTTCCGTTTGTAACGCATTAAAGGAGGCGTGACAGGTATAGAAAAGTATATATTTTCTTGATCAGCGTGACCTCCTCAGTTGATTTAGCCATGTCCGTCCGTCAGTCTGTACGTCTGTCTGTCTTCTGTGGAAATGACGATTACAAGAGAACGAATAGAGATATCTTCATCAAACTTGGTACGAATGTTGTCTATCATCAGAAACTTATCGGTATTGAAAATGGGCAAAATCGGAACATTGCCACGCCTACTTTTTATAGTAAATATAAATTCATCCATGCGTATAGCTCAATTTCTCAGCTTGTAGAACGAATTTGGGGTTGAAATTTTGTCCAGAAGTCCACTGTCTCTGACCAAAACAGACTACCACAAATGGGCGTGGTCCGCCCACTAATTAAATAAAGCTCAATTACAGGAGAACGAATAGAGATATTTTCATCAAATTTGTCACGAATATTCTTTGTCATCATAGGTTATTGAGAGGTATAGGAGACTGAAAAGAAAAAATATTGGACCATTGCCACGCCTAGTTTTCAAGTAAACGTGTGTATATGAACTTCGGCCAGGCCGTAGTTAACACTCGTTCTGGTTCTATATTAGCGAAATGTCTTTCAGATTAATTTTGTTCATGTATATAATATATATTGTATATAAAACATGTTTTATATTTCCATATTTGTATACAATTTTTGATTCAGATTTAATTTATACATTACTAGCTTTCCCCTTTCCTGACTTTGTTGTGCCACTTTATTTTTATTCCATTCCCCCACACCCTTTCCATCTCCCTTCTTCCAAATGCTTTAGAATGGAAAATTCCTAAAATACTGCTTTATTTTCTTAAAATTTTTTTGAAGTAATAATATTGGTTCTGGGAAAAAGTTCGTGGCGTTTTTTTAGTAAAATTCAACTGGATTTCTTATACACGTTTACACCGACGCTAAATGGCACATTACGCCCAAAAGCCAGAAATGAGAAGCCAAATTATCCCATTTCCCATACAAATTGGCAAATCACTCATTATCGAAATCATTTCATTTTGCCGAAATGAGATCCAAACGAGTTGTAAAATAATATTTCGAATCAGCCTGTCGTAGGGAAAGATAAAATCCCAAAACAAAACAAGGGAAATGGAAAGGAAATAATGTCAATTAGCTGTCAAAAAACAATTGTAAAAAAAATCAAGCAAACAAAAAACATAAATTTGGTCTGATCAATGTCAAACGAAATGCAAACAAGGCGGTGTAAACACTTTTTAAATGAGTGATTACAAATGCGCATTTGGGGTCGGTGTAAACATAGCATTAGTCTGAAAATTAATTTATTGAAATCAAATATGCTGCATTATTATAATTGTTTTGCCATTTTTCGGGTAGAGTCATGATGCATCGGTAAAGAACTTCTATGGTTTCTGGGTGAAAAACTGAATCAAGTGGTTTTCACAGGCTTCTTTTAAACGCAGCTTTACAGCCTTATAATGTAAATAGTTTGAAAACGAAAACAAATGAAAACGAAAACGAAACGAGCCAAACTAGTATAATAGAAGCTTTTCGTTCGTATTGCAGACTTTCGTTGTGTTGCAGGGAGAAAATGTTGCCATGTGTACAATATTTGAAGCATATTTATAAGTAATTTCTAGAAACGCAAAGATTTCGGGTAGAATTCAGTGCAAAAGCGTGTCGGCAACACTACACAACACTATACACATACAAATTCGACACATACATTTCGACAACTTGCAAAACACAAACAATTTTACACTAGGCGATAGCCTTCTTGCTTTCGCTTGGTTTCTCGACTTTTTTCCTGGAAACTGCCGATATAGTATACCTCGCGTAGCTGATAAAATCTGCAAAGCATGTAAAAATACCAACAACAAGCATTTTTTTCGTTTAGTGGATTTTACTCGAGTTTTGTTATGCTCAATTGTCAAACAAACGAAAAATGACGAAAAGCACAAAACAAAACTCATGAAAAACATGTTTCGTTTTCTTTTACGCCTTGAAACTTTTTACATTATAAGGCTGTCAGGCTGCTTGCACACTTCATGCGTTTTTCGTTCGTGCGAATTCTGACGAAAACGATTCGTCCGAAGTCTTATTTAGAGTCCGCACACTCTTATCAGAACTGGTGCGTAAAATTATGAGTAAAGCAAAAACAACATATGCTCCATGTGTGTCCATAATATAATGGACACGGATGATGACGTTTTTTTTATTAGAAAATTCTTATCTAAAAGGAAAATTTTTCAAAAGGAAGATTTGGGTTCGTGAGGTTTTCGCGAAAAGAAGTCATTTTGGTGAATTTCATTACCTGCATAACTAATTAAACAAAAAACAAAGACACTTCGTCCGAAATCGTGCGAACGTTCCCATTTAAATGGGATCCTACTCCTACTTCCTACTCCTTATAGTTTCCAAGTTATGGGCATTTTAACTCTTACTACGCCCATTTCTACCAGTTATGGGCGTATGCCCCCTAGTTCCCCTCTACAATGCAAAACTAATTAGCATGAAATATTTTAAATTCCAGTTTTCACATTATGACCATTGTGAATCTTACCACGTGCATTTCGGTCACTTCGGGGCAGAGTTTTAAAAAATTTGTTCGTAGTGCACCTTTCCCAGCAAAACCAGAATAACCGAGTGGCGCACACAGGTACACTTTTTTCTCTTTTGACTAACACACTCTCATAATACTTTTAAAACACTTTCTAAGTGCGAAAGAGATGTCAACATTTACGTGACTGTTGTGTGTTTCTTTCTTGTTTTGGCAAATCATTCTTTCTTGTTTTGGCAAATCATTCTGATTCTGACAGATGAAAGAAAGCGCCCAAAATATTAAAAGCAAGCAAATTTAAGTGATTTTTATTAATATAATTATAACTAATTAACATAAAAGTAAAAAAAATGAAACGAAAAACATTTTCCAATTACTTGTCCGCGGAAAAAAAAAGTTTCCAGCTATATGCTGAAAAATACAAGCAAATGCAATTTAATGCAATGAAATGAGCTGTGCCATAAGTAATTTAAAACTTCTTTAATTTTTATCAAAGTACAAAATATTACAAAGTACAATGTTCAAATGTACAAAGTACATTTAAAAGATTATCTATATATAATTATTATTGCAATTTAATGCAATGAAATGAGCTGTGCCATAAGTAATTTAAAACTTCTTTAATTTTTATCAAAGTACAAATGCAATTGAATGCAATGAAATAAGCTGTGCCTTAGCATAAGTAATTTAAAAACGTTTTCCTTTATTTTTATGAAACTTTATGTTTAATTGAATGAGCTATAGTTTTACAAACTACTTTACTGATAAGCTTTTTATTATAATGAATTATATATGTTTACATTTTTACACATAGTGTAATACACATACACAAACATCTTGATTATAATAAATTATATATGTTTATTATAACTAAATGATATTAATCGTTGTTTTATTTTTATTACCATTTGAAATGTTAGCACTGAAAATGGTACGACAATCGGTTAATTAACCAGTTAATTTACTGGTAGCGATACCCGAATGATATGGTATCACAACCGGTTAATTACCTGGTTAATTTACCGGTGGCGATACCCGAATGATATGGTATGACAACCGGTTAATTACCTGGTTAATTTACGGGTAGCGATACCCGAATGATATAGTATTGCAACCGGTTAATTAACTAGTTATTTCACCGGTAGCAATACCAAACAGCTGATAGTGCGAAAGAGCGCACTATATATTTACACATACGAGTTCATGCATGGGAAAGAAAGGGATGCAAGATCACACGTACACAAAAGTTTCGGTTAGTTTTTTCCCAAGGCCCTGTAGAAACTAATAGAAACTTTAACCGAAACTTCGGTTAGTTGTACCAGTAAATTACCCGGTTAAATAACTGGTAGCTGTCTTGCAGGGTTGCATTATAATTTCCAAATTATGGCCATTTAAGCTTTTGGTAAATATTTGAGTGAGCGTTGTTCTACGCTTAACAATAAAAATAATTAGTACCCTTTTCAAAGTAAGGAATATTAAGTAATGCAAAACATTTATTGCTATTATTATTATTACTATTTGATTGGGGATAATTGCGTTGCGACCTTAAAGTCTATTGTAGCTCCTTCATTCGTCAAATTAGAGCTTTGAGAAGACCCCTAAGTCTACAATGTCCAGTGAGGAACTCATAATTCTTAGGTTGTTTTTGAATAAATCAAGACACAGCGTTGCACTGCTTGGGTGGAATTTTCCAATTAGGAGTTTCGCCTGACTGAGCACGAGAATGCGGTCCAGTATATACTCCTACTGACTAGTCCCTCTATTCTGATCTATTTCATGTGTAGGTGTGGGCCCCTTCCATAATAGGGTTCCTTTTCCTCTTTGCAAAAGGACTGGAATGATACTGTCGACAACTGGTGATTTGAAGGGAGCAAATGAGTCTAAGGCCCATTTAACTTTCTCCTTCGAGTAGCCGCTAGAGTCTATTCTCAAGTGTTCTTTATTTGTCCTTCTTGCACCAGGAAAATGAGCTTCAAGTAGAGCATACGCCTTTGTTCCTGACTGGTAGTGTAGGATCCGTTAGGCAGCATGTGTCATCAACGTTTCTATACGTCCTTTGGCCATCACCTTGTAAATTCCTGCTGCAGCCGGAGCGGCTATTCGGCCGATTTCTGTTTCTGTTTCTCTTCGAATTAAGTTCATTGGAATAGTCAGCCCATATAGTTCTCCTAAGGGAACTATTATAAGACGGTGTTTACCGTCGATGCTAAACTCTATGATCACGTTGTTGGACGTAGAGGGCTCGTCTGTGACTTTCCAATGTAGTACAAAGTTTCTAATTCTACTGTTACCAATCTAACACCTCGTCGTGTCCGATGAGGAGTGGTCAACCTTGGAAATTCTGAAAGACAAACATGGTTAATGTTCTTATTTAAGAAAATGTAGGCATCGTGTCTAGCTGGCACCCTTTGCATGGTGGAGATTCACCTGTGCCATCCTGAACACGGCCTCATTTCTGGTCGTAGTAATTTTTCTAACGGCTGCTTCTCCTTTACGGGTGGCGCATCAACTTTCATCTGGGTGGAGTCCTTTTCATTAGTGAGTGTCACCGGGCTCTGTACTGCAAGGCCGGCGAGGTCAATTTCCTTAAGCAGTTCTTCGGAAACTTCCTCTACGTAAGTAGTTGCCATGTTGTTCCCGGTGGATTCACTGGTTCAGCCGTCGGTACCTCTGCAGTAGCCGGATATTCCTTCTCGTGTATAGTCTTGAGGTCCTCCACAGTTTTGGTGGTATGCACCTTGACATGCCAAACCTATAGTTGATGGTGTCATTTGTCTTTATAGTCTCACAGGAGACGTCATCAACGACAGCCATCATTGTCTTGTGCCTTCTTCTTTGAAGACCAACACCTTCCACAACTTAGTGTTAAAACCCGAGTTCTTGGCTTGGATGAGTGAAAGGAATTTGCTTTGCACCTACACAGCGCAAATGGTGGTAGGCGGGATGATGGTGACATTATGTACCTTGGGTATATCTTCCCCAAGACGAGGGAAGATCGATTATTGAACAATTGAAGCTAGAAAACTCGATCCTTTTTACATTTGTTATGTTAACTTGAATTTGGTTCGTGTATTAAATTTACGAATACGAATGTACATTTGCACAAATATGTATTCCTTATTCATTGGGAAGATAGGAACGATTATATTCGTTACATTTTTCTGCTTCATACCTCATGTAAAGTGCCACGACCCTAATGCCTACTGTGGTGATCTAATATCTGGATCAACGCTGATCAGCTGTTTTGACTTGCTGATACGTTGCGCCATACGATGAAAAACCATTATGGTCACAACACACGATGCTAACGACTTTATTTTCAGAGGTTTCAGAAGTTTACGACATTTAAAAGAATTCAACTTTAATATTTTAAAAACTAAAACGATTTGTAAAACATTATTAGGCGACTCCATTTAGCTTTTTTTTTTTAAACATACCTTCGGACATTTAACTCGCACCTTGAATTGTATACTTAGCCTATATAATTTTCTAAAAGATAAGAAGATATAGTGATAATAATTTCGATTTTCGAAGGCTATAACTCGATAACAATACGACATAAAAGTTCTTCTTGTTGTTGTAATCAGCATAAAAAACTAAAAGAACAACAAAACTGGAGTACAAACAAAGTACGACAAAGATCGTTGATGAGAAACGTTGGCATGTTCCGAAATAGCTACCCGGTCTTGCCAGTCAAGTTTCTAGTTCAAATCCCATTGCAAATGAAATGCTGAAGCCGAAAAAAATATGGGTGGTGTATCTATATACATCACGCATATAATATAATAAATATATTCAAAATTGGAGTAGTTCTACAACGGTAAAATTGTTCCGTTGTAGTTTACATGCTGATTAAAACAACATCTTTTGCTTTCGTAGAGTTTTAGCCTTTCGAAAATTTAATTTTTACTGCTATATTTCCAAAATTATTAAAGATATTCGGACCAAAACCCACAACAACATAAGTGGAATGATAAAGTCCAACAATAAAGTTGTTCCAAATTGCCCTTAAAACTGATAGTTATAAGCTTTGTAGAATCTGTCACTTATAGTATTTTAACGTTGCTGTCAAACGAACAAAGAAACGGACCTGCACAATGCGTAATTCTGTTTTCTATCATTCTTGATGCGAAGAGTACTTTTCTGCTAGAAAGGCTACTCTTTCTCTTCGCTATACTTTATTTTAGAAATTTCCACAACTCTGTCAACTTTAGCTTTAGTAAGCTAAAGTTTGCAACATTGGTATTAAATTTTGAGTTTAATCGCACTTTCTCGCACATTAAAGTTGGTAGCTGTGAAATATTTTAGTATAATTTCGGTCTTTTATAAAAATGGCTTCTGCAGGTTCGTTGTTTATCTAAATTGTTTTAAATATATTACCAAAAATTACTAATTGCATTGCGTGGTTTGTTGTTTCGTATTTGCTTACTTTATTTACTTTAATATTTTAGTTTTGTCATTGAAACTTTAAAAATTGCCTCGTGGCTTTTTACACGTAGATGTGTAATATGGATGAATAATGTGTTCGAAATGTGTATCGGGTGACAACTATATTATACTCGTGAAAAACTAATGTAATTATTTTGTTTTATATCTGTCACATTATATCAGGAATACTTTTCATCCAGGAAAGGTATTTGATAAATGTGTGAACTGTGTAATCTTCTGTTTGGCAGTTTTAAACAATATGTAATGCATAATTTTTGAAAGATGGAGATAAGTTTTGGCGTAATCGATTTTCAATGCAAACCAAGTATAATTCACCTTGTAGTAACTAAATAAATCAGCTTTCACTAGATATTCCTTAAGAATCTTCAGCTGAACGCACAGTACTTTGCATTCAACTCTGTAATTGCGGGTGTAAATTCGCTGCGAAATCCATTTCATCATAGAACCTATCTTATCTAGAGGTTTTAGAGTTATAATTCACAGTTTACAGAATGTTCAAAGAAAGCGAAGCAAGTTGTTGCCATATAGTGGGCTCGCCTTAATTTTGTGTTTTGATATACATATATATAACATATGTTGGAATAGAAATGGTATTTTTTGTTTGATTTCTGGTTTTATATTTTGTAAAAATAATTTCACACACACGTTACATTAACTTTATATAAACTTGAACATTATCAATAATAAAAAAATAAAAACCATTTTTTAGGACACTATACTATTGTTAGAATAAAGTAGTATCGTCCAAGTCATTCCTGATACCAAACAAATGCATCATTCTCTAAGCATGTATAATATAATATATAATCAATATAATCACTTCGAAAATATATTTGAAATTAAAAGGTATTTTGAAAAACAAAGCCGTAAGATCCTTATATGTATATCCATAATAAATATTGATTGGATACTTACTTGTTTACGAAAGAATTTCAATGAACAATAATTTTCCTCGTAATAAAGGTAGCAAAAAACGAGTTTTAAATATTTGAATGAATTTGAACACATATAATGTAAATAATAATTAAACATTATTTTTCAAGGTAAAAAGGGTAAAAAGAGTAAAGGAACAGTCATATCTCTACAGTCATTTCTAGCAAATGGAAATGATACTCCAGTTGGAACAACACAAGTGACAAAAAAACTTCGAAATTACGATGGCGATGATAGTGACGATGGTGGATCTTCTCATAATTTAGTTCTTCAATTGCCGACAGCTCCTAGGGCAAACAGGATCTTCGAAGGAGACACTATTCCTCATAAACCTCCATTCCTTGCCTATATCACTAACTTACCTTTCGATGCCAATGAAGATGATATATATGAATTCTTTGGTGAGGAGTGTATTTCATCGCTGCGTTTACCGCGAGAAGATGGAGAAACAGGACGGGTTCGAGGATTTGGTTATGTGGAATTTCAAACACGTGACGACTTAATTAATGTGTTGAGCATGCCGGACCCTTCTATTAAAGGAAGAAGAATTCGAATTGATATATCAAGTGAGAACGAGCAACAAAGTAATCGTAATAGAAGTAATCGTCGTGGTTATGACGGCTTTGGCAATAGTGGAGAAAATCGTGATTCAACAAATTGGCGCCGTGATAATCAAGATGCAAGGCGGGATAATCAATATGAAGGCAATAACGATAGAGGTTATAACCGCGAACGTAGAGCAGACGCTTCCCAAGACAATATTACACCTGGTTCTTGGCGCACTGCAGCACGATCCGTTATAAACGACTCATCGCCCAATCGTGGAAGCTACGTAGGAGAACGATATCGTGAAAATAATGCTCGAAGTAGGAATTATGATAGTGATCGTGAAAAGGGAAGAGGAGTTGGTTTCACAGCTGTAGATGAAGAATCTACACAAGAAAGGCCCAAATTAAATTTGAAGCCACGTACGCTGCCATTGCCAGAAATTCATATGAAAGTTGAAACCGAATTAGGTGACTCTACTGAAACTAACCGCGAAAGCGAGAATCCTAGTGTTAAAAAAGCAAGTGGGGTAGCTCCTATAAAAGTGTTTGGAGCAGCGAAACCCGTAGATACCGCTTCCCGCGAGTTAGAGATAGAAGAAAGATTAGCTCAGTCACGTCGGGATGAAAAATTAAAATTGGAACAGGAACAAAAACAACGAGAGAATGACATAAATGAAAAATTGTCTGAAGTGCAGTTAGAAAAACCAGACAAAGAAAATGCGAATTCAGCAATAAGTTGGCGGTGTAGAGATGAGACGTCAAGTAATGAAAAGGAAGATGGTGGAAAATACAGTCCTAATGCAAGACAGTTTTCACGCACAAATAATGGTAGCTTTTTCATCCCCTAAAATAGTAAAGTCAATTTCTAGGTTACTTCTATTTCAGGAGATCAGCGGAGAGATAATAGAGATTTTCACCGCGATAGTAAAAATCATGAAAAGTAAGAAATTGGTTTTATTTTGTGAAGCTTAAAAAAATACCCTTTATTCACAAAATACGTTAAGGTTGTAATTGTATAACAAATAATTTGATCGAATATACTTTCAAAGCATATTTTATATTTCCTATTTAGAAATGAACGGTTTAGGGAAAACCTTACCGAAAATCAAGATGAAACACACAAGGATGATGATAACAAACCAAAACGTGATTCGAGAAAAGAACGTTCAATGCCAAAACTGCAGCAAAGTCAATCACCACCAGTTAGTAAATTTAAAAATAACAGTATAAAAACATTATAGTATGCCCACCTCCACTGATTGATTGTTGATTGGTTTTAGTATATCATAAAGAATCGATTGCACTAATTTAATGTATGCCATGACACAGTCAACTATTTTTTTGTCCACGTTCTATTTTTATGTGCATATATAATATATTAAAATTTAAATATGTTCGTTACCTAATAACGAGAAAATTTTTAATTTGTAGGCTCTGCAGACATCAAACAAATATTCCGGACTCGACGTTGAAGCATCAGATTAAATACTTAAGTAAATAATTACAAAATTTCATTACAATATTTAAATAAAAATAAGTATTGGTTTCGGCAGCAATTACTCTCATTTGTAACCAATTGTTATAAGTCGTACCAAGAAATTGTGTAACAATAAATCAATATTTCGATAATATGTTTACAGTCTTGATTAGCTGTTTTTATTTATGTAAATGTTGATTGGATTACCTTTTTAAAATTCGTTGCCTGTTCTAGATACAAATATTAATTATAACCAATTTCCTGTATTACCGAATTTCGATTCGGTTCCTAACCATCAGGCACGATCGCAATAGTAATCCATTTAAATTGTGTATTCTGCTCCGATAACGAAACCTTTTGTTTTTTAATTTATTACAAATATGCTTTCGCATATTTTCAATAAAAAGCATTAAGTATAATATTCCCTATTAGGTATTCTATGTTTTTTAACATGTGTGTGTGTAATACGCCACACGAAAAGGGTTCTGAAAAAGGTCTAAAACATATTTACAAAATTTGATATGCATTAAAAGTTAGGTATTACGCAACGAGCATATATTCGTTTATACTCGTTGTACGAAGACGATTGGGTTGATTGAGTGCGAAGAGGTTGCTATTCATAGACGAGTACTATATTTTAATTTTATGTCAAAAGATTTGAAATCAAAAAGAATTCATTAAAAACGGAAATTGTTATTGGTCGAAATGTCGTTCCTACAGGATGTTTGTGGTTACAGTTCAAATTCGAAATAAAGCACTACAGTAGAACCTCGGTAAACCGACCAGTCTTATCCGGCGGCCCCTGTAGTCCGACATGCCAAAAACGTACATATTACGATAAAACGTCGTTAATGTATGGTTAGAGAGACTGCAACGTGTTCGCGGCACCATGACGTGTCTAGAGGCGTGTCGTCTCAATCTGATTTCGATTGTGGCGCGGGCGGTCACGTGTTGCAGTTGATGGCTTCGCAAACCCAAAGGCAGAAGCACAAAACATTAACAATTAAAGAAGTACGAGTGCTATATTCCGCTTGGCCGATTATTAGATACCCTACACCTAAAAATGTTGAACAAATTTAATTGAACGAAATATTTATTTAAATTTTTAATTTATTTTGATTTTTCATTGCAGTACAATAACATAATAGAGTGAAATACAAACTTAAACTAGAGGAAATATGTGGTTAGAAGGAAAGCTACCTTATAAGCGCTTTTAATCACAGACGGTTATAATTACAGCGGCGTAAGTAGGATGGTGCTGGGTTGGCGTTCCACCCCTGGCAGCACAATAAGGCGGTGTCCTGTAAGACGATTAACCGCCCGGGCTCCATGAGTCCTAGCTACGACACTGTGTAAATAGGTCGTTATAGGTGGTCGTTACCTGTTTTCAAAACAAAATAACTAGCTGAGTAGTTTTATTATTGTGTTCAAATTTAAACTTTATTTCCGTTATAATAATAACGAATGACGCCCATATTTGCCATATTAACGGCTACTCTATACACGAATGAAATTTTTTTGTCATAACTCATAAGTGTTAAAATTTTGTTGTCATTTGGCGCTGACCCCATCAATAACAACAATTTTTAATGCTTTCATATTTCTGTTGATATTGTTAGAAAGGGAATCGAATTATCTGCCATTTATGTAAAATAATATTTTAGATTTACAGAAAAATGAAATGTTAGATTTTTAGTACTATTTATTTCAGAGTATAATGTATAATTTTTTGGTATGTATTTGCCGAAGAAATAGTTCTGCTGTTATAACTTATAAGCTATTGCTGTTTTTATATATTTGCCTTGGCTAGAAGTGTTTGCTGTTGAAGTGAAACCATTTCAAAAGATACCACGTATAGCCATCCACTATGGGACTGAAAAGAAACTCAGAAACAGGCTCGATTTTTACTTCAAACATTCTGTACACTTGAAACCAGAGTGTAGACTTTTCCCTTTCTTCCATACCCTTCTTCAAAAACTTCTTGAAGTGGTTTCAACAACAAACACGTTTAGCCAAGGCCATTGACTGCAATTATTATTTTATTAAAGCAACTCTGATTTCATATAAATCGCCACGTTATTTGGGCTTTCAATCACCGCATCATTCTTTTGTAAATTGTTCTCACATTTTTATAATACGTATTTTATTTTTC
Source organism: Myopa tessellatipennis (assembly GCA_943737955.2). Classification (NCBI taxonomy): domain Eukaryota; kingdom Metazoa; phylum Arthropoda; class Insecta; order Diptera; family Conopidae; genus Myopa; species Myopa tessellatipennis. Next base: position 50,201,185 of record OX031314.1, on the reverse strand, counting down.
TTATAAAAGATTTAGTTTTTAATACTTTAAAAAACGTATTATGGATGTGATTGCGAATGGATGGTTCAGTGAAATTCAAGAAGAATTGTGGCCAGGCCAAACTTTTTCTTTGAAAATAAAAGAAGTTCTCCATGAAGAAAAATCAAAATATCAGGATATTAAAATAATTGAAACGTAAGTGTATAGTAAGGATCTTTAAATTTTAACATTTAACTAATATATAACATTAACTTTAGTAATATAGAAGCTTAAGGGTAAAAAAAAATATTTTGAAACTACACAATAATGTTTTGTTTTTGTAATAATTATTATTTTGATTTGGGTTCAAAGGGTAGAAGTGGAAGCAAATCTAACCTACATATATTTTTAACCTATTTCAAATAAATTTTAAAAAATATACACTTATTTAGACTTTAAATATTGGTAAAGTATCTCTCAGAACATCTACATTTATATCAGTAGCTACATTTGAATCAAAATTTTCACCTCAATGTTAATACATATTATTTTTCTGAACAAGATAAATAAATAGAATACAAAAGTTTAACTTAGTGCAGGATGTAACTTTCTAGGTCAGGAATGTAATGAATTTTTAAAATAATTACTCATTAAATTATTAACTTTAATACCTTTTTCTAATCTTCAATCTTTAAATTTCTATTCTATTTAAAATATGTACATACCCAGAGGTAAAGATCGTTATGACATCATCGCTGATGTCCTAATGAGTTTGTTTGAGGTATCGACTCGATTCTACATCCAGTTTTCACATTGTGTCATAGGACACGGAGAATTTCGCAATACATGTGAAAACAGTATGTATTCTCTTCCACATTCGCTTTTCCCTTCGTATTTAATGTAATGTGAATATTTTTTAAAATTATGTTTGTCAACAAAAAATATCGCTTCTTCGGTGTAAGGGAGATCCGTAAGAAGGTATCGTTGTAACAGATATCTTCGTGCCAAAGTATCTTGTTATTTATCGACTAAATCAGTACGTAATCTGCGATGATTTTCAAACGCCTTCGCTATAGTGGATACAAACGCCTTTACTAGTGGGTATATACATACATACATATATATATATGAACAAGTAACAAATGAAACTCAATGTACACGCATACGTTCGCAGTTGATGTATTTACATACATAATTTCGTGCCTGAATAACAACTATTTCTTATTTTGTAGCGAGTCATATGGAACATGCCTTGTTTTGGATGGAATCATACAATGCACGTCAAGAGATGAATTTTCATACCAAGAAATGATTACCTTCCTTCCACTCTGTTGTCATCCGAATCCCAGAAAGGTTTTGATAGTTGGCGGTGGCGATGGTGGCGTAGCTCGAGAAGTTGTCAAACATCCGTTAGTTGAAGAAGTACATCAAGTGGAAATAGATGAGAGAGTTGTCGATCTCTCTAAAAAGTTTTTACCTGAGATGGCCTGTGGATTTGATAATCCAAAATTGCGATTAACGATTGGAGATGGTTTTGAATACATGAAAAATCACACGCATGAATTCGACGTCATAATAACGGACAGTTCAGATCCCGTAGGTCCGGCTGTTTCTCTCTTTCAAGACAGTTATTACGAATTGATGAAAAATGCCCTTCGTCCTGGTGGAATTGTCTGTTCACAAGGTGGAAGTTTTTGGTTGGATTACGAATATGTTAAGAAAACCATGGCTGGCTGTCGATTGCATTTTCCAACTGTTCAATATGCAGTTACTTCCGTTCCATCGTACCCTTGTGGGCACATAGGTTTTGTCATTGGATGTCTTGACAGCAAACGAGATCTGAAGGATCCGGTAATAAAATTCGGTAAATCAGAAATTGATAAACTGAACTTAAAATATTACACAAGTGAAGTCCATACAGCTGCATTCGTACTGCCTCGATGGCTTGAGAAACATTTTTATGAAACTTAAATTCTTTATTTTATGAATTAATAAAAAACGTGAAAAAATTAATAAAACCCTATAAAGTTGTAAAAAGATTATGTATGTTTTCTAGAAATGCGTACCTTTATTATGTTGGAACGCTTCTATTCAAACGATCGCCTATGCTTTAATAACCACAATCCTTGTTTTGATTTAGAAAAAGGATTAAGAAATAATACTGAAAATATCCTATAGATATAAAAGGGAACTGAAACCGATCAATCTAATATATTCGATATTATTTTCATAAAAAAGAAACGATTCCAGATTTTTAGAATTCGTTGCCGATAAGCTGAATTTCTGTTTATATTGGAGCTTCTCTATTTGGTTGGAAAATCTGGCCAATAATTAATAAAATATCTGTGAGTTGTTCCTTCAAACAATCGGTCAAGCCAATTGCTCAGGCCATCCAGAAGATTTTCTTCCAGCAAAATTTTTGGTTCACATTCACTATCAGAGTCATCCGTATTAGGTGCCTTTAGGAATACACCTGTTTCCGGATCATCAGCTCTGCTCTTAAGACGAAGTGTCATTTTGAGCATTCTCTGAAAAGATTTTGTAGATATTAGAATACTGTGTAATAAAAAGTGTGCCGTTACACGGTACCGGTTGTTATTACAATATGTATAACGGTTGTTTTAAAAATATATTCGATATTATAAAATAAAGAATTCTCTATTAAGAAAATTCATAATTACCTTTTCACCACGATTAGATTCCGGATGTTTAGCATGATACATACAGAAGTATTTTCGATGACCATTCAGAGCTATTACAGTTCCTATACAGTTTCTAGGGTTGATTTGCAATTCCCTTGATTCGGACAGAGATAGGCGTAACAGTTCGGAATACCACGCAAGGCCTTTCTCAATGAGCATATGCCCAAACATAAGAGTTTTGGATTTTCGATACGGCCAAACTGCTTTATGAAATCCCGGAATAAGCTTGGGCCGTGATTGTAGGTCGGTTATTAAGATTATTGTGCGGCAGCCGGGTTTCAACAATCTAACCATTCCGTTGTATTTCTCAGCTCGAAGTTCATGCAGTTTAAGCTCAGGTACATATCGATTGTGTTTACTAACTAGAAATGGTACAAATTGTATTAGTAGACGACGAAGCAGTGAAGTAGGGAATTAGTTAATTCGTTTTGGTGTATATATGTATAGTATATGTATAATAAATAGCTTATACTTCATATCTTTTTACTTACGCACTTTCTCGTTCAAATGACCTGTTGATTTAAGATTTTGTTCTTCAACACGAACTAAATAAACCATGACATATCCAACTGCAAACATGAAGGCAATTGTACCAAGCAAAGAAAGTGATGCTAATATATGTTCCTGTTCTATGCTTTCTACTAAATAGTCAGTATAATACAAAAGCCTAGTAAGCCATTGACTGAAATATCCTTGAGCATGTTCATCACGCAAATCCTTAGAAAGGAAATCTTAAATTATTTTATGATATATGCTTAAAAAATACAACGTATTTACCTTCACAAAAGCCTCATTACTTAATGCTTCAGATGTTCTTAATATTCTATGAATTGCATTATCTAGGTTGTGCTTCGTCGAGTTCAAAAAGGTGTCTCTTATATTTTGTGGAAGTTTCTCTATGTTCAGATTAGTGCCGGTTATCCATTCATATTTAATATGTGATGTATCACGTCGCCATATTATTACAATGCGTAATAATACATCGTCGGATGATCCCTTCGAAATGGCGTTAATAAAATCTGTTTGTTTATCCTTGAAAATTAAACAGTTATTATTAGCATGTACAAATTATACGAATTAAAATACATATTCATAATGCAAAAAAATCACATCTATTCTATTCTAATATCTAAAATAATCATATTTATTTTGTGTATACTCGTATTTCAATTTCGATTTTTTTTTAAAATTCTTAATATGTATCAGTATTTTAAAAATTTGGCTGAAATTTGCAAACAAACTCGTGAATAATATAGCAAAAGTGACTATGTTAATATGTAATACATTTTTGTCATTTATTCATGTTTGTTAAGTGTAACTTTGGTTATATTTTATATTTTCTTACAAATGCAAACATTACCTTAAAGATATACGCGAATCGCACTCTTTCTGGATTATATACACTTTGGAGGACTATCTGACGTAGCGCTCCACGAGCATAATTATGAGCCTCCGTGTTTTCCGTAATAAGTACTACACAAAGACGTTTTCTGGGCCGGTTCCATTCCGCTGGACAAATACCTGAAAATAAACATATACTTATTTAATATTCATAGGCTATATATCCGTATATATACATACAGTTCAAAGAAAGACATATTAGTTACCTTCAAGCATATCTTGAGATGATAGACGTGGAAGAGCTAAATACTGATTGGAAGATATTATATTTGTAAAGGTTTGAGTCGGAATATCTGACATGGACACTCTGGCAACAGGTCGTTTAGATTCTTCATTGAAAATTAGTAACGTGTCTAAACTGGGTCGAACGTTAAAGCGATCTTTAATATTCTTGCAGTATTCAGAATTTATTTGAACAAATCTATAATCAAAAAGAAATAAAAAAACAGAATTTAAATGTATTAACTGCAGAACAATCGATGAATTAATGATTTGACAATGTAAACGAATTGTTTTTTAAAATGCTTTTGGGACGAATATTTTGTATACTACAGTGGTTCTTATAAGCAGATACAGACTCTAAATTGTACGAATTCTATAACTTTATCTTGCCGTGGGATCCGATTTTAGATAAACCAGGCTTTGTTGCTTAAGAAGTCAGTAATGTTGTCTTGCTTTAAATAAAACAAAAGTAAAGGGAGCTGCAGCTCACTAAAATTAAACGAAGTGGGTGGTGGAAGAAGTGCGCCATGTCGCAGCCTCTACTGAGTAAGAAAAGCTTCAACACGAAGACTGGACTATAGCACCAACGTGTAGGGCAGCCAAATAGTATGTGATTTTATTGGATACAGGAATAATACCCATGTCTAGGTCGTTAAGTAGATGTGAATATCTCTAACGCTATAAATTTTATGACAGTTTTTCAAATGTGTAGTATTAGGAGAAACTCGGGTTGACGTGAAACGAGAAATACGAAATATAATAATATTATGAACACCTCAATTATTCAACTTTTTTGATGAATACGAATACCTGAAATAAATACCAGTTTGTGAAAACTTACCCAAAAGCTACTTTAGGTCGAAAACTAAACGCACTAATTAAATATCGCAGCCTAGTATGATTCTTTGGTTCTAAAACTAGAGCTCGTACTCTATTATCCATCCATCCTCCTAGAAAACTGTCGATATTGCTATCATTTATATCTTGCACAAGATTGTACGGCATTTTTCTCCTTATGAATTCTGAAATGAAGAAGCTGCTCAAATAATGACTCATATGTATATATACAGGGTGTTTCGTATAAGGGTGTTCAAACGACTAGGGCGTGTAGGATGGGTCGAGACAAGAAAAAAATCGTATGGGAGGGGGGTCAATTTCCCCCCGTTTAGGCGGGAGGGGACATTTTATAAAAATCCGACTTAACACCGAAAAAAATAATATTAAAAAATAATGGTTAGACCTAGATAACTTTTGCTTGCTGATTTTCAAAGCGAAATATCCGCTTCTTCACATCCTTTTTAAATTAGGTTCCTATGTCAAACAGTTTTTGAGAAAATAAGTGTCAAAGTTAAAATTTGGAAAAAAAATTCCGAAAAAAAATTTTTGGTCGCCATTTTTTTTAAAAATTACGGTATTAAGTATAAAAATTTTTCCGACCATAAAATTGTCCAATCAATTCTAGAGAGAATGCTTCAAACCGGAAGGATCTATGTTTTGTAGTTTCCGAGAAAAGTGGAAATTACGAACTAAACTCCTTCCTTTTTCCATTTTTTTGCACCAGTAATAAAACACAAGTAGCCAAAAATTGGTATTTGAAAGGAAAGTATGCTTCGTAATTTTCAGTTTTCTCAAAAACTACAAGTCATAAATCCTTCGTGTTTGAAGCATTCTCTCTAGAATTGATTGGACAATTTTATGGTCGGAAAAATTTTTATATGATTTTTGAACAAAATATCATCACTTTTTGTTTCCACAATACTTTTTTTTCAGTTCGGATTGAATTTGTACACAATTATATTACCTATAATCTTCTGCACAGTGAATGATGATTCTCGATAAATAAAACTGTGTCCTTGGAGTACAACTATTAAACTGGGGACATCATTCACACCAATTTTCCTTAAAAGAGCTCGCTCGTGTGCAGCATTTATTGTAGCGAAATGAATTCCTAGAATAATTTTTTTAATTTTTTCTTGTTTTCTTATAAAACTTATTTCAGTTACCTAATGGTTCTAAATTATCAATTAGTTTCTTTAAAACACCGACTAAACGTGTACATCGAAAGCACCAATCGCTATAGATCATCAGTATATGAGGTACAGAGGCACTCTTTGAAATGATAGTTTGTTCAAAATATTTAGCAGTTACTGTTAATTTGTGAAATAAGCTTATGTGTTGGTCAAAGTTAAATCGTTGCCCGAAAAATTCTTCGAATGGATCTGAAGAAAACCGTCCATATTGAGCATAATCATGCTGCTGCTTTTTCAAGAAATGTGAGTCTTCATCGGTAATTCCATGCTGATCATAGTATCTACGCCTTTCTGCATCATTAAGAAGTTCATAAGCTTGTTTGATTTCTACAAATTTTGTTTCCGCTTCGGGATGACTAGATTTATCAGGATGCCTGCAAAAATTACTTATTAAGAAATGTAGGAGAAAAAAATGGAAAAAGGGGACTTTTCAATAAATGACATGATATCTAAAAGATGGCATGAAGTGGTCGGCATTATAATCTAATGAGTTAAAATTGTCTTCGCATCTTAAACTAGTTTTTAGATTTTCTCTTTCAATTCATCTATTTCACTCATATTATTTATACATCATTTGACTGATATACGAAACCAAATAACACGGTTTTTGGTACACTTTGTCTAGTCCAAGTGTTAGATCAGTTTCTATATTTGTTCATGGTATTTTACATGGTTCCTTTAATGCTCGAATAACCATGCAATCATTTTATGCGCTACACATCCATCTGTACTTAAATGAATTTGTGTATATGAATACATGAATTGATTTTACTAACGTTGGCAATAGAATTATTTCAAACAAAATTATTTGAAACAAAACCTATGTATATCTGTTTAAAGCTTTGTATATTGATAATATTTAGAGCTTCAATAATTAGTATATTAAAAAATGGGACCTATTCAATTTGCCCTTACTGTATGACTTTTTGGACGTGAAGTTTTCATTGCATACCACACCCCGACCTATTTACCCTTGCGCTGACTTAGCTCTGAGTATTTAGGGCAACGCTTGTTTGAAAACTTAGTTTTCCTTTTAGGAAAATTCACAGTTCATAATTAAATCGATTTACTTTAAGTAGCGAGCTCTTACCATTCTTTAGCTAATTGCTTATAGGCTCTCCTTATTTCCTGGTTGGTTGCATATTTCCCAACACCAAGGACTTTATATGGGTCATTTGACTGTGCAATTATTAATGGGATGCACGTGAACGACAACAGCAATACAAGGCTCCTTAATGATGAACTTATGTGAACCATATTTAATTAAATCTGTATTATTCTAAAATATTTCTAAAGGAATACATTAGAAAATTCTATTTTCCTATTACTAAAACAAATTATATTACATTTTGATAAAAACAATCAACTGACGTTTAGTATACAGTACTCTCACAGGTTCACTAAAAATATACCATAAATTCTAATTTTATCGATTATTTTTTTTTGGGTATTCATAGTATTGGTCCTAACCACACACATCGAAATGGTGTAGACCAAACAATGCTGCCAATAAAGTATTGTGAAAAAACCGCAATATAGGCTTAATTTCCATTGCAGATATATACAGTATGCAGTGGAAACGTTCTTCTTTCTGATAATAGATTTGTTTTTTTAATTAAGTGTATAAATCTTCGCCATACAAGTGACATCCAGATCTCTATTTGGATTATAGGGAAATTTTAAAAATGCCCTTTTTTTTGAATGTAGCCAACTTCACACATTCCGAGGAACGTCAAAATATAAAATTGAAAGGCAAATTTGTATTCAAACTTGTATAGTTCATTAAAAATGTTTGCAATTAATATTCCTCTACGTATTATAGATTATGCAATGAAGTTAGTGCGATTTCGATTTTAGCGAAATTTCCCTCGTCATTCTTATAATAAACTGGATCTTTAGTTCATTAAAATCTCAGCTAACATTTCATTTGTATCCCAAAATGTTTGTCGTTGCCATATTTACATTTGGTTTTAAGACTTCATACTAAAACAAAAGCTATCGAATATTCGAATATTTCTGTTTCCTTAATATATAATTGATTTCAAACATACATGATACCATATTCTATAAAATATTCTCTGATATAACGTTATAAACTACGATGAGTAGCCAGTGTTTTGGAAAAGAGAAATTCTTGGAGTTAGGTCGCTTTTCCAGAAAAAACGAAGTCAGATTTGTGGCTGAAAAGACAAACGTCGTGTGAACGTAGCAATCGATTTGACAGCATCCGAAAGAAAAAAATGAAATGTCAATAATCATAATTTGACATCTGTTTGAGTTGAATTCAATTAAGAGCTCCCAGGAAAAGTAAAACCTAACTTGGTGCAATACCCAAAAGGATTAATTTGCTTTTTGGTTGCTCGTTTTTATAAAAAGTACATTTCATAACTTGATCTAGTGATTTAATCGAGTTACCATGAACAATATATTGTGAATATACCTATTATACCCTTAAAATGAATTAAATACATATTTCTAATAAATACTTAAGTCTTTCTTTATTGAAGTCTTGTGATAAGTTCCAAACGGAATGGAAAATTAAAGAAGAGGTGGAGACCGTAGAATACATACATATAATGTACTTAAAACCGTTTAAATAAGCGAACAACCATTTTATAATTCGTCGTGTTCATTTGAGGAATCTTCATCCATTTCTGGTTGGATCTCTTTTTCGTCATCCTTATCATCGTCATCATCGTCTTCGTCATCATCTTTATCTGCATCTTTTTTTGATTCTTCCTCATCCTTCTTTCTTTGTTCTTCATCTTGAGCTTCCTTCATCTTTTTTTCTCCGGCTTGTGTATTTTTCACTGCCGATGCAATTTTAGATGCGTATTCAAGGTCATCGGTAATAAGAACATTATCAAAAATAGTTCCCGATTTAACTTGCCATAAATCAAATCCAATTGTGCACAACTCTTTTCGTAGGTACAAACTTTTATCTGGTTTATATTCAGGGTTATCAATTTCTGGATGTTCCCAAGCTCCTTTATAGTTTGGATTATCCAATTGTTTTGGTTGCCATTCGCCTTTATAATCTGGATTATCAACCATTGGAGGTTCCCATTCGCCATCCATTTCATCGTCCCAATCTTCTGGCTTAGTTGCATCAGGATCTGGGATGTGTTCTGGCTTGTCCCAATCTTCTGGCTTCTTATCATCAGGATCTGGAATCGTTGGCTATATCAAAAATAAAAACGTGGTTTACATGATGTTAAACATGTGTACAGAAACAAAAGGCATAATGAAATAATTGAGTTGACTGTGGCAATGTCCAGTATAATAAAAGTATAACTTACCTTGTCATCCCAATCCTCAGGTTTCTTTGCATTGGGGTCCTTTATTTTTTTAGGTGGCAGGAAGTCCCAGTCACTCTCAAGATTACCAGATTCAACTTTTTCGTTATCAATTAACACTTCATACGTATTGTCCGGGTTCACGATAAGCGTGTAGAAATGAGTGTAAACGTCATCCTTGCATCTGATATCTTTATTAATCAAATGGTTCTTTCCTTTATAGCTGAATATGACATGCACTTTCTTTGTTCCAGGACCGCATATGTCTGGACCGAACATGATTTCATATGGAGATTCACCATGCATATCAGTTTGCTCAAGTGCACAATCGAATAGCTTTACATATCCGCCTCCGCAATCAATGTCTTGTTCGTGTTTCACAGAAAACTGAATTACAAGAGATTTTCCTTCATTTGAGAAAGGAGCAAACTTCCTTGATAGAGCATAAAATCGAGCGTCTTTGGAGGTTTGAATGCCTAGAACGAATATTTATAACATTAATTTAGTTATAGTTATACAAGATGGACGGGAATACAGAAGAGAACTCAAAAATTTCTCAATTACCAATAACAAAATAATTTACGCTACTTTAGATATACATTTATGATATGATATATCATGATATACATACATAGGTTAGAGTGCACACAGGCCAGAGTTTAACATATTGACAAGACTACGAGCAATAGTTTGTAATGGTTAAGGGGGACGTATAAAATATAAAAGGTAATTGCGTACAATGAACCATTGCAGACTTTTAAGATATATAACGCTTTGTATGCTATCTGTAATATCTAAGCTGTACATTGAACTTTACCACGTCGCTCAATAACCGGCATTTTGCACATCGTTAACTCGAAACGTAAAACACCCTCCACATAAGTATATCTTCGAAATTAGAATTCAACATTAATATATTAAATGTTTATCTGCGTACCTTTATCAGCTTCATCATTGTAGAACTTTCCGGAACTTAAAACGAAATCGCCAAATTCTTTTCCAGCATGTTTGCTGTAAACCCACGATTCCTTCCAAGAATCTAAAAATAAAGAAAAATTATAATAAATACTAAAAAACTGCATTAGAAATACAAACCATCGTTAAAGTTTTCTTCGTGGAAAACCTCTGATCTTATTGTATGTAAAATACTAATAACTAGAAGGGTTGTGAATATTGTTTTGTGCATTTTTATGCCAGCAAAATTCAATTTTTTACTTTCTATAGGATTCCACTCAGCGCCAAACCAGTCACCACAAAAAACTAAAAATAACTGACTATTTCAGATTTGTACTGAAAGTAAAATAAACTGTATTAATTCTCCTGCAGTAGTCTGCTATCTCAAAGTTGGTGAAGTTATATCATAATAATAATACAAAAGAGGGAGACCCACAGAGAATAAATGCGATTACTACATGGATACAAGTGATTGGTTCCACGGCTGCCAATGGGATTTAAACAGCACAAACAATGTTGTTAAAGAACAGTGTTGAAATCGTTTCTGTGTTGAATATTCCTAATCTTAAAGCTGTACAATACTATGCGTCAGATACGATTTTTGTAGATGAAATTTACACGAAGCATTATTTTATGCAATTGACAATAATAATTAATTATTATTCATAAATCGCTTCTGTCTATATATTCTATATCTGTAAAATATATGTATTTTTCTCCTAAGAGAGTCCACTTTCTTAATTTCAAGATAAGTATTTAGGTTAATTATACATTTTACTTAGAAACAAATGAATGAATGAACCTTACTAAAAATTAATATCAAATTTTGCTTCATAAAGGACATTGTTTTCGCTAAAATATTGTTTCACATAAATGAAAGATAATTTGAATACCTTTGCAACGATAACAATAGCATGTACATATCCCATTTAATCTAGGAGATATAGGTATGGGATTTTTAAATTCCAAAGGACTATAACTCGGAAAAGTACCGATGAAGACAGTTTTTGTGAATGCTTACGTGCTGAAGCACATCGAACAGAGTCAGCGTTAAAATATAATTTACTGTATAAACCTGGAGAATTTTGCTCTCCGACGTTCGGCATCATGACACCTCGATCGGATTTTACTGACGACGTCATTCGGATGGATTACCACGACGAGTTTACGTTCTTTTTTTCGGAAATGTGTTGACTAATGGTTTATGAAAATCCATTGTAATGATTATTACTTTCACAATTATTGTAAAGAAAACTTTTGCATGTAGCACAACACAACATATTTGCTGATGAAAAAACACGAATAGAAGGAATGCAGAAATTCGGACCTGTCACCAAATTTTGACGAGCGTCTGACGTATAAATTTGGGCTACCTCTTTTGACGATCAGAAGTTCTGAAGCTGACGCTGTTCAATGTGCTTCAGGACTACAGAATTGTGTGTGATTTTGGTCTAGTGCATTTGTGTACAAAGGTAATATCTCTTTTTACTACACTAGTTGTAGAAAGAGACGAATATAGATATGTTTTTCGAAATTCGAACCAGGGATTCAACTCTCAAACCCAGAAATTAAGGCAGATATGATAAATTCATATATATGTTTCAGTGCAACAAACCAGAATTTGCGCCTGGGTCAAAACCTCGTTTATGTGAACATAAAGGCTATAAGACTGTACTTTTAATACTTCTAGTTAGTAAAAATGAGATGATTAAATGAGATAATTATCAAAATGATTACCATATATATGAAAATTGTTTCAAAGGTACGTTCATTTAAGCCTCCGTATAAAGTGCATAATAATGAAAGTCGTACTTAGCGGCTTAACCAGTACTTCCATGTTTGCGTACTATTATTATAATTATTTCAGAATGTTCTGACCAAATTTAAACAAACGAAAATGATTCAGTTTTTTATAAAAATGCTGTTAAAAAATGTTAATATATCTTTCCACACTTTTCGTATTGAAATATAATAAAGGTGTATACTATGTATAGCCAAAGACACATATGTTTGTAATCTTTTTATATCGTACCTTAAGGTTAAGGGAATATTCACTTTGTCTCAAAATGTGTAACGTAGAGAAATAGAGAAGATATTATAAATATAAAAAAGTATATATGTTCATGACTGAACAAAAAACTGGGCGCGGTCCTCCCACTTTAACACTACTTATACAGTATAGCTCACGAAAACGAATTTATTACCATGAAAATAAAGTTTAAATTTGAACACAATAATAAAACTACTAAGCTAGTTGTTTTGTTTTGCAAACAGGTAACGACCACGCCTACTATTTATACAGTTACGTATCTAGGAATAATAGACCACGGGACGGGTTATCAACTTGCAGCCCAAAAATTCCTAGAATTCAATAAGTCATCACTGGATTTCCAAAACTGCCGCCCCCGAAATTGTGCCGCCCGGGGCGGACCGTCACACCTACCCTACCTACGCCGCTGTATTTATACCCGTCTGTGATTAAATGTGATTATAAGGTAGCTTTGCTTATAACCACATATTTCCTCTATAATGTTATTGTTCTGCAATGAAAAATATAAATAAATTAAAAATTTAAATAAAAAAACTATTTTGCTCAATTAAATTTGTTAGGTGTAGGGTATCTAAAATTCGGCCAGGCCGAATATAACACTCTTACTTGTTTTAATATGTTACTGCAATTTATTTTAAAAACTTAATGATATTATATATATATTATATATATATATGATATATAAATTATATTATTAATGATATTATATGGAATATATATATGGAAAAACTCCCAAGAAACAACTTTACCGTAGGACAATCACTCCAATTTTGTTGTTGTTGCTTTTGATGCTGATGAACACAACTTCTTTTGCTGTCGTATATTTAAGGACTTATAGTCCGTCTTGAATTTCTTTCTGAAATTGAAATTCTTATCACTATATCTCTTAAAGCATTAGATGCACGAATAGGTCTCTACTTTTTAAAATTAAGAAAATTATATGTATCTTAGGAAAAAATTAATAAAGAGGGGAAAAAGTACTAAAATTATAATAAAGCGTTTTATCTCCAAAAGTAATGGTTTTTCGAAAAAATGTTATTAACAAAAATTAAATGTATGTATTTAAAATTCCTTTATAAAGGTACCCATTTTATCTGGTTAAATTGAATTAATTATTTACATACTCGATCAAACTATTGGCCGATAAAAAGCCTGTAGTGTGCGGGGCCTATATTACATATATACCTATATTATTAGCTTGGGGTAAATTACAATGTCAAAGGAGAACATCTGTACATTCTGTATTAACATTATTCACTCTGGAAGGAATAGGAGTTGTCCGCCTATATAATAATTCCTTTTTATAAAGTTTCTAAGGCACATAGTAACAAAATTGCATTCTCATTCAATAATGGGAGTAGTTGTTTAGCTTTTGTATACCATACACTCGAAGCTGAAGCAGGGTATATTAAGTTTGAGTATATTTAAACCGTCTGCCTGTGGAAATTACTATTGACAGGAAATGAATAAAGCTATCTGAATTATTAAAAATGTAGCACAAGTAGCGCGTGTAGCAATAAGTAGTGTTGAATGGGATTGCAATGTCCGAAATCGATGGGGGATGCTCACATTTTATACAAGAACAGAAGGAATTTTATTAAGATAAAATTTATAGTTCACATCAGATTATCACATCACATTATCTCGGGTTCACATGGATCTTGCGCATTCCTTTCTAAAGGCTATCAGTGAAAGCATCTTTCATCACAGGTTAAGATGGTTATTTCAGCATCGGCCCAGTCAAGGATGGTAATCTTTCTTGTTTCTTACTTTACTTAACTAAACTTACAAAAACACATATACAAATATGTATATACTATATATACGAATATATATATAATATATAATATATATTTATATTTATATTATATATATATATATATATATATTATGTTCATACAGTTCGACAATCAATCGGCTAGGAGAGTGCCAGCAGCGTTGAAATTATATATCATAAATAAAAAAGAGATTTAATATTATTTAGGTTCGTATTAATTTCTATTAAATGTCTTCAGAATTGAAATAAACCCAGTGGTGACTGGGAACTTGAAATAATAGAGTACTATTGCAAGACGTTTAACAATGTATTATGTTACTCTGGTATAATCATCTCAATTTGATGGAATTCCAAGTTCGGTATTTGTCCACAATTCCGGATCTGGATAATCAAATTCTCCCTACGTTATAAAACTCATTACAAAAGTGTTTAAAGTAATAAGAAGACTTACAGTTATATGATCAAAATCATGCCATAAGTGCCAAAGAATCCACCACCACATTGCTGCTCCAATTACTTCAGCACCAATTCTAGTAGCTTTTGAAGCAGGTGGGGGTGCTACACGATAAGATACTCTTTAAACAAGCACAATTAAAAGCCAATATGCTATTATTAGATTATGTAAGGCACTTTTGAAAAATGTACTTACATATGACTGTTACGCTTAGTTTGATGTAGTTCCACAGCATTCTTTAGATACCTTGGAAAACCATTTCTGACTAAGCGACCAAGTAACCGACCACGGGAAAACATTTTCTTCTCTAATTTGTTTCAATACAATAGATTATATCAAGTTTTACAAGTGAAGGAAGATTATAAATAAACGTACTTCATTCACAGATCCCTTATTTTTTCTTTCTATTATCAGAGTTGCCAGTATATCACACGACGAATTCCAACGCAAAACTGCCTTTTTCCAACATCTGCCGATTAAAATTCCCTTGTTGGAATTTTGTCGAATTTTTTCCACAGCAATCGATAGTTCCCACAATAGTTATAAATTATTATGAAATATAGATATGTATATAAGCATAGACGCATATTATATACGTGTAAAAAATATATTATAAAATAAATAACACGAAAATTTCAAATACCACTGAATTCCCATTTTCTACAGCCTATTAAAAATTCCCATGGTGGGCATTTAAGTCAAATCTGGCAACTATGACTGACGTTCGAGTGAAGGAGACATCCAAACTAATTCCAATTTGACAGTGTTGTTAACAGAGGACTACAACTTAAACAAAACTGTTTAAATTAAATCTTGGCATCACTACTTATAATTAAACTGTGACTTAAAACTAACCATGTATTTATCATGCTAATTAGATAAATTACAACCTGAAAAGATGTCAGGGTTGTACAAACATATTTGGTTGGTGGAAAAGATACAGTGCTATATACTAGTACTACAATTTGTAGAACGATTGTCGTGTATTTGGTAAAACTTCTTTCTTCATGGAAAACTTAAATCGGAATTTATAATACAAAGGGTAATTTTACTAGAACTTCTTCTAATTATCTATGCGCTTATCCTTTTGATCGTTTCTCCATATGGAATAGCAATTTCGCGTTCTGCAGTTCGAGTGTCACCCCTCTCCTTGAAAAAAAATAAAAACTAGCAAGAAACATGTGTACAGAAATATTATATAAAGCATATAATATATTGTATAATATTGCATACTAATATCATGGGATGCCTGAGGAGGTGTGTGCGCTGGGCGGAATATTTCTAACCGCCCCGGGTGGCAGAAATTCACGCTACGCCACTGACTTATACATATATACATATTTTATTTTAATATAATTAGCATTTATATTTGCTAATTGGTCAAAACTATTCCACAATTTGATGTGTTTCTTACTTGAACTTACCAATAACAAGTACATAGTATTTACCTACAGGTGTCACCACAATACGAATGATACCAGGGGCGGCTCTTGACTCGTTCCTACATTTTTGCAATATGAAATCCTACAAAGTTTGGCAGTAATTAAATAGATTGCTTAAAAATCTTCAATAGCAATTTTGTAATTTCTATCTATTATACATATTTTAGTTATTTACCATTTTTTACCAAATGTTTTACCAAACATTCAACGATGTTTTTGATTAAGAGGAAGATTTTTACATTTTCCGAAGAATTGAAAGGCAATATTGCGGAATTTATTAGGGGACGAAAACCTAACTTAAAAGAAAATATATTATCGTCGTCGTCCTTCCTAAGTATGAATTAATATGTTTGTGGAACAGTCTCCTTCTTGCTGGACGGTGCTGGGTACCTGTGTATGTACATAATTCATGATATATTTTACTTTAAAATTTGGAAAAAAAATTTAAAGCAGAACTCACTGATTTTTTAGTTTTATTTCGAACAACTTTTTTAGTCTTCTTCAAAGAACTTTTTTTGTTTTTTGTATTATTATTTTAATGTAATATAGCGATATTTTATTTTAGGGAATATTTTAGTGATTTCTGTCCATTAGAGCCAAATTTATTTGCAATAGTAATGAATAAGCTTGATGCAACTCTCGATGATGTACAGAACACACGATTTGGAAACATATACCATGAATTCATAAGACTGATGGTCAGACAAACCCAGTTTAATGAAATCGAAATAACAAGCATTTTGATGATCTACCACAAATTTGTGCTTGCAAATGGGCTTCGGGCAAAGAGCATGACCAAAAAGCAGTTTTTTCACCTATTTGAGGTGCTTTTCAGAATCTATGATCTTCAAATAATCGAACGAATTCTGCTAAACATAACATCCGGCCAAAAGAAGGAGGTGGATCCAGTTGCTTGGGTAAAATTATTTTCGGTGTTCATGTCATCCAAGTTGGAACCAAAAATGCGATTTGCATTTCAAGTAAGTAAAATAAGATCCAGACGACGAATAAATAAAAAGCTATCTATCTATAGGTATATGATACACATGGGATGGGGACTTTGAATCGCGAAATTGTTACCCACGCAGTAGAAAAGTTTTTCAACGGAGACGACGAGGATGAAGTCAATGAATTGAGATCGGTTTGTAGAAATTATACTTTGTATTTCAATACTTCTTGCAGGTATCCTAGATGACAATAATTTGATTTTCAAACTTTTGATTTTTCAGGACATGATTGACTTAATTTTTAGAAAATTTGATGTTGATAGGGACGGCCTTATTTCGTACGATGACTATGCATCGGTGGTTGTAAAGGATCCTTTAAGCCTGGAGTTTCTCGGAAACTGCTTACCAACAACTAGCGGCATGACCTTGACCGCCTACTGCGCAAATATAATGTCACAAATAATGGTTTCTAAAGCAAATATTTAGCTTCGCGTAGAAATCGAAATCCTTATTGAATGTAAAATCTATTGTCATGAAGTAATATAGCTTATTTTAAGTAGGTGGTAATATAAATAAAAAATCTAATGCAGAAGAATATACTACATATAAATATAATTATAGAATATATGCCATAGGGTGCCTTACGTCAGAGAGAAAAGCTTTCCCTTTGTGGATATAAATACTTATAATTAATATAATTTCCAGAATTATGGTGTATAAATCTAACGTCTTCAAGTTGCCTAATTTTTGCCTAATTTCTCTGATTTTTATAAGGATATATTGAACAAACAATTGAACTTAGCTTAACATTCGGAAAATAATTGTAAGCCATATTAATAATTAAATTCAAAGCTATTTTTTCAATTTATAAATGCTTGCTAGTATAAGTTTCAGAGCAGAATGATAAACATAAGTCGGCAACGGCGCTTGACAAATCTAGAGCATCACCAGGATTGGAATCTATATTATCTCTGTAACCAAACAAGTTAGGATACAACTTTTTTCACTCAACATTCCGTAAAAATATTCTCTTGAAGATAGTATAGGAAGGCTACTAGAGCAGTTTCAAATTGGAAATATTGAAGAGTAGTGTAAGCTTACTTGTGTTTGTAATGTTTAGATATTCTTTTATCTTAAAAGATAAATTAATAATAAGTTAAAATTATTTAATTTAAATTAATCTTTTATTTAAATGAAAGATAGTGAGAAATAATTTCACAATTAATTCTTTTAAATTAAAATTCATGGCATATGGGATTTTTTGTGGTTTTGGTAGTTATTTTTATTTTTCACGCACACTTCAACAACTATATCAGCCTGAGTCGTTTTCGTCTGCTTTCCCAGTTATAGGTCTTAGAAGTTGGAAAATTGCAGACCTACATATATTTCTGAAACTATACGAGATCTTCTGATATAATTAACCTATATTTTTATCACAATATTAAAAGAGTAGATTGGCTTACCTTTCTATTCTAAATATATCATTAGAATTCAGATAAATTAAAGATCAAAAGAAATAAAATCACACAGAAGTAAAAATGAAAAGAAAACCAGAAAGAGTGTTAACTTCGGCCTGGCCGAAGTTCATATACCCTACACACGTTTATTTGAAAATTAGGCGTGGCAATGGTCCGATTTTGACCATTTTCAATACCGATAAGTTTCTGATGATAGACAACATTCGTGCCAAATTTGATGAAAATATCTCTATTCGTTCTCCTGTAATCGAGTTTTATTTAATTAGTGGGCGGACCACGCCCATTTTTGGTAGTCTGTTTTGGTCAGAGACAGTGGACTTCTGGACAAAATTTCAACCCCAAATTCGTTCTACAAGCTGAGAAATTGAGCTATACGCATGCATGAATTTATATTTACTATAAAAAGTAGGCGTGGCAATGTTCCGATTTTGCCCATTTTCAATACCGATAAGTTTCTGATGATAGACAACATTCGTGCCAAATTTGATGAAAATATCTCTATTCGTTTTCCTGTAATCGAGTTTTATTTAATTAGTGGGCGGACCACGCACATTTTTGGTAGTCTGTTTTGGTCAGAGACAGTGGACTTCTGGACAAAATTTCAACCCCAAATTCGTTCTACAAGCTGAGAAATTGAGCTATAAGCATGGATGAATTTATATTTACTATAAAAAGTAGGCGTGGCAATGGTCCGAATTTTCCCATTTTCAATACCGATGAGTTTCTAATGATAGGCAATATTCTTACCAAGTTTGATGAAGATATCTCTATTCGTTCTCTTGTAATCGTGATTTCCACAGACAGACAGACGTACAGACAGACGGACGGACATGGCTAAATCGACTCAGGAGGTTACGCTTATCCAGAATATATATACTTTTCTATACCTGTCACGCCTCCTTTAATGCGTTACAAACGGAAGCAGTAAGTGAATATACCCTATTCACTTCGTGTGTAGGTATAATTATAGATTAATGTTCAACAAAACATGTTGAAAGTGTTGGCATCTCTATTGGCTAAGATTACGTGGTAGGTAAAAACAGCTGCTTATATTTGGAAATCTAGCCATTTTTATGAAAATTCTTCGTTTCCCTTGCAAAATATTCAATATATTTGCAACAGCATGACTTGAAATAGGTTCCATATCTATTTCTTTACACTGCGTTGGTTTTAAACAGAGATTAATCTCTGGTGTTAAGTCTACCTCCTTGGTCTTCTGTACGTAGTTGACAATTCATATTTCTTGCTTACTGCTAGAAAAATAAACAAGAGTTGCATTCCTCTCTTAAAAAATTTCTCTCAGTTTTGTAAACAAACATCCGAATTGTCAAAATTTCGTTTCAAGTTGTCAAAATGCATGCATTTTGTTTTCGTAATCTACTACACCCAATCCCGAATTCACTAACACATTCAAAGCGAAAAAGATTTCCAGTCTTGCAGTCTTTGGTTGCCGTGGCTAGTTTAACTGTTCTCTTCTGCTTCGCTAGGATTGATGATTTTCTGTACTTTCATAGAAGTAATACCAAATAATAGAAGTCCATAAAATTTTTTAGATCGACGAACAGATCCATATATACATTACAAAAGATATAAGAAGGAGAAAATCTAATACCAAGTAAAATCTGACAGCGAAAGTGAAATCTCTGAAAAAAGTGAAATCAATAAAAAAGAATCATTCTCAAATCCATATAAATCAGTGAGTGAAAAGTGTCAATTTAACAATTTAATAATTTAATTTAACAATAAGAGTACTAAATGACGGTTAGTTCCAGACTTCGGGTTCCAAGTTGGCATACTGCGACCAGGAAGCTCCAAAATCAGTCGAAGCTTAGCTGCAATCGTTGCAATCGATTTGTTCCCAAAATACAAATTTGTTGTTAGTAGTGATGGTTTATTTGGATCGCGGGGGGGAGGGGGTTAACTTTTTCGAAGACAGCTTTGATACAAGCATAACCTTGTCAATTTTAGGACATTGAAAACACATGCAACTTGATCATTAACATTATGGAACGTTTCGCTGTTTTTTCTGGAAACTCATTTAAGATGTTTCCAATTAGAATTGGATGATATGTAATATTGTAATAGCGGAAATATGGTATCAAATGCACTATTTCACTCATTTATGGTATCAAATGCACATATAATCGAATTAGAGAAGATTGATTTCGGTGGCTGCGGAATGTGACGTGTTTCTATCTTTGGTGTGATTAGTAGCTGCGAGTACAGTTAATACAGATTTATCTTTCGAACATTTCAATGCTAAAATCGATAATTTTAAGTACCATGTGTATTTCGTCATTGATTCATACCGTATTTTTACTCCCCGACTAGCTGGAAAAGGTGTACTTTTTTGCATTTGGAATTCAGGCAAAACATTCCTGCAACCGATCCATACAAACGACCAACTGGCCAAATTTAGTCGTTTCAAATTCTAACACTGTTACAGAAGAATAATAGAAGCAACATAGAAACAGTATTCAAGAATTTCTTGAAACCTAATTTTCTACAGCAGTTACATTAACAACAGGTGCAATCATGACTATGGCTGGGCAAACCATTAACGATCGACTGCTAGCTGCTCGTCATAGTCTCGCTGGTCAAGGACTTGCGAAATCTGTGTGCAAGGCCACGACAGAAGAATGCATTGGGCCCAAAAAGAAACATTTGGATTGTGAGTAATACGATACAAATATTTTATTAATTTAACAGATTACATGGAAAATAGTTTTTCTTATTTTGTTATTAAACATCAACAGATCAGTCAAATCCATATATATGTATACATATATGTATATCACGATCGATATACCATATACGTACATATACATACATATGTATGATATGATATTTCTACATACGATAGATAGAATTTGTGAACTTTTCGTTTGTATGTTTATCCAGTGTATTTGGTTTATTTATCTAATTTAACGGTTGTACCTGACTACATCTCCATTTGTTTACTTATAATTATTATTCTTTTAAATATTATATTTCAACAATTCTTTTGGAAAAGTTGTCTTGAAAAGGTGCAATATAATTTATATTTGTGGTTCGTTTAAACAACATATGTACATATGTATATAATAGTACATATATATAATTTCTTTTTAAATATATCCTATGTTATATCTTTACTTTAAAAATGGGTGTTTCATCTTCACCCAAAAAATGGGTGTATTATACAGGGTGTTTTGCATAAGAGGGGACAGACGATTTTTTTCTTGTTTCCACCCAACCTACACGTCCTAGTCTTCTATCCCTATTCTATGTTCGAATACAGAAACATCTTAGCGAATTCCGCAATGTTTATTATCTGTAGGTTTCCAACAAAAGTGGCATTTGAATTGTGTCTTCTACAGCTTGTTTACTGTTTCTACATTAAATTTCACTTCGCTTTTCTGTACTCGCAAATCACAGAAATCTTGGAAAAACAACCATGGGTTTCATGTTGCATAGAGTTTTGCTTCCTATGTTACTTACTACGTGACTCTGTTCACCCACCACCTCTCTCTAAGTTCGACGAGTAGGATGGAAATTTCAAGTCTGCCGCTAACATAGTTTGGGCGCCCATCGAACTTAAGCATTGATACATAATATGGATTTCATATTGTAATTATGGCGCCGTGCCCGTGAGCTCCGCCACTTGTTATGAATATATCTCTTCTCTCGCTCATGTCTTACGTCACAGTGGCTGATAATTAATGGGTGTCAAAGACACCCTGATATTTATATACATACTATATATACTATATATCTTTAGTTATATATACGTATAGTTATATATATACTATATATACCAGTGATGCCATGCAAACCTTAATTGCGGTACAATTTCAGTGGTTGAGAATTAAAAACACACAACGCTGGTTTAACTTTTTATTTTTATCATTCTTGCAATATACGAGCATAATATGTATGTACAGCCTTTTATAAATTTTGGTGATATTTAAATGACATTCCAATTTATTAAGGAAAACAAATGGCTACTTGAATTGGGTATTTATAGAGGTTATTATAGAATTAGTTTAGTTTTGACATAAATATTGTTTATATTTTACCGAGATTAGTTTCTCATTTTATAACTTACGCCTCTTAAATCATTAATTATATACGATATACATTGTATAAAAACATTATTTTAATGAATTTCTGCATTGCAGTTCTTCTCAGCAACAGTTTAATATGTTTATGAAATTGATAAGCAAAACAACAACAAAAGTCACCAGAGAAAACACCCCCAGAATATTGTAAATCTTTGCACAATAAAGCGCATTGCTAATGACTTATATTAAAAATGATTACAAATAAAATTGATAACAATTAACTGAACAAAAAACAAAACAGAAAATAAAACAAAACGAGAGAGAAAAGAGATACGCTAGCGACTGGAACTGATATAGAATTTCAATCTGTTATTATTTCTTTTCTGTTCTCATTTTTATTTATGCTTTTTGTGCAGCACATATACATATTTAATTAAATGTGTCTCATCGAATATGCTTCATGATGTTCGGTTGTGATCAATGTTATGAATTGTATGGATTTGTTGAATTTGTTGAAACCTTTAATATTTGTATTAATTGCAGATCTGGTGCATTGTACTAATGAGCCCAACGTATCGATTCCACACTTGGCCAATCTACTGATTGAGCGTTCACAAAATGCAAGCTGGGTGGTTGTCTATAAATCCCTGATAACAACGCATCACCTGATGGCTTATGGAAATGAGGTGAGGGTGAATTAATATATACACTTATAAAATTTAACTAGTTTTAAATTTCAAAATCAGTCACAACATTGAAAAAGATGTTCCAAAACTAAATGTTGCTATCGTAGCCAACATCAATCATTTGATAATTTGCATCGAAATCTAATGAACAAAATACATAATTTATTTATTTAGATTGATGATGTTTAAATTGTATTTGTATTTTAAAAACCGTGTTTATCAAATAATGAATTTAACATTATATATTTTTATAAACTCTGTACTTTCCAGCGATTCATGCAGTATTTAGCCTCAAGTAACTCTACATTTAATCTCAGTAATTTTCTGGACAAAGGCGGCGTACAAGGTAATCAACACAGCCTCTTTGCAATTCACGCTCTTCTCAAAATTACACTTATCCAAATACACGATTTCAACATCACTTAAAAGTATTGCATTAATAACATAACACTTACAAATCACACTTAAAAATATCACAATAAGAACAAAAAAAAAAGAATCAATTATATGTAAAATTGTAAAACTTTCGAAAAAGCTGTGTATTCATTTAAAACAGTGTTATCTATCACATTTTTGTATACATTTTAACATTCGGCATTTATTTCATATTCAATTGATTTTAACTACGCTATCTGTTTCCGTATCCTACTCGTTTCACTTCCCCCCATTCACTTCTCTCCTTCTCTTTGCTCTAACCAGAAATTATAAGTAGCACAAATAAAAATGCTTTTCTTTTCTTTTTCTTTCGTTTTTTGTGGCTTTATATGTCTTTAACACAAACAAAACTAAAACTATGAAAATCGAATTTTCAATTTAAAACTTATGAAATGTAAAATATACCAAACATACTCTCTATAACTAAAGATGGTGGAATGTCTGTTCCTGGTGGCAGAATGGGTGAGTATGAGTTTATACATTTTTAACCCTTAACTTAGAAAATTGATCATTAATGTTGTTTTTAAATACTGACATTTGTAGTTTTGCTTTACATGCAATCAAAATTTTAGTTAAATATAACATTTTAGTGAAAAAAATGCATTTCTTCAGCTCATTAAACACGTAGTTAATTTTTATAGAATAAAGTACAAGTACTAAAAGAGCTTACATCTTTCTCTTAGATTTGATTAGATGTATTTAGATATATACGAATTATATAGTTCAATTATATAATAATACAACCCTTCCTCAGGATATGATATGTCACCATTTATACGACGCTATGCCAAGTATTTAAATGAGAAATCATTATCATACCGAGCGATGGCGTTTGATTTCTGCAAGGTCAAGCGAGGGTAAGTTCAGATCTTTCTACATACATTTACATCGGATTTGTTCTTCGCATCTTCGTACAGTTTAGTAATGAAACATTTTCTTGCCTGTTCCTCCACACAGCAAGGAGGAAGGTTCGCTCCGTACTATGAACTCGGATAAACTATTAAAAACTCTACCCGTTCTGCAAGCTCAATTGGACGGTTTGTTGGAATTCGATTGTCAAGCTAATGATTTGACAAATGGTACGTACCAGAGGTTTTCAATAAGCATTCATGGATAAGTTGTACTTTAGTATTGATCCACACATTAAAATATCTATAATGATTTATTTTAAGAGTTAAAAAGATCGCAAATTCAACAGGCCTGGAATTACTTTGAACTCAATTCCGATTGATAAGAATTTGACGAAATCGGCTTGTTTATGGCTCTAGAGTTGCTTGTAGAAATTTTAAAAAAATAATTTAGGAAACTAAAACTTTTTCATCGAATCACTTTCAGTTGCAATTAACAGAAAAAAGTTGTTTTACCCAGTTCTTGACTGCTCTTAATACGTAACATATTGAATTGATGCTCACTGCTCTGTCTTCTGCTTCTGGTTTCCCATCACAGGTGTTATAAACATGAGCTTCATGCTTTTGTTCCGCGATCTCATTCGCCTGTTTGCTTGCTACAACGATGGCATCATTAATTTGTTGGAAAAATACTTTGATATGAACAAGAAACAAGCACGCGATGCACTAGATTTGTACAAGAAGTTTTTGGTACGCATGGATCGCGTTGGTGAATTTTTAAAGGTGGCTGAGGTGTGTTTGTATTTTGGTCATAGTATGGAGTTCATATTAAATTATATTATCATACATAGAATGTCGGCATTGATAAGGGGGACATCCCGGATTTGACGAAAGCACCGAGTTCGTTGTTGGATGCCTTGGAGCAGCATTTGGCCTCATTAGAGGGTCGTCGAACTTCTGCTGCTAATACACCGACCCAGTCCGCGAGGTAAGCAAGTCGATTGTCAGCATATCAACGTATTTTCTTACATTAAACATTTAATATTTGATCAGTTATACTAAGAATGCACAATGAAGTACATACATTGTGTACAACAGTTAAATGTAAAATTTAGATTATGTTAAGCAAAATTAGGGATTTTTATATTGTTTTTTAGGTTTTTAGTCATAACATTTTTATTTCTAGTTAAATCCAATTTATAATTTTGTGTTTATTTTGTTCTTTTCTTCCTTCCTTACCATCTGCATTGATAATTTTGTTCTCCACTACATTTGTTACTGTATCCAATCCCGATATCACATTCCAATTCTATATTTTTTGCGATTTTGGTTGCCTTTAATTTGCAATTGGTTTGTTTCATTTTCGAATGGTTTAATTGTCGAAAACTTTTGTTGAACTTTTTTTGTAATGATGTAAAATTCTATGTAAACGCTTGAAATTTAGTAGCAACCAAAAGAACGTAAAATCCGCTGTGTCTGCCCTATCTTCTACTAGCTCATCCTTCGGTACTGCAGCAGCTTCAACTAAATTCGACACTACTAATGGCATCGATGAGCAGCTAAAGGCTCAAGTTTTGGCCGAAGAGGAAGCAGCCATGAATCAGTATAAAGTAGGTTAAATTTAGCAGTGTTTGCAGCTGCAATTAATTAAAGTTTTATTTTAATTATTTCCTCTTTTTTCTTGCAGTCGAAGGTTTCTTCGCCCACCAGCAGTGGCGGTGCTGGCACTGCATTAACAAATCCATTTCTATCGACACCTCCGGCTACTGCAGCTGGCGTTCCGATAGTTGATTTGTTTGGTGCAGCCCCGGCACAGCCATCTGCAGCATCGTCCTCTAAGGCATCCGATGATTTGCTGCAACTTGGTAATCCATTTGCAGATATGTTTGATGGCCCCACAGGTGCATCAGCAGCCGCCACAGGTGCCCATAATAATATTTGGATGAACAATAACGGTAGAATGCAGTCTTTTCCTTTCGTTGATCATTCGTTATTCATTATTTAATTATCTATATTTGTGCATGAATAATATTTATGTTCACTTATGTCGTTTCTTACTTTTATGCACATGTTGGAAGGATAGCTTGAAGACTTGACATGACAAGTCTTCGAAACTCTCCATTAGTTCATGCTAATTAACATACTATTTTTTCTTTATCGTGTATTAACAAAACAAGGTTTCAATGGCGCTTCAGTACCTTCTGTGGGCGCAAATTCATTCGTTTCAGACAGCAATTTTTCAACAGTTTTTGGTAATGCTGATCCTACGGGTAAGTTTTTGAATTGCAATCATAATTATTGCATAAATTATTTCAATCCACTTGTTTCTGATCCCCTTCTTTAAATAATCTTCCCTCCAACCCTTTGCAATTAAAAGTTGTTTAATTAATCATGATATAAATTAAAGTTCAGTATTTAGTTTCATTTTACGGAATTTAATGGCATTTACACACATATTTTTCAATTAATGTAAATATGATTTTTTAGTTGTTTCGGTTCATTTAAAATTATGATGGCTTAATTCATTCAAAGAAATAACGTATCTTGAAGTATAGTATAATGTGCGTATTGTGGACAATAAGATTTGATAAATAATATAAACAGATTTGAAAAATAAATACTGTAGATGAAAGATTCAACTTTCGAGTAACGTTTTTAAAAATAACCAAAGGTCCGTAATTTAATCAATTAATTACGAATATTTTTAGAAATTAAGCCATTGTTTAACGTTTTTTTCTTTTATTATTTTTTGGAAAAAGTACCCGTGTTCCTTGCATGTTTGGGTTGGTTTAAGGTTATAAAACAAAACTTCAATATCAGCCGCTATACTATATAAATTCATTCAATAGATTAAAACTATAATTCACTGCAACCTCAAAGAAAAATTTCATTGAACCCTAAAATACCATTATTCCATTATTTATTAGTTCAAATTAACGTAATAATAATTTAAATTTCTAACTGCCAACTATATACGTACTGTTAAATGTTAACAATTTTGCACACTAGACGACAGAATTATAATCGTTAAGGTCGCTATCAATTAATGAAGAGCCACAACAATTTGTTGATCAACATCAATCTACGTTTCTCAAATTCTCGTTAAAAATTTGTTTTGTCATCAGATTACAAAACATCGCCGTCTAATCTCGCCCCAAAGTATGCAAAGCATCTTTTCACAACATGCTACATGCTACACTTTGAACACGTCATTTCAAAATCGTTCTCCTTGCTTAGCCTCTTTGTATAACTTTTGATTTTGTTTAATTGAAAAGCATAATTTATTTCACCTTTGAATTCCATAGAAGACGACGGAGTGGCATCTCTGCCCAATCCATTTTTCGACGCAATGGAATCACAATCAAATGGAAGCATGTCTGAATTCAAGACACCGTCATCAAGGGTCGCTACTTGTACGAGTAATTACTTTGATGCAAACTCTGCTGCAAGGTCTTTGCTCATGAGTGCGCCGCCACTGGCCGTAGCACCAGCAACAGCCACATCAATGCCAAGTGGTCCTTCGATGCCCTCTTCGAAAACAGGTGAAACTCCAATTCTTGTCAACGAAACTTCGCTTTGTAGCAGCTAAAATAACAGTGTTGTTTGCAAGTTTGTTGAAATACTTTTAGTCGCTGGCATCAATGCACACAACACAATTGCTCTGTTTGATGCTGTTCGTTATGTTGGCTGTCGGGTGATATGTACATATATAGTGATAATTTCGATCTGTATGTGTTGGGTTTGATGGGAAATACGATTTGATACAGTGCTGTTGTACTTCGTTCTGTTTCTTAATGTGTTTTCGTTTGCCTTTTGTGACCAAACAATAGTTCTTATTTTTAATAGGGTTTGGTGGACCTAGCTTTGACTAGGCTCATAAATCACTATACAATATACATAATAATTGTTTCTTATTAAAGGATGTCGTTTGTTGCAAAGTATAATTCATTATAATCAAACCTTTAAAACCAATTTTAAATGTGGTCGGGTTCCTTCTAGGCGTTTGTGAAGACAACTTAGAGATCCTTCTTTCACGTCAACTAACCGTTGACGTCAATCAACTTAACAGTACACGCCATTTTATCGTGTAGAATCTGTGTGAACAATTAACGAAGAGTAAAGGAAAAAGTTGTGTCCTCTGGAAAAACGAAAGCGAGGAGATTTTTCATTTTAAAAGCACAAGACTAAGAAAGTTGTAAAGAAAATAAATCATTCTTCTCAATCTTTTCGTTAAGCAATTAAAAAATCTCCTTTTTTCCATTAAAGAGTTTTGTGTATTCATAAAAGTGTATTATTTGTGACGTTTAAGTACAATAATTGCAAGCCAAACTGGCAAATTGGCTTTAAAATATTTATTTTTGTTATTTTTGAAAGTGTATTATTTGTGAAATGAAGTTTTGAAATGAAGTCTACAGCTTATTCGTGCCTCATCAGTGTGCCTCCATCAGTGGCCAAGGTTTACTGCCAGCTTTAAATGTGTCCCAAAGCAACCTTCCATATTGGTTCGTTCATTTGTTCCTTTCTTTTTCTCATTTCCTTTTCGTGTTTTATGTATTTTATTTATTGTGCATTTATTGTTATTTTTAGCTTATTGTTCTTTACTTTATTTTCATCCTCTAATATTTACTAACACAACATATACTTTATTTTAGGATAAATACTAGATTTATTTTGTAAATGTTTTTTCTCTTTTTCTCTTTTATGATTTGTTCTCATGTCTTTGTATAATATTAAAACGAAAAAAATACAAATAAAAATATACATTATTCTGTGGCGGCCATATTAATTAAAATAAATAAAAATCACCGAATTCATCAACAAAAACAACAACAACAATAAAATGTGTTTGGGAATCATTAAATATATAATTGCAATTAATAAACATCTAAACTTTTTACTGTGGTGTATAACTATTAACAATTAACTCAAACAACGAACAATAACAACAAAAACAATAACTACAAAAACAATTACAACGAAAACAATTACAACAACAATAACAAAAACGACAACAACAATCATCTTCTAACACACCGCACATCGTACATCGTACATCGGGTTGGTTTTGTTTTTTCTCTCACGCTTTTGTGTAAAAATAAATGTGCAACTATTTTGGGTATTAATTTGAAACTGGGACAAAACAACTGTTTTGCGAATACCACCACTCACAATCATCATCATCGACACCATCATGAAAATAAAATATGAAACACCAAAACACAAAATAAGGCTTCGATGCATTGGGCGATGTTTTGAAGCCCGGCACCACCACCTCAACCGCTGCAAATCAAACAAATGTTGTCACTTCAGGTACCGGCTTCAATGCTCTACAACAACATCAGTTTCAGCAGCAACAGCCGTCTCAGCAACAACCACTGCAGCAGCAACAGCAGTCGGTTGGTACTGGAAAAATACTCACTGGTGATTTGGATAGCTCGCTTATGTCACTTGTAGATAATCTTAATATTAATAAATCAGGAAGCGCAAAGTGAGTAGATCCAATAAAAACATTGCAAGCAATAATATTATAACGGGAAGAATAAAATTAACAATAACCAACAATACAAAAGTAATAACAATATCAAAATAAACGTCGTGAAAACTATTAAATAAAAATATAAAATTAAGTACATACATATCTAGAACAACAAAAGGTTACTTTTTTTATGTTGAATTCTGAGCTTCGAAGAAGAGTCGAAGTCAGCGATGATTGCTAATAATTAATCATATTTCTTTCCAGAATTATATGTTAATACATTTTTACTGTCGAGCAATGTTCATGTAATATTCACCGTGATTTTCCTTGACATACATACAGTTATGTAGTTGCATATATACAGTTAACAGGCAGTTGGACGGACGGATGGACATAAAAGTTCTATTAAGTGGTTTTGTCCTGCTGAAAGTGTTGTGAAAAAATGCTATTGCATCCGAAAACGATAATATCACAATCTAAATCCGTTAATTCGTATTACTTGTGCTACTGTACTGTACAAATATGCGGATACGATATTCGAGAAATTAACCGAACCGCCTAAGAAATTAAAGAACTGCTTTAAAGTAATTTAAGTTTCTGCGAATTCTTTTTCTGCGTAATGAAACATTCACTTTAGACTGTACTTCGGTACACTTTTTACGAGGATATTTCATTCACTTGGGTGTGATTTATTTCGTAGGAAGCATTTCATTCTTTTAGATTATTCCACATCTGCTTCGAAATCATACTCGGACATTTCAGAAAACTCAACTAAAGTAATTCCAAATAAATCTAACTTGAAAATAGTTCGTTCAATGATGAAAATGATGCGTTCAATTAATTTCTCATAAGAGAATGTTCAGTTTTGTTATGTTAAGATCGAATATACATACATAAATTGTGAAGGAAAAGTTTTTAATTAATGAATAAATGAATGGAATTTTTTGGCAATAGTGGCAACTTTTACGAACTCAGAAATCAACATTAGCCACTGAAATTGAGTGTTCGTTGCTATCAAACATTCCTGTCTCGTTCATAACACCATCAATCAATAAATCAAACAATCAATCAGTCACTATTCATTCGTCCATTATTCATAGACCTGTGCAATGGAATTCTCCGAAAAATGCAGCGAAACCAGGTGCTAATTGGACTCCACAACCAATGGCGGCTACAACTGGTGCTGGCTATCGTCCAATGGTGAGTTCATTAGAGACAAAAATTAAGCCTAATGTCAACTGATCAAATAAAAAACGAACTAAAATCACAGTAAAGTCGGTGAGAAAAATCAAAAAAATTTCAACTGATTCCATAAGCAACAAATTGCATAGGATTTCATTTTATAAACATTTAAGTAAATTTTTAATCTATCCACATGAAAACGTAGCTCAAACAGCTCAAAACAGCTCATATTAAAAACTTTTTATCTATTTGTTTATAGAAATTTCTCTTTCGGATGAATTGTTTTTAATTGTTATAACTTGTAAACCACTTTATAACTTGCAGAACATTTCTCTACCTTGAAATGTTAAGGTTCAATTGAGAAAATGTGGTTAAATTGCTTTCTCTGGACAACCACTCGAAGATAAATAAAATAATAAAATTTAGCGAATACTATTTTCTTTTAGTTATTTTGAAGTATTCAAAATACTTGGCAAAATACTTCACTTTCTCTCGGCGTCACAATTTCACAAGAAACCTATAATGACAGAAATATTTAAAACATGAGGTGTATTTTCAATATTTTCTCATCGACGTTTTAATATCCTCCCGCCGAGAACACTTTCAACTACCAAAACCTAAACAACAAAAAAAAAAAGACAATAATGCTTCTGCACACATTGATTTTGAGTTCCGTTTTTATATGATTTTGTAACAATGTTATCAAAAAGGAATTCACTAATTTTTACTTTCTTTTTTTCTCTTTCCTTATGTTTTTTTTTGCTTTGATTTGTTTTCTGTTGACGCATAACGTACAAATCTTCGAAACTTGAACATGCGAAACCGCGCAAAAACATTAAAAAAAATCTCCAAAAAACCATCAATCCTTTTGTATGTCTGTATGTCTGTTTAGGCTCATGGCATGACAGTTAGTCCTGCGCCAATCACAATTAATCATCCGTATATACACGCTAGTTATCCCGTTATACCAAATTATATGCAGGTAAGCCGTACTTTTTATTTGTATTTTTATTTCTGTTTCTGTTCCTGTTTATTATTTTTAACTAATTATTAATTTTTAAACTATTAGTTTTAGGCTTTTTTCAGTTTCGGTTTTTAGAATGCTTTTTATTTAATCTACTGTTCTTTTTTAATTGATTACGTTTATGAATTCGAACATTTTAAATTTATTATGTAATTTTGCATTTCCGTTCCCTATTTTTATCCGATTAGTTGTCATTTCCATTAGCGAGGTCATATCCTTTACTTACTATTGAACGGCGCTTTTAGTTTGTGAACATAAATTGGTAAAATTAGTTTTTACTCTCTTCTTCATGCACTCTTTGTTGCGTCCAACATCCGTCTCTGTCCTCGTCCACCTTTTATACCCACCCTTACTGTCTACTCTTGCAATTTTTGTATATGATCTACAGTTATTGCGTTTAACCTAATTAATCTCAACCTTAATTGTTCGGAATAATTTTCATTACTTGTTTATTATTTTGTTCGAAGTTGATGGGGGAGTTAATGATTTGACGAAAATCGATCTAATAAATCGGGTTTTTCATGAATTAAATAAAAATTTAATGCCGTTAATAATTCGGCTTATAATTATTAGAAACATCGTAGTTCTATTTTAATGACATGCATGCATTCCCCCCGTTCTTAATTAAATGCAACCTTCCGACTTATTAAACGTTTGTGTTTTTGTCTTTTACTTCTCTTTCTGTCTCTCTCTCTTTCTATCTCTCTCTCTCTTTGACTCTGTGACACTTTCAGCAGGGAATGCCGGTGATGGGAGCACCTATGATGGGCCAAGCCCCTTTGACTGGCGCACCACCGACGATTGCGCCCATGATGACAGCGCAGCCAATGCACAGTAGTCCGGTAGCCATGAGCCAACAACAACAACAACTGCACTCACAGCCGAATGGAGGCAATAAAAATGTGCCACTTGATCCATTCGGCGCGTTATAAAGGAATCAATTATTATGGAATCTATCCAAGCCGTAACATAGAACACTAAATTCAAAAAAAGAAAAAAATTAAGAAAGTTAAATTTATATAATTATTATAAATTATTACTATATATAGATTGAGAGAAACAACAAAACAAATCCAAACAAACACACACACATTTATATATGTTATATATATGTATATGATGAAAAATGATATATGAAAAATGATATAATATATATTATAATTATTATATTATAAAAAAAGGAAACAAAAAGACAAAATTCAAAAGTGAAATATAAGATTCATCGATCAGAGTTACTTGAATAATAACTTTCCTTTGTGCTGAATAAAGATAAAAACTAATTTATGTATGAATGTATATTAAAATTATTAAACATATTAAAGTTTCAAAGTTTAAAATTAAAATACAAAACGTGATTAGAATTAAGAAACCATGCCGTTAAATACACCATTTGAATTGTGCTATATTTTTGTGAGATCTTCACTTATATAATGCTTTTAAATGTTAATACATTAGAATAATTATTCACTTTGAGATAATCCGTTCTTAGGCTTTAAATTTGTAAGAAAAAATGTTAAACAGTTTCCTTATTTCTCTTAGCTTTTGTGCTTTTGCCTAGAAACTCTATAATGAAATGATGTAAACGTGTACCAAATACACACGTACATACATATTTACATGCGCTGTTTTCTAATATTCTTGTTCTTTTTTATTTACAAGTGTTATTGGCATTCAATCCAGAAGTAGGATCTAATCACTGGTGTAATCGCAGTGTGTCATATTTCCAAATATTTTAGTATATCTAAATTAATATTGTGATGTATTTTGGTCACAGAAAGAGTATATGAAATTTCGCAGTTCATTTAATAAACATGTCAATTTGATCAAAAGTTTATGTGCACTTCTGATAAGAAAAATGCATCTGTATAATGAAAGAAAGCGAAATAATTGTATTTAATATTGTACATTCTACATAATTACATTTGGCATCAACTGCGTTTTGTGTCGACATATATTTTTAAGCAATTGCTTTTGAAATATGAGTACACTTCTTTACGATGTGTTTTTACTCCAGTTCTTTAGGAAACTGGATATTGTTTGTATAAGTGTAGGAAATCATGTAAAATATATACTTGTGAATACAAAACGCATGCAAGATAAATGAGTACATATACAGCGTAGCGTAATCATGTCGAGTATAAATCATAATACTAAACAACTGATTCACAGTGAACTACATAAGAGAAGTTTATTTTCCGCCTTAAGTTCCGCCTTAAAATTCAGTCATTTCGTGCTTTTGGCGAAATCCTACGTTTATAGAAAAAATTTAGACCGTTGTTTCATATACTCATATTAGTTTTTGTTATATATTTTGAAATTTTAATAGTTTTTGTCTAAACTTATAGTTTAATTTGTTAAAATTCTTGCAAATTCTGTTGTTTTATTTACAATTTGCGATTCTTGAAATAAAGTCATTCCAATTTACCATTTATTTACTTTACACTTTACTTACAATACACTTTATTTACAATACTGATGTATTATTTTTCTACAATTATTATAATAAATGTGTTTTATTTGCTATAATTACAAAAACATTAACTATATTTTTAGCTTTAAAGTTACACGAATACAAGCGTTAGTACATACATACATACATACATAAACACATGATATTAAATTTCTTTATTTTTGTAAATAGACAAAAACAAATAAACAAAAACTGATAACGTATAATTATGTTGAAATAAATTTTAAATTGTTTCGTGTTTAATTTTGTTTGGTGTTAATACACCGACTTATTAAAGCTTATTTTAAAAGACTTCTATCTATTCTTCTGTTAATTGTCTGAAATACTAGAATTATATGGTATAGCTACCAAAAGAGTTAAATCCCGTCTAACGGATTCGATGAATCACCTTCAGTATGATTTACACTTGCGTGTAAAGTTGAGAATGCGACAATGTTCAATGCGACAGTGTTTATATTGTAGTTCAGTTAATCATGTTTTAAGAATTTAAATACATTTATACAATACATATGTTTATCACGATGTTGAACCCTGTATGTAGGAGTATATTAATATACTTGAAATATTTGTGTAATAAATACTATTATTGTTATCGTATTTATTTATTCAATTTTGTGTTTTATTTTTTATTCGCTATCAGTTTTGTAATTTATCAAATCTATTAATTATGTTCCTTGCTTATCGAGACCAGTTTAAACAGCACAGTTTATTTAGGGCCATTAGCTTGTTCTTAAAGGAAAAACTTCCGTACAAAACGAGATAAAAATGCGTTGTTCAAAGTGCTTTTAATTAGTGTAGAAAATGTTATAAACTCCTGATGATATTTATATATGTATGTAGTTGTTGTATCTTGTTTCTAAACATGGTAAATGGCATCAATTGTAAAATGTGCAAAGCCTGTTATTGTCTCGCACAATTAAAATCCGAAAGGCGTCGTGCAGTAACTATGTAAAAATTTATAAATAGAAATCAGAGTGTAGATAAGATTGCACTAACTTTAACACAATCAGTCAAATCAATAAAATGTTAGCACTAAAAATTATTAAAACAAAGAATTAATGACGTTAAATTAATGACAATATTTCATGCTGGTAGCTGCTTCACTGGTAGACTTCACGATGAACTACAAATGCTTATGTGACCCACAAAACGAGGATCAAGTACCTCCACTATAATATAAATAAAATCCTAGAGATTATCAAATATTAAAGAATATAAAACTATGAATAATTATAGAAAAAAAAGAAGCTCGCAAAAATTTTTTAGATAAAGAGGACAAATTTTAATTTTAAATAAAAAAAGAATGCTTTATAAACACAAATACTTTGTTGATTTAAAAAGATGAAAAGTATGAAATGAAGTTATACAGAATTATATACAGAGACATATGAAACAGGAGAAGTAATCAAATAGACCTAAACAGCATATTCCAGAAAGAGAAACAGTTTATATATACACACACACACACCTACGCATATTGTAGTATAACCTATACGATAAAGCATTTACATATACATATGTAGATACAATTCATATGTAAATACGTTGTAATAGAAGAAACCATTAATCATAAGCAAGACTGTAGCAACCTGTGCATTGCTGTAGACATGGAACGCAACTAAGGTTAAAGTTTATGTCTAGAAAATTAATAAAATCAAGCATACTGGAAATGGGTACATATTGTGTTTTAATGATGTTCAAATTTGCGATATTTTGAGGAAATGTGTTTTATCATAAAACTTTTATGGCCTCGATTGTTTCGTTTTGTTGTAATGTCAACTAAGCTATAGGAGGTTATTTGCTATCTTTCGCAAAAGCTACGCAACGCTACGAAACGTAATTCTAATAAACGCCTGTACTTTAAAGTCGGCAAAACGTTTATCGTAATAATGATTTCTTATTATTATATTACCAGTCTGGGAAAAAGTTCGTAGCGTTTTTTTAGTAAAATTCAAGTGGTTTTCTTATAGTCTGAAAATGAACTTATTAATTCAATTTATTATAATTAATATATTTAATTTAATTAATATACATTTAATAAAGGCGGCTTGTGGTTTGAGTTTCGACCAGGCGATCGATAAAATGTATGTAACATATATTAAGTTTAGCATCAACTAATGAAAACCTATTCATGGTAAAATTGCAACATAATTGCAAAATGTAATGACAGCATTTTGATATTTTATAATAATTTAACCCTTGTTCTTTATTATTTTAATGAATTATCAAAGGATTTTTTAATCAATTTAATGCAAAAACGATTGCAAAGTCATAAGTATGTACAATATGAATTATATGATAAAAGAATCTGTAATCTTTGTTGCTAAAAACAAAGTAATTTTTATTCAAAATTATTGTAATTGCTATCAATTATTGTAATAAATAATAATAGTCCTCCTTATGCAAATATTTATTGCTTCCCAAGGTTATTAAATTGTTCTTATTAAATGCATCTTCATCTATGCTTGAAAAACAACGTTGGCAATCGAAAATTCCAAACAAACCTCTCCTGCACAACTCGACTACGATAAGTTTCTTTACATACTCTCACACATTTGCCTTTTCCATCAAAAACCGAGTGAAAATAATTTTAGTTCAAATTTTTAACCGAATAAAGGTGGGAACTATTTTAGGGAATTTCTTTTTTTTGCAATATATTTGAAGAACGGGAAAGAAGTTAGAGATAACTAGTGTTAATTCAATCGCTCACTCTGTACGCTCATATATAGTAGAGATATGAAGGCTCGGCAAAATCCATCGAATGCACTGACCCCGAAACCGGTCCATCCGTCCCCACCGCTGACACATGGACTCCTGGGTGTCCCATTTGTCCAGCAGCATATGATGGTTGACCAGCGCTGGACGTCTAGTTCGTTGACGGAGCAGTTCAAGGGCATGGCAGATCTGCTTGGTATGCGCTTGAATGGGAAAAACAAACAGAAACACTGCATAATTTTTCTTGTTCAAACTCCAAGCAAAGCGGCAAGTTTTTCTGAAGCTCGACGTCAGTGCAAGTCGGAGTCGAAGAATGCGGAACTTTCAGTCTCTGCGGCATCAGTGTCGCGATGGCCGCATTAAACTCCATATGCAACTTTATGGCAACAACAGGAAATCTATCCACAACTTCTTGATCAATCACAAAGACATGCAACGTCTGTACCAAAATTTGCCGATACACATGATTGGGGACAACATTAATCAGCGCACGTTTGTGATGCGTAAGGAGCGCGACCGCTTGCAGTACCACTTAGATCGGATGAAAGATATATATAAGGCTAAACTGGTATGTTTGTTGTTGCACTGCAGTGATTTGCAGTGATGTATGTACTGGTCAGGGGTGGAAATATCTTGTGTAACACGTGAATTGTTGTAGTTAGAGAGCGCAGATCTAGAGAACCGTATCAAGTATCAGGACGAGTTCGTGTTGGAGGAGGAGCTCAAGTCGCGCGAGTTCCACAGGAAGATAGAAAATTCGGTACTTCGTCTCAGGGCCATTAAAACGGTAAACAGCACATACAAGAAAATGATGCAGATCCTGGGCCACGACGAAATCTTCTACGAGCCAATAATGAATTCTTTAAACAAAGATGTCATAGACCAATCGACATTCATCAAACATATCCTGCACATCGGCATGCCGGCGATAGGCAGGTTCAAAGAGCTAAGCGAAGAGTATAGGGTAGGTGGCAGCGGACAGTACAATACCATAAATGTGTAAATTTTATTGTTCGCCTTGTTTTAAGAGCAGCAAATGGAAGAAAGAGCACACAAGAACTTGCATGACGCACTTTATTTGTTGGCCAGCTACAGGAAGGGAAACCGCCCAGAGGGCATGAACGAAGCTAAGGAAACGTCTCTCGCACAGGTAGAGGCTATTCACAAGCTGAAGCGCTACGTGCGTGAGACCGAAAGCATGAAGTCCCTCAAAGTTCAACTAGAAGCGGTCGAGGATACCATGAAGGCAGTCAAGTTTGCCACGCTCTGTTCGCAAGCCAGAGAAATTCATCCTCGGTAAGTATGCCGACCAGACAAAGCATGTCAGAGTCTACAAAATCCGCATTTTAGTATTAAGTCGCAATTGGAGAACAACCATAAGCTGTACAAAATTATTGAAAACGATAAGGTCGGCCATCATAAACTAGACATTAAATTAAATAAGGCTGAGCTGATGGAGGACTTGCTGGTTAACAACCTGTCTGACGAGGAAATCAAGTGAGTGTGTCAGAGAGTGAGATCGAAATCGAAACTAAAAGCAAACGTAACTTTTGACAGACGCTTGGAAACCATTAGGAAATTGAAAGCAGACATTTTAAAAGAGGACCAGCTCGAAGTCGATATCTTGGAGCATATGAAGAATCGTGCCAATATGTATGTGTTACTGAGGTAGGTAACCCGTAGGCCCGTAACGGTATTATTATTAAAAACATTGTGCCCGAGGAATCGAAGGTGACATAGCCTTGGGATCTATTTTGTAGTTAAGTAAACTTTGGGAAAGTCGATCCTGAATGGAAACGTTTCTAAACGTCATATCAAGCAGATTGTGTACCGATCTTACTAGAATCTAAGCCAAATAAGTAGTTCATAAATGAATTTATGTATTTGTTCAGAATATTTTTACACGAGAATACTTGGTGTATGAAATTTAAGGCGAATATTTAATGTGCTCCCTCTTTGCATTTATAACCAAATAATAGGTGCTCAATCTGGAATTTGAACGAGATACTCCGACATATCGGCCGATCATCGAGGTTGAAACATATGGCATATCCGAATTCGTATTTAAAGTTGCCGTTACTCAAGTTCGAAACGCTGGGTATGCGTGCAGTTCCACCGGAAATCTTTCAGGAAGACGGTACGTACTCACAGCTACATCTCAAATCTACCAAAAATCTATGAAAATCTATTAATCACCTGTTGCAGTTGAACTCATCATGCACCTGACCAAGCGAAAAGTTAAACAGCTTATGGGCGCCTTTAAGAAGGAGTTAACTCGGGAACAAATCAAGCATCATCGTGAGCAATATCATAAATGGTTCCTAGATAGCCTGAAGAAGGAAAGCGTAGGTGACATAGATGAGTCAAACAAAAAAGGTAACTTCAATGTGGTCTTTCCAAAATATGTTCTGTGCACTAAATTCTAATGTTTATCTATGTATTGTATTAAATGCGTGTATTCTACAGAGGAACAAGAAGAGTTAGTAGAGACTAAAACATTGCAAAAGATTCCGGATAATACTGCAATAAAAGCGCTGAGCCGAAAACTCGTGGAGGAGCTTTCGAAGAAGGACGACTAATATTTGATCCTTGACGATTAATACTATTAAAGAACTGGTGGTGTTCCCCTAGAGGTATTAGATATGTGCATCGACTCCATCTGGGATTCTACATATTTTTATGCATTATATTATATAGTGTATACATATATAGTGTAACATATGTATGATACTGCGTAAAATAATATATTTTTATTTATCAACCTTAACACTTCTATCAATCTGCTGGTACTATCAATCACTTCTATCAATCTGCTGGTTTCGCTGGTAGACAAACCTATATTTCATTGGCTCTCTTGGTAGGTTTGCTGAAGCGAATGACTTTGTTTGACTGTAATATTATGACGTTGTATTGTAATATTAGTCTTTAGGTAAATTTCTACTTCAAAAATAAAACGAAACAAATCGAAACCCAAGTTATATTATTTAAAATTGTCAAAAACATGTCTACGGAATTATCTCCAATCATTTATTGTGTGAAAACAATTTGTACTGAACGGGTTGGGTTGGGGTTTTTGATAGCTTTTTTTTTTTTGCTTTATAATCCAATATACATATAGATAACATATATTATTAAATTGAAAGCCGGTACGAAAACTTCTTGATTGAAAATGATGATGAAGCAAATAAAGCAACAAAAGCGTGCATTAGTGCCCAGGGCGGTGTTTCCGACCCATCCGCGGCTGCACGGACTCTTCGGCATTGCGCTTGCCAAGCGTCATATGTTCGATGACGACCGATGGTCGGCAGGCTCGCTGGCGGACCAGTTCAAAAGTATGGCGGACATGTTGGGTATGTTGTCTTTGGACGAAAATATAAAACCGTAAAAGAACATTGCATAACTTTCAATTATTGAACTTGAAGTGAAGCGAAAGACTTTCAAGCTACTAAAGAAGGAGGCGAATCGTAAGCAGCTCATGAACCAATATCAGTATCTGAAGCAAGAATGTCGTGATGGTCGACACAAGTTGCAAATGTCACTTCACGGAGATACCTATACGAAAATACGTAACTATTTGATTAATCACAAAGATATGCAGCGCTTATACCAAAGAATGCCGGCCCACATTGTGGTGGACAACATTAATCAGCGAACCTTTTTGATGCGTAAGGAGCGCGATCGTCTGCGCTACCAGTTGTGCCAGCTGAGAAAGATCTACGAAAGCAAGTTGGTATGTTATTCTTATTGTTAGTACGTGCGTAGGTACTGCAATTATTATTACTGAGAAGCAGTGTGAACGTTGGGCTGACGCTGCTCTTGTACCGTTTTAGTTGCAAGGCAGCGATTTAGAGAATCGCATCAAATACCAAAACGAATTCATGCTCGAGGAAGAAGGCAGGTCAATGAAGTATCGTACGAGAATCCAAAAGTCGTATGTTCGCCTCAAGGCCATCAAGACCATTAACACCACCTACACTAAAATGGTTCGAGTCCTACGTAACGAACAGATCTTCTACGAGCCCATATTCCGTTCGTTAATGAAGGACCTCAGGGACCAATCAACTTTCATTAAGAATGTCCTTTTCGCTGGCAAGTCGGCGATGACTAAATACGGTACGCTGTGCGAGGAGTATAGGGTAGGTGGCAGAATAACGAAGCTAAATTAAGGGCTAACATGTGCGTCGTTTCTAAGTGCAGTTATTGGAGGATAAAGCACGCAAGAATGTATTATCGAAATCAACATTAATAGCCAGCAATGTAAAGTGGCGGACCACGGGGAAGGGTGACAATCCTGTTTCAGGTTTAGTCATCAAAGCACGGTACGTACGTGAGACGAATTACATGTATTATCTCAAGCACGAGTTGGAATTGGTCGAGGATACGATCAAAAAGGTAAAATTCACAACGCTGTGCTTGCAAGCGAGGGAAATCTATCCGCGGTAAGAATGCGATGAGAGATTCAGATGATACCGAAAATGGCTAATGTTCGTGCTTTAGCTTGAAAATGCAATTTAACAACAACGAGAAGCTGCATAAGTTGATAGAGAATAGCAATGTGGGCCATCAGAACCTGGACTTAAAGAAGAAAAAAGCCGGACTGATGGAGGTTTTGCTGATCAATAATCTTACTGATGAGGAGATGAAGTGAGTGTGTGTGTGTGAGAGAAAAATTTAAAAGTATAGGATGTGACAATCGAACGAACCCTTTCAGACGCTTGAGCACTATTCAGAAACTGAACGAAGAAATCGAACAGGAGGATCAATTAGAAGCCGAGAACATGGCGCACATGAAAAACCGAGCCGACTTGTTTGTTTTGATGAAGTGGGTGCACTGAGGGATTTGCTAAGCATACTTCACACTACACATACTTCACTTACATACTTCACTTTTTTCCAATACTAATAAGCATTTTACCGAATATTCAGGTTTACGCTTTGGAATCTGGACGAGATACTG
This sequence comes from Myopa tessellatipennis, assembly GCA_943737955.2. Lineage (NCBI taxonomy): Eukaryota > Metazoa > Arthropoda > Insecta > Diptera > Conopidae > Myopa > Myopa tessellatipennis. Next base: position 50,158,638 of record OX031314.1, on the reverse strand, counting down.
CGACACAGTGTTCGGGCGAGCAGAGTAAAACACTTGAGCTATCCGAATTCGTACCTACGACTGCCGTTGCTCAAGTTTGATACACAACCCATGCGAGCGGTTCCGCCAGAGCCCTTCGATGATAACAGTAGGTTCTTCGCCCCACCCAATTATACAGCCTTTCACTTCCAATCATCACGAATTCGTTGCAGTCGATCAAATTCTCCATGGCGTCAAGCGTAAAGTCCAAAGGCTCATGCAGGTTTACAAGGAAGGTGATGTCGGATCAAATATTGGGGAATATCGTGAACAGTATAGGAGTGTTCTACGGGATGGAAGGAACTCGCAAGTTCTCGTCGACGGCGAGAGGCCCAAAAAGCGACAAGGTGGGTGGGGGGTCTCCAGGTGTTTTTACTAGGTATTTTTACTGAACTTTTAATTTTTATCGCAGCAGAACATCAAGAATTAGTAGATTTAAAAATTGTACAAAAGATCCCGGATAACGCGGCAATCAAAGATCAGAGCCGCAAGCTGATGGAGGACCATTCAAGGAAAGATGATTAAAGTCTTTTCTCATTGCAGCAATCTGGGACCATTGTAGTCGTATGCACCAAATTCGTCTTGGGTGATGAAATGTGTATCATGAAATATATTTTTAAATAAGTATCCTTTACCAAGTAAAATCTATGTAATTAAAATAAATCACATGGAGTGACCTCTTTTGAAAGACGCGTTTGAACTAAGGATCTCTAAGGATTCTCTCGCACAGACTTCTTAGCGAGATTTGATCTCCTCCGTATGATATCGAATCCATATATATTTGCAGTCTGGAGTTTGGCTGGAGTTGAGCAACCGTTTTTCGTAGGTTAGCAAAATATTTGCAATCTCGTGGAAAATAAGACAACTTTGAACTTCAATCGTTGTTTCGCTCGCTAAAATCAGGTGAACAATAAAAATAGTACACCGCATTAATAAGACCAGCAGCGGCAACAATACCACAAAGGAAATCATACACTTCGATTGGCCAGTGATTATTTTATGAAGCAACTGAAACTCCAAAAATAGTTTCGACGAACGAAGGTGTACGTACGGGGCACGTACGTCCATGGTTTAAATTCGGATACGGCTGACCAGAGAATTATTACATAATTAGGCCCTATATTATGCTACCATAAAACGGACCATTAAAAGCGCTCTAGAAAGAAGCAACAGATAATAACAGCTACTGCCTCGGAAATGCTATTAAAACAAAGGAGATCACAACGAACACCAACGTTGATGACGGCGGTGATGAATTTCATTTAATTGAAAGCCAACGTTTAATTTGTCAAGAGGTCTTCGTCCGGGTCAATTAATTAGGCAGTGCTGTGCGGTCTACCAACAGACCATTCCCTCTTCTTCTTCTTCATCATCTTCTTCTTCGTCTTCTATCTCTGATTCTAAGATTATAGTCCTCTGGTTTGGTCTGGTCGGCATTACGTTGCGTCGCATGCTTCTTCGTCGGTTCGTAATGGCTGGACCCAATCATGTTTGTAGTTTTTCGTCATTGGGGCAATCAATTTGAGTGCCCTCTTTTCAGCTTTACCTTACAAAATCTCTTTCTATCTTACTTCATCGAAAGGATTGACCTATTCTAGGCCGCTTCTTCAGGAGCAGCGAGTTGCAGTATTGAGTGTATCTTCATTACTTAAGAGTTATTATTAGTTGTACTACTAAAACTGGCGGCAAAAACTAACGAATGCAATGCTAATTCATCTTTTCGGCTCTGTATTCTCAGTAACCACGATCACGATTCATAAATTGGGTGGATCATGTATTATATGCGCTCATCAGATATCCGGTCGTTGTGGTCGTGTGACTGGACTTAGTTCAAGTCACAGTTTATGTTGATGAGCAGTCATGGCATCAACTGCAGTCTTTCAAGCACTGAAACCGAATCGATATAGCGATAATGCGAGACGAAAAATGAATAGAAGTTCATTTAGATTCTCTTTCTTTGCACACAATGTAAGCAAGATAATTAGTTCATTTAATTTTCGTGGCTATTGCATTGTAAAGCTACAGTGACTAAGTTACTTCAGGATTTCTAAGACGAATCTACATTTGACTTTAAGACTTAAGCAAACTGTCTATTTAAGTAAACAAAAGTATGTACAATCGAGCTGATTAAAATGAACTTTATTCATTTAAATGATATTTCTAATTTCTTACCCTGTTTCGGATTTAATTAAACCTTATTGATAACCGTGCAAATCGATTTAAATCAGTGAAGTATCAAGCATTTTGAGTATTTTGAGTTGCCAGTACTCAATGGCATCATTTAAGCCCAGCGTAGATGCTTCTCGGCTTAACTGCTGTATCGACGCGCTGCTAGTGCCATAAAATGTAATTTGCACGGCGTGGCGCGGTTCCATGTTGATCAAACATTTCCGATATTGATTGATTGTTGAATTGCAACACAAATAAGTTTCCCACGAATTATTCTGCTGCTGTGGCTGCTTTACGGTCGTTTGAGTACCGTAGACAAGATGTTCAAATTTAAAAAACGCTTAAAATTGGCATTGGATAAAATTAATGATCCTGACAATAAAAAGAATAACAACGACGATACTGTGACGGTCAAAAAGTAAAAAATATAAGAAACCGGAAGAATTTCGAACTAACAAAGAGCTGGCTAAAGGCTTTACTCTAATTTTAAATAATTTAGTTTTTCGAATTTTTATTAATTCAGCAATTTTTATTAATTATTGGCCACTAATTAAGCCATCTTTTGTAAACAAAAAACAAATTTCTTTTGTTAGCAAAACTGTGATCCGTGTCATGATATTTTTCAAAGTCATCGATATATTTTCAAGCAAAAAGCGAAAGGTTTAAGCAACGAACTTGGAAAGAAAAGTTTTTATGAACGTTTAAAACCTCAATTTTATATTGCAACTCATACAATTTATTTAAGTACTTTTGTATGTTCATATGTATCTTTAATCATGTATTGTAATTGTTATATTATATAATTTTGAAATTATGATTTTGTACACATTTCAAGGTAACTTTATGAAAAAGGTAGAAAACCTTATCGCTTTTTTTTCAAAAATACCATCAAATAAAATTCCAAAATTCTGTCTTTGGAAAAAATAACAAAACTAAAAGAGTTCCCAACATTTAAATTAAGATATTTGTTGAAAAATCAAATGATGCAATTTCATGTTAACAAGTCTGTGGGAGAATCTTACGTTTCTGCTTCTTCTTTGCGCTGGTGCTGGCGTAGCTGCGCAAATTTTGTTACTTTGTGGCAAGTATCCGTGTGTGCAGCCAGCCAAGTTTAAATAATAATTGTTATACAACAACAGCAACAACAGAGATAACAACACTACACAAATATTACTCAATAAATGTTCATTCGTAGCTGACAGCTAGCAGAGCGGAATTAAAACAAAAGCTCAACCGAGCGCTTCTACCACACATCCTCCTGCTCCCCCCACCCACCTCTTCCGTACAATCTTAACACCTCAGCGTAACCCTTTGGAAACTGCAGCACCGACTGTGTTGAAGCCAGTTGGATTTTATCGTTGTCGCCTCCGATGCTGCTTAATGCATTTAATGGTTAGTCAAAAGAGTGCACCATCAACAACAGTAATGAGTGTGTTTAATTTGAATTCAATTTGCATCCATTCAAATGTTTTTCAATTTGGATAGAAAACTCACTCGTGGATTCTTTTCTTGTCGCCTTTGTTAGCTTCAGACTTGCTGCTGCTGGAGTAGTTATTGTCTGTTCTAGGATGTTGTTGTTGCCGCAAATCTTAAATGCAAATTTTCCATGATAAAAACACGCAGCCAAATGCAACATTTCCCCCCCTTTTTTAAAACAAGCTATGAATAAATTCTCACGTCGTTGTTGCTGTCGTTGCTTTTGTCGCTGAAAACGTATCGTATAATTTTGTAGAGGCATTTTCTTATTTATTTGCCAAGATAAGCAGCGATTATCATTCATTCCTGTTCGTGGTTGAGTATATTTGCAGATGGATATGTAATGCAATCGAAGAAAACTAAATGAATGCAAATCCGTTTTTTTATTTATTTCTTCAATTTGATCATACAAACGATTTTTTCTTTTACAGTTTTCTTGAAGTTTCAGTAATAATTCCATCAAATGATTTGTGTAATAATTTCAAAATCGTTGGCGGAAATTTTTGCACATTTACACGCTCCACTCGAAAGCAGCCAACTAATTTTAGTTTTAAGGGAAATTCGAAAACTTTGCCCAGTCGAATTCGTGTCGCAAGACGTTTGATTGTGCAACTTTCTTTGTGCTGAAGATGCAGAACTGAAATGCGCTGAACTCGTGGAAGGTGCAGATTTCTATCTAAGGGCTACTAAGTGGCTTTTACATAAGCATCGAAAACCATGCCGAATCTCATGCCGACCAACTCATGACGCGGCTGGACTGGAAGCTTGAATGCAGCTCGAAATAGTCATAAATCGCTCGACCCAACCCACGAAATATCCTCGCGGGAGGATACTTAACGGTAGCTTCATTTCTATTTAACGAACATAATCACGAATCGCTTCAAACGAAGAGGCACATCAGCGACATGCAGTGTGCACGTCACGTCATTTTCACACAAATCAGACGTACGAATGGATTCATCGTGTATCTGCAGAGATTCATGGCGCATGCACGGTGTGGCTTGAGCGATAAGCGACAAATCGGTGTTGCATGCCGAAGCGTTGACAAGTTGATTCGGAGGTGTACGTCAAGATGTTGATGCTGCATAACGTGCGAGTATCACCGACGCTTTGGCGAAGCGCCGCCAAGAAGTTGAATGATGCTACGTAACAGTGCTGGTTAACGAGGCAACGTGCACAGCTCTGAAATGAACTAAAAACATCATCATTGGGCATCACATCGTTGTTGTTGTAACAACGAGAGCAGCGGCAGGGGAGCAAATGTAGCGAAGATTGCGAAGACAGGTCGTGTCGGCACGTCCGTCGGTGCTCGGAAACAAAAGGGTCGCCATGATTGCTACTCCAGAGATGATGCTGAGGCGCAGTCCAAGAGTTGAACATGCCGAAAGTGCTGTGAGGCGCTTTTATGTGATAACTAAAAGCCGCTGGTTGTTTTCAAAATTAATGCCATTATTACAAAAGTGAAAATTGTAATTCAATTAGCACTTACATATATTTTCGCCAAGTAATTATAATGATTTAATTAAATACTGAATTAAATACGAAATTGAATACGAAATTAAATGAGTTTTTAATATTAAGTGTCGTGATTCGAGGTGGGAATAAAAGAAGACCAGCCCGAACTATTGTAACGTTATGCGTTTGATGTACTAAATAAATACGAGCCAAAATTACAAAATGTTGATAATAAAATAAAGTAGTTTTGAAAACAAGTAAGAAGAGTCGAGTTAAGTTGTACGGCTTTACACAAGAATTGTAAATTCCACATAAAAATAAAGTAAAATAAAAAGCATTGCGAAAAATGTTAACTTCTTGTTTTTTCTGGATTCCTTAAACAAGAAAAAATGTATTCAATCGATATAATCGTGTATCAGTTGTATGTCGAACAACTATAATATATAGTATGTTAAGTACGTATACAGTATTTAATACTAATATACTATTATTCTTTTATTTAAGTTCCTTAATGTGAGCTAATTTTTCCACTTTAAAAGATGCACAATCCACTCGGCGGCATGTTTGTGCTGTAAATCAACTCGTAGTCAGTTCGTCGGTCGTGAATCGCGCTGCATTCGCTTTCACTTGAAGTGCTACAGAAAGGACGGAAAGGAAGCTCTTTTCTTGTCGTCTGCTTATCAAGATCAGCACCGAAGAACGAAAGAAAGCGATGCTACGATGTTGTGCTACAACGAACGCCCACGAAAGTAATACGACATTTGATGAGACTGCAGAGATTTCTGCAAAAACTATGAAGGCATATTTTTTCAATCTGTTTGGCAACAAAGAGGATTGACTCTTGACTGTGATCTACGATCGGTGTTGCGTATACCACGCGTAGTAAAGCGAGGTGTTATTTACACCGCAAACGAAAAGACCAAGACTGAAAAGCAAAATCTATAATAATATTTGAGAGAAAGAATCATGAACGAACTGAACTTTAATTTCAGATAACTGCTAATTATTGATATTTGATGTAAACGCTTAAGTGCTCTAAATCCGAATTCTCAGAACTTTTATAGAGATTCTGAAATTGGGTGCGTTTTGACTCTATTAAATTTTATTGAAATGTTGAGTTTATTTTACATCAAGCAGAAAAAGTTTTGGTAATTTTAAAGCTTTTAAACAGAACTTGTAACAACTTTTGAATATTTTTGAATTTTGAAATATTTTATAGTTATAATTTTATGGTGTATTTTTTAACTTTTTCAATTAATTTCTTCTCTTTTTATCGACTTTTTCCTGTATCTCTTTTATGAATTTTGAAAGTGTTTCAACAGCACTTCTGCTTTGATTGTATAGTTGTTGCTTCTTACGTGTTGTTGCCCTTTTTCGTGCACTACATCTTTTGGCCATCATCTCAGTTGCCACGGACTGCTTTTCATTCGAACTGAATCGCGACAGCTTTTTTCGCTACGGTTACTACAGCAGCTGATTATCTTTGTTTTTGGTATCATCGTTGTTATTGTTACTGTGTTGTTTTTCGTTGCTTAAATACAATAAATTTACTTCACTTTTCGCATATTTACTCAAGAAAATTTTGCCGAAAAGCGTTTCTTTTCAAACGTTCCATTTTTATGAATCATGCGCATAACTATTTCAATGGTGAAATTAAATACTGTTGTTGTTGTTCGGTACTTTTTATTTATTGTTTCGTTCTCAATGAAATCATGGTACTAACTTTAGTTTAGTTGCTGCAAAGGGTGAATGTAAGATGTTTAAGAAATTATTTCAAGAACACATCACTTATATCTGAATCGCCTTCGCATCTACTTCTTGCACATTTTCTGCTGGAATTTCGTCTTTGAAATAAATGACAAGATTAGTGACAAAACGAAACTAATTTCGAAATCTCTTTAGTCAGAAATAGTGGTTGTTAGAGCAAGAAACGACTTTGCTCAACAATTTAAAGACTTTAAAAGAGCAGTTTAGTGAACAAAACGTCTTCAGGTTGGATTAATTATTTAATAACGAAGCGTGAAAATTGATACAATAGCAGCAGCAGCAACAACAAAGAATTCCAACCATAATTCGTTAGGTTTTATGTAAATTTCAATAAAACAATTGGACGTTGAAGCTACGCATGCGTCACTGTTTTGAGCTTGAGGTTGCTTCAAATAAACGCTACCTAATTTTAGTGGATATCGAAACCCCAAATTAATGCTTACTCTGGGACATAATAAGCGTAAAATGTATTTTTTGTGATTATTTTTTGCAAAGTTTGTCAGGTTTGCAGAGAGCAGAGCGTTTTAGTAACGCTTTTTTCCCAGGTTAATGAGTTATGCTTGGCTTATTCATCTTCTTCTTCTTCTTTCCACACTGAAGCGGTCTGAATTAAATTACAAAATGCAAATAATGACACTTTGGGGGGCGTTCATGGTACAAACAATAACAAAAACACGAGTGGCAATGCGATGCTAAAGTAAACGACAACAACAACATTTAAGAGTACTCCATCGCTCTATTTACTAGCTTATTACAATATTAACTAATCTACTTTTGTAAACTACTATTTGTATATTTTTTTTAATCTATTAAATATCAAAATCTACAAAATTATTACTTTCAATAGAATTCGTTTGTTTTTCATGTTTCTGGTGTGGAAAAAATGCACCTAAGAATGTTTCGACTTCACTTACAATAACAACAAAACTACACTGAATATTACCAGAAAGAGGTCATTAATTATTATACCGAAGAGGTCTCGACTGGGTGGAGATGAAATACCCAACACCGACGGCCCACACCGACGCTAAAGTCGGCGGACCAGGGCCAGGGATAATTCAGGACACAGAAGCCAAGCGTTTCTGTGTAACGATTCTTTGCGTTGCAAATGGATGGACAAACTCAATATACCCGTTCACCTTCCGTTGTAGGGTATACAAATTTTCCAACGTTTCCCATTTCCCGTGGTTGTTGTTGTTGTTTCTCTGCTTTTGATACGTGGGTAGATAGATAAAGTGCGGTTTTAGGGATTTCTGTTGCTGTAATATACGTTATTACTTTATTATTACTTTACATCTCTTCTCCACAGAGCTTTCCTACTCTAAGTACTACTCTAAGTATGAAAATTCTGCAAATTGAAATATTAATATCAGTTGTTATTTGTGCCTCTGCTGTCCTGAGTTCGCCGCAAACATGTCATGTCTCTTCTTATCTTGCTGATCCACATATGAATATCTTATAATTTTTCAATTATTTTTTGGTTTTTCCTTTTTCCTTCCCAGTCTTTTTGCCCTGCTGTTTAGCAATTCGCACACGTTGCTAGATAATCTTATTGTTTCTAGCTATCGTTATGAATTATCTACTCAAGTCATGTCTTTTTTTTCGTTTCCCTCTTTGATCTCATTACAACACAAGAATGATCTGGGTCCGGATTTTTTCCAAATGTTTTTCATTTGCAAAGTTTTGGGTGGTCTCTTTTTACATAATTAGATTTACTTACTAAACCAATTTCGGTGCTTTTCCTTGGAGTGCATCTTGGTGGATATTTCTTTAAGGTTCTCTACTTAATGTTGTTATAAAGAGTTCTTCTAAAATTATTATAGTTTAAGTGATTCATTAGTAAATAAGTCATTAAACCCTAACAGATTTTAATAAATACCTTCTTATTTTTTATATTGTATTTCCTATTATTCATGTCCACGAATTGGTGAAGATTACGTCAAAATAATAAGACGATGGCAACAACTAAAATTATGTTTCAAACTTGTGTCTATGAGCAGACAAGCGAACATTTAAAATTATAGTTGTTTTTGTATAGTTGTTGGGATACGTGATATCCGGAATATGTTTTGTGGAGAGGAGCACCTTTTTTCGAAGCTGAACCCGAAGCACAGCAGAAAAACCTGAAGCCCATCTTCCCAATGGAATTCTTGTTATTCCGTCAATAAGTGCCACCACAACAACAACAACAACAACAACAGCACCATCAGTAACCTGGTGCTTTTCATTGTTGTTGCTATTTTTGTCCGTTTTGATCGCGGAAGAAGGTGAATCAACGCCATGTAGTTTTAGCGATCGGTCAGGAGTTCATTAATTTTTCTGCTCTATGATTTGCTTTTTTGTTTTTCTTTGGGAACTCTTTGTTGAATACATTAATTTCGATTACATAGAAAATCGATTAATTTTTAGGAAAATTTTCAGTAATGATTTTTCTTAATTTAGCATCTAAAGCGAACAACAAAAGACCGGCAGATACTTCGTATTTTTACTTCGTTCGTTTGAGATTTCGGAATCCGGTTGAAGAGTTCCAGAATTCATAGATTAAATAAACACAGAACTTTGTGTAAAATTTTATTTAGTATTTTGTACTGGTATATTTAGTAATATTTTTGAATAAAAATAAAGAAATCAGTCTTTTGTTTTTTGATTGAGTTTGCGTCTGTGGACGATCACAAGCAAAGCATAAAAAATGTACAAATTCGAGTCGCATCATGCAATCACTCGTACGTAGGCAACCCTGCTTGCAGTCGATCTCTTTGGACCACTTAGTGCCGCAACAATCAAATCCACATTAAGAAAAGTAACAGTTTCTGGAATTCAATTGAGAGCTGATTGAAATCGAGCCCGGATGCCACACGGCGAGGTGTTTTTGTCGGCGAGCTGAGTAGTTGAATCCTTAATGAGGGCTAATTGAGAAAATGTTTTCCCACCCATTCAACTGTTAGCACGTAATTGAAGTCAACTTAGTTTTAAGCTTCATCTTGAGTCCAAGAGGCAGCTTAAATTGTGGTTCACTTAATTTTTGCAGCGAAAGCGTCTAACAAAAGACGATATCGACCTGTGTTGTTGTTGTTGTATTGCATGTTTTCAACTATGAATTGTTAAAATTTACCCAAACTACTGGGATTTGTAGAAAAAATTGAAGCGTAATGATTTTGCTGTTAAAAAAAACTTATTTAATTAAAGAATTGATTATTTTTTGGCACAAACATGGTTGGTCTTGGTTTCTGTCGTCGTGTTCAACTCTTTTGTTTTTTCTCTGGATGTACAAGGTAACGTAACGTCAGGTAGTTCAGTTGATATTTTATGTAGTATTTTTGATTCACGCTTTCGCCGTACTCTTTCACAACTTTCGCCACGGTGTGTTTTACTGACTTCCTTTTGTTATCGTTAAGAAGGAACCTGAAACTTACTTACTTTGTGGAGAAATAGGACCAAATGCAGATGTGATAGATACCATATGAACACAAGAGAAATCTCTTAGAAAAGAAAGATTCTCTTCTATGTGACTTTAAGAGAGGAACTACTAAAACTTTCAGCTACTAACACTGGAAAAGTAATTTGGTGTTTTTTCGAGTCTTTTATAGCTTCTGCTGCTGTGCAACTGTTCATAATTGATTTTAATGGGTAAATCATAAGAAATCCCACTAAAAGTTTGTATCATGTAACTGAATATCGTGTTACAAGAAATGATTTCTACGATCATCATCGGAATCGGTGGCCATTAATAGGCCCCTCAGCCCCTGACCCTTTCTTCATTGTATTCGTGAATCGATTCTTCAGTTTTTTGTTTAGTTATCTGCTGATTGGCAGCATTGTTAAATAATGCAAACTACTTTAACAACTTTATTTGGAGTCTTTAATAATTCATGAACGGTTTCAGAAGAGCTTTATTCGGTATTCACTGAATTCAGAAACGTTTGCACTCATTGAAGAAGTCCCCGAAAAGGCTTACAAATGTTTAAAACATTCAAGCGTCTGCAAAACTATGAAAAATCCTTTCATCCAGCATGTCCTTTTAGGATCACACGATCAGTTGGTTGTGGGATCGCTTCTGTGGTTCGGCGCTTTGCTTGGACGATTCATTGCTATATCTCCGGATTGTTGGATTAATATTTGGTTGGTCTATTTGATTGGTCGGATCACTGCCGGGATCGTTAGTTGGACCGACGGGCAGGACGGATCTGGTGGAGATCATTTGCTCATTGGGTTGGTGTGCTATTTTTTGATTATGCGATGATCGGTTGTTTGGTTCATCATCGTTTGAATGGTGAAATGGTTGGTCTACTATACAGTCAGATCATACACAGGTCATGACCTCAAGCTTGTTACACAGCTGAAAATTGAGTGAATAGAGAGAATCTCACAAAGTTTCACTTGAATGCCGAGTCGTGCGCTGACCCAGCAATTCATCGATAGCTTTGCAGTGTGTTCAGTCTTTGACTTGGAATTCTGCGCTGGTCTGCGTCGCCGTTTGTGTCAGCGAATTGATTTTCAATTGGATAATTTTAGGGTCGTTCGGCTGTGGTTTACGCTGCGATCGGTTTTGATCTTGTGTTTTTCGGGTCCCAATCGCCGTCACGATCAACAGGGTGGCCAGAAAACGTGGGGTCCAAAAAAAAGGAGAGAAGATAAACGTTGTCCCAAATAAGTTATAAAACTCAACGAGTGTAAATGGTCTGCTATTTAGCGATCGTTATTTGAAGATGTTCCGGTGCGGGCCTCAAATGCACACTTTTTATAGAAACGCGTCAACGGCGATTTCCACTTCTGGAATGTGTGAGGTGAAGCGAGGTTTCCAGGTCCTTGTAGCGTTTGACAGCTGGCTCGAACTGACCCAAATCCGTTCGTTGTTTAGCCCAAAACTGTCCTTCAAGTGGTCACCTTTGCAATACCAAGTGAAAATCTAGAAGCGGCAAATCTTGGCAGCTGTGTTTTCGGGCAGATAATCGCGTCGCTTCTGCTGCAACCAATAATTACAAGTTTGTGATTACGCCATCCGAGCTGAGTGGCAGTCAATTGAAAAAGAATTTATTCCCGTTAACTTTAACACCTTCTGCTTCTGCATTGCCACATCAGAGACAGCCGCAGCCGCAGCCGCAGCCGCTTACGTCGCGCGGCATTGTATTTGGGGGCGGCAATTATTGAGCTGAGAGCGAATCTGCATATTTCAGTTGACGAAGGTGATGCCGCCAGCTATTGTGCTCAAATTATAGAGTTGCCACCTTTTTCTGACAGTCGCAGTGTGTTCAGGCTGAGAATTCTTTGCCGCGTCTTACAATAAAACCAATCTTATTGTAATTTGTTGACTTAAGCAACGATTTCGAGCTCTTTTCGTTGTTATGGTTGTTTTCTTCTTGTCTCATTGCTGCTCGTGGTCTTTGTTGTCCTTTATCTCCTCCTCCTCTTTTGGTAAATTCATTAGGAAATTTCTTGCTGTTGCTGTTGTTGTTGTAACTTGTGCACATGCGAGTCTGATTTTGTATTTCACTGTGTTTCCATGATTAGACATGACAACGTTGCTCTTGTCATTATTGTTGTTGTTATTTAATTACTGCAATTGAAATCAGTCACCAGAGGTCAGAAGGAGCTCATGCAGAAAATTAAATACAATGCAATATTTCTATCCTCTGCGTATTGGGGTTAATAGCATTACATTAGCAATTCCAGTTTTCTGAAGATCTCGAATCACACCGCTCGAGATTTGATTAATGAAGGCGTTTAGTGTGTTTAGGCTTGGAGCAGGTCAAAGGTAATAGTTAGGTTTCAAATTCGAATTTACCAGAATTTCATCATAAATAATAAAAAAGTTTATAGTTTGATTTCAGAGTTCAATGAATGGTCAACTTTCATTTGATATAAATAAACTTTGACAGCGTGTTATTCATATCCGTCATTTTGAATTTGATCATTCAACAGACTTAATCTTCAACAGACTAGTTTTTGAACTCCATGAATAAATTCCGATCAGCTGACACATATAGTAAGGCAGTACATGTGAAGTGTGTTATTACTCAAACGCAATCATATGCCAAATTTCTCATTTCTTTTCCAGTAGAATATATTTAACGGGTCAACTATATAATTTTAAATTTAAACTAAAAGCTATAATTTTGTTACATCTTACGTCATTCATGGAAAATTTTTGACGTTCAATTAATTAAGACAAAAAAAAACAAACAGATTTTCAGTTGGCTGCGTGGTAGTTACGCTACAATGTTTTCGAAACAGCTTTGAAATAGAAAGAAATGCGAGTTCAAGCATGTCGCCTTGTGTATTATTTAATTGTTTATTTAAATTATGTTGATGTTATTTTAAAATATTAAAGATATACAAAGGACGAATACGTAAGGATTTAAAACTTTTCTTTCAATATTTGATTATACGTGCACTCGCCATACCGTGAACTAATGAAAACCTATATTGTTAACGAGTACAAGGCTGTTCACGCTAGGGATTTCGATGGAGAGTTATGTTAATTCATTTACATTTAAATTATTTGCTTGTTTCTTGGGTGTAGTTTTCTCTTATAATACGCGCCGTTGAGAAAGCGTTTCCCTGAAAAGAAAAAAGGAGGGTAAAGAATAATAATAAAGTTCCGATAAATATTAATATTGTGTATTCGTATATATAATATATAGATTTATTTTTTATTTGTTAAATTTTATTAATACATATTTGAAGGCTCTATTATATTAATATTTTAGAAATAAATTTTTCATTAAAACAATTCAAATACTTGCCTCTAGTGCCAGTTATTAAACATGCCACGTCTTTTCATTTTGAAAATAACGAGCTCGAAAACAAACACTAAAGATGCACACAGAAGTCCCAGCACGAAGACCAAACCAATCGATTTGAACTCCTCGAAACTCATAGCTGACTGCTCACGAGGAACACTCAAGTCGGCGTGCAGATTGTGTTCCAACTGCACCAATTCGTTTAAAGCTTTACTCTTCCAGTACTGTAACAGGCCGAATTCGTGCACCTGCATTATGGCCCTGTCCAAAATTTCGCCATAGATTGAATTCGCGGGCAACACGAAGATCAAGTGAATGTTCTTCTCGAAGCACAATTCTTCGGAGGAGAAACGAAACAGTTTGCGAGACATGCGTTCCTGTCGAGCAGTCCATATGGGCCAGTCGGTACTTAACATCGGGTAAGCATACGAGGTATTCAAGGCTTGACGCATCTCGAGGAAATCAGTGAACGAATCGGCTATGGAGAACATTGAGGCGGACTGATTGAGTGCCGACAGATTAAGAATAGGGTAAAATTGTGCCGGGATCATCAGCTTCGTGGTGGATTGCTGCAGGTCGTCGAAAGTTTTGATCGTTGGTTGCAATGGAGGGTTTGTCGTGTATGATTGTAGATACACTCCATAAATGGTGTTTAAAGCTAGGCCCGCTAAGAACATCAGGATCACTGTGAATTTTATGAAGAAGTTGGGCTTTTTCATGGCAAAGGGACAACTTAGACCCAAAACTCCACGGAAAGCCTTCTCGTTAAACACGACGTCCAACTTGCTGAAGCGAGAGTTGGCACGATGACGCGAACGCCGGAGGACGAGGCTAATCAATACGGAAAACAACAACTGCATGAAAAGCGTTATTAGAACTAAGTTCCTGATGAGGTACAGGTAGATCAGGGTAATTGGATATTCTTTTTCCACAGGCAGCATGACGCACCAGTTAGCAACGTCCAATGGGTAAGAAAATTGTTTTGACTCACTGAAGTGATGTGCCTCTATCAGGCTCGTAGGTATGTCGATGGAGCCGTTGCCAATGAATTCCAAAGTTTCAACAAAGGATCCAGTAGGTAATTCGTCTGGAGGGGCGTAGACCAGCGTGGCATTGTGACGGCTCGCAAAGAGCTTCATGAAGTGGGTGACGTAGCCACCCATTTGCTGAACACCCTTCGCATCGGTGTACTGATAGGAACGTGGCTGTATATTATCCAGAAAGGTGCGTATAGGATGTCCTTGTAAGTTATCGAGGCAGTCGGGAAAAATCACCGTACGGTTAGAGTAAAAGCGTTGAAGTATGCGAAACTTGGGGAACTTCGTGTACGTGTAGAATGGATCTGCGACGGAATCGGAAAAGTTTTCCGGTATAGCAACCACATTGAGAAACTGCTGGTGGTCACAAAATTTAAAGATTTTCGCCAAGTCAATGTCAATTTTCGTCTGAGCGGATGGCTCCAGCATGAGGATGACTTTGTTCGTTCGCATGAAGGAGAGATTCCGAGAGAGTGCCTGTAATAGCGCTTGATTGTGGGACTCCCGAAGACAAACCACCGTCAGGAAGTCTCTGTTGAACTTCTCCTTTAAGAGATAGTTCTGGCTCGATGAAAGCAGCAGGACGGTCGCGTTGCTCATGAGTTGTTCTATATTTACACACAAATCTGGCAGCTCTGCCAAAACGACGACAAACTGGTACTTTTGTTCCTTGAGCACATGCTGTAGAAACGTAGCCAATCCTTCACCGGGTGCTTTCCTTGGGATGCCATTATCCAGAATTCTATCCATTGCCAATTGCGCTCTGGAGCTGAAAATTAATCGAACGACAACTAAAGCAACGAAAATTCTGTAGAAACGACACATTTTGCTGATACAAGAAATGCAACTGACTTCGACTGGCTTTCGATGTGGTTGGCTAAGCTGCCGTGTTATTGCATTATATAATATAAAAAATGACTGTTGCTAAACCAGACTGTTGTTCAACGTGTGCATGTTTATGGTATCACCACTACAAAGGATATTCCAGTGGTTGGTGGTAAAACCCCCGCCATTTCGAAAATTGCATTATTAGACCTGGTAACAGAAATACTCAAAGTCAATAATCAAAGCATGTACGAACGATTCAAAGGTGCCTCTTATCATGGTCGTAACGTTAAAGCTGAAAAATTCTTAAGAAACTAAAAAACTAAGAGTTTTTGAAAAAGTGTCAAAGAAGTTAAAAATTTCGATTGAAATCAGATAAGAAGAAACACATATAAAAATTGAAGAATAAAATAACTCATTTTGGATAGCTTTGAATACAAAGAATTACTTGCTTTTTGGATAAGTTTGAGAAGCTATTCGATTTACTGTCCATATGGAGGACTTTCGGAGATCAACAAAGAACAATATGGAACCCCCTTAAGTGCGCCCTTGGATATTGTATATTGTACGTTTGGCAATACATAGCCATACATAATACACACACATTGCAACCACAACTGAACACAACACTTTAAATTATTGGCCGTTTCTAAAGTTCAAACCCTAACCATTTACTATTATTAAACTGGACGATTTCAATCTCAAAAGAACCATAAAAAGTTAAATTAAATTAAATAATTTGTGGAAAATTCTTTCTTTCGTAATACTTTTCTATATGTAACGTGTTTAGTAATCTATTTAAGTATCTAATGTATAATAAATTTACATGAAATGGTGAATATCTATCACTCTATATTTGGCGTGTGTAAAAACAGTTTACACAAGAGGGGAGCTGAAAGGTTTCTGCAGGTATTATTAATTTGTTGAAGTGTTCAGATTATTTTCAATTACTTATTATGAATATTTATGAAACCAATTCCTAGAAACAATTTACTGTACAATATTGATTGTGGAGTATGTAAAGAATGAGAATTTTTTATTAATTTTTTAGAATAGAATAATAGAGCAAAAAATTTTTTTTTTCTTCTACAGGTAGGGGCATGAGGTTTAGAGATTTTTAGTCAGATGTCAGCACTCCTTACTTTATTATCCTTATATTCCTCCTCGAATTTAAAAATCACAAGAGAATTTTTGATATAGAAACACGTTCGGGGTATTGACAAGTAATCCTAGCACTTCCTTTAGACCGGCTCTGATAGGATATATTAATGCACATAGTAAAATTTAACACTGCCTTATTAAAACGTTTATTATTTCTCTTCAAAATGCATTAATTAACATATAAACTACCAAACTAGATGGAATACTGTCGAAAGCATGCTTCTTAAAATTTCAGTTAAATTTAACTGTAGTTTAGTTTTGACTTAAAACCTACATTATAAAATCTAGAAATAGTTTGTCGTGTGCAAAATCAAAGTGATACGGAGCGTACACTTCACCCGGGTGATGGAGCAAATGGTCTTTGTGTACATATGTACATAGTAGCTCTCGGCCTGAGTATGCAGATTCCTGAATAACAGTTGAGTATCCATCGCTTCGAATCGCTGTGGCTCCAAAGGGAGTTGCTGAGGCTCCTGTTGGAAAGGAAGGTCCCAACCAACCTTGTTTTAAACTTACGGGAAGAACTAAGAAAAACTATCTGAACAATTTGTGTTGGATTTTTTATTCTTAGTTAACTGTATTCAAATATTTACAATACAAAAGAATGCGGAAAGATTTCTTCAGACAAAGAATAACTAATAATAAGTAGTTGCGCACAACTTAAAAAATCTTTTATTCGTCATGCGATGAAATTGAAGCTTATTTTTTTATGTTGTTATTTATTTTTTTATTATTGTGTTGGTTGCGGTGATAAACGACGGTCGAGTTGGAAGACTGAGAAGAATTAATCTTCTTTCTGGTTTTTTTCCATTTAGTCACACAGTAAACTTTTATCAATTTATCTAATTCTTAACACCACCACAAACAAACAAAAAAAAAAGAAAATAAAACATCTAGAAAGAAGAAATACAGACCTAGTGGATTGTGAACCTTTTATTGTATTTATTTTGATTTCTTAATTTTAATTGTTAACACTCGGTTTGGTTCTCATGAACTTTTCTTGATTATAACAACAAGAACAACAATAAATTAATTTCATTAAATGTGTAATCGTGTGTTATTAATTAGATTTTAAGAAATGTTTGATTGCGTATTATTTTAACGTTACTTAAACCACATTGAGTTCTCATTCAAAAGTAAGTAGCAGCTAACATTTACATACCAATCATGTCATTCGAGAAAGTAAAGTAACGGAAAAAATTATGCAAATACATCTCTAGACATTATTTATTAGAAATAGAAAATATCTGAAATCAAGTTATTTGAAACACATTCGAATACAACAAACTCTTTAGCTCGCTCTCGTATAAAGTAGTACTGCTATAACGACAGCATTATTAAGTCTGTAGGGTCAAGTTAGTGGAGACGTAACGTAGCGTAACGTATCAGCTGTTCCAACCTATCTTGCGGCTTATCGTAAAAGTTGGAATAGCAAACCTAAGATCGAGGTTGGAATAGCAAGATAGGTTGAAATAGATGATCTGAATATTGGGTTTTGATAAGTCAATTCTAACGTCACCACTTTTGACATTTGATTGCACCTAAACGATAGTCTTATTTTGTCCACTGTCAGATGTTTACGATGTGGCAACCCTTTGTACCGCATGTTATCCATCGTTCATCGCCTACAATCAATCAGATCGTATTTGGTGTCATCCGGACCGTTTCGATTGGCCAATGTCATAAATGAACGTGGCGAAGGCATTAAAGTCGCATCACGGAACTTCTTCAGTTCATCTGTGCGATGGAGGTTTGTTGCTTCTGGGTTAAGGGAAACGTCAAATAAACGATTCTTTATTATTTTTAATACTCGTATATTGAAATGATGATTCTTATTTATTGAAGCTTCTATTATAAGCCGCAATTCGTGAGAAACTCATTAAGAATACTTTTTTTTAAACAATTAAATACGCGTAATTATTAAACTAGCTAAAAAGGAACAGAAACTAGAAAATCTGCGATTTTATTTGAGGTTGATAGAAAGAGTGGATCATGATTCAATCGATGGAATGATGTAAGAAGTAGGAACAAAAATAATGAAATAAAAGAATCAAAAAGACTGAAAAATCGAAATTGACAGCCACATTTCTGATCTGCGAACGAAACGCTTATCGTACGTTTTGCTTTGTTATTTTCGCTATTTGTTGGTATTTGCTGTTAGGAAAGCGAAAATAGAAAGCATTACGTAGGATCAGTTCTCAGGTCAGGTCAAAAATGTGGCTGTTACTTTAACTTTGATTGTATTCCTTTGTGGTTCATCTTCTGTTCACGAAAAAAATTTCGATTTTCCTGAAAAGGTGGAATTTGAATTTAATTTTAAGTGATTTCTTAAATTAAGTAGCCAATAAATAAGAAGTCGGATGTCCTCTGTCCCGAAATTAAACTTTTTCATCTACATAAGTCTTTTTCCGTTATAAGTCACTGCATTTCCGCTAAGATTTTCGCTTGTGTCAGATTTAAATTTCGCCCGGTGTTCTGCTTGTAATAAGTCCTGTTAATTGTGTAACAGTATTTCTGTTAACAGTATTCCTGTGAAAAGAGCTACTGTTCAGATTTCTGCTATTAAAACGGGGACAGCAGCTCTTGCTTTTGCTTCATTTAATATAGTATCTAAAGTTTATTTTTATTCCAGAGAGATGAGCAGCGTCTCCCTGAATTTTGAATATTTTTGTTCCGTTTTTCTTTTATTGTTTGAATGTTGTTTGTTGTATTTGCTGTAGTTGCTGTATTTTCGTTTTTTATTTCATGCTATACAGTCGACGTCGCCATCAACGTTCGCCATTCATCGGGATGAGACGTTCGCTGAATCGTTGCTTGATTGTTTGTTGTTAAACTGTTCGTTGTTATTGTTGCATGTGCGCTTTTGCTGCTGTTGCTGCCGAAAAGGCTTAGAAAAAGTCTCAGCTGCTAGCAACTCTACTAAAGTTGGTCTGTCGGTATGGCCAACGAAACATTCAAATGTTGGTAACGATCGCGTGAAGACGTACTACGATCACTTCTTCGCTCTTCTGCCTGAAACTTTGCTTAGCCGAGTATTTTATTTCTTTTTTGAAAGACTTAACGTAACTTCGAGCGTGGTATTAAGCAAAATCAAAGAAAAACCCCAAAAAAAAAAAATAAGAACTACAACTAAATTTTGAATTGTGCAGAGTTTTCTTCATTGAAAATGTAAGATGCGAATATTTAAAGTTTTCCACTATGATGTAAACATAACATTTGTTTGTGTGTGAAATTTGAAAAAGTGCTTAAAAGAAATTATATTAAACTTTGCCTTTTATTCATAATGAGTCAATGAACGAATTTTATGCCACTCAAAAAAAAAATGAACACTCGACAGAATACCAAATGTAAAAAGTGACAATTCTCGAACCTTCGACAGCTTCATTTAGCAATAATTACGTGGTTGTGGTTGCTGATTCATTACGTCCGCAAGGATTCGATTTGTGGTGCTTTTGTCCTTAGTTTTGTAGAAAAAATCAATGAACAGTGGCCAATCTTTGGGTCCCGATCAACTGTGCTCACATCTTCAGAGGAATCTTCTTTGATTTTGTTTCTTCTTAGAGCCGGATTCTTGCCATACTCGATCCTCGTAAAGATCTTTTTTGGGAGATGATTTCGGTAGTTTTACTGCCCCGCTTCAGGAGTCTGACCGAACCAGCTCACAACATCTTCGAGCTAATTATTTATACTTAATTACGGTTTTGATTCGAGTTTAATTAAATGTATTCAGAAATAATTGGCATGTGATTTCCTCCAGGTTTTTTTTTATTCCTGGTTCCACTTCCTAATCGAAGAAAGCATTAAATTGCTTCTAGTATTGAATACAAACGTAGAGAAACTTATTTAAATGAAACAACTTTTTGAATTACCAACTTTTGATGTTGTTAGACACTTATTTACAAATCGTTGTACGTTGCACTGCTTTAAAGTGCATATTTTAAATAATTATATATGCTTACGAATAAATTAAATCGACAGTCTTCAAGTTTGAGACAATCTTTAAATAAACTTTAACTTTTAGAAAACATTTCAACGTTTTTTTCTCCGATTAGTACAATAATTCCGGTTTACATTTCTGTCAAAAGTTGATGTTGTTAACTTGAATTAGTCGGTTGTTAAATAACTGTAAAAATGCATGCAGCTGTTAGGAAAGATTCAAGATAAAGATGAGAAGCTATCATTAAAAGTAAAGAAAATAAACGTTGCGCAAAGAATTTCGTTTTCCGAAAGAGTAACCGAGTGGTTATTTTTGTTTAAGAGGTCAGCAGAAAACCAAAAATAATACAACGAAAAATCGCCCCGGAACGAAGAACATTTTCAAACTACTGAGATTCCAACGACAAACCTTAAATTATACTCAATGTTCTTAAGTTCTTTGATGTGTTCTTTATTTATTGTGTTCTTAAGTTTCTTAATTTTTTCATAAATTCCTATTGTTTCTTTGCAACTACTCAATTCTTTGTTTCGTTCGTTTGGTTTAATTTTAGTTTGAGTTTCAGTGTCTTTGGTTTAAGCTTCTTGTGCTTTATTATTTCTGTGCCTTTTATTTATTTACTTGTAATGAATTCGAGTACAGTTCGAGTAAAGCATCATCCGCCGTCCGTCTTTGGGTCCCTCTGTAAAATTTTGGATGCCGCAACCGCTGCGAGGATCATAAATTAAATATTTCAAGTTTTTCATCCTCAATCGTTGTCGTCGACTGCCGAATTCGTTTTAGCTGCTGATTTTATTTCGAATTCAGTTTTCACAACTCGTAACTCAGGGCACTTAACTCGGCAGCGAATAGTTTTGGATTTTTTCTTTGAATTGCAAAAGCAGCAAATTAAATCTAAACTAAATTAAGTGGACATTTTAGACTGGCGCTCATTTTGAGCGGCAAGCGACAGTGGAAACGGCAGACTATCTCCGAGAATCGCTGAGATACTATGAGATACGGGGCCACCAACTTTTTTCACAGCGAAACTCTTCAGTTTTCAAGGATGTTGCTGGCTTTTAAAGGTAAGTTTAACGAGGTCTTTAAGTTTCGAGTAGTAGCTTAAGTCAGAATTTTGTTCCAATATATTTGAAAGGTTTTATGTCGCATTTGCCAGACGTAAGGTGACAAGTTTGTCGGATCATAATGTATACACTCGCATGTCGGTCGCATGGACGTAACAGGCCAAGCGACACGCATGTAAAATGTCGATTTTGCGTTCTTTGCTTAGTGAATGAGTGCAGATCCCAGCATTAGAGACAGTCTTCAAGTTACTGCAGGTTTGATCGTCTTTGACCTTTCGCAGCTAACGGTTGTTGCTGTTGACCGTGTGGCTGCAAACGAGTCGTTGTTGTTATTCTTGTTATTGTGTTTCGCATTCATCTCGGTTATTATTATCGTCACTGTTATTGTTATTGTCACTGTTATTGTTATTGTCACGTAATTGCAGAAGTTGTTGTTGGGTTTTTTGTACCGATGACAATACTGTTGATTGCGTTGTTGTTGTTGTTTTCTCCCGCTAAATTGTATTAAGCTTTGCTTGTCGTATTTTATGTCGTTGCAACGGTTTCTGCTGATCCATTCAAGCCCCCGGCCTCTTCGAGGGACTTACCTATCGTTGTTCCTGTAACCGGTCCCCAGGTGAGCCGATTCCGATTGTTGATTTCTGGTTTTGAGTGTAATCTTGAAATTCTTTGCTATCAATAAATAAATTGTTAAATATAGATAATTTAAAAAAGTTATAAAAATTAAAAACTGCAAACATAAAATTAAAAATACTAAACACAAAATAATGAAATAAAATATTAAACTCATAATGAAAGATGAAATACTTGAAATAAATAAATTAAGAATAGAAAATCAACTCGTTAAAAAAACATATAAATTTATCGATTATTTAATTAAGGAAAATTATTCAAAAGAATGGAAATAATAATAAAAATCTTGAAATACTAACTATTGTAAAATAACTGTAAAAAAGAGTAGAATTGAGTAAATCAACATACATATGTAATTAATTAGTTACACTTATTAAATTAGTTATTTCGAACTTTAGCGGTTCATTGTAGTCAGATTACAGCTTCAATTAAGTGACTCAATGAGAACATCGCATCATCACTTCGTCGCATCATCATCATCATCATCATCATGACAACAATATCAACAAATAACAGCAGAATGTGTAAACATCTTTTTTTAAACTTCTAGACTTCTAAATAAATGCCACAGTTGATGGTTGTGGTTGTCTTGTTGCTGTTGTTGCGGCAGTTGCTCCCAACAGCAGCTACTTCGAAGTCTAATAAACCGACGACGGCTGCATTCAACCAGCAGCAGCAGCCAAGAGCTGGCTGCGGTAGCTTTCGTGGAACGACTTCCCGTTTGTTGTAAAATTTAATACAATCCGCTATTAGTACTTCAAATGAATCTCAAGACGCCGCCGCGAGAGATGCAGGGTCTTCTGCATCGTTCGCATCTGTCTGCTGGGTCGTTGAGTCTCTAGATACAATCCAAGGAGCAGATGCTTAACGATTTTTTGAATTTGTTTGCTGATTGTGCTTTGATTGTTGTTTTGCAGTTGAGTCTGCTCCGAAGTGGCTGAGTCTCATGTTGAAAATATACAAAAAGAAGCAAGAAACAAGAAAACTAAAACCGAAAAACCGCAGCTCTTCCAAGCTAAACTCTTAGATTTCAACTAAAATTCTTTGCATTGTTGCGTTTGTGCAAATTTAAAGCCCAAGAGCAACCACAAGAAAGGAAAAACAACAAAAATTTGACCAAGAAAAGCTTCTGCTTTTGTTCGATTTTGTCTTATTTGGTTTCGTGTTGTTATTGTTGTTCGATTTGATCTTGTTTTTAGTTTCGTTTCGTTTCATTCTTGTTGTTGTTGTTATAGTTATTGCAGTTGTTATGAGTTTCTTCCCATCTGAGCTGCTGGCGGCATCTTCTTCTTCTTCGGAAATGTTGTTTTTGTTGTATTATGTTTTTATTTCTTACTTCACTTAATCATTTTCAGTGTTATATCAGTTTCATTGTCGATTTTTTCGTCTGCTTCGTTGTGTTCTATAATATTTTAATTAAAAAGCATATTTAATTTTTTGAAACTAATAAAAAGCATGTCAAAATGTTTGTAATTTCTCAAAAATTACGCATTCATTTATAGTTAGTAACACATTTATTATATCCAATGACTTTCGTTTCTTGACGTACACACAAAACAAAAGACTTAAGAGATGAACTTAATTTTTAGTTGCAGCGGACCTCGCATATCATTATATTTCTTTAGCACTTTCATTTGCACTCGTTTTTGTTTTCTCTTAATACTTTATATTTGATGTGTTCAATAATAAGTGGAAGTCTATCGTAGTTATCTCAGTCATTTGGCAAACATGACATGAAGAGCTCTTCAACGGTTATTAATTAGTAACTTTATCGGTGGTTCTCATAATAAGCAATAGGAGTTAAAAAAAGCTTATTAATGCATAAAGTAAGTAATTACTTAGGTAACCACTAAAGTAAACACAATCCACAGTCAAACAAAAGCAAGTCATTCTTTGAACTCTTCTCGCTCTCCAAGAAAGCCGTGGAAAATGAAGATGGTTTTTTATTGCCTTTTTTCATGGTTTTTCATACTCCATGCGAGGTTAATTAGTCATTAAGAAAAAACCGGCCCTAGAAAGTTTGCTGGCAAGCGTAAAATCAATTGAAGCATAACAAAAGAGACACCAAAAAAGACACCTTTTGTACTTTTTCCAACTCGAGTGGGTGCTGAAAATGTCATCAGGTCGTCCGGACAAACACTTTGGCCGGAACAACAGCAACACGAACCGAGTACCAATATGCCAATAATTGTTAACGATTGCCCAAGAAAGGTGAAAGGGCTCTTCATGGCGCATCCTAGCGTTCAGCTGGCGTCCGCCAAAGCAGATGAAATGAGAGCAAAACCAATCGAGTAACAATAAATAAAAAAAGAAGAAACCAATGCAAGTTTGAGAGTTGGATGAATACAGAGTCTCAGTGTAGACCTGCCGTCGGTGAGATAAAATCAAGCTGAGAGCGCAAGTAGTAAAAATAATATCGTCATTTTTTTGTTCAAGACAAATTCTGAAAGTATACATACTTTTGTGCACATCGCTGGAGTTACATATTTCAGCAGACATGAGCTCATCCTGATTCCCCCCCCCCTCCCCTCCGAGCACTGTACACAGAGTTCTTTCTAACTCAAGAAAGACTCAGCACTGAACACAGAAGAGTATCTCTTGTATTTGTCGAGTACATGTAATTAATTTGCACTCTGCAACGTACACGTTTTTGTTGTTGAAGATTGCAATAATTAATTAATTAATTTTAATGTGGACTTTTCGAAAACAAAAAAAAGCGTTTGTAGTAAACAAAAGACTTAAGCAACGAACTTGAATTGAGATTAATTCAAAGCAATGAGCTAGCAAAGAACAATTCGTAAATCTTAAGAAACCTTAAACTTTATGCTAAATAATAGGCAACAAACGGAGGCTGACATTTAGCTAAGAATTGCGTAATATTCCGAAATAGACATCAACGAGCAACTTGACAAGTGTTACAAACATTTTTATCCTTTTGTTTTTTCAGAATTTATTAAGACACATGATTTTTAATAAAGACAAAATAATTTATTTCTGAGATATGAATCATAGGTTATTCTCTAAACTATCTGCGGAGAGTTAATAAAGAAAAGAATCGTAACATGACACATAAAAAAGACTAACGATAAAAATTCAAATTCAGGAGCAATTTCGATAAATATGTTATGTATTTCGAAAACTATTATAATATTTAGATTAACACAATGAACAGAAGAAAAACATCACCCACCACTCAAAAACACACACGGGTGATTAATAATCTAAAAGAAAGCACTCCAGTAACTATATTAGCTCAACAGATCTGACACTTTAATTTAGATTTATTACTATAAAGTGAGTTGAATTAAAAGCGAAAATAAGTATTTCACTCTGCTAAACGTGAAACAATGACTTAATTTGAGGCGTGTTGAAATGAATACCCTCCAGTTGATGACTTGAAAACAAAGAAAATTGAGAAACGAGCTTCGAGCAAAAGTGCCCGAGGTAGACGGCGACCGATGAGTGCATGGAAATTACACATAATCACCCCGTGCATGCGGAAATCTGAGGCTTAAAGAACGAAGCATGTTACTGTTAACTTTATGATTGCAAACTTCTGCTCTAACTAAATTGCAACAATTTATTCGAGCAATTTTACTCAAAACTGTGGCTTTAATGGAACAACAAAATGTCTCCCGGAGGCGACCCTACGGCTTGCGTTGCAGCAACAACAGCAGCATCATCTGCAGTAGCAACGGCATCTGTTATTAGCACATCATCAACACTGACAGAATTTGGCACCAACAGAGGGGTCAAAAGCTAATTATTACTCTGCGTTCATCCTCCTTCTTCTGCTTCTGCTCCTTCTACTCCTCCTCCTTCCCCTCCTCTTTCTGCTTCTCCTGTGATGTGTCGTAATTTTTAACCAAACTGCTCTCTGTATTTAAAATGCATTTCAATTGACTTTTAAAGTCTTAAAGTCACTTTTCGTATTTTTAATTTTGCTCTTTTAAGCAAACTACAAATTATATCTGAGATGCTGGCAACTCTGCTGTGGTTAGACGATATTCTGAATTAATCGTTGGTTTAAAGAACTGTTGTCCTTGCAGTTAGAATTTTTGCAGTTCTTATTTTGCAATTTATTTTTGAAAGAGGTTGCTGAGAGTTGCATATTATAAGCAGGTCATGTTTGCTATGAAGGCGTGTGTAACCAGAGTTGCCGACTATTGCCAAACTAGTCCATATTGATTCGTGCCTAACGAAGAAATCAACCAATTTAATGAAGGTTTTGTTATAGTCAGTATTCCACAATCGTTTCCTACAAATTTTGGGAATAGAAAAACAATCCTGAAGAATTCAAACTTCTGCGAATCGTATTTCTTAGAATAATGTTGATTATGAGTATTTTATTAATGGTGGTTTTTTGCTGTTGCTACAGACGGATCCGTGAACTTTTAAATTTATTTCCAAACAAAAAGCTTTCGACATGTTTCACGGCTTCTTAAACACTTCGAAATAATGTTTGAATTTATAATTAAAACGAACATTTAAGTTAAATAAAAGCTAAGACCTCAGATAAAATATTAATGCATGAGAGGATGGGTATAAAAAATCATATAAAAGTAAGTTAATTAAAATGAGTGTGGAATTAACGGAATTAAGGGAATTACTAAATGAGAGATTTGGAAATTATTTTAAACGTTTTGCAAGAATGTTTGCACTCATGCGTGCATGTATGGATGATGTATGTAAGTGTGTATAGATTGGATATAAGTATGTGGTTGAATCCAAATGCAGTCGATGCAGATCAATGATCAATCATCAATAATAAATAGTCAGAGTTTATAGAAGGTTTATAAAAAGTATTAAGTTTTATCAACGTTTTTATTCAAAGTGTTTGTATGTTATGAAAAATGTTGGAAATCACATAATTTTTTATACATATTTCTGCGTGAATGAAGAAGTAATGAAAACTTTCATTTTCCGCAATGATACAAAGTAAGCAAAGCAGTATACGAGTCATGATCTCAACGTATGTAATAATTAAAAAGAAAACACCAAAAACACCAATTTGATGATTCATTTCCACTTGATGCCACGCTCAGCACGAGACGATAGCTAACTGAAAGCTAAGAAAAGCATGGGCACATGGGTACTGGCATAGAAGGAGCTCTTCTGGAGCCCGTCTTAACTGGAGTACTGGGTGAGCGAGTGAAGCCCCGCGCGAGGAAGTGGTAGCGAAGAGTCGAGATGGCGCGCGAGGATTAGCGGATGACGAAAGGAAAGCAAACAATGGAGACACTCTTGCAAAAAGGGTGTTTGAAGTGGGTCGAATTACAAAGCACCGAAAAGTGGCACACTCGAAGAGCCGAAGACGCTGCTGTCATGATCAGAGGCTGTTGTCGATGAAGCTGCTTCATTTAATTCGATGCGGTTGCTTAATTTTATGCTTATTTAAGCGACTGCATGAAAAGTGATGTGCTTCATTTATCTGTGGCTGTCATCGAGACGAGTGCACGTGCTTGTTTCTGTATGTGAGACTGCGTACGTATTTGCGTGCGTCAACCAGAGAGGATGCTCAAGCATTAGAAGCAGTTAGCAGCAGCAGTGAGTAGCTGAAGAAAAACTTTTATCTCAATCGCCGCAACAACAATAACTGAAAAAGTATCAAATTAAAAGCATTTTGCTTTAAAAATAAAAAGTAATTTCGTTGACGCTGTGGTTGTGGTTGTAATTGTTTTTGTGTTTGTTAATTTCATGCAAGAGTAAACAAATCCAAGCCATCTGTTTGAATAACATTTGCAGCATCACAAGCGCGCCGACGACTGATCGCTCCTGCAGCGACTGCGCAGTTGCTGCTGCCGGCAGAAATGATGTGTGTCGCTTTTAATTGCGCTGCAGCCGCAGAAGTTGCTGCACTTCGACTCAACACTACAACCACACTAACAACTGTTATTGCGTTTCGGTTGCCACACTTTTCATATTTAGTTTGGCTTAATTTTGGTCCTCTCAACTCCTGTTGTTGTTGGTTTTATTGCCCTCATTATCGCCGGTCGCTAGCCGGTTATAATTTTGCCGCTGCTGCTTTGTTTTTGTTGCGAATGCATTAATTTTTAGTTTTTTCAGTAGTTCCTCGATTTGAAGTCAGTTTACTTTCCAACAACAGTTATTATTTTGACTTAAATCGCTCACATTCACTCTTTTATGTGCTACGCAGCTCTCAGAAGAGTCGTCAATCGGCCAACGCAGTGAAAATAATTTAGGAAAAAAGAATTTAGGAAAAACCAAAGTGTTTCATATTTAATTTTTTTGTTTAAGTTACTTTCAATGATACAAATTAGGAAAAACCGCATTGAAAAGGTAACAAAAACAAATCAAATTCATGTCAGCAGCAAATAAACTGAAAGTAATAAATAATATATCATAATTAAATGTTTAACACAAAGTATATGTGACATTTGGCTCAGAGCGGGGTTTAGACTTCACAGCAACAACAGCAACAATAACTGGGACCGCGGTTTGCAAGCAATTTACCTTTCAATTAACTCACCTCACCTCACCACACCTCACACAGACTGAACAAAGGCAACACGTAAGCTAGGCAGCATGATTAAATCGTCCGCTTGGCGGAGCGTCACAAGAGTTGTCTTTCATCAAATTTTATCTCAAATCAAATTATTAAAGAAGAAGAAGAAGAGCATTATGAAAGACGATAGCTACTCAAGAAGATGATGATGTTTAAATGATGTTTTACAGTGATGTTGTCTGCCAGTCAACGGATGATGTGGATCGATGGCGATGTGAACATTGCTTCCATTCTTTTCTCGATCGCGTCGCGTCACATCATGTTACGTTCACACCACGTTACGTCGCACAGCGTTTACGTTCTTGAGGGTGTTGAAGCTGTCGACAGCTGTATTTTCCACCCACCTCCGATCGGCACGTCATCAGCTGAACCCAAATTGACAACAGAATGCAAGGTAGCCGCCAGAACCGAGTTGGCCATCACAACAACAACACCGAATCGGCTTAAAGTAGACGGTTGGCTTGCATTGCATGAAGCAGAAGAAGCCACAGTGATAGATTTTTCACGGTTGGTGTTGTTATTGTTGGTGGCCGAAAAACATTACTGCGGAAATTCAGTAATTCTTACAAAAAAGCGTAACAGCAAAAGCCAACAAAAACAACAACAAGGAAAAACGTCTGTCTGCTTTTCTTAGACACGTACATATGTACGAGTATATAAGATGTTACTGCTTCTGTTACTGCTTCTGTTTTTGTTGTTCTTGGTTGCTATTGTATGTTGACCTCAAATTTTTGGCTGTCTGACTGCGCGTGATGCGTTGGCCGGGCAGCGAGCGGCTCTGAGCAGCCGCATTGCGAACGCATGCCAGCAACAAATTATGACATGATCTTCGCCCTGTCCGCTTTATTCTTTCATGCTTTTTGTTTCGTGATCCGGAATTTTAGATGCCCAGTGACCGGTGACCGCTGTCTGGTGCCCGACTCTTTCACGGTGTGGGTCGAAATTAGAGTCAGAAAACTGTGAAGCGTCCAAACTGAACTCAACATGAGTTGCATGCCTCGCATTCACACTTTTTCCATGTTGATTGGATTGCTGGTTGGGTTGCTGTTTCTTACGTCTAAGTTTTTTTTTCTTTTCTTATTTTTGGCAATTTCTTGCGTTTTAAATTCGTCTTCGTCGTTTCATCGTCTTCTCTTTGATGCAGTTGTGTTTCCATCGGAAAAGCTAATAAGCACAAAGCTCTGAACATTTTCCAGCAAAAACCAGATGCTTTTTTTGTGCGGCTAAACAGCGTTACTAGAGTGTGAATACTTTAGATAGATTAGCAGTTGATTGCTAAGTGAGTCCTAATTTTGATTTAACAATTTTATTATATTTTTTAAGAATGGAACTTGTGAGTGTTCACTATTCACTTTGGGTGAGAATATTAGAGAAATCCTTCGAGTCACTGGGTTAAAGTTGTGAGTTTTTAAGAGGCTCTTTTAACCTCTTTTAAAAGGGTGTTTAGGGGAGAGTGTTTTTCAAAGAGGAATAGAGAGGGAACACATTGGAAATATATTTTAAAGTATGTACAAAAGCATGTACAAGTATGAACTACAATACCACAAATTTCTATAATAGCTACCTAATGCCAAGTAAGCCAGCAATAATGTATACCTACACACACATGTACATTGCACACATACATATGCATTCCTACAGTTTGCAATGCATTCACCTTTAAATATTGAAATCTTAGGCGTTTAAATGCCGCTTGGATGATGAAAAAAGGCGGCAGCAATGTGCAAGTTCAAAATGCAGCGCAAAAACGACGCAGCCAACAACAACAAAGCCACAGAAGCAACACTTTTTCACTGCTGTCTATTGCTTCATACACCAACAACAACAACAAGCACCACATATCGAGATGCAAAAAGACGAACGTGAAAACAAAAAGCACAAATAAAGAATGATGAGAAAAATGTTGCGCAACATAAAAATGTGTCCGTTTTGTTTGTTTGTTTGGATTTGTGGCTGGATGCAAAGCAAAAAAACTCTAATAATAGCCACAACAACAACAGCAACAACACCAACAAATACAACAACAGCACGATCATGAAAATAAAATTCGTTGTTTAAAATGATCTTTATGATTTGTTTGTTATTATTATTGATTTTGCATCTTCGAATGCTTTGTAGTTGAATTCCGTTACGGTCAGCTTTGCTCTTTGATAGAGTTTTGATATTGGGATAAAAAGCTGAATGATATAACATCATTTTTAATATTAATAAAATATTAACGAACTCTCTGACGGGTTTTTAAATATTTACCCTTTCGAAGAAAATCGAATTAATATTTATAATAAATTAATAATCTTGACTTAAAATAATGAGTAACTCATGATGAGCCATTCACCACTGAAATAGTTTTTAATAAAAATACGAGTATGTATTTCAAATAAGATGATATATCAAGAAAGATAGTATTAAAACAAAAATTAACTGGATTAAAATTGACTAAAATCGTTTTTCAGTTATGTAATTGAAATTTAAAGTTAAAGTTTTAAGTTAGTTTAGTTTTTTTGACTGTTAAATAGTTTCTCGTTCATGAAATTCTCATCTCAAACAATTCCCGGCAGTATTTTTATAGTAAGAGTGAATGACCAGGTATTTGTTTCAAGTTTCGGTCTATTTAAATGCAAAACGAGTGAAATGTTAAATTTCGAAAATGATTTAATAATATTGTAAGAATCTAGCGAAAATTTAAATACATTTTTTACGGTGGGAAAGTGTTGAGAAAACAAAAAGCTGGGAACATGGAAGATGTATAAAAGCTTGCAACTTTTATGGCCGAAAATTAGATCACATGGGAAAAGGAAGAGCATACGTAAAGTAAAGAGAGCCGGTGAAATTCGAAACCTACACACTCATGGGCTTGTATGCCAGATGCTCGAAATATACAAGGAGCTATCAGGGTTCCTCAAGACGACTGTTTTCGGATTTTATTACCGCATCTTATTATTCGCTGCTATAGTTGAATTATTTGAAAAAAATCACTTTGCAACATGTTCCTGTTGCGTTCCATCAGTTGTTGATCGTTTCGCGTTTAATATATTTCGATTTTCACAATTTTCCCATTAAAATTGCCAGAGTTCGCAGCACTTCAAGGCAGAGCGTGTGAATTAGGTTAGCGTAACAATCAAAATGGCGACAATTAAATGAAGGTGAATGTGTAAAAAAAGTATTTGTTTTTTTTGTGTACTTTATAATTATATCGTATGTTTACATACACATAAAAATTCAAGGTGAACGGATGGACCATATTCTATGGACTGTTGTAGAAAAGCTCGATACAGAAGAATAAAAACCAAACATTAAGGTTATCATTAATAACTTGCATGATTTTTTCAAGCCTCTAGATTTGTTTCGTCTCGAAACTACTTTCGATTTCGTTAAAGCTTCGACGCTAATGATTTCTATAATTATTGTATTGAAAATAATGTACGATATATACGCGTAATTGAGAATAGGCGAATAGCGAAATCCGGAAATACCGGATACGGATGTGAGTCATGTACACCAGCATCTGCCTGAGCGACATTCACGCCAATTAAAACGGCGGGTCGAAAGTCTGAACAACAGAAACGTCTGAAAAACACACCTGAAAGTGAGGTAAGTGAATGAAATTTCTCATTTAAACAAAGCAAACGACAGCCGAGTAACAACAACAGCACCAACAACAAAATTGAACTTAAGTGGCAAATTATTGCGAGTCGAATGTCAGCGGCGCTGAATGTGTGCATCGGTGCGAATGAATGCAGTGCAGTTCGCTCTCAAGTTACGCAGAAGTGCAAAAAGCGCATTCAAAGAGATCAAGAAACAGATCCGCAGATGCGAGCTGCCGATGCTAGATATCACATACTTAGCCAGATGCATTTTGACGGTCGTCTGACTTCCTCTGACGCGCCAAACTGCGCAGACTTGTAGAGGTGGCGAAATTTATGAGTGCGAACTAATGGCACAGCAGAGAGGAGGCATTCAGAGAAGATGCAACTGATAAAACCCGGCTTGAAGCTGGCTGGGGGAAAAACTCAATTGCAGCGGAAAGGGAAGTACGGTCACGAGTTACACTCACCTTAGTGAAATAGTTTTTTCCAATTAAATAACCACGGAGCGCTATCATTTGTAGCACACTTTACTAGAATACTAAGTAACTCATACGTAATTCAATTACTCTGTTCCTGAAGTGTTCCTTTTTATTTTGTCTAACAAAAAGAAAGAAAAAACAAAAAACTACCCGCGGACTTCGGCTTTGGCAACGCCATGCGGAAGACTCGAAGGCTGGCAACCTTGCTGCAACCTGCTCGAAGCAAATCGAAGATGTGCAACAGCTCTCTGCTGCTGCATGCAGATGCGTTGTTTCGGTCTTCGTGGTTGTTGCTGTTGTGCTCTTTTTTAACCTGTAGCTTTGTGCTTGTCTAAAATGCTAAAGTCTGCTCATTGTTTCATTATCCAAGGAAGCACACCATCATTTATCGCAAGTGAATAAGTCTGGAAACTCAATTTGCTATGTCACTTTACAATTGGATTGGATGGCCGACCTCAAAAGTGGTTATTTTCTCTAGATTGAGTCTATCGAAAACTCGCATTCCTTAAAATTGAATAGCTTTCCCTTCTTTCGTTGATATTCGACATTTTAATAATGCTCCCGAAAATTGATTCACCGACCCTTAACCATTCACAGAGTCTTAAATGTTTTAATCCTGCTTTCTTAGAATATAATGAAATCCTCCTTTATACAGCTGACTATAATTAAAGTTAATCCCTTTGAGCTGATGGCTTTAAAACCATTCTAGAGCTGCTTTAAATCTCTGCCTCTCCAGAGGCACAG
Organism: Myopa tessellatipennis; assembly: GCA_943737955.2. Taxonomy (NCBI): domain Eukaryota; kingdom Metazoa; phylum Arthropoda; class Insecta; order Diptera; family Conopidae; genus Myopa; species Myopa tessellatipennis. The sequence continues at coordinate 50,125,023 of OX031314.1, read as the reverse complement.
GAAACAAGCACAATTTCTCTCCAGAGACACAAAACAATTTCTCAATGCCAAAAATTCTCTTCGTTCGTTGTTAAGATCTTTAGACATGGTTTCGCACGAAAAAATTCGAATTGGATTAAATTCTTCCTTCATGTTTTTAGATGCATGTTTTTCTCCTTGACCTGTGTGACTTTTCTGTGTTTCCTTTGCTCTGACACACAGAAAACTGTTGGGCTACAGTGGAGTCATTCGATGCCATGCGAGGTGTTAAGTAGCACCGAAAAGGCATTTGAGACTACAAAATAAGCATTTAAAATTGTTGTGTTGCATGCTTCCTCATGCACCAACGACTGCATGAGTGCTCGCTCAGCGGCAGATGGCGCACAAATGATGACCGACCCGGATGAGTTGTGGCTGGTCGTGGAATCAATCCGTGGCACCAGGATGGTCGCCAGTTCGCTTGTAGTCTCTCAGATAGGCGACAGTAGATAACTGCTAGTGAAACCTGAGCTTACATAATTTTGTATAATTTAATGCTGAAAAGAAAACGAACTCCGGTGAATTATTTGTTGAGAGGCATGTTTTTACGAATGCTTTGGAACTCCGAAGGAAACCCCGGATAGTACACCTTGACACTGCCGTTCAAACAGTTGGCGTTGTGGGAGTTAAGACGACGTGGATTAAGAGGAGTCCGAGTAGAGAGTCAAGCGTTAGGAATATCTGTCGCTTCTGAACTCAAGCGGATCGCAATGATCTTGTACTTGTTTTGTTTGGCACTTCATTTATTCGTTCTATTTATACATTTACTAAACATGTATCGCGTCCCGTTAGGAGTGAATAAACTAAAATAAATGTGAAATAAAACCTAATTTTCAAGAGCATTGTGCTGTATCAAAAAAAAGAGATTCAGTGAACTTGAACGTATTATTTTAATAAATGAGTGTTATTTGTAAAAAAAACTACCGAAACAAGTGAACAACAAACCATTTAATTTGGTCATGATTACTTTATTTGTTTACAGTCGTCGAATCACATTAAAGAAATGTCTAAAATAAAACGTGTTCTAAAATTTGCAGTCATTTAATTGAAAAGTGGGTGGGTTGAAAGGTGAACACGAAATCTTCATAAAATAAAATAAAACTACGGTAAAAATCTAACAATTAAAATTATTCTAATTAAGCTTAAACTTATTCTGCAATATAAAACAATTTGTGTCAGAATTAAGAGTTTCATTCACACAGAAGTGTGATGGTGATGTGAGTGGTGAGATACTACAGTCAAGTCTCTATAACGCGATTGATTCGTACCGCGCTCGGTGGAAACATAGAAACTATAGGAATCAGATTACTTTATACAGCGTTATATGGGAACCGCGTTTCGAAAATACCGCTTTATAGAAGCCTTGACTGTAGTAGATTTTAGATTACAATACTTCTTTAAATGTTGAAATAAATAAAAAATAGTAAAATTATGTATACAGAATGTGTGAAATACGCTGCTCTCAAAAAGTTCAGACATGAATGAATGAGTAGAATGAATCAACTTTCTTAGGTACATAAATATATGTATTAGATGTATATACTCCTATATACTCTAAGGTATTTCCCAATATATTTCGAAGACGAGGTGCGAACTTGTTAGTGTAGCTGCTATTGTCTTTGTTGTTATTGTTTGTTGTTCACTAAACAACCTCTTTTGGTGTTATTAAGTTAACTTTATGAATTTAATTTGCCTGAACTGTCAGCTGTTGAAACATTTATTAACCGTTGTCAGTTATAATAAAAAATAACCTAAGTCGGGTTAGTTTTTTGTTGTTCGTTCGTTGGTCGATAATCGTTAATTAGTATGTTAAATTGTACCGTGTTTTTGTTTTCTTTTAACTGTTTGACTATTAATTGACTACATAAATTCATCACCTCGTTAAAATAACCTGCTTTTAGAGCAGCAACATGAATCCGTTGAGTGGTTTTATTGTTATGCTTCGCATTTAATAGTTTCAGATAAATGATTAATGAGTTTTAGTTTAGAGCATTTTTTTAATAGTTAGACAGCATTTATTATTAGATTAATTTGAGGGTCTTTAACATTTTGCGGTAGAAGAATTAAATGATATTCTCATTTTGTATGATTTGTAATTTTTCAGTTTCTTATACTTTTCTTAAATAATATCTAAACAACAAATACGAAACAACAAAATACGATTTTGTATGATATGTCATTTTTCAGTTTCTTATACTTTTCTTAAATAATATCTAAATAACAAATACGAAATGCATGAATGATGATATAACATATTAACATTTTACGATGTTAACGTTTAACGATGTTATCGGCGATGGAGGCCACACTCACGCCTTTTGGTGTGTTTGTTATCATTTCCACCGGCGGAGTTTAACATCTGCTGCAAGTTTTTGTGTTTGCTTTTGTTTGCAGATTCATTGAAGCTTTCATGCACGACTCCATGAACGTCGGAATCACTACACGATCGCATAATAAATCGTCAGAGTGGCTTCAAGTGACTGGCTGTGACTGATGTGAATCACATCATGTGATGCATCGGATTGTAAGATCGATGATAGTGGTTCCTTCAACAACAATCCGTGAAGACTTTCTGCGATTTGTTGTTGCTTTTATACGAGGTTCTTCGAAGCGGTATTTTAAAAATGTAGCAGTTGGTTTTGCTTTTGCGATTAAGTAAATTTGTGTGTGTGTGGGTATTACAACAACTCCAAGTATTTGTAAATACGTATTCTTTTATTGCATTGTAACATTTATGAAAAATACTAAAAAAGTAGTAATAAGTTATATTTTCATTACAGATTTGATGCGAAAAATGTGCACTACGCGAGGAACGAATGCTCTCTTCATAAACAGTAAGTAGAAGTTGTTGTTGCTTCAATTTAATTTGCAACCATCTTATCATATTAAAATAAACCGTTATGAGGCAGTGGGGCGGACGGAATACGTTTTTCAATTTTTTTATTAAAGCACTAAATGTTATAAATTCCTAAATTGTTGTTTTTTAATAATTTAAATATAAGTATTTATAAACAAAATTATTATTTTATAATTATTATAAACTAAATTATTATTTATTTTACAGTCAATTATTTTTCTAACGTACTAATTAAAAAACGTTTGTCTTATAAGATAAAAGGTTTTTTTCGTTATAATTTGATCTTAAAATTTGAATCTTATCCTACTGTTCGAATGGCGAATAAATAATATTAAAGGAAAGTCATTCAAAGAGATTCAAAAGCTCTGCAAACTCATGCCGCGTAGTAGACACGCAAATTCGGAGAGCGTAGTAACGGTCTACGAGTATAAGTAACGGTAAATGGGTAGCCGACGGCAGTTGAAATTATTTATGCTTTGTGAACCAGATGAAGACAAACCTGTACGTGGGTAGTATCATTGGAAACCGGAAGCACCATCTTCAAACTGAATGTGGGTACAATTGAACTGAGACTTTCGGGGAGGGTAATTTTACTTGCAGCAGTTTTGACTTTATCATCAACATTACTATTATTACTTGATACTTTTTCAACTCAGCGGCCCTTTCGAAACATCCAAAAATTATCATAAAAAAGAAATCAAAGCGATTTCCAGACTCGAGTGCAGCTGCCCATTTAGAGTGCAGTCATTTAGAGTGTGTCTCGACCTTATTTAGTACACTAAATATATATATCAAAACAACTTATTTATTTAATGAACTTTTTAAGTTTCTTGAATTAGGTAAACGGCACATGTGCAGAGTCGTGAAGGACAGACGAGTATTCGACATTGATTACCAATAATATTTGAAGTTTACAGCGATCATATAATTAATTTACAACGATCATCTTGTCATGGTCGCTGCTGACAGCTTTTAATCGCTAGTTTGAAGTTTCAAGTTTGAGATAAGATCAAAGTTCATAAGTAAATTCTTTAAGGCATTAACGTAAACTTGAATACATACTAATAAATAGAGTCTTCAGTAACAAAAAACGTTCTTCGTTAATTTCAGCGATACTTTTTCTCCTGCTCCTGAACACTGCGTTTGCAGACAGCAGCAGAGTAAGTTAAGCGAAAGTACAAAAATTGAACTCGCATTGATCACAGGCAATTTCACAGAATCCCACACCGGCGCGCCTTCTGGCCAAACAGACGGGTGCCACGCTGTTCGAAGAGGAACACTACGAAACGCACACCGACTGTAACGATTCCAATCATCAGGTAAAGAAGCGTTCCTCCGACGAAGATGTCGACTACGAGGTCTACCAAGGTGTCGTAGGTCGGCCGGGAATAGATTTCCCCATCTATCCACGCATACCAAAGACCTCCTTCAGTTGCAGATCCTTCGGCAATGGCTACTTTGCCGATATGGAAACAGAGTGTCAGGTTAGTGGATAAAATGTGGGATACTTTCGAATCTAATGCTTTTTCTAAATAAGAATTTATTTCCCCTCGTTGCCAGGTTTTCCACATTTGCGAGGACGGACGCAAGATCTCGTTCCTGTGTCCAAATGGCACGATCTTTCAACAAAGTGAGCTCACATGTGACTGGTGGTTCAAAGTCAACTGTTTGGGCTCTCAGGGCTACTATGCGGAGAGCGCTGAGCTTTTGAGCAAGCAGCGAGTGCAACGCATCAGGCCCGCGGTGCCAGTCCAGGGATTTAATATAGTCGGTGGAGCGACGAGCAGCGGCTTGGACATAAAGCCTAAGCTCGCGAGTAGCACACCGCGACCGTATGTTGACGACAGTTCCAGCCGGCGTATAGACTCCCGTGAGACACCTTCGATGGAAAGCGTCGACTTCGAGGACATCTCCGTCGAGAAGCAGCTCAAGGAACGGCAATCGAGCAAGGTGATTTCCGACATCGATAACAACAACAGTGATAACGAGTCACAGATAACCGCCGAAACCGCCTCGTTTGTGGGCAGCAGCAGCCGCCGCAACAAATACACCAACGACAAAGCCGCAGCAGAAAAGGAACGGAAACACAGCAGTGACAACAGAGTCAGTGGGAAGCATGCAGGCTCCAGACGTAGTCACAGTGATCGCGGATCGCAGAGACGTGGCCACGTCTCCAAATTGCAAACCAACCGCAATGAGCTCAACGAGAGAGCACGCCAAAGTCAGCGCGGGAAACAACGCTTCCGGGAAGAGAAGAAACCATTGGCGGAGTCGTACGAGAGCGTGGAAGAAAGAGATCAGAAGAAGAAGCTCGTATTGCCCGAGAAGATCGTACAGTCTGTGTTCCCCTCGGATATCAGTACGAAGTTTAATAGTCAAGTGGATGTAACCGCCGATGCCGAAGTGTCGCCAGAAAATTATGAAGCTCCGCCGGCACATAATCCTCCGAGGAGTCAACCTCCATCAACCACTGCTATTTACAACATTGGTACCTATTCCACCGCGCGACGCTTAGATCACACACGCACCACACCATTCTATACACCCACTGTTCCATCGGTTGCGAAGTCCAAGACAACGGAGAGTAATGCGTTTCATATAAAAGCCGGGCTCGTTGCAACTATTCCAAGTCCTAAGCGCTCCAAGGCTGGTCAGGGATCAGGTTTGCTGCCGGAAGCATCGGCTAGTCCGAAACCTACCGCTGCCACAAGAACATCCACGCTTGCTTCTTCCGAACGAGACTCAACACAACGTCCGTTTATAATAGGAATGCGTCACAATAACCAGGATGCCGCTGCAGCTGTTCATAGCAACACCTTGAGAACCAACAGCCAAGATTCAGATCTACCGCCGCAGATGGCGAATTCAGCAGATTTCGCACACACTACCACGGTAACACCCATCAATGGCCCCACCTACTTGCCGCAGAGTGCCTCGTCTGCAAAATCAAGTAATGCTGCAGCTGCTGGCGGCTTACTTCTCTTTGCGCCAAACCCTTTAAACGACGAATCGATTCGACGCAATGTCGACGACATGCTCAAAACCATGAATCTTTTGAAGACTTCCATGGCGTCCAATACACAGCGCGGCGTTGAGGAGCATGAATTCCACGGTCAGGTGCGAGAAGGTTTGGAAATCCCACCATCTTCCGGACCAGACGCACTGGTTTCGCTAGCAAAATATTTTGCAAATGAGCAAAACGATTCAGAGGCAAATGCACTGAATTCTGTGGGCAACTCAGAGAAACCACGCAAGTCCAACCTTGCCTCATCAGCGACGAATATAGCAAGTATTTCGACAACAGTGCTTAGATCCGCCGATAGCAATTTAACCTCTGTTTCACCTGCTGTAAGCGTCAAATCGGATGGCATTAAATCGAGCCTCCTCAGTGAGAAAACGGTGAATCAGTACTCGAACCTATTTGGCTTGCAGCCAGGTAGGCAGCAACCTTCCGACCCCAGTGAAGGGCTTCTAAGCAACGTGAAAGCTTCGGAAACTAAAGAAAAAACAAATAAAATAGTGGTCAAGAACCCTTTCCCGCAAATCGGCAGCACTGACTCCACAATTCGAAGTCTCGCCGACAAACCCGAGTCGCGTAAGATAGCGCAAGTCTTCTCCAATGCATTGACTACTTATTTGGAGAATCCGATATCATTTCGCGAGCAACTGGCATCGGCTAGACCCACAGAACCTCCCTCTGTCGGCGGTGGCAACTTGCAGATCGTTTCCACGGTCACAGACTCAGTGGTCTTAAAATCAAGCACTGATACTTCAAACCTATCAACGAAATCCGCTCCTGTCCAACAATCCTCGACTCCCGGTAACCGAAATATAGCTGCTGAAATTAACCACAAGTTCGACTCGTCCACGCAAGTCAGTGACTTTGGCAGCACTAGTGAGGTGTTCGACTCCACCACCTACAAATCTGCGACTGATACGCGCGGAAAGCAGCTGAAGCTTGAGCTGTCCGCGGAACTCTTGCCTCCTAGTTCTGAGTCTGGCGAAGAATTCTTACAACGCGAGCAAACACAAGTCTTTGTGAAGTCCCGCAATGAGCTGCAACCTGCGAAAAGCAACAGCCAAAAGAAGAAAAACAAGGATGTTCCAAGTGCGGCTTATGTGACAGACCCCAAGCCCACTGAGAATCCGTGGAATCAAATATCGCAAGGAGATTTTCTTGACCCTTTGACGATCAATGATGGCTTGATGAAAGAGCAACGCACTACAACCATTAGTCCCTTCACGTACTTGCCGAAAGAACTGACTACTCCCAGCTCTGTTGGATCGCGGTTGGATCGTGTTGCCGGCAAGGAAGAACTGCAATCAAAACACAGGCAACGTGCGCATCATGACTGGAAGGAAACCCCGTCGTCTCACAGTAGTCAATACAGGCACTCCTTGGAGTCGGAGTCATGGCGCGATATCTTCAATAGCTACGACCTGCCGCTGGACACACTGCCGTCTAGTAGCGGCCTGCAGCGCATCGCCAACAAACTTTTCGGTGGACTAAACGAAACGGAGGCTCTACATCTAAAGAACGTCATGCAGCAGGCCGAACACAACCGCCAAGTGTTAAGTCTGTTGCTGTTGCTCATCCAAACCTGTGACGACCAGAACGGCAAAGCGCTGGAAAGATCGCGCAAGCATCTGTTGAATGCACTTATCGACATGGATAGCAAACTGCAACACGGGAAAGCGTCGCATCATCACAGGGCAGTGGAGAAGAAGTCGACCAGCTTCATCACTACCACCACGAGTAGAATACCGGTTACCACATTTAGACGCAGCAGTGAAGATTTTGTGACAAGCACCCTCGCTTCCCCATCGACCACCACAGAATTGCCAACGACAACAGTCGGTTCGACGACTTTAATGCCCGGCAGCGTAGAGGAGACGACAAAGTTTGAGATAAGAGTCGAGGATCTCGACGAGGATTTCGCAGCACCTGCAACCAGCGAGCCGGCAAGAAATTCATCGGACCAACGGGCACTTGAACTACTGAAATCACTGTATTCCTTGGCATCGAAATTCACTAGCAGACGATAAGAAGACAGACAAAAAAATTGAGATTTAATAGTTGCCAACATCCACTAAAAATATATCGCGCAAAAGAGTGTTTAGTCAAAATTTGTTGCATGATTGGAAAAAAGAAAAGTTGGTAGAAAAATGAAGCTGTCCCTAAAACTAGACTTAATTTTTATATATTAATTTTTATTTTCGGTATTATTATTTTAGCCAATAAATATAAGCTTTCGGTAACGCGTTTTCTGCACAGTTCTTCCGGTCTCAATGCTTAGCTGAACATTCGAGTCCTTTTTGAAGAAGTCTTCCTGAAATACTAACAGAATGTAATGTCGCGCTGCGAGGATTCAAATAAGCAAGAAACATTGATGATAGTCGCGTGCTTTAACCACTTTATAAATATATAAATGTCAGCATATATTTATATATATATCACTATTTAAACCTGTATATAAACATCTCAAGAAACAACGAGGCAAATGTGAACCGAGTTAATGTACCTTTTTTGACCTTGCATCACGTTTGCATTGCTAAATACTCTTTATAATGTATTAAGTACGAGTTTGTAAAATACTTACATTTTTATTTTCAAAAATAAAAATAATGGATTAAAATAAGAAATTTCTTTGATCAAGCAAAAAAGAACAATGCGCACAACTGTTTTGTAAATATTTATGTATGTACTATATCAAAGTATTTCTCAATAAACTATTATTTTGTACCTTAACATCATTTTATGAAATAAAAGAATTCCAATATAGTACATAAGTGAGATTAAAAGCTTTTCCTACTTCGGTTACCTCAGGTACTTCGACATTGAAAAAAAGGACGTACATATATTCAAAGATCGATTGAAATATATTTGGCTGTGTTTTTATATTTGAGAATTCAATTCTTGATAAGAACTACAGAACCGGATGAGGGGAAGAGAAGCTTACTTTCTGATAATTTTTGTAGTGAATTGTTTGGTAGCAATGAGGTTTTATAAAAGCGTGAAGAATATCGTGGATAACTGAAGAATGTAATGTAATGAACATGTTTTACATCCTCAAAACAAACTTAAAGAATACTCGTTTTCATCTACGCAAAACTATTTTAGGAGAATCAGATAGAAGTTCATATTATGTATCGAGTGCGAACAAGGTATTAAATCCGTATTAAAGAGCCCATAGCTTAAAAGTCGAAGTCAATATTTTAAAACGAAAATATTAAGTAACAGTTTTTACTAATTTAAAAAAAATATGCTCGACGTGAATACATCTGCCAGCATGTGTACTTATATTTACGGCATCTCGTCAATATATGTATGTAATTACATTTAAATATATATTTATACAAGACTAAAATTGGCAGTTAACATTTATTCGTTATCATTTGCGTTGCTTTTAAAAATAGAATAATGTTGCTGCTGAATAGTTGTTGGGACGAAATCAGTCGAATCACATCAAATGCGAAGTCGTAAAAAGCATTCTATTCTATTGAACATATTCTATTGAAGGTATTCTATTGAATATTGCACATCACATGCCTTTATAACACAAACGATGGACGAAGGAAATTCAAATGCATAAATTGTTGTTGATTGGAGTAAAAATGATGCCTTAGGGCGATATTGATAGAACAATGGACACTAAAAACGTCTACAAAAAACAGGCCAGCATCCGATAATTGAAATGGCAAGCAAAGTTTGATTATTTTGTTATTTTCAAGAGTGGTCACTAGCAAACATGTATCCAAATTGTTACGTGACATGTTAAAATAGAGGTGACATCCTAATTATATACAGTTTTTACAGGGTGCTGTAGAAACTACAACAGAGCTTTATTTACAAACTATTTTTACACTATCATTTTGAAATATCCGGAGAAATATTTTCTCTTCACCCTTTTATTTTTTTTCTATGGAAAACGTGATACCCAAGATTGCGATTAATTTTAATGAAGTTTATTCGAAACTTTTCAAGGTTTGAAGTTAAAAATACAATACATATGGATGTAGTGAATCAATGTAAACGAAACTAAGATGTAACTTTTGTTCTTTCTTACAATTTGTAAAATAAATAAATTCGGAAACACGAGTTAATTTTGCTTCAGTAGGAACAAACAATGGATCATCTTTAGCAATAAATCCAAAGCCTATAAGAAAAGATCCATTCCGTTCGCTCGTATATAGTAACTGCTGAAATTCTAAAATTTTCAAGTGCGGCGGTCGCTCCAAAGCAAGACGAATTGATAAAACATCACATGTCGTAAATTAAAAAAGCAGCGAAAGATGCAGCTTAGAACATTGTTTGATGTTGCTGGTTGTTGAATGATTGCCGAACAACAGCAAGAGCAGCAGCGGCTGTCACCATGTTGGAAGCAGCTCCTCACATGGAAGCAACCGATTCCAGTACTATAAATATCAAAGTTCGGCAGTGGATAGAGTAACAGTGCATTTTCGACGCTTAGAGCAGGCGTTTGTGAGGACTTTTGGCTGAAGAGTTTAGCTACATCCATAGCTTCAGACCGAAGCAAGCAACGGAGCATTTCGACTAGCGACGCAAGAGAGGGTAGAGTCTTATGTCGAATTCAATGTGGAATATCTTCGCAATGCAGCCACTGTTGGTGTTATTGCTAGGTCAGTTCGAAGGGAGGAAGCTTGAGAAAAGCATTCAGTGCCAGCTGCAAGTGAGCGCCACGAACACAATCATTAAGCTTTAGTTAGTTGGCATGCTCTGTGGCATGGTTGGCCAAGGTAACAACGGTAAACCAGCTACGGGCAACATTATTGATGACGATGCTGTCTGTCGGCGGCACGTACGTTGGTGTGTAAAGTTTGGCCGTTTTAGCAGCCACTTCCTTTTGGCGGGAAGCGCCGAAACGTTTTTGCAACCGCTCTTCTTATTTATTGTATACCTAGCTCTTGGTTTCAAAGCCCAGTTAGACAAATCGTGGGTTGTGTTCGGTAAGCGGTAAGAACGAAAAACCTCACAAAGCAGGGTCGAAACCAAATTAATACGAAGATCGAAAAATGCGAAGATAGCGATCGCGGACGTGTGCTATACGCTGTGGCGGCGTTGGTCTTGGCCTTAAAAATCTGCATGGCGGGGCTTTCTTGTAGTTTTCGTGTGGTAGGGTCACTTGTTGGCTTGCGCTGTTGCACTCGGAAGGTTCTGAAATTTGTTGCTGCTAAAACTGAAATTCGTTGCGAAAAGTTATAATGAAGCGTTTGCTATTATTTTTAGGTGTACTGGTGACGAGCCAAACAAGCCAGGTAAGTTCCCTGGAGGATCATGAATGAGCACAGGTATCAGCGGAGGCGAAGATATCTTCTTTGTAGTTATTTACCTCGACCTATCTTTGGAACATAATTAGAAATCATTGAACCCATTCTTTTTATAGGCTCAAAGTGGTTACAACTATGTGCGTCCAGAGCTTGCTATTGGCGGCTCCACTAATATTCAGCCCACGGGCAACACAGCCATACGTCCGGTTATCTCCCCATCATTTCCCACCACTAACACGGCTTACGGGGTGACTGGCGCTGCCGGCTCTGTAAACCCCACAACGGCCTTCGGAGCAGTATTCAAGCCCACTGCAGGAGCAACGGTACCTGCATCAGCATATGTGGGTGCATCTGCGGCATCCGCAGGCCAAAAACTACCGGCACTTCAACCGCAACGACCCGCAACAGGCATCTATGGCAACATTGCTGTCGCTGGTCGCCAGCCGCAGCAGCAGTACTCTTCCGGGACTGATGACTACGCTGATGGCGATTACTCAGCCATACCGGGCGTGCCTGGTGTTAACTACCCGATCTACGCCGAAGTGCCTCCCACAAACTTCGACTGTGCCCAGCAACCCTTGCCCGGCTACTACTCCGATGTGGAGGCGCAATGCCAGGTCTTCCACATTTGCGCACTCAACCGCACCTACTCGTTCCTCTGTCCCAACGGCACGATCTTCAGCCAAGCGACGCTGGTTTGTGTCTGGTGGAACCAGTACGACTGCGTCTCTGCTCCTAGTCTGTACGCCAACAATGCCTTCATCTACGACTACGGCACACAAGGCGCTGCTCCTTCGAATAGCGGCTACCCGACGGGTGTGGCACAAGTTGGTATTGGCGGCGGCACACGATCACAATCTAACTTCCAAGCTGCTGCAAATGCTGCAAGAACTTCTAGCGCACCGACGGCTGCAGCTATTTACGGTAGCGGTGGATTACGACCCACAGGTGCAGCTTTCCCCACTGCTACTGGCAATACGGTCGCCGGCAGGTATACGCCCACCCCAACAGCCCAAGCAACTGGACCTTCCTTTCCAACCGGAGCCTCAGCAACACCCTTTGGAGCCACAGCGATTCGAAGCGATGGATACTCACCTGCTCTTCAGGAATCTGCATACTCAGGTGCGCAGATCACTCCGAAGAACTCTAATCGCGAATACTTGCCACCATCGCAAATACCCTAGGCGACAGCTGACGGCGTTTCCCCAGAGGTACTCTGTACACAAAGACCATTTGCTCCAGCACCCGGGTGAAGCGTACGCTCCGCATCACTTTGATTTTGTACACGACAAACTATTTCTAGATTTTATAATGTAGGTTTTAAGTCAAAACTAAACTACAGTTAAATTTAACTGAAATTTGAAGAAGCATGCTTCATTTCGAGAGTATTCCATGTAGTTTGGTAGTTTATATGTTAATTAATGCATTTTGAATAGAAATAATATACGTTTTACTAAGGCAGTGTTAAACTTTACTATGAACATAAATATATCCTATCAGAGCCGGTCTAAAAGAAGTGCTAGCATTATTTGTCAATACCCCGAACGTGTCTCTATATCAAAAATTCTCTTGTAATTTTTAAATTCCAGGAGGAATATAAGGATAATAAAGTAAGAAGTGCTGACATCTAACTAAAAATCTCTTAACCTCATGCCCCCTTTGAAGGATCTTTAAAAGAAAAAAAATTACTCAAAAATGCTCATACTTTACTTACGACACAAAAAATATTCTACAGTAAATTGTTTATAGGAATTGGTTTCATAAGAAGTAATTCAAGTGAATAATTGAATTTCATTCATAATAAGTAATTGAAAATAATATGAACACTTCAACAAACTAATAATACCTGCAGAAACCTTTCAGCTCCCTCTAGTGTAAAGTGTTTTTACATCGTCAAATATGGAGTGATAGATATTCACCCATTTTTACCCCATTTCATGCTCTCATATAAATTTATTATGCATTAAATACTTAAATAGATTACTAAACACGTTACATATAGAAAACCCTTCTGTAAATTATTGAATTTAATTTAACTTTTTATGGCTCTCTTGAGATTGATATCGTCCAGTTTAATAATAGTAAATGTTTAGAGTTTGAACTTTAGAAACGGCCAATAATTTGAAGTGTAGTGTTCAGTTGTGGTTTGCAATGTGTGTGTATTATGTATATTATGTATTGCCATACGTACAATATACAATATCCAAGGGCGCACTTAAGGGGTTCCATATTGTTCTTTGTTGATCTCCGAAGTCCTCCATATGGACAGTAAATAGAATAACTTCTCTAACTTATCCAAAAAGCATGTAATTCCTTGTACTCAAAGCTGTCCAAAATGAGTTATTTTATTCTTCAATTTTTATGTCTTTCTACGTATCTGATTTGAATCGAAACTTTTAAATTCTTTGACACTTTTTCAAAAACTCTTAGTTTTTTAGTTTCTTAAGAACTTTCAGCTTTTAAGCTACGACCATGAGAAGAGGGACCTTTGAATCGTTCGTACATGCTTTGATTATTGACTTTGAGTATTTCTGTTACCAGGTCTAATAATGCAATTTTCGAAATTGCGGGGGTTTTACCACCAACCACTGGAATATCCTTTGTAGTGGTGATACCATAAACATGCATACGTTTACAAAACAATAGTCTGGTTTAGGAACAGTCATTTTTTATATTATATAATGCAATAACACGGCAGCTTAACCAAGCACATCGAAAGACAGTCGAAGTCAGTTGCATTTCTTGTATCAGCAAAATGTGTCGTTTCTACAGAATTTTCGTTGCTTTAGTTGTTGTTCGATTAATTTACTGCTCCAGAGCGCAATTGGCAATGGATAGAATTCTGGACAATGGCATCGCAAGGAAAGCACCCGGTGAAGGATTGGCTACGTTTCTACAGCATGTGCTCAAGGAACAAAAGTACCAGTTTGTCGTCGTTTTGGCAGAGCTGCCAGATTTGTGTGTAAATATAGAACAACTCATGAGCAACGCGACCGTCCTGCTGCTTTCATCGAGCCAGAACTATCTCCTAAAAGAGAAGTTCAACAGAGACTTCCTGACGGTGGTTTGTCTTCGGGAGTCCCACAATCAAGCGCTATTACAGGCACTCTCTCGGAATCTCTCCTTCATGCGAACGAACAAAGTCATCCTCATGCTGGAGTCATCTGCTCAGACGAAAATTCACATCGACTTGGCGAAAATCTTTAAATTTTGTGACCACCAGCAGTTGCTGAATGTGGTTGCTATACCGGAAAACTTTTCCGCTTCCGTCGCAGATCCATTCTACACGTACACGAAGTTCCCCAAGTTTCGCATACTTCAACGCTTTTACTCTAACCGTACGGTGATTTTTCCCGACTGCCTCGATAACTTACAAGGACATCCTATACGCACGTTTCTGGATAATATACAGCCACGTTCCTATCAGTACACCGATGCGAAGGGTGTTCAGCAAATGGGTGGCTACGTCACCCACTTCATGAAGCTCTTTGTGAGCCGTCACAATGCCACGCTGGTCTACGCCACTCCAGACGAATTACCTACTGAATCCTTTGTTGAAACTTTGGAATTCATTGGCAACGGCTCCATCGACATACCTACGAGCCTGATAGAGGCACATCACTTCAGTGAGTCAAAACAATTTTCTTACCCATTGGACGTTGCTAACTGGTGCGTCATGCTGCCTGTGGAAAAAGAATATCCAATTACCCTGATCTACCTGTACCTCATCAGGAACTTAGTTCTAATAACGCTTTTCATGCAGTTGTTGTTTTCCGTATTGATTAGCCTCGTCCTCCGGCGTTCGCGTCATCGTGCCAACTCTCGCTTCAGCAAGTTGGACATCGTGTTTAACGAGAAGGCTTTCCGTGGAGTTTTGGGTCTAAGTTGTCCCTTTGCCATGAAAAAGCCCAACTTCTTCATCCAATTCACCGTGATCCTGATGTTCTTAGCGGGCCTAGCTTTAAACACCATTTATGGAGTGTATCTACAATCATACACGACAAACCCTCCACTACAAGCACCCATCAAAACTTTCGACGACCTGCAGCAATCCACCACGAAGCTGATGATCTCGCCACAATATTACCGTAATATTGCCGACAAGAATCAGTCGGCAGTCAATCAGTTCGCCTCAATGTTCTGCATAGCCGATTCGTTCACTGATTTCCTCGAGATGCGTCAAGCCTTTAATACCTCGTATGCTTACCCGATGTTAAGTACCGACTGGCCCATATGGACTGCTCGACAGGAACGCATGTCTCGCAAACTGTTTCGTTTCTCCTCCGAAGAATTGTGCTTCGAGAAGAACATTCACTTGAGCTTTATGTTGCCCGCGAATTCAATCTATGGCGAAATTTTGGACAGGGCCATAATGCAGGTGCACGAATTCGGCCTGTTACAGTACTGGAAGAGTAAAGCTTTAAACGAATTGGTGCAGTTGGAACACAATCTGCACGCCGACTTGAGCGTTCCTCGTGAGCATTCAGCTATGAGTTTCGAGGAGTTCAAGTCGATTGGTTTGGTCTTCGTGCTGGGACTTCTGTGTGCATCTTTAGTGTTTGTTTTCGAGCTCGTTATTTTCAAAATGAAAAGACGTGGCATGTTTAATAACTGGCACTAGAGCTAAGTATTTGAATTGTTTTAATGAAAATGTATTAATGTAAATGTATTAATAAAATTTCTCAAATTTTAACAAATAAAAAATAAATCTATATATTATTTATACGAATACACAATATTAATATTTATCGGAACTTTATTATTATTCTTCACCCTCCTTTTTTCTTTTCAGGGAAACGCTTTCTCAACGGCGTGTATTATTAGAGAAAACTACACCCAAGAAACAAGCAAATAATTTAAATGTAAATGAATTAACATAACTCTTCATCGAAATCCCTAGCGTGAACAGCCTTCTACTCGTAAACAATATAGGTTTTCATTAGTTCACGGTATGGCGAGTGTACATATAATCAAATATTGGAAGAAAAGTTTTTAATCCTTTTATTCCTTTTATTCGTCCTTTGTATAATATATCTTTAATAATTTAACATAACTTAAGCATAATTCAAATAAACAATTAAATAATACACAAGGCGACATGCTTGAACTCGCATTTCTTTCTATTTCAAAGCTGTTTCGAAAACATTGCAGCTTAACTACCACGTAGCCAACTGAAAATTGGTTTGGTTTTTTGTCTTAATTAATTGAACGTCAAAAATTTTCCATGAATGACGTAAGATGTAAACAAAATTATAGCTTTTAGTTTAAATTTAAAATTATATAGTTGACCCGTTAAATATATGCTACGGGAAAAGAAATGAGAAATTTAGCATATGATTGCGTTGGAGTAATGACACACTGTACGATCAATGTACTACCAAAGACAAAACTTTTCAACGTACCGAGTGAGACATCTTTGTATTATATTGTCTTTGGTACTACCTTACTATATTTGTCAGCTGATCGGAATTTATTCATGGAGATCAAAATGATGCAAAGTAAGAATGATAGAATTTAGGAGTACGCATTGCGCAAGTCCGTTATCTTTTTTCGTTTGAGAATGACGTCACAATGACGCCCTTAATGTGCTCACATATTGCTTGTCGGTATCAGTGGTCATTACTTTTTCATACTTCTTGTAAATATCAAGATTAGCATCGTGGGTGGAAATCCTAATGCTTTCTCTTTTGTGACGTAGATGCGCGGATTGAAAACACTTCTGTGAGTCGATCAGCGTAATCTTCTGACTCGTCCGGTATGAGATCGACAAGCGATGGAGCTCTTTAAAACAGAAGTGACGCGAAATGGATAAAGGAATGCAACGATGATTTCATGCGGTAGGGCGCTTATTATAGACATCAATCTTTCAGAAGGAACTCAGGATATGTATAACATCATTTCAGCCTAAAATAAAATTCTCACCTATAGGCTACTGAAGAAATTCAGTTTTTAGATTTAATTAATTAAACTATACAAATGAAATCCAATAAGTCCAATACGAGTGCGTAGGCGTTTTTAACAACCAATAATGTTCTTACAAAAGCGAAAAACTTTTCGTTTTTGTTTCTCATGTTTCCATTTAAAAACTTAAGTTTTAGGATTCCACTAAACGTCATAATTACAGCCATCTAAATGGAGACGAATAAAGCAATATTTTTGAAGACTGCAGAGCGCAATACAGAGCAGCCGGATAAAAAATTGCTGATCATGATTAGAATTGACCCATAAATGACCCGACAGCAGGCGAAGTTTTCGTGTGCTTCTAGGAACCTAATAATACACTTATATAGCAGCAGGATTAATGCGGTGTTACTAGCAGTTCTTTGGAAAAAATGAATAAATGAGAGAAAATATATTGAAATATATTATATTCAAAATTAATGATGTTTCGAGAAAATTATATTTTACATAAATAAAAGGTATTTCATATTTCTTTCTAATGGTACCATACTACACGAATATCTTTAATAGTTTAGGAGATATAGCGGTAAGAATTTCAATTTTCGACAGGCTATAAAATAATAACTCTACGAGAGCAGAAGTTGTTGCTGTTGTTGTAATCAGCCCAAAAGCTACACCAACAATAACAAAAAATGGTAGCCTTTAGCCATTTTTAAAATTTTTGGCGTAAAATATTAAGGAAATTCTTCATAAGAATACGAATAATCAAATCATAGTGTGCTATTTTACAACGCGAAAATAACAAAGCAGAATCACTGAAAATCACTGTGCCCTTTCCGACTACCGAATTCTAAAAGGCCGTTAAGTTTAACTAGAGCTAAATGAAACCAATGTTTAGATGGGGATTTTAAGTCCGTAGTTATTTTTATCAGCCTATTAAAGTTAATAGATAATTATGGAGTTGAACTACGATGCCTTTGAGCGGTGGGAAACAGGCGGAACAACGCTTCGATTGCATACATACATACATAAGGGATTATAGCCTGTAATCCTTCAGGGCACATTTTATTTGCACCCTGCATATCGACGATGTAAAAGTTCTGCATTTTTGAGTTTTTCAAGTCGATATTGTCAAGAATAGAATATGATACACTTTTCAGGGAATTTTTTTTTAATAGAACAGAAAAATTGAATAATGAGATCAGAATTTTGTTGAGAATAGAAAACACCATAAGATACGAAAGAAATTAATTAGCTCTTTGTATCAGCTGATTACTGTGAAGTACTCTTTAATGGTAGCACATATTTTAAAAAATGTTCAGTCAGCTGTCTATTCTGACAGCTCATTGAAATTGATACCGTTGATATGTAGAACAATTTTGTCAATCTTGAAAATAGAAAAAACCATGATATTTACTTCAAAATAATAGCAATCGATTGAGCGTATATGAAAAAGGTGTATATAATGGAAACGTGGATATCAAGACATCACCAACAACAACCTTCGTTTAACGATGATGAACAATCAAAAATAGAGCACTTCGGTTTATTCGATGAACGTATGAAAAACTATGATGTAGAGGTGAGTCTATAGTTTTGCCTTAAGGAAAAATTTGTTCACCGACATCAATGCTTTGCCGCAGACATCTGCTTTGCACCGGAAGCTACAGAGTAAGATGGAGGCGCTCCATATACTCCGCAAGGAGCTCGAACAATTCCGCACCGAGCGAGATCAGTTCAAACTCATGGCCGAGACTCTGCAGTTGCGCTATTCAGCCGTTAAACGTAGTACCGACTACAACAATTTCGGCTTCGGTGGTAAATCCAGCGTAGCGAACTTGCTACATGAAACTCGTGAACGCAATATCAAGTTAACCACTGAGGTGGAGTCGCTTAAGCAGAAGCTGTATGAGCTACAGGGCGACATTGAATTGTTGCGATCGAAGGAGGGCCGTCCAAAAGAAAAAATAGCCCGATCCACCAGCCAGACAATCAGCGCCGCTGTTATGGAAAACCAAATCTGGAAACAGGAGCGTGACAACTTTATTTTCCATTTGGAAAACCTTAAGAAGAACGTAAGAAATCCTAAATACGTATAAAATAATTGAAAAAAGCATTTGGAATAATATAAACTTATAGAGGATTGAAGCTAACAAAGTTATGTAAAATGTTGAATTGAAAGTTCATTTCGTCATTTCCGTAGAATGCTCAATTGGCTTTCGATTTCAAAGCAATCATTGACGAGAAGGAAGAAATCATCACAGAGCGCGACGCGTATAAATGTAAAGCTCATCGCTTGAACCATGAACTGTTTGTAGCTTTAAAAGCAAATAATACACATCCCAAGGTTTATCCTAAAATATTGCTTATTAGTTAGAAACTGGCTCTAATGAATAGTATTACATATTTTAGTTTCTCGATATAGACGGAATTATTTTGGAGAACACGTACCTACACGAATGTCTTAAGAACTATGAGAATGAGCTGGAATTTACTAAACAGTCGATGATGAAGTACAAAGTAAGTTGCTCAGTTAATATAGTTATTCCCATCCAAAAAAAAAAACTGATGTATAAATGTAGGTCCTCATGTCTGATCTTATTCCAATTTAGGATATTATTAAGGTTACGTTCTGCAACATTATTTTCGAATTATACCACTTATGGTCTTTTCAATTAGACCAATAATAATCTTAAAAAATTTCTAATTAACTAACATCTCGTGAATCGTATCTTATATCTTGACCATAATATCTAAAAAAAGAAAATGCATCTCTTTTAAAAAATATTGCCAAATGTATAGTGGAATTGATTTTTGTAGATTGCTTCATTGCTTCAAGTTATTTTTGTTTGACAATCAGTGTACGTATCATCAAAAGAGCCACTTGTAATTAAATTCGAAACAATACAAATTCGTTGTTTTGATTTCTTAAAACGTTCTACCGGCAGCAACTGAGTTTACAAATTTTAAATATATTCTAACATTCTTTCATACATGCCATCAATTATTACTAACAGAACATGCTGGATTCAAAACGCAAGAAAGGTATAATTAAGCTAGGTACAAGTGCAAATGAGGAAAGCATCCTATCGCACAAGCAAGGTAAACACTTTTAATAATTATCTGCCCACTTGTATGAAGCTTTCATTGTTGTGTTCTTTATTTCCTCGGTTATTTTCCTTTTTCTGTTTTGTTTTTTATTAATATTTGTAAGTATTTTTTATTTATTAAAACCGAAACTTATATGGTAATTATATTTTTCAGTCAAGAGCATTCTTGAAAGCGGTATTGATTTACCCACTAAAACGGAGACTATTGCCGATTTGAAAGCCTTGTGCCTGGCATTGCTCGACAACCTGAATGACAAGAATATTGCATTAAGTCACCAGAAGAAGACGAACAAGTTAGAGAATCTATTGATTTCAGTTTAGCATAAACTTAAATATATTTACAAAATTTGCCGTTTCAGGATTCTTGCCACAAAAATAGCAGAACTCGAACATCGAATAGAAGCGCTTTCTGGAACAGACTTTACTGACTCCTCTGGAAACAGCGGCTTTTCGCCGTCACAAATACTATTACGGGGTTATTGTGCTGCTGCCGTTGACAGTAGTAGTAATGAAATCAATGACACAGTGACAGCTGTTGCAGAAAAGTCTGAAGATTCAGGAACTTCCTCTTCCGGTCGGTTTGAGTCCAATAAGACTTCCAATGTAGTGTCCGACGACGGCTCGTCGTCGTTGTCCACTGGATCTGGACGGAGTGTAGAGTCTTCAGAATACGGTGGTGAATTCGGAGCTCACAGTTTAAGAGAATTTGCTAGGTCCAATTCGTATGCTTACAAAACACGATCCACATCTGCCGACTCGGCCAATGATGGCAAAGGAAATTTCGCATTATGCAGCACTTTATTATCCAGCTCAATTGTCAAGGAACGCATCGAAGATTTAAAAGATTTGCCGCCCGATCTGGCAGCAATGGTGCAGAAAGCTTTGCACGAATTGGACATGCGTGATTTCGATGAAGTTGTTGGCGCGGTTGAGGTCGACGAAACAGAAACGTTGCCAAATAGAGAAATAACTTTTGGTGCTGCCACGTACATAGAGGAATAAATTAAATAAATTTATGTTAGGTTTATAACTTCAAGATTATATAAAGCTTAAAAGCGATTAATTTATCTTAAATCTTCTATGTTATTATATTAGATAATTTTTCTGTTTAACTATTAAAAGAGTTACTTGACTATTAGTGTTGATGTATTAATTAGCTAATGCAATTTGTTATAAACCAGATATTTAATAACCGTATAAACAATACACATATTACAGCCACGATGTAAATATTACACCGCCATTTCTTATAAAAAACATATATTCTAAAATAAACCCGAGAAGTAAAAGAAAAACGAATGTATTTGTTGAAATAAATAAACTCATTTACTGAACTACGAGTATATGAAGTCTTTGTTTCGGTTTTTTATTATACCCTTCACACGAAGTGAATAGGGTATATTCACTTACTGCTTCCGTTAGTAACGCATTAAATGAGGCGTTACAGGTATAGAAAATATATATATTCTTGATCAGCGTGACCTCCTGAGTCGATTTAGCCATGTCCGTCCGTTTGTCTGTCTGTCTCTGTGGAAATCACGATTACAAGAGAACGAATAGAGATATCTTCATCAAACTTGGCACGAATATTGTCTATCATTAGAAACTCATCGGCATTGAAAATGGGCAAAATGGGACCATTGCCACGCCTACTTTTTATAGTATATATAAATTAATCCATGCTTATAGCTCAATTTCTCAGCTTGTAGAACGAATTTGCGGTTGAAATTTTGTCCAGAAGTCCACTGTCTCTGACCAAAACAGACTACCAAAAATGGGCGTGGTCCGCACACTAATTAAATAAAACTCGATTACAGGAGAACGAATAGAGATGTTTTCATCAAATTTGCCACGTGATCTGTTTTGGTCAGAGACAGTGGACTTCTGGACAAAATTTCAACCGCAAATTCGTTCTACAAGCTGAGAAATTGAGCTAAAAGCATGGATTAATTTCTATTTACTATAAAAAGTAGGCGTGGCAATGGTCAGATTTTGCCCATTTTCAATACTAACGAGTTTCTAATTATAGACAACATTCGTGCCAAGTTTGATGAAGATATCTCTATTCGTTCTCTTGTAATCGTGATTTCCACAGACGGACAGACGGACGGAAATGGCTAAATCAACTCAGGAGGTCTCGCTGTTCAAGAATATATATACGTTTCTATACCTGTCACGCCACCTTTAATGCAATACAAACGGAAGCAGTAAGTGAATATACCCTCTCACTTCGTGTGCACGGTATAAACAGTATATAATTATGAACATTTACTGAAAGTGCTGGTCCTTACCTGGTTGGTTTTTAAACTTGGAATAAGTATGTATTACATTAGAACATTTAGAATTACTATTTTTCAGTAGAAACATATGTTGTATATGCTTTTTACTTAAGACTAAATAAAAATAGGATTTACCACAATGTATAATTTGAAGTTTTAATTTGCATACTTTTGAGAATTTATGATAAGCTCATCCAAAGGGAAGTATAGAACCCAATCTGAAATTGTAAATAGTAAAAATTAAACAAATGTTTTATGTTCTTTGTATCAGTTTAATCGGCGTTAAATAATTATTCAATCTTTGAGAGGCTGACAGATTATTAAGAAGCTTTAAAGATATGTTATGAAAGTTTAGATACTAAATAAAATCAGTCAAGATTATTCACTTGTACTTAAGTGTTGATTGAACTTTTGTGCTCGTTCATTTCAGCTCGAGATCTATAAAATTTATGTTCATTTAAATTTGTTATAGTGACTTCATTCATTTATTGAGTTAGTTAAAATAAGAAGACATATTTTTAGTCAATTTCACTCATATCTTAAAAGCTCATCATTTTATTGTATACATACATTTTCGCGGTCATAGTTTTTAGTCACAGAATATTTTTAATATTGAACAACTTGTTTGCATTGTCTTCATTGCATTATTTAATACGTAAATAGATAGGTAATTTACGGGCTTTAAGGTTTAGAATCTCCTCCGCCTTTGATTTGCAACATATTAATTTGGTTTTGTTCCTAGAAATAAATACTAAAATGTGGGAAATACAGGGAAGGGCGTAAAGGAAGTTTAAATAAAGTTTTATTTATTTTATTTATTCATATCAAAATTTTTTTATATCAAAAGTCCAGTTGTAATAAAACCACATTTGTATAATTTAAGTTTGGTTTTTTATTCTTAAAAGAATAATTACACAAAGAGCATTCATGTAATATTTACTAATTTCATCTAATAAAGCTAAAATAGTTAAGTGAGCATTCTATAAACGATACAGTTATTGTTATTTGACTACCCGATTATATTTCGTCCGTATAATTAATACCGGAATTAAGTTATGTTTGGAAATATTCTTATGTTGGGTTTCACAATCTTATCCATTTTATATTGTATATTGTATGAATACGTTTTAAAATCGATGGCTCCAAAAGTAAAGAGCAAATCAAATTACATTACATTTTTTCCGTTAACATATAAAAAGTCTTAAGTTCTCATAAAGTATGCTTCGAATTAACACAATATTAAAAAACTTATTTAAAAAAGAAGTCCTTTTTTATTATTTTACTAAAATATTAAAAGATGTACTTTAAACACAACATTGACATCTAATAGACATTTAAGTCCCTCGAAATCAGAAATAAATATACCTCACATCTCCCTACACGAAATACATACATATATACATATAATATAGGAATATTTATTTACAAATCCGTTCTTAGACAACTAAAACCGAAGCGATTGTACCCGATTATGAGTGGAATAAAATCAATACAATACTTCGAATAGGTATTACAATTTAAACTTTGAGGGTACCGTAATGTCGTTGCATTATTTACAACGAATAAATTTATCATGATACATTCGTTGTTAATTACAATAAATTTTGCAGAATTTTAACATATTTATGAGTAATTATAAGTAACTACTATATGTGTACAGTAGAAATACAGCATAAATATTAACAGTCACGAAACTCTCACATCTTTTATTTGGTTTTAGTTATGTTCACATTAAATGGGCTTGATTTTTTTTTCTTAGCGTAATTTCGAATTAAATTTCTTAAATGCGAAGCCACAAAACCACTGCCCATCCGCTTGAATAAGCGCTCATGCGAGCGCGGAACATTGGTAGCCAGGACAATAGTTCTGCCGCGACGCTTCAAGAAATATCAGTTAATGAATGAGATGTAGTTGGTGAAGAGCACGTAATTCTCTACTAACCGAGCACACAGTTCTTGCCTCACCGTCGCCGTGAACTTATTGGCCAAGCATAGTGTGGTAGTTGTTCCAAAAACCAAATTGTAAAGCAAGACAATTTGGAAATTTCCAAGCCATTCTATGGCACCGAAGTCGCCCAACAAATCGAAATTCGTAATGCCTGCAAGAACGACACAATATAAAAACCAAGATAAAATTAAACTGAAAACGATAGTTACCAATGTGGCCCAGTGGCTTACCTGTGATTCTGCTTAGGAGCGGTAACGCTGAGCTCAGTATCAACACCAAAGCGCAGTTAAGAATCAGTTGCGCCAGCGAAGTCTTCCGTTTCTGTGGACGCACGTGGCGCATGAAGGGCATAGTGTATAAGCCCACAGCAGATGTGGCACCCAAGTAGAATATCAAACAAACCTCCAATCCGGCGCCAAATGGACCCAACATTGATAACGATGAAATGCCGAGTGTAAATTGCTAGTGAGAAAATATATATTAAATGTTTGTTGTATTTAATTTAAATTTTAAATTTTATTTGTTCTACACTTAATTTACCCTCGTACTTAGTGGCAACGCTTTTATGCCAATTAGCAGCTCCAGCGTGTTTTGTATAACCAACAGAACAGTGACGCTGGTGAAGAACAGCAGCAACAACATTGCCAGAGGATAAACGAAGTTCCGTTGAAAAGCTGACGATTTACGCAACTTATCCAACTCCTTCCGCTCCAACTCTAACTCACGCAATCTATCGTTGAGTTTCTCCTGCTCATTAAAATGGTTCATAGGTTTGCGTTGGTACAGATGTTCCAATGAGGAGTTAAAGTAGCTGTAGCGGTTGTTACGCATGCTGTAGCTGCTGCTATTACTAAGAGTACCATTCTGCGGGTCAATGTTGGCCAGCTTTCGTTTGACGCTGGCCTCCTCCATGTGAAAGGCCGTGTATTCTTCATGTACATCACGCAACAAATGTGGTTTGACTAGGACCTGACCGACAACTCCAAAGAGTCGTACGAAACCGAAAGGAGTGCAAACTAAAAATTACGGAGCAGAACAACAGAATAATTAAAGTTACCATTTTATTAAAACAGGTCTTTACAAAGACCTACTAAACATATAAAATAATGCCTACTATATGTACATTCTATTAGTACCATACTATATACATAAGTAATTTGTTAATATTTATAAGTGTAATCTACCAACAATTGTGTTCAAAATATTGGGAACACTTGATAAATACAATTGTAAATTGATACTTGTTGACACAAAATAACTCTGTAAATAATATGACTGACTTTCGCAATGTAGAATCATATAATTTGATTGAAATCCACGAGTAATTAAAATGCATCGAGAAAAGAAATAATATATATAACCATGGTTACTATCACCATAGTTGCTCGTCTTTCGCTACATATGCTGTGTATTCAGTGTCATATATTTCAACTCAAATACAGACATTTTGAGACATTTTTATAATCTAAGGAAATTTTAAAAAAAAATTTCTCTTTATACATTGAATTATTTCTTTATACATAACTAAAAATGGCACGACCAGAAATGGATGAGGATTTCCTTCATTTTGAATCAAAAGTTGACCAGATAATGAAGCTTCTAGATGACATAGGTGCTGCCGGCAAACCGGATGCCGAAACTGGCAAAGCTGAGGCGTAAGTGAAACATGAAATGAAGAAAAAAATACAAAAATAACATTCTTCAATTCAGACCTAAAAAAGCGATTGAATTCGATGAGAAGAATTGCATAGTAACCGTTCGAGAAAATCGTACAGTAATCAATAAAAAGCGCGAGAGCGCTGACAAAAAACGTATGCCAGATCAATCAGAAATAAGCAAATTCACTTTCATGCAACAAATGGAAAAAGATGCGGAAAAGCGAGCGGAAGCGCGCCGGCAAAGAGAACGCATAGCGCAGAATTTTAGAAGGTGAGCTGAATAATAGGAACAAGTGTCCGCTTGGAAATAACGATGCCCGCTTTGTTCACAGTCTCGGAAATGAAGCGTTTCGTAAGCAACAATACGAAAAGGCCATTCTTTACTACAGCAAAGCCATCGAGCATGTTAATGACAGTCCGATATTATATAACAACAGAGCACTATCGTATTTAAAGTAAGTAACCAAATTCCCACAGTAGAAAATGGTGCAAATTATTTGTTTTTAGATTAAAAAACTTCCAGAGAGGTATTATGGATTGTGACTATGTCTTGAACAAGTTGGATGAGAAGAATCTGAGATCATGGCTTTACAAAGCGGTTGGCTTTAAACGTTTGAAAGATGATTACAACTACGAGAGCTGTATTATGTTCGCCAAAAATCACAATTCCAAGGCAACTGAGTATATAGAAAATTTTATTGAAAAAGTTAAAGCTGATCTATTTTAAGAATTGAATAAAAAAATGACATTTTTATTTGCTGCAAGTTACGCAGTTACAAAAAAATCCCAATAGTGAATGAAATGAAATCAGAAAATATAAATTATTAAATAAAGAGATTATTAAATTAATAGAAAATTCGTCGATCGATTTATTCCCTAAGCATTTAATCCATTTTTACTTAGCTTCAAAAACACAGGGTTCAGTTGAGATGATTTCTTCGATTTTGCTTAAGACAGATTAATCACCCGATTACAATTTCTTACAAAAACCAGATTTACATAAATAAAGCTACAAACAATATAAAATAATACCTAAACGAATGCATAACATAGGAGTATTTCCACAGCTATTGCATGTTTACTCATATGCATATTTAATATATTTTTTAACCTTTCTGATAAACTTATTTATACATAAAACCGTACAAATCTTTCTACTCACCAAGCAAAAGCAATACACCCAAGAACGAAACACAGGAATACAAGAAGGGCAAATGTACACTTCCTAAATCTGTAAAATAATAATGTCAAATAGAAATCAATAATTAGATTGACGAATCCAGATTTCGATCTGTTTTCTAAAAGCAACATCCAACAAATACAAAACTTATATTACATAATTGATTCAATTGATATCACATAAATTGAGTTTAATTTGTGACCTTTGCTTTGTTAAACTTAATGCGGAAAATGTGTTTACTTAGCAAGGAGAGGAAGCCGATCTTTTCAGGATCCATTACAGCTGAAAGCACATAAGTTAGGCCTAAAACAACTGTGGCCAGGAGGCTAAACACTGTAAAAGTTTCGTAGGCACGAGCAATGATGCCCTTTTTGTGCCCTGAAAACCCAGTTGATTCGGTGAATAAATAAGCGAAGGGGAGAAACACGAATAGTGACAAGTTGGAGAACAAGAATACATGATTCCAAAGACCTGAAACAGAAGAAGTCAATAAAATTTAGCATTGCAAAATTGTTTATTCCAAGCATATCTTGATCAATTTACCTTGTATCAAAGAACTGTTTAACCATTTAACGTAGTAACTATTGGGATAGAGTAATAAAACTTCGTTGCTGGCAATGGATATCGGCAGCAATAAAGCAGCGCCCACAGCTATTGCCATTGAGAAAGTACACAGCCAGGAACTACGAAATACATTGTTTTATTTCCAGCAAGAATTTCCAGCCGAAATCTTACCTTATTCTGTACACTAGTATTTCATCCTCATCATTAGAAAAGAGATCATCACGATCTTTACGTCGGAAACGCGAAATCAAAGTATATGAAGCCAAATATAACAGCATAAGTAAAAGTAAGAAGATCTGTGAAAGAAATAAACAGCAAATATTGAGAGGATCTGTGAAAGAAATAAATGACAAATATTCAAAGTATAATACATACATATATACAAAAAATTACAAATCTATATATATAAAAATGGTGTAAAAAATGTATAGTAATTCATAAAATGAGAACTTCTGAAAATCCTTCTGGGAAAGTCGGAAAATTGGAAAAATCGAAAATCGAGTTTTTGTATGAAATTTTGTGTGAAATTATTCCTTAATGGCTTTTCAAATGAAAAAATTTAAAGTTCTCATCCAAAATCCGATAGATGGCGTTATACTTTGACTTAGACTTTGCGCAATCTGAGACAAACTACCCGACGGAATTTTCGAACTCGCTTGATGTACCAGGAACTCCGCCGCATAATTTACAGCTGAAGGTGGGATCGATCATAATCATGTTTCGGAATCTCAATCCTCCAAAATTGTGCAACGGTACGCGGTTGTCCGTCAAAAAGCTAATGAACAATGTGATTCAGGCGACAATCATCAAGAGCAAATTCAAAGGAGGAAGTCCTTATCCCACGAATTTCCATTATTCCAACTGACCTTCCATTCCAATTCAAGCGGATTCAGTTCCCCGTTCGATTGGCATTTGCGATGACAATCAATAAATCGCAAGGCCAATCACTAGAAGTCTGTGGGATTAATCTCGAACTTCCCTGTTTTTCGCACGGTCAGCTGTACGTTGCATGTTTGCGTGTTGGGAAACCGTCTTCGTTATTTCTTTTTGCGCCGGAAAACAAATCGGAAAACATTGTTCATCAAATCGCTCTCTACTGATTCCATTCAAATAAATTACAATGAAAATTCAAATATTTGTGTTGTATTATTACTCTAAAGTTTGTATGAAGGCTTAAAATTGGGGCGAGGCGAAGTTCGCCGGGTCCGCTAGTTTAATTATAATATAAGTTTATCATGTATGTAGTTTTGCCATAATTCATATATGTATATGGAACAAAACTTTTTATCGAATATGCTAAATTTCAACGCTTGTATATAAAATATATAAAATACATAAATATATGAAACCAAATCATAAATAATAAAACCAAAAGAATATAAGGAAACTATTAATAAATAGTTTTGCTTTATACTTATTATTGTTTATATCCTTGAGATAAATATTGCGAAAATTTCATTTCGCAATTATCTTATTTATAAAGTACAATTATTTATACTCGTATACACAAACGCTGTCCCTTTTAGCCATTCAGGATTAAAGAGGTTAATCTTCTAATACTGTTAACTAAGCACAAATTTTTGATTTTAAAAGCACAATTATTTTTGCGCACAATCATTGTCATTCAAATAGACATCTTGAAAAGAAGCCACCAAGAAAATTAACGTAGAGCAGGTCTACACGAAAAGTACACATGAGCTGTTATTTTTGAAAGTGGAATAAGTCCATTTTTTTAAAGAAATGAGTTAAGGGTAATTTTAGTAAGATGTAGACACATTCTATCCATATTTATAATCATATATTCAATTGATTATTTTTTAATGTGGTACAAGTCCATTCGGAGATAAAAATATCGTTTATTTATTAGATAATTTTAATTATTATTACGCCATAACAAAATTAAAAAGTGTTAAAAAAATCATTCAAATTGATTAGCTTTTGACAATATTTTTAAATTTATTCAAATGAAAACCCTTAAATATTCTAATACATGAAAAAATGGACTTATTCCACTTTCAAATATAACAACACAAATCTTATCGCAAAAAAGTTATTTTTGAAAGTGGTATAAGTCCATTTGGAGCTTAAAAAATCCCCTATTTTTTTAAATATTTTCAATAATTATTATTTCATAATAAAATTTAATAGGTGTGTAGTGTTAAAAAAATCACTCGGATTGATTAACGGTTGCCAATATTTTTAAATTGATTCAAACGCAAACCTTTAAATATCTCGATACATGAAAAATTGGACTTATTCCACTTTCAAAAATAACAGCTCACATATTTCATGCATTTTCTTTTTCATTTGGTTATTATTTTCTTAACTTTGGTGATATTTAAACTTTCATTGAAATCACAAAAGTGGTTGAACTCATATCAATAAAGCAAATAAAAATGCGTCGATTTCTTATATGGTAAATATAATGACTCAAAATCAAAATATGGAAAGAAGAAAACTTGCAACTATAATGAAGAAGAAGAAGATATATATAATAAGAAAATATAGACATCAACACAATGCATTTAATTCCAGTAATAACGATACATGAATAATAAGTGAAAATTTGTTGTTTTTATGTTGGTTGTTTAAGCCTTAAGTCAGTGGAGTAGCGTGAATTTCTGCCACACGGGGCCGGTTAGAAATATTCCATCCCGCACACACAACTCCTCGGCTGACCCCGCCCAGGCAATGCCACCCCCTTCCCCCAATCACCCACGCTACGCCACTGCCTTAAGTGGTGCATTTCGTGTATAACGTCGCACGGAACCTACAAGTATAATTTAAACACACACAATTTCACTTTAATTAGCAGTTATTTTTATTATTCAATTCCAATCATTGATAGCTGCAATTGAAACTATGCATTAACAACCATATTATCATAAAAATGAAGCAATGTTACTTATAATGAATATACTTAAATACACATGGAATAAAGTAAATGGTAAATAAAATAAATCTAGATCTTAGTTTGTTCTTAGTTTGGGTTATTGACTTCGGAGGCCAAAACTATTTTAAGTTGCATTTGGACACGTTCTCATGAACATTAGAGTCCAACCAACCAACATGCGATGCACAGAGAAGTGAATGCTATTTTAGGCTTTAATTGTTTAAGATTTGCTTTAGACAATTTCGCGTAAATAACTAAAGAACTAACATTTGCGGTCTGTATGTTTATATGTATGCATTTAACCATCTAAACCTCCTAAATTATAGTGTACAAAAATCAAATTAAACAATCTAATTAAATTTAAATTTAGTTATAGTTAAGCTATTTGATTATCTACGAAGCAGAATGTCAGAAGACAGAAACTATAAAATTACGGACTTTTTTATGTTATTTATAAAAGGTATGTTCATATACGTGATTACATAATACTGTATTAAATGAATGATGTATGATAAAAATGAATTTGGTAATTCAAGACGAAATGCTAGACCAAGTTTTACACATCGTCAGCAGTAGATTAATTTGTCTAATATGATAAAATCGCTATAAAGTAATAAACGTTGTTCTCTAATAAGAACTTTTATACAATATATTCTCTAATATGAATTACTATTGTTCATTACAAATGCAGTTGGATAACCGACGTTTCATAATTTGAAAAGTTTAGCCATTCTTCGTGAACTCAACTGAATAATCTATGTATAGCGAGAAGCGGAAAAGGAATTAAAAACTAAGCCGTAATCTGTTTTAAACGGAATGCCGTATAGCTATGTATTGTAATTATGCCTCCATGAATTATAGAAAAATCATATCTTAAAACCACAATTCACTCTGCAAAGTTCAGAGTAGTATGGAAAATGCAGTCTGAATTTTGGAAAAATAAATAAGAACATTCACATGATTTATTTTATATTTTCATTTGTATTCATTATTTTTAATTCGTCATACACATGTATTTGATGCTTTCTTTTTCCACACAATCTTCCACACACAAGGTGAAAGAGTATAGTATGTTTTTATGTTGATTTGTAATTAGTTGTGTAATTATAGTAGTTAATTGTAAGCAACATAAGGTGTGGCAGGCTTTTAAATGCTATACAATTTGCAAAAAGATCATAAAACGCAGTGTTATCTTTGGGTGAATTGTGTTTGCAGCCCTACAGTTATTCGCCCCGAACACTTATAATACGAGAAAAGTGAGAGTATTGCTGTGGTTTGTGGCAGTTGGTGACCCTAAAAATAGTGGTTGTTGTCGGCTTTTGCGGCTGCTGCCTACCTGTTTTTTATTTTTTGATTTAAGCTAATTACTAATTCAGCTAATATATGTAGATGATAAGAGTGTTTACATTCTAATTATGTTTACTTACGATGTGTTCTCGTACTGTGTTGTGAAAAATCTGCAATTTTATATCGGTTACTTCTTCCTCCTCTTCCATTTCAGTGAAGAATTGATTTTTTTGGTTAAAGGTATCCAGTTTAAAGCAGTTTTTTATGCAACCACTAGGATTTCACTTTGTTGTTTTTCTTTTAATTCTTGTCAAATGCTTCAAATAATAAACTTAAAATTTTTAATATTAAATTCAATTTCTCCAAAACAAGAATTTGTTTTACGACCCCCACTAAAATTTTTCTATTGTTTCATTCAAAATGTCTCTATTTTGACAAAGAATTCGTACTCGAAACTTGAACAAGGCAAATTGTTTATATATATACATATGTTTTCCTTAACCGCGCAAAAACAGTGCGTTTTGTGCAAAGCGATTATTATTCCCATACAATCAACACATTCTTTATTTAGGCGAAGACTACGCAAATATTTTAAAATACGTACAATATTTCTCCTCATACCACTGACACGCCAAAAGAAACATACTTGATAAAAATTTCATCTACTCTGAGATAACAAAATTACCAGGCAGAGAAACGTCAAAAAAGAGGAACTGAATCAGTGATGCCAAGCAATGTTAATTTTATTCCCCACATCGGTTCAAATATTTCCAATTGGTGTAATAATTCTCCCCTCGTAGTTTTAAGGTACTAAATCGTACATACGAAGTAAAGTAGTGTTTAATATAGTAGTTATAAGCACTAAAAACTTTCGTAAAATGATTTTGATAAATTACAAATTTTGCCGAATAATGAATGAATCCTGGACCATCCATTGGTCTGCAGAAAATTATCCACATAAGTGAAAAATTAGCCGGTTTTTCTTAATGAACGGAAGATCCAGTTTAAAAGTAGTATTTTTTATTAAAAATGATAATTAATATACATTACATGACATTAAGATACATAAAACATAAGATACATAAAATGACATTAAGATTAAGATTAATTTTTTTCATAGCCCATAATTTCGCCTTTACAATTATATATAACACATCTGGCTAACCCGAACATTTTTTGACAAATTTTGTGGATTTATTAAAATGTGAATACGTAAATACTTACTTACTTACTCTCTGGTGAAACAAATTCCTGCATAAAGCTAAGAATCTCTACTTTCTCAATATTAATATAATTATATATATGTATTATCTTTTTTTAAATTTAATTATCTGCTTAACTGCTCTAGTAATTGCAAAAATTTATAATACATAAAAGGATGTGCTTCTAAAAGATGTCGTTGTCTCAATTGATTTAAAAGATACGGCCTTTATTATGCAAATGTTTGACATTTGGAGCCCTATAACTACTAAACTACAAGAGACTGGTGAAAGTTTCTGCATTGCTGGACTTGCGTCGGTCAATTATTATTACTGGTAAAGAAAAAAAAATCGGAGATGGATCTAAACTTTATATAAGCCAAATTCAATAATGTCGGGAACAATAAATAGTTGAATTGTATAAATTTCTATTAAAATATTAAGCGCTTTAAAGAGTATTTTAAAAATTATTTTAATTAAACATACCTGTGCATTTTACTGTAATTTTGACAACTCAGATAATAACCTTTAACATGACTTTCGCCACTTTTGGATTTGGAGCAAATTATATACATACTTGCTTTAATATTGGGTATCGCATCCAGAAGGACTTGTTTTAAACAACTTGGAATTGCAATTGTCATAAAAATGTCGGTGGTTATTGAAACCACAATCGGAGATGTTACCGTCGATTTGTTTACCGAAGAACGACCGGTGGCATGTTTGAACTTCATGAAGCTTTGCAGGTTAAAGTATTACAACTATAACCTTTTCCATACAGTAGAGCGTGGATTTATTGCCCAAACCGGCGACCCTACAGGATCTGGTGATGGTGGTTCTTCTGTGTGGGGTGTAATAGAGGGACCGAAAAAACGTTTTTGCGAGGCTGAAAGCTTGCCAAAAATTAAACACACCAGACCAGGGTTGGTATCACTAGTAAGTGTTGGAAAGCAATTGGTCGGGTCGCAGTTCTTCTTTACATTGGCATCAGACCTGACATCTCTAGATGGAATCCATTGTGTCATTGGGGAAGTGGTAGAAGGTAACATTTAAAAATTAATTTAGGTGAATAGTTTTGCATCGAATTTT
This sequence comes from Myopa tessellatipennis, assembly GCA_943737955.2. Classification (NCBI taxonomy): domain Eukaryota; kingdom Metazoa; phylum Arthropoda; class Insecta; order Diptera; family Conopidae; genus Myopa; species Myopa tessellatipennis. The sequence continues at coordinate 50,090,752 of OX031314.1, read as the reverse complement.
CAATTCTCTGGGCAGGTCACGAAACATTACGTAAATTGAATGAATCTATAGTGGACGAAAAATTTCGCCCTTTCCAAGATATTCGGATTACCCACACTGTCATACTTGATGATCCATATCCAAATCCACGGGCATTTCGAGTGCCTAGTCGCTCGCCTTCCCCATCCGCAGAACGTTTGGTTAACGGTCGCATTGGCGCTGACGAGGATATCGATGATACAGATGGTAAAACAGTGGAGGAGATCCAGGAAATGTTGGAGGAACGGGAAGCGAAGGCGAGGGCTACCATACTCGAAATTGTCGGTGACTTGCCAGACGCAGATATGGCTCCGCCAGAAAATGTATTATTTGTCTGTAAGTTAAATCCAATTACTACCGATGATGATCTCGAAATAATATTCGGAAGATTTGGCAAAGTGAAGAACTGCGAAGTTATTCGAGATAAGAAAAGTGGTGATTCGCTGCAGTACGCTTTTGTTGAGTTTGAGGAGAAGGCGGCGTGTGAAGCAGCATATTTTAAAATGGACAATGTGCTGATAGATGATCGTCGCATACATGTGGACTTTTCACAGTCAATTGCCAAGGTGACGTGGCGTGGGAAGGGAAGGGGTGTAGAAGGAGTGGAAGGACGACTCGATTTTAATAAATTAAAGTCGCATAGTAAGAGCTCGAATCAACAGCGATCGCGGGAAGAAACACACCGAATTCGCGAAAAAGGACGAGAACGTTTTAAGTCAGAGGAAAGTAGAGAAGAACCGCAACACAAGCGAGAGAAAGGACGAGAGCGTTTAACTTCAGTGGAGCGGCGAAAGGCAAGGGAAGAAAGGCATCGGGCTCTTGAACAGGAGGAGAGTAGGCGGCATTCTGCGAGATCAAGATCTAGAGGCAGGAAATATATCAATGATACACCGAGGTATCGGAACGAAGACTTAAGTAACAATGGTCGCGGAAGTGTCCATAAACTTCGAGAATATTCCCCCAGGAGAAGAGATTATCAGGACAATAATACCTATAGACGACAAAGCGCACATGAAAGAGGTACATTAAAAGAAAGGTTGGTTGTATTGTTAAAATAAAGAAACGTGATAAACAAAATACATGGTATATAAAATGTTAGGTATTCTATGACAAGGCAACGACAAGAGCTCACAAGAGATTCGCATCACAGAAGTTATAATGAAGACCAGAGGAAAAGCCATTCTGGTAAAGAAAAACATATTCAAAAGAGTTCAACGAACGAGCACAAAAGTGTGAAGAAAGTGAAAGAAAATCACTCGAAAAAGCGAAAGCAGGAAACTTCAAGTGATGGCTCATCGAGTGATTCTTCAGAGTCGCATACGACTACATCGAGCAGTGACAGCTCAAGCCAGTCAACGTCCTCTTCAACGTCAACCAGCTCTTCTGAAGATGGACGCAATAGAAAGAAGACCAAGAGCAAGCCCAAGCGAAGAAACAATAATCAGTCATCGAAAACATCAAAAAAGCAGATTAGGAAGAATAGTTAAAATAAAAACAAAGATAAAAATGTTATTAAAACTTTAATAACAATATGGACACCATCGTTCTATTGATGGCCTAAGATAACTTACTCATTTCAATTACATTGGAAGGGCCTATATTTCTGTTTCTTTCGTTTTAATTTAGTTTAGTTTATTTTCTATATTGGATTAATTACGCTTAATTTTTCTTGGATGGTTATTCAATTTTATGTTGTTCTTTTGCTTCTTCAGAGGCTTTGATCAATGTCGCTTCATCACGGCAGGTTTCGGTTTTAGGAGTTGTACGACTCTTGCGTGGTCTGCGATTCTTCATCTCCGCGTTGGGATTAAAAGGTACATTATCCAGACGTGTTGTTTCTTCAGTGATATGCAGCTCTACATTTTGCAATACGGTTTATTTATAACTACAAATGTTGCGAGTCTATTCAAATCACATACTCACCGAAATTACCCTTTTGATTTTGCACTGCTTGAATGACATTTGTACGCAGCTCATTGTCTACATCGCGTGCCAGCTTAATCATCTTTTTATATATTAGTTCAATGACAATTTTAATAACATTCTAATTACAATTTACCATTTCAATTTCCTTTGCATCAGTTGCATCCCGGTTTTTGCGAAAGTTTTCGTTGATCTCTGCCCTTCCTTTTGCGAGTGCACTTTCGTCGCCTCTGAAGACACACAGTCGTGTACGGTGAAGCTTTTTAAATGCATTAAGTACCTGATGACCATTTTTTATATGGTATGTGTATATGCGAACAACATATCAATTTAATAATTTAGTTGGTGATGTATTTTTTACCTCACGGCGAATTTGTGACATTTTCAATGTTTAATCCAGCATTTATTTTGAACTTGCGACTTCAAACTATTTTGAAACCCTTGAAACAGCTGTTATTGAAAGATTGAGGAATCTGAAACTGTTGTTACCACCTGACGAAGAATTCATAACGAGGAATTCTCTCGGTCAAAGAAGTACAAAAAGCTTGCTTATAACAATAATCGTTATTATGTGGTAATGTTATTTCTACCAACAAGTAAAGAAGTCCAAATCATCCCTTATTGCACTCCCTTTCAAAATATTCGAATTTTCGAATAAACATCATCTATCTACCCTTTCTTTCCACACAAAATCCAGCAAAAAGTAGAGATATCGATTTTTCATACGTTTTAATCAAAATCAAATGTTGAATCATAATTTTCTGATGCTCATATATTGAAGTCAGCAAAACTTTGTTTTTATCATCTGAGATTTGGTCAGAAATAAAATTTCGTTTTTAAAAATCAAAACGTTAAATAAAGCCTTAGAGTAAACTTTTTAAATAATGATTTTAAGTGGAGTTTAGGTTTGTTTTGTCTTCAAATCTGTAAAAATAAAATTTATTAAAAAAACAATAAAACACAATAATCACTTTATAACTTGAACGGAGCCTGGAAGTTGGATTGTGGTCTTCGTTGTGATCTTATTTCCTTCAAGTTAGCCGTCTAATTATTGTGGCTGCGATGGCTTTGGACTTTGTTGCTACGTACAAAGTTCTTGTGCTGGGCGATTCAAATGTCGGTAAAACTTGCATAGTTCACAGATATTGCGATGAAAAGTACTACGACACATATATTTCCACTATTGGTAAGTAAATGCAATTCCAATGTAAGACTCAGAACTATCTACGCCCTTTATACAGTCTTGGTAAACGTTTTTTACTAATTAAGCATTTGTTAGATTTGCATGTAGAACTGAACTTAACGGAATATTTCAAAACCGGAAATCGTTCTTTTCTAAAAGTAATTGATTTTTACTCTTATTGGGTATAATAACTAATAAAAGTGTAGTATACACTAATGGAACACTTGAAAATATTGATATATTTATGGGCTGTCCATAAATGAAACAAAATCGAATGTCAATTTTAAACAAGAGAAGTAGAGTCTAGAAGATCTTTTGGAGAAGTGGGCGTGGGTTTCCCCCCAATAGAAGTCGCATACTCTTGCCTGTAATGATTAATTTTAGGATGAAATTTTTGGCAATTTTATGAGGCTCAACGAATCAGGTGAAACGAATTTATCAAGTTAAATTTTCCTGTTGTAAATTATTTTTTGTTATATTTTTCTGTTCTCTTTAATAGGTTTTAATTATAATTGCAAAAACATCTCATTTAATATATGATGTGCAAAGTATCGTATATTGTTTCAAGTTTCAGAAAATGATAAACGAATTCTTCTCTTTCTCTTTTATTAGGTATTGATTTCAAACAGAAACTAATTAATCTCGACGGAGTTCCAATAAAATTGCAAATATGGGATACGGCCGGCCAAGAAAGATTTCGCACCCTGACTACGGCTTATTATAGAGGTGCTATGGGCATCTTGCTGATGTATGACGTTACCAATTTGGAAAGCTATAACAATTTATCGTATTGGTTAAGAAATATACAAGAGGTGAGTGTTTGATGTTCAATTGATAGATTTATATTATATATTTATATACATATGTACATATATAGGAGTATCAAATATATAACAAATATATTTGAAATATATTTATTTTATAGAATGCTTCACCAGATGTGGTCAAAGTATTGGCAGGAAATAAATGTGAATGCTCAGCCACTCAACGAATGGTTGACAAGGAGAGAGGGGAAAAGGTAATTGTTACTAATACCACTAACCACATAATATATTATGTGGTTAGTGCTAATATCAAAGACGGCATAATATACATACATATATACTATACTGCATTTATATACTATAAACTTTTTACGAGTATACTATAGTATATTATTCGTAGTTCATGAAGAAACATTTTCGATTTAGCGTAGCTCAGTCTAAATAATAATTCGTTTTAATAAATTTAAATTCTTTAACTTATTAAATTAAGATTCAAAGTCTCAGTTTCACACGTTGATTATTCTTAAAATGAACTTTATGGATTTTGTTCGGAAAACTGTGACGATGTGCTCTTATTTCTAGATTGCTGAGAACTTCGATATGCCATTCTTTGAAGTCTCTTGCAAATCGAATATCAACATCGAGGAAGCATTCCTAGCGCTGGCAAGAAAGATACGCGAACAGCGAGAGCGAAGAGTAAGTCTTTTCCAGATTCTTACCACTAAATGTACAAATCAATTCACGTTGAATTTCTTTAATTGTAGGGTGAAAATTTCGACAACGACGATAAGCCACAAGACAAGAAATCCCCCGGCTCTAATGGACTTGCAACCTTCAGTATTGGAAATATTGGCATGTCGGAAGGAAGTCGATGTTCCTGTTAAACAAAAAATAAAAACCGAATAGTTGTTCAATCCGAATGTCCAAAAACAAAAAACAAAAATTGAAAATCTAAATATGAAACACAAAAATTAAGAATCTATTTATAAAATTATTATTATGGGAAATAAGTTCACAAAGATGCATTTTATAGGTGTAGATCTTTAAATCTATTAAAAGCAATTGTATTAAGTTATGAAACTTTTTTATTTTGTGGTTGCATTCGGGAAAAAATTTTAAGGTGAGCAACATCGAAAAGAGAATATTCTTAAACAAATTAGTTTTTGAAAACCTTGCAGAGTTCTTAGTTCGGTACATAATCATCCAAGATTGTCAGTTTCGTTTTATTTAAGAATACAAAAGATCCAATTACATTCTTACGCCAGTACAATAACTCTTTAATTTTCTGCCAATTATACAATTAACAAACCTTGTAATTGAAGAGATTTTATTATACAATTCCATAGTCTCCAATTGTTGCATTTAGCTGAAAATTAAATTTAACAATTAATAACTCTTTATTACATTATAAATGTACTGCAAATTTATTTATAATAAATTTTTCTGAAAATCCGTATTAATTCCTGCTATATTGTGGACTTCAGAGGGGTTTTCAGAGGGAATATCTCTACGTGTCTATATATATTTATTTATGTCCAATTGATCCACACTATACAAAAAAAGCTGAAACTTTGTTATAGATCTATATGCATACAACATGAAAATATAACAAAATAATTGTTATTATTCACACATCTAGTTTCCCATTTAAAACTAGTTAGTTAAATATTCAATAGGATTGTTTGGTACAGAAAGAACGCTGTTGTTACTATTAAAATGTGCAACTTTTTGTTATTATTAAAATTTTAACTGTCAAAATACTAAAACGCAATATGGATACATATTCTACCTAATCTTCTCTTGAGTTGTAGCACTTGGCAACCGGAAGCCATAACAAAGTATTTGAATTGCGCTCTTGACCGGTCCTGAGGCCAGTCAGTGAACTCCTTTATTCCATTGAAGAGCAAAGGCAACCACAGTGCTTTAAGACGAAGAATCATGAAGAAAATTAGAGCTAAAGCTAGTTCTCTTCCCATTTTCAATGGAAGAATCTCTGATTCCTCAACATCCAGCTCATCATCGGCGTCAATTGTAATGCCTACAACAAGGAAAAAACGCGCAAGCTTTAATGGTGTACCGCCCACAGTGTTTACAATATCAACGTCGTCGATGGCGTCACTAATGAAAGACGATTCGGAGGGAGAAGGAACGAAGGCATCGAACGAAGGTTCAGAATCAGGGATTGTTTCTGAGAATGCAACAAAACTGACAATAAAATCACTGCATATCATTGGTGCTGAGCTCAGAAATTATGAAAAGGTGAAAGTGGTTGGCCAAGGTAGCTATAGAGATAATGGTAGCAGTTTCTTAGTGGCTTAAACTTGAAACGTTGTGTTCAATAAGGTTCCTTTGGAGTTGCTATTTTGTATCGACGCAAATCGGACAATCACCAAATAGTTTTCAAACAAATAAACTTGGTGGACTTGACACTGGCGGAACGTGATCTGGCCATGAATGAGGTAGAAGTATTTTCCAAACTACATCATCCGAACATAATCAGGTGAGAGGTGTGCGGTGCGTTCAGACATCGAATTCGCATTTTTAATCGAGCTAGCCGTTGGTGATTCAGTTTTCACTTTTAGGCTGGCTCCTTTTGATTTCTTGAAAACTGCTTGTATTGTTATATTTCTCTTTATTAAATCTTTCTTGTGACATATGATCATATGTATGTATATCATTCTGCAGTTACCTAGGAAGCTTTATCAAAGACAACATCCTTCTTATAGAAATGGAATACGCAGATGGTGGGACATTAGCTCAGATCATAGGCGATCGTTCACCCAGAGACTACTTTCCGGAACGCTATATAATTGCCATATTCGAGCAGATATCCAGTGCCATTAACTATATGCATTCCGAGAATATTCTTCATCGGTAAGCTGTTGTCTATAGGTAATAAATGAATGATATAAAAGGATTGCTTACAAACAGCGACTTAAAGACTGCTAACGTATTTTTAAACAAACGCGGTATTGTAAAAATCGGTGACTTTGGAATATCAAAAATTATGAATACGAAAATCCATGCGCAAACTGTGCTGGGTACTCCGTATTACTTCAGCCCAGAAATGGTAAGATAAAGTACCCATGTATAACTGGGAATACCATAAAGAAATTATTTAAGGACTAGTATTTTAGTGCGAAGGCAAAGAGTATGATCACAAGAGTGATATCTGGGCTTTGGGTTGCATCCTGGGTGAAATGTGTTGTTTAAAGAAGTCTTTTGCAGCGACAAATTTATCGGAGCTGGTGAACAAAATTATGGCAGTAAGTTTAAACTGTTTACATTCTGCACTCGTGGAGTGGTATAATGCGTTAATCATATTTGCATGTGTTAATCATATCAGGGAGCTTATTCTCAACTTCCATCTGGATACTCTTCGGGTTTACGTAGCCTCTTGAGCAATCTATTACAGGTAGATATTTTTGCTGTTTATTCATGTCTTTAAGAACGAAATTCATGAGAACCCATGTTTATTACCCATGATATTCCTCTTACATGAAGTTTTTGCATGAATTTTGGCTTAAATTTATATTGTAATTCAACAGGTGGAAGCGGTAAGACGCCCAGAAGCTTCGGAAATCCTAGACTACTGGATACCGTTAATATTTCGTACTTTCGGAAAACATAAAGGGTAGACCAAAGAGGTAGACCCAATACGAGGCTTCTAATCAGATAAGTATCGATTTCAGCTATTCTTATTGCGAAGATATTAGTTCTACGAATACAACAACAAATGGCGCAGATCTCATGTCAATCAGGCAGGATGAAACGATTACAAGCACAATCTCAACTTCGGGTGTGGAACTGCCCACAGCTCAAACTGATACAAAAGAAATAATGAAAGCAGGAACGGTGTCTCCAAACGAAACCATACACAAGAGGTAGCTATTGATTTTATTATAAAGAAATGTAGAATAGTTTGAAAGCTCTTCGTAGATCGGTACTCTATCAGTTGAAATCGTTCGGCAATAAATCAACCATGGATCCCTTACAACTGCCACCTAAAGCTTGTATACTGACTGTCGCTACCAGTGAATCGCACTTTGTTGTTGTTAATGAGGGTATGCATTTAATTTGAGTCGCTTTTAATGAGTTTTTAGATTTTACTAGTTTCTCTTTTTTTAAAGAATTACAGATAAAACAAATAATACATTATTATATATAAATAAATAATATATTTACTATACACACACATACTTATATAATATAATAAGCATTGATATATGTATCATACATTTTCTGTTTTTTATGTCTTTAGATGGATCTGTTTACACATGGGGTGAAGCGTCATATGGTCAATTGGGTTTAAGTTCGTTGGATGCGTGGAAACATAATCCAACGCGCATGGAAAGCGTACGAAGCTATCATGTTGCAGGGTGAGCGAGAAATGCACACATTTCTGTCTAATATAATCTCATCCTTGATGTAATTTTGTGTAGAGCTTGCGCTGGCTACGGCTTCACTATACTGCTCACTCAATCGGGATCTCTTCTGAGCTGCGGGAATAATTCCAAAGGCGCCTTGGGCCACCCTGATAACAGGAATTATCACAGACCAAGAATCATAATGAAGTTAGAGGATGTAAAAATTCAACAAGTTGAGGCTGGCTCAGATCATGTCTTAGCTCTGGGCGCGGATGGTTCAGTTTACGCATGGGGCACAAGTCTGCACGGAGCCTTGGGTCTTGGAGACTTACGGACAAAACAGTAAGTCTGAGATACCGAATGTGGGTGCAAATAAGAGATCAATTTACCGCAGGAGCACCCCACAGAAGATTTTGTTGAACAACCGTAGCGGAAAGGTGCATAGAATATTTTGTGGATCTGATGCTTCAGCCATTTTGTTTCAAAATGGCGACGTGCACATTTGCGGTAGCAACAATTACAATAAGTTGGGCTTCACCAAACCCGACAAGATTATGGCATTCGTAATTTGAAAAATTGACATCATACTTGACGCTATTTTCAAAGTCGTTAAATATTCCAGAAGAAAATTGAACTCCCACGCAAGGTGATCGATCTGGACCTATCCGCCACGCATTCCGTATTTCTCGTTGAAGGTGGTTACGTCTTCACGCTGGGAGGAAATTCTGAAGGCCAACGAGGTGTTGGACACCGCAAAGAGACACCATCGCCAACATTAGTAGAGTTTATAAAGGATCGATATATTACGGTACATAACTACTTGAGATTTTGACTCAAGATCCATACGTAATAGATTTGTCTTGAGGGCTTTTTACATGACATTTTTAGGTTTGGTTTATTGATCAAAATGTTATGAAGAACAGAATGTTTAAATCGATTTTAAGTTCCAATCACATTATTTGCTGGCATCTCACTTTAACAGCAAGAATACAAACTGTCGTAGTTTTTAATTCCCACTAAACTACACATAATTCCTATTTTTTAAGTGTATTTAATGATTCATTTTTTAGAAAGTTAAATGCAATGACCAGTGCACCATGGTTTCGTCTGACGACAATATAATCACGTTCTGGGGTAGTCGCAATGGGATACCAGAGAATACTGGATATTCCAACGAGAATCAGGAGGCAGAGGACGACGTAATTCAAAGATATTTAATATTACATTTCATTTAATTGAAATTGGTTCTTAGATTGAAACTGGAAACCCGGATGTTGACTTGGAAATCGGCAAGAGTACCGCGGCTTTTACAAATTTCCTAGCCTCAGTGTACAAGTCAGAGATTATTTTAGAACCGGTTGATCTATTGGCGTAAGTTTAATCCCATCGTGCGTTGTCGATAAAGCATTTACACAGCCCAACCATTTAGACTGTATTCGTCGAAGGAGCAATACAACAGAGGTTATTATCTGGAAGTGAGCAATATTTATCCACTGTCGCACAGTACGCTAATATTGGTGGAAACCACAGCACCGTTGATTACATCTTTCGACGAACTAAGATAAACGCTTTTCAATTGGATTGCAGATCTTTATTCATCTGGTTAATAATACACTCATGTACATTGTATTCCATTGATAATGTTGAAAGTTTATTTAACTAGTATTACTATATGTTAAAATAATCAGGTGAATTCGGTTCAAAGGTTTCCAAAAAGTTATTTAATGAAGTTTGTTTACAAGGTTTGGTGGTTTTTGTGTAGTGTGATTGAAACACATTTCAGTAAATAATCTTATTGCTTACATAGTATTATATAAGTGTTATATAGTAACAGAAAGTTACTACAAGAAAGCCAAAATATAAATCAATAAAACAATAAGTTTGGATATGGACTATACCATACGGTATACTACTTCGAATAGTACAACTTGTCAATCATTGATGAAATACGTTCAACTTGGATGTAATGCTTGATTTCACGATTAATATTTGCCTTCGTAGCGAGAGGATACGGTTCCTCCATAACGATCCGATGTCGGTCGTCCACTATTAGCATAAATACCGCCACTCGGACGTGATGAGTCGACGTAGCCGCCGGACCTCTCATTGTATGTCCGATCGTAGCGATCCTGTGAAGACGTCATGGAGCGCCAATTTGAGTCACCAACTGTAGATTTTTGCCAGACTGCACTGCCGCTGTGCACATTTGAAGACATACCGTTGCTAACGTAGGACTTTATTGTTGGCACTCCGGTGCTGCTAGAGTGGCTCATGTGATTGGACGTTGACGGTGCCCAGACATTATTACTGCTGCCGCCGTAGCCACTGGAGCCGTCATAGCGTTTACCCGTGGTAGCGGATCTGCCAGAGGCGATATTGTTTAAAGTTCATTCGAAAAGACAAACTCAAGACAGACAGCTCTTACCTTACATCACTGCGATCATCTATGCGTCTGAAGCTTGTAACGGAGGAGCGTACTTGAATATCTGAATCGCCATAACGACTCGCACTGTTTTTGTGTATATACGAGCTGCTACCACCGGATGTACTTGATGCCGGAATGTGGCGTATTTCCACTTCGCGTTTGTAATCATCGCGTTGTGGTTTACTCGAAGAGTAATCATCGCGTTTGGTTGACGAGGAATAGTCATCGATGTTGCGCTTGGTGCTCGAGGATGATATGTAATCTCCAGTGGTACGCTTTGAGTAGTCCTCATTGCTTCGTTTGGGTGGGACTGGAGTGTAATCTGTTACAGCTGATCTTTTTGTGGAACTGCTACTGTAATCATCACGTTTAGATGTGTAGTCTGCACGCTTTGAGGTCGAGTAATCGTCTATTGCTCGTTTAGCTGATGATGTGCTGGTGTAATCTTCACGTTTCTTATCATAGCTGAAGATATTTACATTTAGAAATTTATTGTAATTTTTACGATATTGTATTATGTTCTTTAGGAAAAAAAATTAAAATTGGAAATATTAAGGGAAGAAGTAAAAATGGAATTTGATCTTTTGGTAGTTTTAGCAATTTATCTCACCTTCTTGCTGCTACTAATGCGGCATCAAATCTTGGGGGCGGTGGTGCCTCAAAACGATTTTCATTTCCAGACCGCTTTCTATCATTAACATCTGTGTACCGATCATCGGCCGTTCGTTTGGTCGTGCGTTTTACAGGATCATCACGAGATTGAATAATCCTTCAGGTAGCAATACAATGCAATACAGAAGAGGAAAATAAAGAAGAAATAAAAGTTATATTTGAAAGTTTGTAAAGTAAAGGGTACATGTTTTTGAGCATCGGTTCCCCGAGGTTTTGTTTTCATCACGAAACGTGAAACAATACAAAATCGTTTCCGTAACATATCATGAAATATTTAATCAACTTTGTTTGCTATCTTCGCACTTTAGTGTCCATCTCTATCTCCGTACAGGAGAGAAAGAACGGAAACTAATTTTAAAATTAATAAAAAAATAAATAAAAACGATATGCATTTGAGTTGAGTTCATACTTCATCTGTTGTCTCTTCAATTCAAGGCGCTCCAATTCGATTTTTTCACGTTCTAACTTCTGACGTTCCCGTTCCAGACGCAGTAGCTCAGCCTTCTCCCTTTCCAGACGTTCTCGTTCAAGAGCCAGTTTTTTACGTTCTTCAGTCAGACGCTGTTCTTCCTGGCGCTGACGTTCACGAATCTCACGACGCCGTCGCTCTTCCTCACGTAACTCACGTTCCTTTTCTCGTAAACGTTGACGTTCGCGTTCCTCTCTTATCTTCTGGTATGAGAGGATCTCTCGTTGACGGATACGTTCACGCTCCCTTTCCTTCTGTCGCTGCTGACGTTCACGGTCATGATCGCGGCTACGATCGGTACGCGTTCTATCCGCTGATCGACTTGCACGACGTGATTGCCGCTTAACCGATGACGTTTCAGAACGAGCCTTTTCCCCCTTGTCCTTACCGGCCTCTTTTGAATCAGTCTTACCCTCATGTTTATCCTTGTCCTTTTCATCTTTCTTAGATTTGTCGTCTTTTTTGCCGTCATCCTTCTTGCTGCTATGCGTTGTTTTCTTGTCGTCGCCCTTCTTTCTATCATCCCCGGAAGTCTTCCCACCCGATGTCCGCTTTTCATCGTCCGTCTTTCTGGAGCTTCTAGAATTGGTATTAGTTGCTGCCCGGTTTGCAGCATTAGCTGCAGACGATGCGCTACCACCGATCTCGTTCTTTGTCCGTTCTACCGATATTATGCGTCCGTGTAGTTCCGTACGATGCAAATGTTCAATACAACGAGATGCATCGTTCGACGATGACATGGTGACATAACCGTAGCAACGTGTCCCTGGTGTTCGGGTATTCGTGACCACCTTTGCTCCAATCACCTTACCGTATTTAGAGAAAATCGTTTTCAGGTCGCTGGCTCGCGTGAGTGAAGACAGTCCGGATACCCAGAGATTTCGCGATGGGGATGTGCTACTCTTCGAGCCAGGTGCTGATTTTGCAGCGTCCCCTGCAGTGTTCGCAGCAGCAGTGTTCGGTGAAGCTGTGGTCGACTTCTCTGCAATTTCCATATAAATAATAGATAGTGGAAGGGTGAGGGTGAGCTCATTGATACTGTTTGGTTAATATTTTTTATTGTAGATTTTTCTTGGTTTGGGAAGCATTATTGCACTATGCAACGAACTTTGCTGCAAGTTTTAATAACTACTGTGAAATACTGCAGATGTTTAAGAAACCCTAATAGTTATAATTGTTTTCGAAATCTAACTATATAAACGCTTTAAGGTAACCTTAATTCAAACAAAGACTAAGTGTGAATTATTTGAGTTGACTTTACTCGATTTCATGGGTAATTATTTGCTGATCTGGAGTAGTTTCCGCAATGCTGCATATTATTTACGCCGTAATTAAAGATGAACCTCTGGCCGATATCACTTCATATTAATTGTCCGCTAGACCGGATTTGTGTCAAATTCGAATAGTTATGAGCTGTTATCAGTTCACTTACCCCAGTTGTACCTCAAAAACCATTAAATTTTGTTAGTTCTTCGTTCAAGTGAAAGCTATACCAAAGAAAATTCTCCAGAATTCCCTTTATTCAATCTGCGTCCTCTAGTCTGTCAAGTTATATCACTGCGCCGAAACTGATTGTAGAAGCTGTGTAAAGCTTCCATCACTCAAATCTTCTCGAAAATGATCCCGAAGTCCGTCTTTCCAATCTCTATCTGCTAATCTGCAACATAATAACCGCCGTTCTACTTGTGCTGCAGTTGAATTAAGCAGAGAATAAAAACTTAAGGAATTTAAAGGTTATATCGACGTTTCTGCAGTCATTCTGGGCCTCAATATCTGTAATTATTGTAATTGATTCGTTCAGGTTGTAGACGCTGCAGCTGAGGTAAGTAAATTGAACTGAAATAAGAAAGGTTGCCAAATTCAAGACATACTGATACTGATATAAACGACGACTGCACACAAAGAAACGAAACACCAAAGCGACGGCGAAGAAAGTCCTTCGGAGAAAGGATTCGGGCTGTAAACTGCTATAGTTGACATGTCGAATCTGTAACACTGCTACTACTACTTCCATAAATCCCATTTTTATTTGTATATCAGATGAAATGTTGAAATCTGCTTCTGGACTTAATATATTTCGTTCCATTGAAAGTTAACTCCATCTCCAACGAACACGTTATAGAACTTAAGTAACGAGAGGGTTATATTTATCGGTTAGTTTGTTCCAATAGACGAACAATTTGTCCATTAAATAAGAACTTTTTTGTTCTTGTATTAGATGTTAGAATGAGAGTGTCTATCGCACGAAAACTGCAAACTGGATCAGGTTCATTCGGGTAGCAGCCACTTGTCAACATCAAATAAATTCACACTTGCTTGTGGACCGTATTTTCAAATAATTCACTAATCTAATTTCGTAGGGTGTTATAACTATCGGAATCAGTAACTTGCGTTTCTAACCGGCTGTATAAGATTGTCTTGAGCTCACTTCTAATAATACACTTTAACAATTATTGCATGCTCTTAATCCTATATTTATCGTATGCAAAATTTGCTGTTATTACTATTAAATTACCTTTGTCCTCCTTGTGCGAAGTTTTAGCTGAAGATTTTTGTTCACTGTTTCGATGTTTAAAAGTTCATTGAAGAGAAATAAAATCAATTAGTTAATTTTGTTGCAGGAAATATGTATGTTCAGAGAAAGGAGGAGCAATATATGTCAGGTCCTTGAAGATGGTGATTCAAGTGGGAAAACATTTCTGTGCAAATAAATTAAGAAAGCATTTTAGAAGAAACCTCGTCTATTCAAACCGCAACTAGATTCGTCTGCTTCCATTGAATTATGAAGTGTGACACGTACATACAGCTCCTGTATTCGTAGTTCTTTCTAATTAATTTTCATCGTAGCAAATATCGAAGGTTTTCTTCTAAAATTCTTGTGTAAAATAAAATTGCATAGAAATGTATCTTAATGGAGGTCTCTTCAAAGTTCCCGTGTTTCTGCAAACGACATACAAAACCAACCTATTATCCTTTTTATCACCAGCCTTCTCGTCGTTCTTGCTTTTGTTTTTAGAACCATCATCCTCCATTGTCTCCTTATTTTCGTCCGTGTTATGATTTTCACTCTTATTCTCCTTTCCAGTGACTTTCTCTTCCCCCTCCTTTCGAACAGCTTTTACTCGTTCATCAGCTATGAATAATAAACGGGATCAACAGCAATTCGCAGGATAAGTTTTTGATTTTAGTTGTTTTGTTTTTTTTGTTTGATTTATCAATTCAAACAAGACTAAGAAAAAAATATTGGCACTTTGCAATAATATTGCTCTGTTACTATCACATTTTCACTCCATACCAAATTGACTAACTTTAGCACTTTCTTATGAATTCAAATGAATTGCTGAAAATTTGACTAAAGAAAACTTACTTGTGGATTTATCCTTATCATCGGCCTGAAACAGAAGAAGTTATTTTACAATTATTAAATTGTATGATTTTGATTTCTTTGGAAATCAGAAAGTAAGCATTTGGAAAAATGTTAATAAAACTGAAGAAATTAATTATTAATATATCATAAATGATCAACAGAATATTAATTATTATGTCATCTAGGGTGAGATTGTGAAGGACTACCATATGCAATTAGAGTAGTTGGTCCACCCTAATTCCGAAGATTGACCTTCTAGTACTATGGAAAGCTGCGCATTCATAGATTATGTGCAGTGATGTCTCTAGACTCTGTGCAGAACCTAAAATAAGCATTCTCTGACAGTTTCATTTTGTTTACATGATATGCTCTACACTTAAAATGTGT
The DNA here is from genome assembly GCA_943737955.2 of Myopa tessellatipennis. Lineage (NCBI taxonomy): Eukaryota > Metazoa > Arthropoda > Insecta > Diptera > Conopidae > Myopa > Myopa tessellatipennis. The sequence continues at coordinate 50,075,177 of OX031314.1, read as the reverse complement.
ATCGATTTGGTTTGTGTTTATTAATAAAATGGTGATCAGATGGTGATGATCAATCAAATGGTGATCAGATGGTGATGATCAATCAAATGGTGTTTAATAAAATGGTTCCACATTAAGTGTACTATATTCTAGAATCTAGACTAAAGACCAGTATTCAGCAGTTTGCCTATGACAGGCCTTAATAGTTTCCCATGCATATAAATGAGACTTTAAGACGAAATTTTAGCTAATAGTCATAAGATGTATCGTAGTCACTACTAAAATTTGGAATTATGACAAACGTATTACTAGCGGAAATCTATATAGTATAGTGTAGGTGTAGATTTCCCTTACCTCATCATGTAGTAATTTTTGTTCCTCTTCGCCAATCGTCAAGTTGATAGATTCCTCATTATCCGGATTATTACCATCACCAGCGTTTTCTTCGTCTTCAATTTCTGCTTCATCTCCCCCGTCTTCTTCCAAAGCTTCCTGATCTTCGCCATTAGCATAATATTCATCATCATCTTCTATGATAACGCATTCGTCATCTACGGTACCGATTTCGTCCACAAGATGATCATCTTCCGTACGTTGGTAACTACCGTTGGCCTCATCTTCCGCTACCGCATTCTCCAAATCCACTGGTTCTTCCTTTATCTGCACCTTCTGCATCTTTATTGGTGATACGATTTTTTTAGCTTTTAGTTGAAATTGGTGGGTATTCGGATCGTGGCCTTCGCTCTTGAGTGCCTTTTTTTTGTTAAGAAAAGTTTGTTAGTATTAAAGTTACTCAGTATTTAAAATTTTTTTTTTGCTTACAGTCTGCAAGCGTTCAATCAGAGCAGATTTTGATCCAATTGTGTCCAATTTACGTTTTTCTAGTTCATCTTTCAAATCGCTAACTTTTAATTCAATTAATTTTTTTCCGCTCTCTGGCATTCTTCAAAATATTAACTAGTTCCAAATGTGTTAAATGCTGTCTTGGTGATATGGTTCTCTGCAAGATTTTAAATAAGAATACTGACGAACATGTGAAAACCTATACCTCTCGAAAACTAAAAATGTACTGTACTATAACAAAATGGTGATTTTTCTCGAGGATTTGGTAGCGAAGTTGGTTGCAATAAAACTATTTTAATAAATGATGGTCGATAAAATTGAGATGTGTTTATATGATTTATATATATATTAAACTTTTACGGACAGTGCTACCAATTGACAGGTTATCGACTGTGTTTTTCTATCCATTGCGAAAAAATCATAATTCATTTACATGATAATCTTCCTATTTTCGAATATATAGGCTAATAATTTTTATTCAATGAGACTTTTTGTGGTTTTGGTATTTTGCTCACTTATCTTTAACGCTAGCAAAAATAATTTTAGACTTGAGTAATTTACATGTTATTTATAAGAGAATTTCGGTTATATTGGTATAATCATGTGCAAAAATTGGATATAAATAATTGATAATGTAGATTGTTCTGTGTTTTGTTGAAAATTTAAAATTATTGAAAATTCCTTGGTGGTCTTTTCATAATTTTATAATGAGTAATTATATGGGTAAATATGTTACATTATTATTACATGTAATTAATTATATTATACTATCATATATATTTTGATATATCTGAAATATATATTAAACAAACCGTAAAGGTTGATCTGCCTTACTTGGAAGCATTGTTATTTGCTGAATGTCGGTAATTGTATTAATTTTGACGTACGAAATGTTGCCGGTAAAGCAGGGCGTTTCTTTTTCTTTGTGACCACGTTCTGTGCGAGTTGTATTATAAATCATGAGCCTTACAATTTCAAAAAAACGCAAGGTAATTACAAAAGTTCGGTTGACATGTTACTAAATTAACCAGTTAAGCAGAACATTAGTTGTACATGAATATACAATTTGTTTGAAACGGACAAAATGTGTCCAAAAAAATGTCACCTTTTGAAATAACCTCAAATATCAAGCTTCCGAATGAAGTACGTGTGTGTAGTTGGGTTTCATCTTGATTATTCCTACCACCAATATTTGACACTTCGATTTTACCCTTGTTTTTACTTAGCGATGGTTGTTTTAATCATTTCGATGTAATTTCTTATTTCCTTTTCTTTTAGTTCGTTGCTGATGGCATGTTCAAGGCTGAATTGAACGAGTTTCTCACTCGTGAACTCGCCGAGGATGGTTACTCTGGAGTTGAAGTACGTGTCACTCCATCCCGTACAGAAATCATCATTATGGCTACCAAGACCCAGCAAGTTTTGGGTGAGAAGGGACGCCGTATTCGCGAACTGACCGCAATGGTGCAGAAGCGTTTCAACTTTGAACCTGGCCGTATTGAGCTGTACGCAGAGAAGGTCGCCACCCGCGGTCTGTGCGCTATCGCCCAAGCTGAGTCGTTACGTTACAAGCTCACGGGAGGACTAGCGGTCCGTCGTGCCTGCTATGGTGTCCTTCGTTTCATTATGGAATCTGGTGCTAAGGGCTGCGAGGTTGTTGTGTCCGGCAAGTTGCGTGGTCAGCGTGCTAAGTCGATGAAGTTCGTCGATGGTTTAATGATTCATTCTGGTGATCCATGCAACGACTACGTGGAGTCTGCCACTCGTCACGTCTTGCTGCGTCAAGGTGTGTTGGGAATCAAAGTTAAGATTATGTTGCCCTACGATCCCAAGAACAAGATTGGTCCCAAGAAGCCTTTGCCCGATAACGTGTCTGTTGTTGAACCCAAGGAGGAGAGAATCTACGAGACCCCCGACACTGAATATAAAAATCAACCAGCCAGTAAACCTCTGGAAGAAATGGTGGAACCAGTACAGTAAAAATATTTTTATTTTGTCAGAAAATAAGTTAAATAAAACTGATAATTTTTAGATAAAAGTGAATTTTAGCGGAATTGTCTGTCACTTAATTACGAGTAGAATATAAAAAGCCTGCTTGTTCAAATTTTGAAAGAAAGTTACGAAAATTGCAAGTAACGCCGAAATGCATTTAACGATATCTATTTTAAATTACTTTTTGCAAGAGTACTTTCTACTTTAGTAGTTCTACAACTTTCTTCTAATTGAAGGCATTAACAGAACAGGAGGTTCGATACTACTTCGATTAAAACGAGATCATATTTCAGAACAATTTTTTATAACTGGCTATGAGAAGCTTTGTGCCGCCTATAATTGAAAAAATTAGTACTGAAAAATGTCTCATATGGGATACATTGGGTAATAAAATATACTCGTCTATTTCGAGTGGTTTTCGTGTCGGATTTTGAAATGCAATAGTTTTGCTGGAACTTCGTTGGCTTTAATATACGGATATGTGGAAAAGATTGTTTTTGGCAAGAAAACACAGTTCATCTTTTCATCCTGCCTCTCTTTGCTTTAATAGAAAAGGAAAAAACTGCAGCTGCCAATTACAGAAGAAAACTGGGAAAAATAGCAGTCTAGCAAAGCTACAGTTAAGAAACTAAACACCAGAAACACGACTTTTTCCAAAAGAAGCGACCATTAATGTAACAAAAACATGCGCTAAAAGCACGCATCAAGTTTCGATTTTAGTCATAAATCTAAATTAGATACGAATGTAGAATTTATTACAGTCGTTGCCATTCGTTGAGCGCGGAGGAGGAGTTTTCGGTGCCCATGCAGTTTGTCCCATTAAGCAACAAGTTTCGGCACCTGTTGTTGCTAGCATAAAAACAAAAGACCGAACAAAAAATTAACTCTTAACTGTAAAATCTATGAGACTGCTGTAACGACCTCGACAGCTCCTGCTACGTTGCGAAAACGTGAGCATTCCTTTGGTAAATTGTTGCAACCATTTGTTTCCTGGCCAAGCAGTGGTGTGGTGAGAGAAAATCGATAGAAGGGCTTCGGGAATACAGATTTCACTGATCGTGAAGTTTTTTAAAACTTATTGGAGTCGTCTGGGGGGAGGGAGGTGTGTTTAGGTGCTGGTTGGAAGTAATGTAAAAACGAACAGAATACAGATAGTGTAAATAAGCCAGGTACAAATCTTTGCTTAATATTGGTTCTTGGGAGGTTTTATTGCCCCCGAACCAACATTACATTATCTTTAGTGGAGATCCCATTTTTCTTTAAAACAAGACTAAACTCGATGTTGCATTGATTTCATTAAAACGGGCAAAGTTTTTGCTGTTTTCCTGCTGTTGGCTATTCGCATGTTCAACGCTCGTGGATTTTCCAGCGCATCTCACTGAACCACTTTGAACTGATTTTCAACTGATCCCATTCAACTGGTTTGCAGGTCCCGTTTGTTATCCAATTCATTAGCTTTAAACGAATCTTCGGCTTTTCTTGTTTCTGGTGAGTTTCAGAAGAATAAAGAGTTTTCTTAAAGGTGTTCATTTAAAACCACTCACTCCTTCCATTCGTCACTCTTTCCATTTGTTCTGCATGTAGAGCTCGGTTTATGTAAATGTGTTTATGCGTGTTGAGAAATCCAGGTGAGCGGGTGACAAGTTCAGATGATTGACATGAAGCTGCGAGTTTTTAACATACACCCCGTGTAAGTAAAGGTGCTTATTATTTTCAAAGAAACTCGCTGCCGGTGTAATCCATACATAATATAGTATATCGGGATGAGGTCTGTGGTCTTTTTCACTCGGAAATGTTCATTCATTTGAAGTTGACGGTTTTAGTCTTTATCTTCTTGCAAAAGAAGTCAAGAACTTAGTAACGGATTATATGGATACTTACATATATTAAGTGATGCCAAATATGTTTAGGAAGAATTTTTGTATTTGCTGTGTTTTTATTTATATCAAATATTTTAAAAACAAATGTGTAAATTACTCAAGAAACATTATTTGAAAAAATATGAATTTTTAAGGAGGATCGTTAATTTTATAACTTGATTTCAGCTTCATGTTACAAAAGAATGATTGTTTACACTTCATTTAATTAATTTTTATCTTAGATGTTAACAAGTTTGCAGCAACAACAATAAATTACATACAATTTGACATAGTACTATTTAATATAGACATATACTATTTTTTAATATATGCATTAAAAAATCAGGGATAAAAATAATCTCAAAATCATACAATTTAAATGAAAAATTCAGACAATTATGGAAATTGAGAATTTTCAGTTCAAACAATGAATTATTAACTTAACACAAATGTAAAAGGAAAAATTAAAAATAGAAATATTTCCATAACTATGTATATTCCATGATAATTTCGGAAAATTTAAACTGAATACAGTAATAATGAATATTACAACAAAATATAAAAGGAAAAAAGTCCAAAATAATTTGTGGCCAAATATATTTGTGGCGATATATTAGACAAATCTATGACGATAAAAACCTAGCATGATTCTCCTCATAAATCAATTTAATTACCTTAAAATAAAACATCCACAACTCAGATATTAGCCTTGGTACGATTTTTCTTCATCTCGAAATTTTAATGGTTTTTCGCTAACCTACATATGGATGAACATACATATATGTATGCATACATGTTGGCACATCAATCATATGCTCTGACATTTGATCATAAATGGACTAGAAACTAACTAAAGTCAATGCAAGTCATGAGAAGCAGAAGCAAGATTGAATCTTTCATCTGAACGAAGATGACGAATTTGAACGTCCACGATATCGTTGAATCTGGTTGCAACTGCAACCATGAAGATCAAGGAGCATAGAAACCATTCAAAATCTTTGTACCATATGTTTTGAAACATAATCTACTTAGAGATATTCGATTTTCGACACGAGGGCTTTTTATTTGTGGCTATTTTCTGTTGTTTAACATTAACATTGTAGAACATTGTAGATATCCATCTGCAGGCTTAATGATAAAAATTTTCTAGCAATATTAATTTGGTTCAATATTTTGTCTCTTTCTTTAGTTGCTGTTATTATTTATTACTGACAACGTTACCTCTAGCATTTAATACACACTGAATGACAACAATAAGCCGGTGACTGTTATTATAGTTATGTTTACACAATAAAAATATTGCTAAAATACTGCCGGCAATTTTATAATCACGATTTATCTGATATATGTACGTACGTATATACACACATACACTTATAGACGGCTATGAATGACGCTCATAGAGCAAGTTTGTGCACGTCTATGCAAGTTGGAAATATATATTCTATTTGAGTATTATTTCGATGGGTGGATAAAAAAGCAGAAACTAAGGGAACCTGATTAAGACAAAGAAGTACGAAAAGTATTGGCGACAACGAATTTATTTAATTTTAAACACCCAATTTATTTGGGCCGGCTGCTTTTGAGGACCTTTTGGCGTAAGATGACTGTGCAAGCGGATTCTCATACGACTTTAATGCTTAAAGAATTTTCCACTTACTTTAGCTAACATGTCATATCCATTGATGTTGCCATCCTCACAACATGATCATCTTAAGATGCTCCTAATATGGAACCAAACAAAAGACACCATCAAATGTGGACACTACACCAAATTCACAGCAAACCAAACCAATTACCGATTTATTGCAACCATCGTCGCTTTCATCATAGTTTCTTCATCATCATTCTAATCTTCGTTGTCATCATCATCTTCATTGTTACCGTCTTTTTGCTGTTCTCATTTAGCGAGCTGCACTCTAAAAGCGTTTGGTGAATATGAAGCGCATCACAATGTTGAACACTCAACATTTCCTAATGGAAATCGAATTTATGGAAATTCAGCGCAAGGTTGACAATGTTGCCAGAAACATGAGCGACAGTGATGTAGGACGACCATCTTGAGGCTACTGCAACTTCAGCCTCGGCAAAACTTCGTTCTCTGCTCTTTTCGTACAATTTGACTTCATAATTAATGTTAAATATTTGCGACACAGCGACACAGTTCTTGGATTAAGGATGGAGGTGATTTCTTTAGCTTCAATTTGGTCTAGAATACTCGTACTTTGGAAACCTACCGTAGATTACGAAATCGATGCGTTCAGTGGTTGCAGATGGACAATTCATGGTTATAAAGATGATGAAGGCGATTGTCATCGTCATCATTGTGTCGTCATTATGGACGCAATTACGTCGTGTCCGAGTGGAATTTCCTGATATGTATATGAATTCTCATCGCTGCGAGTCGTGTTCAATTACATTTTATTTTTTAGTCATTTTATTTTCGGTGAAGTTTTTAATGGATCACGAATTTTTCATTTGCATATAAATTATTTCTTTGTTGGTTTATTCGGTTGATAGATATTAGAGTGATAGTGTGATATTTTCTCTGCGTTAAGAAGGAAAGATAGGGAAGAAGAGTGATAATAAAGTTCCGATAAATATTAATATGTTCGTATATACGTATAATATATAGACTTATTGCTTATTTGTTAATATTTGACAAATGTTATTAATACATATTTGAAAGCTCTTATTTATTAATGTTTGAGAAATAAATGATTCATTAAAACAATTCAGGAACTTGCCTCTACTGCCAGTAATTAAACATGCCCCATCTTTGCATTTTAAAAATAACGAGCTCGAAAACAAACACTAAAGATGCACACAGAAGTCCCAGCACGAAGACCAAACCAATCGACTTGAACTCCTCGAAACTCATAGCTGAATGCTCACGAGGAACGCTCAAGTCGGCGTGCAGATTGTGTTCCAACTGCACCAATTCGTTTAAAGCTTTACTCTTCCAGTACTGTAACAGGCCGAATTCGTGCACCTGCATTATGGCCCTGTCCAAAATTTCGCCATAGATTGAATTCGCGGGCAACATAAAGCTCAAGTGAATGTTCTTCTCGAAGCACAATTCTTCGGAGGAGAAACGAAACAGTTTGCGAGACATGCGTTCCTGTCGAGCAGTCCATATGGGCCAGTCGGTACTTAACATCGGGTAAGCATACGAGGTATTAAAGGCTTGACGCATCTCGAGGAAATCAGTGAACGAATCGGCTATGCAGAACATTGAGGCGAACTGATTGACTGCCGACTGATTCTTGTCGGCAATATTACGGTAATATTGTGGCGAGATCATCAGCTTCGTGGTGGATTGCTGCAGGTCGTCGAAAGTTTTGATGGGTGCTTGTAGTGGAGGGTTTGTCGTGTATGATTGTAGATACACTCCATAAATGGTGTTTAAAGCTAGGCCCGCTAAGAACATCAGGATCACGGTGAATTGGATGAAGAAGTTGGGCTTTTTCATGGCAAAGGGACAACTTAGACCCAAAACTCCACGGAAAGCCTTCTCGTTAAACACGATGTCCAACTTGCTGAAGCGAGAGTTGGCACGATGACGCGAACGCCTGAGGACGAGGCTAATCAATACGGAAAACAACAACTGCATGAAAAGCGTTATTAGAACCAAGTTCCTGATGAGGTACAGGTAGATCAGGGTAATTGGATATTCTTTTTCCACAGGCAGCATGACGCACCAGTTGGCAACGTCCAATGGGTAAGAAAATTGTTCTGACTCACTGAAGTGATGTGCCTCTATCAGGCTCGTAGGTATGTCGATGGAGCCGTTGCCAATGAATTCCAAAGTTTCAACAAAGGATCCAGTAGGTAATTCGTCTGGAGTGGCGTAGACCAGCGTGACATTGTGACGGCTCGCAAAGAGCTTCATGAAGTGGGTGACGTAGCCACCCATTTGCTGAACACCCTTCGCATCGGTGTACTGATAGGAACGTGGCTGTATATTATCCAGAAACGTGTGTATAGAATGACCTTGTAAGTTATCGAGGCGGTCGGGAAAAATCACCGTACGGTTAGAGTAAAAGCGTTGAAGTATGCGAAACTTGGGGAACTTCGTGTACGTGTAGAATGGATCTGCGACCGAAGCGGAAAAGTTTTCCGGTATAGCAACCACATTGAGCAACTGCTGGTGGTCACAAAATTTAAATATTTTCGCCAAGTCGATGTGAATTTTCGTCTGAGCAGATGACTCCAGCATGAGGATGACTTTGTTCGTTCGCATGAAGGAGAGATTCCGAGAGAGTGCCTGTAATAGCGCTTGATTGTGGGACTCCCGAAGACAAACCACCGTCAGGAAGTCTCTGTTGAACTTCTCCTTTAAGAGATAGTTCTGGCTCGATGAAAGCAGCAGGACGGTCGCGTTGCTCATGAGTTGTTCTATATTTACACACAAATCTGGCAGCTCTGCCAAAACGACGACAAACTGGTACTTTTGTTCCTTGAGGACATGTTGTAGAAACGTAGCCAATCCTTCACCGGGTGCTTTCCTTGCGATGCCATTATCCAGAATTCTATCCATTGCCAATTGCGCTCTGGAGCAGTAAATTAATCGAACAACAACTAAAGCAACGAAAATTCTGTAGAAACGACACATTTTGCTGATACAAGAAATGCAACTGACTTCGACTGTCTTTCGATGTGGTTGGCTAAGCTGCCGTGTTATTGCATTATATAATATAAAAAATGACTGTTCCTAAACCGGACTATTGTTTTGTAAACGTATGCATGTTTATGGTATCACCACTACAAAGGATATTCCAGTGGTTGGTGGTAAAACCCCCGCAATTTCGAAAATTGCATTATTAGACCTGGTAACAGAAATACTCAAACTCAATAATCAAAGCATGTACGAACGATTCAAAGGTGCCTCTTATCATGGTCGTAGCTTAGAAGTTTAAAGATTCTAAAGAAACTAAAAAACTAAGAATTTTCGGAAAAGTGTCAAAGAAGTTAAAGATTGCGATTCAAATCAAATAAGAAGAAACACATAAAAATTGAAGAATAAAATAACTAATTTTGGATAGCTTTGAGTACAAGGAATAACTTGCTTTTTGGATAAGTTTCAGAAGCTATTCTATTTACTGTTCATATGGAGGACTTTCGGAGATCAACAAAGAACAATATGGAACTCCCTTAAGTGCGCCCTTGGATATTGTATATTGTACATTTGGGTATACATATACATACATAATATATATAATACACACACATTGCAAACCACAACTGAACACAACACTTTAAATTATTGGCCGTTTCTAAAGTTCAAACTCTAACCATTTACTATTATTAAACTGGACGATATCAATCTCAAGAGAGCCATAAAAAGTTAAATTAAATTAAATAATTTGTGGAAAGTTCTTTCTTTCGTAATACTTTTCTATATGTAACGTGTTTAGTAATCTATTTAAGTATTTTATGCATAATAAATTGATATGAAAGCAATGAAATGGGGTAAAAATGGGTGAATATCTATTACTCCATATTTGACGTGTGTAAAAACATTTTACAGAAGAGGGTATCTGGAAGGGTTTTGCAGGTATTATAATTTGTTGAAGTGTTTAGATTATTTTCAATTAATTATTATGAATATTTATGAAATCAATTTCTATAATATATTTACATAACAATTACTATATAATATTTATTGTGCAGTATGTAAAGTATGAGAATTTTGAGTATTTTTTTACAATACAATACTTTAGAATAGTAGAGCATGTGGTTTTTTAGAAATGCCAGGAATTTGCTGTGATTTTTCTTCATACGATTTTTGATATGAAAATCTCGTTAAAATACGACATAATTTTGCTGCGTAGGATTTTAAATCCAATTCGTTTTTCTACTTAAATGTAATCTTTTTATTGTATTTTCAAGTTTCTTTTCTCTCCATCTGCAAGTGTCTGGCTTGAGCCGCTTGATATATGGTCTGTCGACGTCCATATAAAAATTTTAATTTCTTAATTTACACCATCTGCAAATCATGTATACGGCTGCTTGTCGCTCGGCCTCCAGCTCTCCCTCGGGTCCGGCGTTGCTTCAGTTTCAACGTTTTTCCTACGATGGATTTCTGGTGGCCGAGTTGTTCAAATTCCGAAAATAATTGCGCACCTTTTCAATCCTCTTCGCAAGTGAGGCTTAGATACCTCTTAATTCATATGCAGTTATGGATACGTTGTTGCTATAGTCGAAGCTACTGCTGCTGCTGCTGGTGATGGTGTTGTTGTTGGCCCACAGTGCTGGTTAGTGCCAGAAAGGAATGTCCACAAGCAAGTTTGTGTCTTTGTGGTTCAATCATTCAATCAAACATGGAGTGTCATATGAAATACGATGCTTTGCTCCGCATTTGTATTCTCGTTGCATCAGTCGCGACGTGTGATGCTCGAACCGGCTCGAATCTTGCATGTCCAGTTTAGCATGCCGAGGAAAGTAGAGTTTTTTACCACACCTCAGGAGTTCGGTTTATCACTGTAGATTTTGACATCCCTTCCAGCATAAACATATCCATTTAACAAAAATATATAATATAATAATATCTAAGATATTTAAAAATAAAGGGATTTGCAATCAATAAAAAAAGTCTTCTTATCTCGTAAGAAACACTTTTATTATTCGCTCGTGCTATATTATTTGTCTTCGACATTGAGAAGACATTCGCCCATCATTGCTCTTTTGTGAATCATTCCGTTGTAGCAGAATAGGAGTGAATGTGGTTGGGTACACATATTTTTGTATTTGTTATGTGATCGTATTTAAAAACACCGCAAAAACTAAACGTAATCCCGTAAATAATCCTTCTCCGTATATAATAATGACAAAATAAACTTAGAAGGTCACTTTAATGGTTTTGAAGTGGAATGTGTTTCTGTCCTCTACATATGTGTGTACTGGCAGATGTTGAACATAGTACATAAATGCTTGTACCTGTGTCAGGTGCAGTTACTGTGCTGGTCATTATTTATTACTGCAGAGATAAGAAAAACTAGGTACTTCTTTAATGAAAATATTATTCTCAGTTTTGTAAATCATTCGACGGCAACTATATAAATCACAGTGATGTCAAAATGGTTTTGAAGTTTTTACTGTTCCTGATTTCTGCAGGTTTTTTAAAATTTATTTTATCAAAAGCAAGTCTAGGAAACCGCATCGAAGTTGAACAAAGTTAAAATGACATCGACTGCGCACAAATGAATGGAGTTGGGTGTAAATTACTATTAGAAAATATATGAAACAAAATTAAGAGTGATACATAAATCACGCGTCAAAATGTCACAGGCCCCGAGCAAACATATGTACATACATATATTGTATGTACATATGTATATAATTTCAACACATCAAAAACAAAGAATCCACACCGATGCCAAGTGGGGACTGTAAATGAGTTTTAGCAGGAGTTGAGTGGCCACCAATTAAAATTTTATTGCTATGTTCGCCTGGTGCAGGCGCTGTCTGTCCATTTCACTTTAACTAGCTTTTGACAATTGATATTGCAACGACAGCAGCACCAGCGCCCGTCCTCCTTCTCGGATATAAAGCAGTACAACACAATCGATGCAATCAAAGCAAATGGCAACACAGCTCGAAATAATATTTTTAATTGATAGATAAACACAGTTCAAGTCCAAATTTCAATTACATGTAAAGATACATTTGCAAAGATATCGACTGGGTAGATAGTGTATTTTATTATACTTTTTAATTAATTTCCATTGGATTTGTGTTTGCAGATCTGTCGGATCTCGACTCAGTTCGAGCTGACTATTATTCCGTGTATCATTGCGAGTGACTGATAAACTATCAAATTATGAGGAAAACGATAGCAACAAAAACGGAATATTTTAGTTTTGGCAAGTTGCTAATAAAATAGCGCCAACTGCGCGCTACAAATTGTTGCCTTATGCCGCAAATATTCGGCAGCAAAAACTGTAACAATATTGTGCAAACCACACCAACTACTCAATTTAGACGACCATATTTGAGGAACGGGCGTAGCTGCGTGCAATCAGTGCGGCGTTGCTGTTGCCAAGCAGCGCGGTTGCAACGGATTTAATACCTACCGCCGTCGTGGTTTATGGTCAAGCAACGAAAACTCGCTCCGGCAGCAAATGAGTCAAACAATGATTCTTATGATGGGAAAACATGGCGTGGCCACACCAAGGCACAGAGGCACTAACGATGGAGAAACTCTCGGCCACGATTCCCTATCAGCAATGCTATACAATGAATAAAGATACCATAGTATATAAATTTCTTCCAAGATGTATGTACTTCCAGATGATGTAGTGCTAGAGTGCTCCTTGCAATTGTCAATGCGAGGATACTTTTCTTTTCTCAAGAAAATTTTGGCGTGTTTTCTCTTCTCGAAAATGTTGACCTGAAAAACTTGAAAAGGGCAGAATTTTCCAAATCGTCGATATGTAGAGTGTAGAAGATTCTGCCCTGAAGAAGTACTGGGTAACAATTTCTGAGTGCAAGTCAGAATATAAAAAGTTCTGTACTCTAGTGAGTCTAGGATTTTGTGCAAAGTATAATAATTACTACATTATGATTTGTCAGAAAGGACATAAATTATATGTAACTGAAATAAAATTTAAGAACCGCAACTAATATTATTTTAATTGTTATTACTTCGCTTTTTATTAGCATCTATAAAATTGATGAAGCAGTATTTAGTCTTAAAATGCTAAACCTTTCATCTCAAAGGACCTTCTAAGAGAGAAGAACAGCTTCACATGTTTTTTTACGAACGATCGGGGTAAAGATTGCATTAAGTACACAAGGTGTACATTTTTTAAAACTACGACAATGTTCAAATAAACTCTCCATTTAGATTTTATTAACTGCTAGCTGCTGAACAAGGTTGGGCAACAAAAAACGTCCTTAGAAAAGCGAAGAGGGAAGAGAATTTATTGCCAGCTTCGTTTTTATGGCACCGTCTTTGACAGACTTTTTATGGGTGCGCGGTCGGTCAGCTACATATACTAAATCATGCATCACTCACTCTGGCTGGTTGGCTGTCTCTGCTTTTTCATTTATTTTTCTATTAAGTTGTCAGAGCTGCGAAAATGTGCAGCGAAATCCCACGGCGATCAGGCCAAATAGAGAGCAGAATGCAGCTTAGGCTCTAGATAGAGGTCTGTTTTTTCACATGTATCTAGTTTATGATCCTAATTAGCTGGTTGTCGTCTTGGCAAGCGACAAAGTGACAGCGCTTTGCCAGCTGCTGTAGAGCGAATGATATAATTTGGACTTCCTTCTCGCAAACTCGGTTGCGGGTTCTCAGTTCTTTCAGAGTGTTTTTCTAATAAATTAATGAATGGTAGGTGTTTATTTTTTCCGATGAGGTTCACAACGGACGCAAAGCATTCCAAAGCCACTTGGAGAATATGTGAAGAAGGCTCTGGTATTTTGAGTGTGCTCAGTACAAACTATATTTTTGAGCTTTACATAAAATAACAGATGTTTGTAATTCTCACCAGTTCCTGGCTTATCAACGGACCAAAATCGTAGATATTAAGTACATTTATTAAGTATACAGTAGGTGGCATGATAGGCCCCCTGAATTAATTGTATGAAGACTAAAGTTGAAAATGAGGATGATGTTTATAACATTGCTGCTGAAGTAGTTGTACAATTGCAAACAATTTTCGCATTTATCATCAATGATTATCACTGGAAATTGGCCACAAGTGACTTCGATGCTGAAAACTGCGATTGTTTGAGTGGAAGGTAGGATAACCAACAATAAGCCACTAGCGGCACCTACAACAACAACAACAACAACAGCTATACAGCTATAGCAGCAGCAACAACACCACTCAAACAGCAGCCACATCAATATTATTTTAAGCGCCTTAATGTTTGCATGATTAATCGTCGCAAAGTAAGATAAGACAGCAGCAACAGCAACAGCAACATCCTAGCTTTATCACTCTTTTACACTTTTCACAATTTCGCGCAATAATTGCATTTGTTTGCTGGAGTGTGTAATTTGCGTAGGTTGCTGCTTTGAGAAATGATATTATGAGTGATAATTCAAAAATAAAGAAGCAAACACCAATCGCAGTGATATCAGTTCATGCGCAGCATCTAATGTTAGATGATATGGTGATGAATACTGACGATTAACTTTAGTAAACATGCCTCTGTAGTCTCTATCCATTTCTGTGATGTTTATAATGAATAACGTATCTAAAGTGATATATTCTCAGTTAATGGCTTAATTAACGTTTGCTGTGAAAGAAATAATAGGATCAAACATTACTTGAGACGTAGATTAGAGATTTTTGCAGTACCTGAGTAACGAAATATTTAAAATAGAGGAAGCCGTACGGTCCATTGAATGAGTCTCCTTCAAAGCACCTGGTTGTGGGTGATCGACTGCTTTATAATCGTTTAAGTATATATCGGTTGGTATAAAATGCGCTAAGAACTTGAGAGAATTGTACGAGTACATGTCCCTAGCTTATATGATCAAAGAACGAGTAGACATCGGATCAGTAGGTCTTTCGTGCATTAATCAGTGATCCCTTCCTTCATTAAATGCCATAAATTAGCAGCTTCAATTTATGAAACATGGCCACCTTTCAATGAAGTGTCTGTGACTGGCATCACTTTCTAGGGCTTTGCAAGTGTGAAAGCGAGATCTGGTTCACTTCGCTTAGGATTCTGCCGATCGCAGTGATTTTCTCTCCAGCTGGCGGCAGGCCGAAAGAGGAGGGAGAAGAAGAGGCGGTAGTATTAGAAAGGATCGTCTCTGCTCTTGACCGAAATCGAAGAAATCAGCATGAATATTTTGTAGTCGAAATTCTTTCTCATATCAGATGGTCATATTTCGTGCAATTGGACTTGAATTTGAATTTTCCAAATCGATTTGAAGAGAATTGAACTCATTTATGAACAAATGTAAGTCGCTTTGTGGCTGTTTCTATTATTGTGTTGCTCCTGTTTTGCTCATTTTTGTTTTTATTATTATCATCGTTGTTGTTGTTAATGTGTATGTTTTATGTGGTGCATTTCACCACAGGCCACTCTCGGTTAATTGGGCATTCAAGTGTCAAGTTCATTTTGGCCACATTAGCGTTAACTATAAAAGGGAGCAGATACTGCAGATATGTGAGGAGATGGTGAAGGTGGCGGGGGGGGAGGGGGTTGGGTGGTCAGCCAGTACGAGATTTATTGCGGTCGTTCGTTTGTGGAGCACATACAGTTTTTCATATTGTTTGTTTGGTGTATTTAATTCAGGGTACAACTACTAGTTGTTGTTGCCTGGGTTCAGCATAGCCTTTGGTCTCATATGTGGCCCAAAACGATTGTTTTGACGATCGCGGTCAAACTGGTACCGAAAATGAAATCCAGGCAGTCGATAAACGGACACTAGTTGCTATAGAAGCAGTCGCAGTGCGCATCGGTCATTCTAATGCGGTCGGTGCGCATGTGCTAAGAAGACGAACAAGCAGCACAAGTGTGTGTGTGTGTGTTGGCTGTGGGGAGTTCCATTCGCTTTTGGCGGCCCCAGCGGGAAAAATCAGAAGTTAGGAACGGAACTTCTTTAGGAATCATGCAAGTTTTCCACTTCTGTAGACCAACTTGACTTTCGGGGTTCAATAAACCATGTAGACAGAGTAGAAAAGAGCTCAGAGGTGGTTATTAAAGAATCTATTTGTCAGGAACTCCCTAAATCCGGATTGTCTTCTGCCCCGTTCTTCCCATTCGGAAGCATTACTGTAGGTCTGATTACGCTCCTGGAGGCAGTGCTGCATCCGGCCTGGCGCTTACTTTCCTACTGGGACTTCGCATTGCATCTCATTCTATTATTCATTCCGCAGCAAATTCGAAAAATTGCATATATCATTAGGAAAAATGAACTTCTCATGCACTTCGGTGGGTTGCATCTGGTCGTCGCTACCGGACCACCTCGCAAGGAGCAACCACTGGGGCCTGAGAACGGGCAGGCAATTTTTGGGATGGTGACTATTTTAGCATTTGGTACTCGCGGCGCAGCTCGTTAACGTTTGCCGTTTGTGGCGTGATGTGACGGCTTCACTGTCGCTTGGCCACATTTACAATGGAGAACATTTGAATAATACGTTAATTGTTTTAATTACATGACATGGGAGCAACCGATATTGGCTACGAGATATCGAGCGAAATTTGACAAATGACATCGATGGACGGTGAACATAGCGGCGTCGGTCGATTTTCGGGATCGACGAAAGCTCTCCCAGACGAAGTGAGCTTGCAGTTGGATTCTGGCTTCATGTGCACCATGTGACGAACACCAGCGCAACGCTTAACGAGCTACTTCAGTGCAAAGCTGCCCGATCGGAGCGCATTCAAATGTTGCTCCAATTAACGCATTTCGATTGAGCAATTTTGGACAAAACTAAGCCCAAAGTCAGAAACAACGATGGCAGCAACAACGATGTTATGCAGAGTCGAAGAAGTCGTGTCACTCAGCACCACAAGAGTCGTTTCAGATGCCAGCACGTCGTAACGAGGTGCGAAAAACCGCAGCACATGCGCAGCATTTGTATGAGTTCAACACACAAAGCTAGGAGCGTTTGGAGGGGGGGAGGGGAGGGGTCTTGTGGAAAGAAAACAAACGCAAATATTCGCAAATCAAAACGTGACTTGTTTCAGTGGACGGCAGGATTTGCAAAAAAATTGATGGGCGTACGAAAAAAGTCCACATTAAATGCGGTTGATTGATCGAGTGGACACGGATTTATTACAAAACTTAAGTATTGTTCTTAGTTGTATAAATAAATGCTGAGAAGAAGCACTTCGTATACTTTTCTTAAATAGTTATAATATTATAATATTTTTAAATAGATTTCAAATTTGAAAGTTCTTCATGAATTATCTTCTACTGCTGCTGCGCATCAAAAGCAAATCGCCCGAAATCAAGACCACAATAAACACCAGTTAAAGCAGCGATATCTTGTTTGGACATTAAATACGAGTGCAGTAATGTACATATGTATTATATATATACATATATACTATATGTATAAACATAATTTTAATCGACTGATTGCTGTGAATTGGCGCGCAACTGCTGTGAGTGTTTGCTGTTGCAGTTGCTCAGCTTTCGGTTCAGTCGGCACCCGCAATTTGCGAATTAGCAGCAACTAATTTGCATAATAAATCAAGACAAATCTTAAATAAACTTTTAATGCACCAATTTGCGGGCCACTTACATCTGCATCCACTATTTAATGCTATAATACTCCATCCATCCATTCAGGGGCAGCCTGAAATCGTAGGGCGCCACAAAAGCTAGAAGAGAGATTAGGAGCCGCTGAGACTGTGAAACAGATTTGCAAATTAGCGGCAATTTAGCGAAACCTCGAAACTATCGATTGCAAATAATGCAAACAAATGTGTTCCATGAAACTAGTGGAAACTATTGGAAACTATTACGTCGCTTTGTTCTTTACCATCCACCACAAATTCGGCGCTTGACGGTGTTGCTTCAGCTTAAGTTCTGAATTATCCATCGAAGCAAAAGTTTCGGCGAATCGCAAGTGTTTAGTTCTCAAAACTATTAACTTTGTAATTTATCGAAACTCCAGCAAATATTAGAATACAATTTGATACACACTGAAAACTATACTCGGACGATTATTGAGAACGTTTATTATAGGTAGTTTTTTAAATAGTTTATGTAAATAAAATGTCAGAATAACAAAAGATTGAGTTCACAGATTACAAAGCAACCAGCCGAACTCTTTATTTATTAAAACCATTCTTAATAAGGATCAGAGTGTGTATTAGCAATATTTTCAAAGTGTTTCAGATTATAGCGTGATTCTTTACTGGTCTAGAATATTCATCTAGAATATATGCAATTCTGAGTTGCAATAAGATTTGTAGCTCTTCTCTTGTAGAATTCCTTTGAATTTCTATGGGAAATTCTATTGAAATCCGTGTTTCTCAAGCTCTTGCCTTGAGCGAGGAAATAACATGGACTAATTACTTTTTTTATCTGACTTCTGTGTTAGATGGATTTTTATGTAGTAAGACGTGTATATCTGAACGTAACAAGTGAATAGTGGAAAATAGCAACCAAGAGCAAGATCAGAAAATCACAAGAACAAGGAAACCAAATTGTTCGCCTAATTAATTCATTCTATGATGGAGCACAAGTATCTCTCTATTCCACCACAATTTGTACCATGGCGCACGTTCGTACATCAAGGCTTCAAATTTCCAGCAACGAAACAGAAATCGATTACTTCCATCGCGGCGCACGACAGACGCCCGATTTTACTATTAAATTACTGCCAGTAGAAAGCTAAGGATTCCTTCCAGCTTAAGAACTCAACAATCGAGAAACTCAGAGGGGGGAAAGGGACGGGGAAACAACAGGAGCAACAGGAGCAGCTATTATGGCTCGTTCGCTGGGAATGTCAACCAAATGCTGCTGCATGTGGAGTAAGAGATCAAAGATAGAAATCTTAAAAATTGGATGTTCTTGTTTCGAGAATGGCGGCAGCAGCAGCAGCAGCAGCAGCGGTAGCAACGCCAGCGCCAGTGACGGCAACGACGATGTCACTGAGACGACGGCACTCCAGATATGAGAACAAAAAGCAGCATCTATGGCAGCAGACGAAACACAGAAGCCGTTACTTAGCAGCTTGTCTACATACCGGTGGCGGTTAATGTTGTTGCTGTTGCTGCTGGGTTTATTCTTGTTTCAATTGTTGTTGTTGTTGTTGTTGTTGTAATTGTAATGCTCTTGTTTTTACTGTTGTTGTATTGCTCTTGTTGTGGTTGCGGTTGTTGGCAGCGTCACGGTAGCCATGGCGGCCGAAGCCCTGTCCTTGTTATGTGCCATAAAGATCTCTGGAGCATATTAATTATTTTTAGCGCAAGAGGAAAAAGAATTCAAGCACACACACACACACACACACACACACACGTCAATAGACACCCGCAAACACAGAACTAACATCAGCATCAGCGACACATGTGGTCAGAACTGCAATTGGATGAAATCGGAAGCAGCTGGTGGCAGCTGAAGAAGTTGTTAGTGTTCTATATCTTTATGTGTATATACCTGTGTATGTATGTGTGTGTGTGTGTGTGTGTATGTCAGTGGCTTCTGTTGCCCTCAGGTATTTGGCATTGAGTAGCTTGGCTGCATGTGTGTGTGTGTGTGTGTTTGTTCCGGCTGCGCAGCTTTTCGCCTGAGGCCATTAATTTTTTTTTGCTGCTTTGTTTTTCGGTGTTTGTTTTTTGTGATCGTGGCCAAGAATCGAACGAACATGTTGCCATGCTTTGCCCACCCATGTTGGTTCAATAGTTTTCGGTTACAGTTTTCGTGTTGCTGTTGTTGGCCGTTGTTCCTGCTGCCGCTGGTGTTGTTATTGTTATTGCTGATCGCAGTGTCGTTGTTGCTAGTTGTAGATGTTGCCTCAATTGTCGTTTCAATTTCATGTTCGTAGAAATTTTCTATTTGGACCCGATTAAATGTTTTCGTTTCGTTTTTGTTGCTGCTGCTGCTGCTGCTGCGTCTGATTTCGTTCCTGTCTCGCTTCGATTCATGTTTCGTGGAAATGGTTAGCATTTTTTAAAAATCGCAAAAACAGTTAATTCAATTAATTCCTGCTTCGATTGTATGGCTTGCGAATACGAAAATACAATCAACAAATACACGTACATGCCATATATCGAGTATCAAATATTGATTTAGATTTCTTCCAACACTTTTTGCTGCTTTTAAAGCCAGGCCAATTAATTGATTGCTTCGCTTCGGCACGGTTTGGCTGTTAACGAGATGATATCATGTCTCTTTGGCTACTGGTAACTTCTATAGTAGGCAATCCGAATCGACATCAATGGATGTGAAAAAAGAGAGTAATACTTCGGTTTTCTGTTCAAAAATGTTCTTTAGCGCCATCCTTTTTATCCAGCTTCTTATCTTCCGATTTTTCTTTGAAAAATGTAAGGAAAACTTAGTTAAAAATACACAATAGTAAATAGTTTATTTTAATGAAGATGTAGAAAGTATTTTAGTGTATCATAGAATCATCGAATTCATCACTTGTAAGTAAAACTTGCTCCCAGAAAGTTACTTTTGCCTCTCTTCTCTTATCTTCTCGCGTCTTCTCTTCTCCTCTCTTATCTTTTGTCTCTTCTGCACCTGCATATGCACACATACAAGAGTACCATGTGTACGCATGGCCCCAAATACTTCCTTCAGGGAATTAAAAGCAACTTCCGGATGCACAACAAGCATTTCATTTAATTTGCTCCGCTAAGCGAAATTCTTGTGAAGACCTTCTGTAGAGGTCGTTCTGTGCAATTGTTTTGAACCCTACGAATGGCGTCGTTAACGTGATTGCTGCTTGTGCTCGTCATCAGCAGGATCGTCATGACGAAAACAACTTCAACGACGGCGATGATCGTGTCATCCACGTCTTCTTCCTGCCTCTCTGCTTCTCATGGAGCAGTACAACACAACACCAACATGAAACATGCTCTGTTGTGGTTGTTGTTGTTGTTGTTGTTATTGTTGTTCCATGTTGCTCTTGCTGTTGTAAGCATCTACTGCAGCAGCGCTTACTTCTTGCCACTTTTTGGCACACTTGACGCTTAATTAATGGTTGAAATGAGAAAAAATGTCAACTTAACGAGATTCCTTTGTCCCTGCTGTTGCTGTTGTTGTTGTTGTTGTTGTTGTTGTTGTTGTTGTTGTTGTTGTTGTTCTTGTTGTGGCTATGTTACTGTTACTGGTGATGTTGTGTCGTCCGCGCAAAATGTGGCAACTCATGTCGCTGCGCTGCCGTCCTGCTGTCGCTCCGTCGCTCCGTCGCGCTGCTCGTTGGGATGATGACTTTACGTCATTTTGATTTATGTGCTGTCACAAGTTTTTTATTACTTTTTAAGTAGTTTTCTGCTGCTTCTGCTGCTTCTGCCAACGCAGCTCCTACGTGGACTTCGCCGTGGGACTTTTAATTGTTTTGCTTATCTTCGGAATCGAATATCTTACTTTGACTAACGCGATAATTACAAAGTGCAGGAAATGCGATTTTTAACAGTTGCTGATTATTTTTATGGGGCTGCGAACGGCTTTTTAATGAGGAGGCTGACGAGAGCCGCAATCGCCGGACGCTGCCAGGTTGGCTGCTCTTTTGACCCATTGCAGAAAAACGGGGTTCAATGTGTGTCTAGTTTCCAGCTCAGTTCTGCAGAATTAAGGACTCTACGCCATTTCTTTTGTGATCCAGGCACGGAGTCGCAACGAATGGGCTGTTTATTATTGTGCTAAGTATGGAGTAATGAAT
Organism: Myopa tessellatipennis; assembly: GCA_943737955.2. Lineage (NCBI taxonomy): Eukaryota > Metazoa > Arthropoda > Insecta > Diptera > Conopidae > Myopa > Myopa tessellatipennis. The sequence goes on along the minus strand of OX031314.1, from coordinate 50,053,192 downwards.
CTTATTTAAGGCACTTCGCGATTGATTCCATGCTTGTCGATGGTTAGTAATTTCCTCGATGTATCCAATTAAATGCGATGGTTTTATGGTCACGCAACGCAGCGTATTATGACGTCCTCGTTATGCAGGCGATGACGTCTCAAAGCGCCGACAGCCGGCGCTGCATGTCTTCCACCAACATTCACACTCCGAAGCCGTGTTGTTGTTGGCAATTCCTAGCCGGAGCAGCGATGACACCCCGACGGACGGACGGACGGCTCCGGACAGCTTGAGTTGTGATTGAAAATTGATTTCGCAGCGCCTGCAGGCGATAATGGGGCGCATTGAAGCGTACACGCATGAGCATGAGTTGTGGAACGACCGCGGCGAGCGCGCTGCGTAGACGCATGTGCGCAGACAGGCGAAGAGATGCAGCATCACTTTGCGATGGTTAATTAATGCTCGCAGTACCGCATGAAGCGCTGGTTAGTGGCTAGTTTAGAGCCTAACCAATGCTGTCATCAATTTGCGTCCACGTGGGTCCAAATTTGCATCAATATCGGACGGTTGTTGAAAAACGCAAGCTAAAAAGAATCCCGGAGAAGTACTGAAATTCAAAAATAAAGCAACCATTTTTCAGAATTCACATGAATTAATATTTATTATTTACTAACTACTTTTTAGAGAACTATTTGTTCCTAATAATATTCCTAATTTATGGCTTTATTTATGAATATATTATAATATACCAAATATTATAATAAAGGCAAGCTTAGCAGCAACGCAAAGGCTTAAGCTTGGCTTAATTGTTCGCAAAATGAATCGATACTCTTTCACTGAAAATGTGCTGAATGCGAACAGGTTTGTCGCTTAAGTCTTTCTGGTTGAGTTTTCGTTGCTTGTTCAAAAATCACCGCAGAACTTCATAACTTGAGTCAGTATTTACCGTTTACTGTATAATATACACGCACGAACTTGTGTCTTTTCAATGCAAACACTTCAACGTAAAGTTAAAATGTATATAATTCAAAATATTATTAATTTACAATGAAATTAAATGCATAAATCATGAGGCTGTAATTACTTTCAACTGACAAATCGGTTTTCAGCGAAAATTATTGCTCGACGGTGCGCAGAGACCAGTTTTCCTCCACGCATTGAGAGCCGCTGCAGTCTCGTCTAAAGTGCTTTGGTGCTCAACACAGAAATTCAATAAAATATCAAAAATAATTGCGGAGCACTTCGAGAAGTTGTCAACCGAGATCGAGCGGCAATTTTCACTGCTTGTACTGATTTGAAACCACGTCAGCTGTTGGTCGGCGGCACTCCTCGTCGGAGTGCCTCCCGTTCCGACATTAATAGGCTTTAATTTGCAGTTTGTGCGAAAAGTGAAACAATCGGTTTTCCGCACCGCACCGCAACGGCGACGTCGACGCCGACGCCGACGACGCTTGCGCAGTAACGGAGCGGCACCTTAAGCGATTCTCCTCGCAATCGATTCGGCACAAGTGTAAACGCCGTCATAACCGCCAGTGATGATGATTAACGCGATGCGATGGGTTGTTTGATTGGTTCCTTGATTGGCTGCGATGTACTGCGAGTAGCTGTTGACATTTCCGTCGCTTCCCGCTGAGCGAGCGCGCTGGTGGCGACAGCGACAGCAACGGCGACGGTGTGTTAACAAAGCTAACGGCAACCGTTGAGTCCTACAGTCGGCAAGTCGCCTGTTCGACATCTCTGTGTTCATGTAGAACATCGTTCCTTGTTGCCGATCAGCGGATGCTTGTCAACCTTCAGACAATGAAATACTACTGCAGTTCTTTTGACCGAGAACAGGCAATTAAGAGGTCCATTGCGTTGCAGTTTCTATTTCATTATCATCCAGCTAAACCGGATAAAATATTCCGTTGGGACAGTAAACAGTTTCGAAATGCATTGAGTCACATATAATCCACTGCTCTCAATTTTGGCATCGATTACACTTGAATTTTAATTGAATTTTTAAAATCTATTTTCAGTTGAAAGCACTTAACGATTGTGCTATACAAGCCATAGACAGGTCGAGGTCGGGGACAGGAAATGAAACATGGGATAATAAAGAGCATCAATTCATAAGATTTTCCTGGTTTTCTGCATCTCTGCCCCTTCATTAATGCTTTTATTATTTAATCTAATGGCAATGCTTTTGGGTAATTTATTGTAATTTATTCCATTGTTAAGAATTACAAAACATGACAATTGTTGCGCGTACGCAGCAACGAATGATTTATTTGGACTCTGTCCCCGGCACATAATAGAATCGTTGTAAACGAAGTCACGTGCTCCTTTCTTCCTGGTACTTTCCATGCCCCCCTTCCCTCCTCCTTCCCCCACAATATGCATCTGAATTGTGGCAACGAAATCACGGGCTCATTTCGGGCACTTGTGGTGCAATAATAATTCATTTCCTGGCCCAATAAACGAATCCGAATTCAGTCGGCCCAGCAAAATTTATGGCCGGCAGCGGCACCAAATTTCGCCGGTGTGTGTGTTTCGTGAGCCAAGCCGCTTGCTGGCGAAACCCTTCCGAGCTGGTTTCTCACTGCTTTTGCTTGGATTCAGATAAGTTCGCCGATTTCCATGCAGTTGTTCTCCGCCAGAAGACATCGTTCGGCGCTTGTGTGTTGTAAGCAAATCCGCTGGCTGGCGCTGACGTGATGTGGCTGGCTATTCGAACGGGTCCGATGCACCGTTAAGAGCAGTGGTGTCCCGAAACAGCAACGACTGAAAGGATAGTCTGCAAGTGAACACAAACAGGTGCGCGATTCGTTTCCACGTTCGGTTTGAACTTCTTCACTGAACAAGCAAGCCAACCGACAAACAATCAACCCAACAAACAATCCACCCAACAAACAATCAATATTTACAGATTTTTTATCAGAAAATTACTTTGTTGTGTATGTGTGCATGTACAATACATTGTATATGTGTGTGTTATGATTATTATGAGTACTCAGTGAAGCATGGCGTCAGCAACATCGCGCCGGCAACAATAACAACACCGGCACCAGCATCGTCATCGTCATCGGCCACGACACGACAGCCACCACGAACTCGACTGCGAAGCCTACGATTTTTCTTATCCCGATAAATACAATTCATATTGTGGCGTAGACGATTTATTAAGTGATGCAGAACGGCTTTTAGCAGTTTCCCTTCCCTGCCCCGCCGCAGATGATGGAGAAATTTCAATACGGAGAAGCTGTTAATTTAGTATTAATAATTCATTTCAAAGAAAGTTCGACGCTGCTTGCCAAGACTATTCAATTAAACTGTGTTGCATTCCGATTAACTGCAATCGCCGATTGTTGCCAGGATTTGTTTTGTGTCTTTACAAAAATCCTTTCTAAGACGACTCGAGTGTTGCCGATTTTTCAGGATAAAGTAAAATTCAAACCAGAAAGAATGCCATCTTCTAAGATTTAGAAAATCGAATCTAGAAGAAGGCTTTCAGGTTTGCTGTTCACTTGCACTCTAGTTTATAAGATACTCCATCTGAGATCGACGTTCCAACAACTCGTCGACACGGAGTTGGCTTTGGAATTGCACGACCACGAGGGAAGTCATACAAAAAATAAAGGTTTTTAACGGCCCTGGTCCAGCCTGTATTCTTCACGGCGTGGCAGCTGGCAACTTAAGTCAAATGGTTGTCGCAAGTGTAACACAATATTTACGACTGAATTCTTTTTAAGACCTGCGATGAATAATGAATGAAATACCCGCGAGTGTTTGTAATTTGTGCAAAGTAACGGCACGGTGTGGAGCGGCGCAGAGGAGAGGAGAGGAGGGGAGGAAATTGGTGCTATTTGTCCTCTTTGGAAGTAATCTGTTGCTGTTCACTGCAACCGGCCTCCGCACGGTCGCCTCAACAAAGACTGCTGCTGCTGCTGGTGTTGCTATTTTCACTAATTTCTAGTTTCCTGTTTTCATTCCTTTCTGGCGTACGAACCGCTTTCTGAAGCACTTCCAGGCGAGAATGAGGAAAACCCATCAGACTGAACATTTGCATAAATGCCCCAGCGATGCTGCCGCTCTTTCGGCACTCATCTAAAACCAGTCCGTGTGATTTGTTTCATTTTGAGCTGCAGCAGCTTTGGCAGCCCAGCCTCCTACACATTCGCCAAAGATGGATCGACATCGTCATCGCCACCGCCATCGCCATCGCCACCGCCATCGCTATCGTCATCGCTACTACTATGAAAGCGGTTTGGACGGGTATGTTTCCGTCCGGCGCAGTCCGTCCATAATCCATGCATGCTTAATTAAAATTTGCAGCAATTCACAAGCGCTGCGGCAATTTATGCCGTGTACTCGTATTCCGTAAGTGGAGCTCTCCTCTCATATGGATGACATCCACTCTATGCGTCTATTGGTGCCATTCGTTCGAAATTCTGGTTGTCGAGAGTTGCATTCCGATTTATAGTTCCAATTACGACAAAAATTAGCGCAGCTTCGGGAAAATAAAAAGGAATTTGAGGATATATATTCAAGAAACTGAATACAACGTGAAGAGCAATAATAATGACACAGTTTTATAAATATTTATAAAAGTTTATTTATGAGAAATTCATGGTAACTGAAGGGAAGGCGATCAAAGATTTGGAAGCTGCGATCGGAAAAGGAAAACGTCAAGTGGATTTCTCCTAAATGAGTAATAAAAATATTAATCACAAGAAAAAGAGTAATAAAAATAATATACGATCCACTAGAATTTCCTTTTATATTTAAAGGGAAGGCAGAAATACTGCAATGTATCTGATCGCCGTCCATAAGAATCTTGCTTGAGTAATGAAAGAGCTCCTTCCAAGCAATTTTTTGTACTATTTATTTTGCTTTCTATCTGAATTGATTGCTGACATTGTAGACGTTATTTTTAAGTTCTTTTCCGGCAAAAGATTTCTCAGTGTTGCCACCGTGCAACGATCGTGATGCCAGTGAATAAGATGTAGAAATTACTGTGTCAAGCACTGTCGAACCTGCTCTCAAACTTGAACTTTATCCCAAGCGAAGGCAAAAAGGAGCAACAATGGATCATATTTCGATCATGATTTACGGGGATCAGTCGATCGATCGTAACTGCCTTCGCTGGTCGTTGTTACGGATTTTTGAGAAAATGCATTCCTCTGCATCTGCGGTCGCTGTGGCGGAGACCGTGTTCAACATGCAGCCCAATCATGCGGCGGCAATCAAAACTGAACGTAACCACTTCGTAACGTCGTCAACAGTTACACCCATTAGCGGACTCTGCCCAGCGAAATGCTGAGAAGAACAAGAGCGATCTTTTTGTGTTCTCATAGTCAACAGACTAAAAAGCGATTGTTGCATAAGTGCAGCGATATCTGGAAATCGTGCTGATTTATAATTTATCTAAATCAGTGCAGGCAGCGCAAACCCCAGAAAATGCATGACGCGGCTCGGTTTCCGATAGAAATCGCAATGCATTGAAATGTCAACCGCGACGAGTCTCCGTCGCTGTCGCCGTTTCTGCGAGTGTCTTTGATTCCGTTATAGCAGCTAAAGCTTAGGTGGCTCTTGTGGTTTCTGTGGTTTCTGTGGTGTGTTTCAGTTGTTGTTGCTGTTGTCATCATTGATGACGATGACAACATCGCCTTCGACTACCGTCCGTGCACTGCACTTGACGCATACACGCCGATCGTATCATGCCCATCGATTCCGATACCTTTATATTACGTCAATTTCGAGCATTAATTAAATATTTATTACTTATCGTGAGGCGTGTGACACTGCAATAGCGACAGCAAGAGCAACAGCATCGATCCGAGATGCTACAACACTCACTCGACTCAATTCAGCTGCTGGAACTTAACTGGAGCTGACTAGCTACATAAATGAATGACAGTCACTCAGTCAGCCAGACTGTCTGTCTGTCTGTCTGTCTGTCTATCAGCATCTCGTTGAAGCCGTAGTCTTTGTTTCAGACTGTCGCCGCTGGTAGACAAGTCAACTTGAACTTCAGCATGGTCAATGCTGCAGACAGCAGCCGCCATTCGGAGCACGTCATAATGTCGACATGAATCTTAATTGTGGGAACTGAAAGTGCATCCACTGGATTATTTGGGCTCCGGCGCACAGTTGAGCAAAGTTCGACGATGTTCCTGTTACTTGATTGGCTCCTAAGCACTTTCAGGCACGAGGCGTGACCAATCCAATCGGGGTCTAGATATAGTTTAGTAGCAGATGAATGCTGTGTTAATGAAAATTTATGCATGGGGGAAATGATGGCAAGGAGTAAAGATGGCAGCAAACTTGACATTTTAACTAACTACGAATGGTTTGGAAGGCATCAATTTGGACGTCAATAAGCGCAGAAAGAGAGAGAGAGAGAAAGAAAATCGATCCCCTGAAATGAGTACAACAAAACCAGCAGATTTTGTGTTTTATCATTAATGATCGAGTAGAAAATATTGAATAGCAAATGAAAAATCAATCGACATAGCGACATGGTTTTCTCTGTATATCAAGCAACAACAACTTTCTCGGATATAACAACAAAAACTTACAACTTTCCGGATGTGAACACTTCTTAAAGCAGAATTCGGTCACTTTAAAATCCCACTATCGTGCAATTTATGGTACCATGAGAGCAGAAATCCAACAGTTTGTCAAATCAGCGAAGACTGACGAGTATCCGAAAAGACAGCATGCAATTAGTTTCATTCCAACGACATCCGAGTCGCCCGCCAGAAACAAAACCGGAGTAATCCACTGCCAGGCACACCTTGAAGCGGTTCAAGCGGCTTCGAAGGTTTCCATCCAGACGTCGACGGTTTTCCCGCAGCGTTAATAAAGACATCAAAAACCCAAGCAATTGAAAAAATGCAAAATCGCAATCAAAGCTTTACTAATGCCGCTGCTTGTTGTTGTTCCTCAAGGTTTCCATTGCGCTTGGAGGCGTTAATGGTTTGGTTCCGCTGCAGAATTGGGGGAGAGCCGTGATTGCCGCCATATGGGAGTGTTTTCGGCTCGGCAGCATTTTCGTTCGCTGGGTTGCAAGAAGTCGCCGATGAGTAGAATCCATCGATGGAATTCTAAGGCACTCGTTTTTCCGCTAAACTTCCTTTGCGGCTACTGTAATGCGGTGGGATTAAAATGGCCATCAGACTCATCAAGCTACATGTTTGTTGGGCGACGCGGTGTGAAGGGCGTGGTCTCACGATAGCTACTCTTAGTGAGTGACGACTGTTCGGAATCGACTCATAATTGTGGAACCGCAATTAAACAGTTTATGGCCACGCTGAGAGGACACTCCGCAGGGGACTAGAGGGCATTCAGCACTCATCCGTTATTTTCCGGTCTTGCGCACGTTCGATTCGGTGCTCATGCGTTCGTCCATCGCAAGCACAATGTTGATCTAAAGTACTCCGGGATGGGATATTTTAGTGTCCGTAAAATCCTGGTGTGGAATCGCTTCATTACATGATGAGTTATGACGATAATGAGTGGCAATAATGAGTATTAATAAACAATACGGATGCCACGGCACCGGCGTCTTGAATCTCAGACGTCATGCGACAAGGAGAGGAATACGACAGAAAGAGAGTGCTGTCAGTATTCACTACTAATTAGCGTCATTTTCATTCGCTTCAGGCGCCTCGGAAAAGTTTAATTGCCATTTTTTCATAAGTCTTCAATGTAGTTTATAGTTTCTCAATATTGAAGTTTTGCATTTTTGTTTTGAGAATTCCAACACCACACACAAACATAGCGATAGTGCCACAGATGTTCCAAAAGTAGATGGAAAAAGTAGATGAACCGACTTTAGATTAATAAAGCGAGTTCGCCAGAGTGATCGGTGACTTTGCCCGCTGACTTTCGGTTGAATTGCATTTTCCGCAACTTATCGGAACTGCTTTCGACGTTCCTTTGAATGAATCAAGCCCCATCGGCTCCTTCACATGTGACCCCATTCTACTCGTTGCGGGATTAATTAAATTTAATACGGTAGCATTTTACACTCTGTAAAATTGCTTTAGTTTTCGTATCTCAAGCGAAGAATTTATGTGCTCGTGCAGAATTGATTTGGAGTTATTATCGGCAACGTGCTTCACGTAAGTGCTACACGAAAAGCTTAGCAGAAAACTGAAAAATGACAACATTCAGCAGAATTGACAAATTTCGCCCGAGCTCAAGAACTATGCTAGAACCGAGCCAGCTTTTATCTAGATTTGAACATGTTCGAAATGCAAATTGTTTGGGTGACTGACTACTGGCTCAGACTGAAGCCAGGACTCGACGAAGAGCGGGGGCAAAAAGAACAGAAGTAGGGCTCGCGATGGCAAACATGCAGAAATATAAACATAAGAAACAAAATCGCACAACAAATCACAAAAGCAGTTGGGGCCACCGGGCAGTGGTGGCAAATAATTCAAAACTAGCAAAAATGACGACAAAGCATTGCCGTGGAGGGACGCGAGGGCGAAGAGAGGGAGTCTCATGGAGAGCGATTCGACGCATTCGTGCTTAATGCAGCCTAAAAGGTGTGAGTCACAAATTTACTCATATGCGAGTTGGCACACACACACACACACACACACACACACACAAACATCAACATCGTACGTATTTATTTCAGAATGAGCGATATCTCGGCGCTGCTTACGTTGTACCGTTACGTTTTTTGGTCTCTGGTCTCACAGCAAAATTGGTTGTTTTCGTGGCCACCACCATCTCAGGAGTGTCGCTGGCGCTGCTCTGTTAATCAACAAATGTTAATCACGCCGACAGTTCGGAAGGTGCACTGCTTGCTCCGAAGCACCCCCCTCCCCTGCCAGCACCCCGAAATGTCGTTTCGTTTTCGTCATTCACATGTAATTGACTTGAAATTTACTACCAAATCAATCGATCACTGCTGGCTGCCCCACGTTTGGCGTTCCTTGAGAAAGATGGATGGATGGATGGATGAATGGTTGGTTGATTGGTTGGTTGGGAGGTCGGTTGGTTTGTTGGTTTGTTAGTTGGTTGGTTGATTAGTTGCTTGGTTGGGTTGGAGGGTTATTTGTACGAGCGACCGAAGAACAGACAGAACGACAGGTATACCAACGGACGTGCAACAGCCAGACATGCAGCCGGTGTCGGTGTCAGTGTCAGTGTAGGTGCCCTGGTTCGCCTGTTCGTTGCACTGATTGATGAATGATTCGATTTGGCCCCATTGGACGCCATTAGAGTTCGGCTTATTTGTTTAAGGTTATTGCCATTGTTGTTGTTGTTGTTCTTATTGTTATTGTATCCATAATAATACCTATCGTGTGTATTTAAAAATTGTTCAAAGTAGCAAGCGGCAAGTTTTGCAGAACGGAAACGAAAGACTTAAGCGAAGAACCTTGTTTTTGCAGCACATTAAGTAAATGAGAAATTTGTATGGATATGAATTAAAGATTAATTTACACAATCACGTACTATAGGTACTACGTAAAGATGAGTATATAGATCAGAACAGGTTGCAAATCTGTAGATGCAACTCAGTCTCGAAAGATTCATCCTACGAGTATCACACTTTTAGATTTTATCATCATCATTTCATTAACTCGGAGATCTTGGAGACCGTATCCAGATCTCATTGGACATCTATATTTATTGAAATTTCTGCCATCTCAGGCACAGAGTATTGGAATCTACAAATTTTCAGAGCAGTTTTTGACAGGAGTTGCTTGGAACAATTTTGGCAAACAGGGTTGTGTTGTTGTTGCCCACATGAGACACATTTGCAAAATGGAACAGCGAATTCAAGTGAAAACTCTGAGCAATACTCTAATCGTATCCAATTTCAGTCAGTTTGGCTCAAGTTTGGTTTGGAATGGAATGGAGTGCACTTTCTGCACTTTCACACAATTAAAATTCAATCGATTTATTGGCCACCGCGTTTTCTACACGTCAACGTAATTTATACGTTTAGAAATGAGCTAAATATTTCAGGCTTTAACGTGCGCTGTGGACGTCGTTGCCGAGCATCGTACAGCGCGCCATGCGTAAAACGCTGCGCTTTTATCTCAGGTGCGTAACCCCAATTTTAACATTTGACACCGCTTGTCCATTGCAATAACAACAACAGAAATACATAAAACATACATAAGCAAAGAAAGAAAGACAAAAGAAAAATGAACGACGCTTTCTCAGCGTAGAAGAAATGAAAATGAGAAAAAATTATCAACTTTTTCTATGTACGAGTATTCGTTTTAGAGTTAATAACGACGCATCAGAGTGTTGTTGTCGATTTTATTAGATGGCCACGATCTCTCGTTACTGCTGTTGTTGTTGTTGTTGTCGCTGCCGTTGCCGCTGCCGCTGTTTCTCTCACCGAATGGCACGCTAAAGTGAACCGCTAAATACAATGCATGCGCATTGATCATGGGAATATTAATTGGCAACGCTAAGCATTAAGCGAAGATTTGATGCGTGTGCAGCGAGCAGAGAGAGAAACACAACAACAAAAATCACAAAACATACGCATACCCGCACTCGAGGATGCGAACGAGTGGCCACTTAATAAAATCTTTGATAGCGGCATCTTCAGTCGTTCGACAGCAACAACTTATTTCGATCTGTGATGTGTTGTTTCTGTGGTGCTGCCATTACGGCAGTATGCATGAGCAACAACAACAACAACAACAAATGACAACAACAATCAATTGTTTTTGGTTTATTGTAGAAATACGTTTGCAGACGTGCAAATGTTGTGTGCATCTTCGGTTAACGGTTCTGAAAAACATCCATGAGCACAACAGCAACAGCGAAGTTATTAGATAGGCACCGAAACCGTGTAATTTGCAGTGTAGTGTAAGGATTATCACAATTTTATTATTTGTAATTGAAATTGCGTGACTTTATTTTGCGATTTTGCGGCAGCTCATCCAGCATACAGCATCCAGCGAGTGGCCACGATTTGTTGCAATTTCCGTGGCCTGGCTTTGGGATGCAATCAAAAATTGGACAACTGTAAATAATTTTGGAAAAAACTATAAACTTTTCCTGTTTCTTTGTTGGTGGCTGTAGCTATTCAATGGTTGTTCCCTCAGTTCGTGAAAACATAAACGAAGTAGAAGAAATAAACGCGGAAAAAATCACATTAGACGTTATTGTAAACATTTTTAAACAAAGTATAATCGGATGGTGGGTTGAGGTGGGAGGGGTGGAGGGGTGGAGGGGTGGTGCATATTTTTATGGTTAATATTCTTATTAGCATAATTATTATTAGTATTCGTGTTAATTATTATTGCTAAACTCGAGAGAATAACCTACAACGCAAAGCAGTCAACATCAGGTTCTTTCATCAATTAATAGAGGTAATTACTGAATTAATAATGCAGTTAATTGCGTATTTTATTACAGCAATAGCAATAACAACAATGACAAAAAACAACAACAACAACAACAACAACAGAAGACAACAGCACTTCCAGCAGTCGCTCCAATTATGCGGAGCACGAATGACGTCATGCGTCAGTGTGTAGCCGTTGTTGTTGTTGCAGTGTTTGTGTTGTTGTTGTTGGCTTTTATTGAGATTGAAGTTAAACGAGTTCACTTTTATACGCAGCTTTGTTTACACAACACTTGGCGCAAAACTTTATGAGATGCGTGTGCGTCGCGAGTCGTCTTACAAGTTAACGTCGTTGTTGTTGTTGTTGTTGTTGTTTTTGTTGTTTTTGTTGTCATTGCTGCTTGCCACCTGTTTATTTAACCTTGATCTATAAATTGCGGTTTTCTACAAACTGTGCGTTTATTTATTTCTATATTTTTTAATTTTGCTTTTCATTTCGATCGATGAGAAGCTGGACTGCATTTTCAAGCTCAGTGCATGCTGTTGTTGTTGTTGTTGTTGTTGTTTCGTGCCTAACAGCCGCTTCGCTGCCATTAATAAGCAAATGTTTTTCATGCGAGCTCATATTTAATGCGGCGAGGTAAACGCATGACGCACTTCTATTTTTTTCTGTAACATCAGCGGCATGTTGTTATTGTAATGAGCTGTTGTCATTTTATTGGAAAACATAACGCATTAAAGCAGTGTAGCGAGCGATAAAATTAATTCATCTTGAAAGGCCGAAAAGAGTTTATAGATTGTTAAATTAATTGAAATTTCAAAGATTAATCAAATAATTATGCACATAATTTGTTGAACTAACTACGTATGTATGTATTGTGTGTATAATTGCGTGTAGGATTGTACGTGAATTTATGCAATTTTCCATCCAGCTGCTTCACTCGGAGATGGAAATTTTTACTTTGCATACAACAAATCTTTGTGCGAAAGCATTCGTTGGTCAGAGAGAGAGAGAGACAAAATAACACTCTGAAACATAGTATTTTCGGTCGCAAGTCAAATGTCCTGGCCAGTTTGGCCGGGTGCATCGCTTTACCTCATGCTCTCCCCCTCATTCACTCGCCGAAGACGTGTTCGCTTATGACAACGTCGAAGAGGAAAAGAAAAAGCAACTTGATACCTGACGGCGCTAACATGTACAACGACTATCTGTCATAACGCCATTTTATTTATTTATTGTTGTTGGTGTTTCGGCTGCATACGTTTGGCTCTGTTTTTATTTCAACTCGGAGTGTGCTGAAGGTGTGAAAATGTTTAACATCTTGCGAACTCTTGAGATTATCGTGTTCGGATTTGATAACGGCAAATGCGAGGAAAGCAACAACAACAATTTTGTATATACCGGACATATGTACACACTATGCGCTTAAGCTGCCCCATTACGGGTCGTTTGGGTAACGAGCTGAGGTCACATCACATTTCGGTGCTGATGGTACTGAGCTGTGATAGCGAAGTGTGAAAAAAGGTTGATGTATTGAAATTCGCAAGAAAATTCGCATCTATTAACGAACAACGTGGCACTTTTTTGTATGACTCCTTTATGTGCCTTAATGACATTTAATGGCTTCATTACTTAGCGTCGATTTAATGACCTCATTGCTTAGCATGGATCCCAGCCAAACTGTTGATTGAACCGGCTTGGAGAGGTGCCCAGAGTAGTTCCATTCGTTCCGAGATCCTGTGCCTCAAAGTGGGACATTTATTTGGAAAAATAGCAATACATATTTCATGGTTTATATTTCTTATATGAAAAAATTGCCTACAAGACCATTATTACTTTAAAGAATAGGAAAACCAATCTTCTCCCAGCAATTATGTACATTTTAAGCTCCAATAATCTCTGTTCGAATTCGCTGATTTTCCTGCTGAGCGTTACAATTTAAAGGAAATCACCCAAATAGCGTTATTGCACTCTTTTTAGGATCTGGAGTTGAAATCCTAACTCCAGGACAGTAATTAATGGGCGAATGTTACACTCTCAGCCCCGGTGAGTAAAGTATTAGCAGCCGGGTCAACTAATTCGCAAAGACAGTCCCCCTCATGCCGTGATTACGCCATAAATACTTGTGATTTACCGACCTGTGGTGATACATCCAACTCAGGTTACTTTCATTAAAACTGCTATCGGCCTTTGCGAAGCCGCGAGAGAAACAACTCCATACACCCGGCCAAGCGAAACGAAAAGGCAGCCCATTCATAACCAACCGAGTGAATTATTTTTGCGTATCCAGGGAAATCCTGCTCTTAGCTGCACTTCTTTGGCGGCAGCACTTGATACGGTTATCGCTTTTATTTATGCCCAAATAAATTCGTTGGCCGCGCTGGCTTTTCACAGCTATCAGAACCGAATCACATCAATTCAGACTCTGCAATGGCACTTACATGCAGACTGTGCTCCAGATGAATGGACGCAAGTGTGACCCGGTCGGGACTTCGAGTTAAACTTTAGAATGAATCCTAACGACTCATTTTAACGAGGAGAAACGTGGAGAACATGGAAATCTATTTCACCGTGTTGGTGAATCGTGGTTTTCATTGGAGCTTAATATTCTTCAATTCGAGTATTTGAGGACTTCTATTTTTGTGTTTGATCGCCTCTCAAATGCATATTTGCAATAAATATCATTATCTCACCTCGAAGTAACCAGAAGTAAGTTTAATCAATCTTCTGCCATACAAAACACAAACTGTGTATAAAATGATGGATTTACTTATTAAGCGATACGGTTTTAAACTACTGTGCAGCGTCCAGGAAATTCCAAGGGGAGGGAACCAAGCACTGGCTTCTGGTCGGCATTATTAAGGTGCACATATACTGCTGTAGCGATATTTGTATAAATCTTGATGGTCTATATAACGACATGATATTACGATAGAAATACACTTTACGTTGAAATGTAGAGAGGTCAGTTTCGGTCAATAATCGGACTTCATTTTCTCTAGTATATCAATTTGTTGCTTTTAAATATGTTTTGACTATTTAATTACATGTCAAATGTTGAATATTTCTAAAAAGAGTTTTTTATTGCAGCTAATGACTGAACTTAACAGACTCACCTGTAGCGCTGTAGCGTGTAGATGTAATTGAGGGGAGGCGGGGAGGCAAACGTATTTACTTGCATATGAATAAATAAAACATGATGGGATGTGAAATTGAATGCTTTGCATGCGTCGTGATCGCAACATGGAGAACATCGTATTGCCAGTGAGCATTCGGGACAAGCAACAACATCGCCAGAAGGAAGAACAACAACAACAACAACAACAACAACAACAACGTAATCAATAACATCAAAAGAAGCAACAACAGAAGAGGAATCAACAATGCAATCATGGAAAATTAAAATTTATGATGTGGCCCATTAGCAAGAACCTTAGAAGCGGCATCTCGGGAAGATTTTCACTGGCTAGAAACACGCTTCTCTTGCGTTCTTAATGCTAGATACGTATATTGAAGTATCCATTATAGTATTAATGATTCTTTAATTTTGTAGCAAGTTATTTTAAATACAGTGTACAGTTTTTAGCATTAAATATAACACAAACTGCAGAAAGCAATCACATAGCTGACTTGACTGTTGTTGTTCATGCTACAGAATTCGTGAAAAGCGCTCAGCTGGAGCCGAATCTGTCCAGCGCACAGTTTGGATTCCTTCTCGGTTCCAAGCAGTTTCATTGGCCAGTGGTTGTGGTTGCACTTTTGCGCTTCAATCAGTAAGGATTTCTGAGGTGACACTTTATTATGTGTGGGTCCTTATATTTTAAAAACAATGAATCGTTGGTATCTTAAAAAACCCATTTTGAGTACTCAAAACGTCAAACTATTTGCAGTATTTGTATATTTACGAATAGTTTAGCTTTCTTATTGCCTTCATGGAAGAAAAATGAAAAACCCGATTGTATCAGCCTTTCTTTTCGTTATCTGAATCGTTTCGTAGCATGAAACGTCTTTTTAGAGGTACAATGGTACAAATGATGAACCACGACGAGATTCCTGCGTCTAGCTGAGATGATATACAGCTTTCCTTCGTACACAATGAAGACGAAGATAAGAAACGCAATTAACACCTTCGCAAAGAAAGGCTTTCGCGTGTCCGACTTCGAAGACTGCTGTGACAGCCCGCAATGCACTATCACGGGGTGATGGCAGAGGAAGCAGGCTTTAATGGCTTCTGGCCATGTTCCAGAAGCGAGAACAACAGCTTAAAGTAATGAGTACACGACGAGATCAGATAAGAAAGAATAAAGTCCGGTGCCTAGATTTCGAGAGATCGTTCGACTAACGGACCGGAGTATGTCCTCGATGGACACAGTCTGCAGGTTATCGTGCACTTGTGTGTGGGAACAGCTTCCTTGTAGCAAATCCCATCGTATTTAAATGGATGCGATAGAAATTACAGCGTTGCTTGCCCTTGTTGCTATTTAAATGCTGATCTTGGAACTGATCCCACCTTCTTAATAGCTGAACTTGATAAGGAGGCTCCAGAAGGTCACCAGTTTGGAGAAGGTTGGAGCTGCGATCCGGTGAATGAAGCATCTAAAAAAGTGCGGTAACAACTTTAATGATTCAGCCGATCGCAAAAGAGTGAACAGCGTTTCGAATGGTGCTTAGAAAGTATTAAAAGCAAGTATTATTAAGTATTAAAAGGTTTTCTCCGTAATATAACCGTATATCCTCAAATTAAATGTCCAACTTGTCGTTCCGATAGATTAGCAATTGTGAACTACATGAATGTAAATGCTGTTTCTCGTAAAATGTTGCAACGATACCTTAAATGTACTGTCACCTCACCAGTTCCATTGACGACCACTCTGGGCAGTCGTCTAAATAAAGTGGAATGATTTTCTCCTTTTTTCTAGTTGATTTATGGCAACTCACTTCGAATTTTGTCTTGGTTTTGTTCATAGCTCCGAGACAACGCCCCCGTTTTAGGTAAACCGTTTCTCATCATCATCGTCATCACCACGAACAAAAATACTTCCTCTCCATCTTCAGCCACAAGCTACAAGAAGTCGTTCGTACTCTACTGCGTCATCGACATCACCTCCATTTACCCCACAACAATTACAACAACAGCTCTTCAACACCTGTAACTGGACGCACTTGCAGCACCAGAGTTTTTAATCCCTTGCAGTCTGAGTTGGATTCAATTGCAGTTGCAGTTGTTCTGCTCTACTCTGTTCTCTTCCTTTCTGCTCGTTACTGTTGCTGTTGTGTGCGATTCCAGAGTGATTCTTCCGTAATTGAAAGCTACTCCCACGCAATAAGTGGTTAGTACCTCATGTGACTTAAAGCGAATTTACGTCACCTGAAAAGTAGATTGGGTTATGCAAATGAGACCGCACTGAAGACTTGCTGCAGGCATCTTGAGCAAGATTGGTATTGCAGTGATTTACGAAAATTGTGCATATGAACTGATAAAGTTGATTGGCCACAATGATCAAGAATAATTTATCATGATTTCTAAGGCTTTTTCGGTATCGTAGAAGACTGCGTAGAGCCTCTTCTTTCGCTCTTGTTAAGCACTTTACTCTTCTCCATGCTATATGCTAAGAAATTTGAGGAAAAATCGTCTAATTCTTTAATCCAAGGCAATCTCTTTCAAACTTCAGGCAAAAGGCATGAAATTTTCCTCTTTTTAGAACATTTTTAGCGCACTCAACATTCTGATCGGGGAAGAAAAGAAAAAAGGATGGCTCATTTAAATAACTCGTGATATTATTTGGAAATTTTTAATATATCTTGCTGTTTCACAGATTTTACTACACTTTTGGCCGACTCCACTTTATGGCACAGCAGAACCCTGGCCGCAATTGCTGCGATTGTCGCGCTGCTCTTATTTGCTTGTCACAAATTAATGCCCAACGCCAATCACAGCGACACATCGCATAAATTCTACGCGCAGCAGCAGCCGAAGTGCACAGGTTGGCTGTCCCACTCAGCGTTGCGTTGCGCTGCAAAAGTTGCAAATTATTGTAATCAATTTTTCGCTGCGCCGCACTGCTCGAGGAGTGACATTTATTTGAATGCCCATAATGGGTAGACAGATCGGCAGATAGATCGACGGACTGACGACAGGACGGACAGACGATGTCGGTCAGTCGACAGGGAGTCGAAATATTGCGAAAAACAGCCGTAGCAGAGAGAAATCATTTCCAAGAGCACTCTTGCAGTTGTTTTTGTTGTTGTTCTTACATGGACCCTTACTATTGGTGTAGCAAGTACCTGTTGTTGCTGTAGCAAGTACCTTCCAGCAAGAAAAGTGCACCAGCACGGACTTGAAATCCTCATGATTAGTTTTCAATTTTACGCTGGAGTCGTTGGAGTTGTCGCAGGTCGCTGCTGGCTGTTCACTTGGAATGTGTTTCCAGGCAGATAGATCATCATTATCAGCAGAGCAGCTGCAGCAGGCAGCAACGAACCGCAACGAATGATAGCAGCAAGTGAAGCAAAGGAACGCTCCAAGGTGTGGATTGGTTTCCGTTATTGTTGGCCATTAGTGACAATTTGTATGTAGTACGTCGAGCGTTCTGGCATCTGATAAGTTTTGAAGGAGGAGCTGCAGGAAGAAAGTCTCATTTAAGCTTAAAAGACGGTCATAAATCGCTTTTTTTGCAATAAGCAAATCGGACCGCCCCGCCCTTTCCGTCACATTTGATCCGAACTCTTAGGATAAATAAAGAATAGACAAAATAGCTGTTTACTCTTCGAACATCGATTAAAGCCGGAGGATTGTTTCACTCTAATCAGCGAAGAACTCCATAGAATCGAACGCTTTTGGCGATCGGCAAGATTGAAAGTATTTCCTTTAAATAATGAAGAGAACCATATCAAAGGAAGGCACTGTTTATGAAAATGTGGAGCCTGATAAAGAGCAATTAACATTTCCCTTTAATATCGGAACCTTTGTTGGCTTGTGGCACTGCTTTTTCACTTTAGGAACTTCTGAAGGCGGTGAAGTCAGGAAATCGAGTGGGCCAGTCAACATCACGGAATCTCAGCGATCAGCAGTGCTTTGTTACTGCTAAAAAGTTGCCATAATTCTGCGCATGGCGTTAAATTCATAAATTCAGGCGTTAAATGCATAAATTATGAAGAAAACCATAATCAGTTTTTATCGACTGCTTTTTGTACCTATCAAAGGCAAGCTGGATAAACAGGTTGGCAGGAAAAACCACATCGATGGAGAAACCATCCTGTAAAAATACAACAAAAAAGTGTAAAATGTACAAATGTGTAAAAATGTAATAAAACATATGTAATACGAGGGAGTGTCGTATACGACTTGACCGACGCTGACATACCCTACACTTTTGTGACCTCTGATGAACGAACTTTTAACTGAGAACTTATTGGAATATCCGTTGATAATACAGTATTCATACTACGTCTATTGAATTGGATTCAGTTTGTCTTTGTAGTAGTTCCATAGCGATTTTGTACAAAAAAATGTTTATAGCGCTCATACTCACCACTTCGTATTCACCTTCTTTCATCAACGGAGAGTGGAGACGCAAACCGAAGCAAATCATCGACACTTATCGGTATCTGCAAATAATACTAGTAATAAAGGGAACTTAAACATTTTGCAATCTCAAGTCTATGGTACATTTATTGGTGCTTATTTCTCTGATTTATAGGTTGTAGATTAGTCGTAGTTTTTAATGGTACTTTTGTTTTATATATCTTAATTGCGCCGCGAGTCTTTCATGCACGCAGAATTCCCCGAAACACTGTAAAAATTTACGAGATGAAAGTCACACAATTCGATGTTTGATTTATTTACTGACCCCGCTACGAGAAGCAAATTTCTCCAAGCTCCTAATACGATTAAGAGCATAATCCGAGAAAACTACCGGCTGCTATAGATTTCTTTAATTGTTGTAGCAGCAGCTTTTTACGAGGCTGCAGTTTTGGTCAACTGCATGTTGATATTTTTTTACTACCACAGCCACAGCCACAGCCACATTTTGAACTCCGCCTTAATGGCAACTGAAAACGCTGAAAAGGCTCCAAAACAGCAACAACAACAACAACAACTACGAACTACTCGTAAACGAAAAGCTGTCTCCGAAGACGGGTCGCGGTCGCGGTGGACGATGGTTGTGAATACCGCGCCTCGTGCCAAAAAAACGCCGTCTCACTCCTAAATTCAACTACTTTTTTACATTATCGGCATCATCCGCTTGCAGTGGAAAAGCAAGTGAAAATTTTTGCATAAAATTTGCTCAAGTTAGAGGGAGACAGAGAATGTCATATAATGCGGTTAGAAAGACAGTGAGAGAGAGGGAGAACAGTTAACAATGGGACACTTGGCACACGCTTTATAGACAATCTGGTAACAACAGCAACAACAACAACAACAACAGTAATAGCAACATTAATAATGACAAGAACAACAACAAAAACAACAGCAACAGCTACAGCTATACAGCGAAAGCAACAACAAATGCTACAACAATTACAGCAGCCACTGCAAAAACGATAGCTTTTTAAGGCGAAACAATTCAAATGTTTTTGTGTTGTTTATATATCGGCGCAGTGTTGTGTTGTGTTTTGTTGTAGTTATGAAAAAAGATGCACATTCCGGAAAAGTGTTGCAACTCTGTGGAACATAATGCACAGTAGTCGAGTCGGTTCCAAAAAACGAAAAGCTACGCTCAAATATTGAAAAATGGAAGCTGTTCGCCTGCCTTGCGCTTGGTCAACACATTCAATGGACCATAAAAACATGATATATGAGGCGGTTTAGTGTGTTTTAGCCACTTGCATTGCTTTCCTTTTTCTGTTGTCTTCAGCCTGTCGCGGGGTTGGTTGGCTCTGCAGCCGAGTGTGGTGGCTTTTATGCGAGTCGACGCTCGGGCACTCCGTTAACACGATTTGAAGAGCAGTGTTGGTGAATGGTTCGAAGTAAAAAATGTAAACTGCATCTGTTTGTTTCCACAGAACACTAGAAGGAGGGACCTTTTGAGCAATTAAAGAAATAATAAAATATTTTATAATAAAATGCTCTTTTGTGCTGTGGATGGATGTGTAAAGTGTTTCGTAAGTGCTTGCAATGAATTCGATGCCTACATATTTCAGCTCGTAAAATCTAATCATGGCTCCAAACCGAGCGAATTCAGTTCGACGTCTTTATCGCATTTGCGCATTTTAATTTTTAGTTTTTCCACATTTTTGAACTTTTGTACATACATTAATTAAGATAAAATAAAATTTCAATGAAAGATTTGGCGAAACACCGAAGAATTTACGTAAATGTACGTGCATAAAATTTTGTAGATTTGTAATAACTGAACAGCCGAAAATTCAACCTCAATTAATCCTTTCAGTACTAAAGACCGATTGAATTATAAGTGACTGAATACTTTCTTATCTGGAAAAAATCGCAACAAGGAATTTAGCAGTGTTTCACTCGGTTTTGCGAACCCAATACTTAAGTTGGTGTATTCGAACTCTGTTCTGCAACACCGACGGTGACATTTTTTCGTATGCTCATTTTTGCCAGCCGGTTAGTTTCTGTGGCTACTCGAAAACAATGCAAATTTTCAACTTAAATGTCCCCATAAAACTGCGATGCAGATTTTTCCTCTATGTACCATTCGGGTGCTTTTGTGCCGGCACAAGTTTCGGTGGTGCACCAGCATCAGTCGTTCCATTGTGTGTGGCGAACAATGGATGCGTTTTGAGTGCATTTTATTATTGTGCTCATAAATGGATTTATGAAAGGACTGCAGATTCATATTTTATGTTAAGCACGTGCAATAAATTCGACAGAGATTTCGTTATTTCGGGGAAATTTTGGCCCCCGCGTTTGTTTATTGGTAGTTCCACTTTCTTTAGGTTCCACTTCGAAGAAAACGAAATCATGTCAAATTGCCTTCTGAAGCTTTTTTCCGGTCATCGTCAATATCACAAGAGCGGAATCTCGGTCGATTGCTTTGCATGATTGAGTTGTTCCCAAATTACGACGCCGAAGTACAAAAATCCAGCAACTCATCTCCATCGGCAGCCAGATCAAAGAAGCGAGGAATCCACTTGACTCGAACTGTTGATTTGCATTGTACTGTACTCGTCCGTATCTACCGATTTCATTGCTTTTAATTGACTACAAAAGTTTCGGTTGGTCATGCATTTTAAGTTCGACGTCGCAGTTGAATTATATTCGCTTGAAGAAGAAAAAGCTTCCTTTGTGGCAACGTGACTCAGATTCGTGGGAGGAACAACGCGGCTACGTTCACAATAGAGTTATTGACAAGAACACTGCTTTAACAACTTTCAAAAAAAACATTGTTTATATAAAAACTGAGGCGATAAGGTCTGTCATTTCCATCATCCAAAGCTGATGGCGTTATTGGCCACGTTTAACATCGTATTTTAGGAGATGTTCATTGATTTAAAATGGTTCCGGAGCTGTGAATCAGTTTTCATCGGGGCGGCAATACACTGTAACTGCTTTTATAATAAAATAATAAATAATTATTTCAGTTACACACATCTTTGCTTGCAGCCTTTTTATATACTCGTACTTTTAATCTCAAGAAACCTCACAGAAATCACAGAAGAATTACTCGTTAGTCTCTGTTGTTTGCGGAAAATTTCATGCTTCTGTCGGATGGAGTGTTTTTCATCGGAGCCACCGAGTGTTATGTTTGCATTGCGTACTTCTTATTGAGTAAATAAATTAAAGTTGCACACAGCATGTGTTCGAACAAATAAACAAACAAATAAACAAGAGCCGCCGAAGTCAAGAGGCTCGAAGAAGAGACGCGGATGGACAGTCGAATGCTTCTGAGGATGGAAAAATCAACAGACTCGTCGAGAACGTCTACAATCTTCGATTTTCTTAATTCGAATGCTTGTAAATCTGGCAAATCATCGATTTCAGCTACGCATTAATTTCACAGCGTATGCGACGCATAATTTATGGCCGAAGTAGCAAAGTTTTACAATGAAGTCAGTTATTTAAGAAAGAAGCATGCATACAGGCTGCATGCCTGCCCGGCTGCACGCGTCCGGAGCTGCCATCCTAATGCGATTAAATTCTATTTGCATTTTTATTAGGAAATGATGAGTTGCGGTGAGTTTTAAGGAGATGATGAAGGAGGAGAAGAAGACAAACACTGAAGTGTTTGTTTATAAAGAAGAGAGAAATAAATATGCGCAGAACATTCAGTATTATCCAAGCGAACGACGAATGCCACACATAACTGTGCATTTGCCAAGCTCAAGCCGTTAACCGATCCAAACTATTCCGGGTTCTGTAAATGCACGCATGTAAAGTTTTCTCCAAGTAGAATCATAGGTCAGGCGTTGGAGTTGAACTCTGTGATAGTCGAAGGCAAACTGTGACAATAACGCGATGTACAAAAACAGATCCTCCACCTGTTGACAGACACACTGAGCTCAGTTCGGGTTTCTATATTTTTGACCACCTTAGTCACATCCTCCGCTAGAAATGAAGCGATCAAATGGACGTGTACTTTAATGGACCGAGTAGTCCTCAGCTAAGCCGTTCAGTTGAGTCTTCGCTCCGGCTACGATGCCGCATCTTACGAACTTCAATTTATTTTCCATTCCGTGCCGAATCGGGTCAACGTGCAGCGAGTGTTGATTTAACCTCACAGTTCAACATTATAACAATTAAGACGCGTGCTTGTTGCTTTATGCACTCTCTGTTCACCGTTGAGAGACGCAGAGACAAGTGACAACAAATAAATGCAACCTGCAGCAGGTTGCAGCTGCAGCTTGAACGGTCGGAGCTGACGGACGGCTTCGATGGCGCTTCTTAATCCCCAATCGACGTGTTTTATTTAGTGTCGTTTTCTTACAGCGAAGATTTTTCATATCCGATAAGAAGTGAAAATTTCTCTAATCTTCGTTCGGGCATCGCAAGTGCGAGTTTTTTATATTGTACTCCTTCCATCACTCCTTCGGAGTGTCCTCTCCTCCTCCTTCTTCCTCTCGTCCGCCTTCTTCTTCAGCTCAATCATCCAGGTTGATAAAGCTGCATTTTTTAGCTTCGTTTCCGACAATCGAGTTAAGTATGAGTAGTAGAAGTCCAGGAAAAAATGAAATAGCGGTTTGGCTTCATACTTGTAAATATGTGTGCAACATACATACATACATATGCATCATATGCATGTGCATGTGTATGTGTGTTCATTCGAGCGAGTACGATCGCATTCAGTAGCCGCTGCTTGGTTTCTAAAACATGCGCGATGCATGTTAGCAAGTTTTTGTGTTCGCTGTTGTTGCTGTTGTTTGTGTTAAAGCCGCTCTTGGTGCAACATCTCTTTTTATAACGGATTCATTTTTAGTTTGACTGACAACGATTGCCGCATGAACGAGCACATCTGCTTCATTGCGTTTTGCGGTGAAGAGGACGACGGCGGAGGCTTTTTTCCAATTGTAGCTCGAATCGTGGCTGCACTGTAATTATTTTAAAGGTTCCGTCCGAAATCAGCGTGAATGAATGAACTCTTTGCTATCCAGATGGGAAGGGAACAGAGTATATCACTGCTTTATGTTTTACGGGATTGGAAAATTGTATGAATTTATTACTATTATATTATAAATGTAGGATTTGCCTTGAGGCAGTAATGTAACACCGGAATAGAATTTATGATGTTCTTTATTTAAAGTATGTGATTATAATTTGCATAAGCTCAAACAATATGCAATTGCAAAACAAATTGAATTAAATCAAATGTACGAGTATTTTAAAAATGTGGCGTTTTTATTTATTATAAAAAAGTTTTCATAAAGAACTCTCGTTCGCATAAATTACATTATATTACTGCATTAACTAAGACTATAATCGAACTATAAAACAAGTTTGTGGATGATAAATTAACTATTATTTCTAGAAGACAGCATGCTACATTAACAGAGGCCAACCAAAAATCGTAACTCTTAACTAACTAAGCTAAATGTTTAATTTGGAGAGTAAAATTAGTCTGAAGCACAAACACTTCAATTAGTAGTCGTAATCATAAGCGAACTAATTTTATACAATACATTACTGTACAAGTTTTCAAATAAATAGTTTATGTTCTTTACACTTACATTTATTTATGTTTAAGTACATAGAGTTAATTAAGTTTACATTCTAACGCATATAGAAATTTTATGTAAGGTACGAATTCTACGGAGTTACAGTTAATACATTGCAAGGGCAGCATAAAGATAGTAGTTGTGTTGGTTATCGAGTTATACAGTATACAGTATACAGGTATTTAAGACTATCCGTCACCAGAGACATACGTAAATCGCAAACGCCGTGGATGTGTGTTTTAACACAAAACTTAGTTCATTCGAGAATATTCGCATGGCGAGTAGTTTAGAACTTACATATTCAGACATTCGGAACTCCTGTCGACGGTCAGTTCCAGTTCCAAGCTTTGGGTGATGGGTGTGACGCTTTACGAGCTTTTAATATGTATCTGTGTACGGTGAGTAGTTGGAAGTCGAGACCCAGAACTGACACCGACACCAAAACTGTGCTTCTTTTCGTATATAATGCTTGTGTCTCGCGTATAAATGTATATTCTAACTACTTATTATGTACATACTTCGCGTCATATCTTCGGATTGCATACTTTCGGCGTGCGTTACGTGTGCTGCTACTGGCAGTTGGCGTCATTTTCTACTTATTATTATCACGTTGAACTTGTATTTATTTTAGCTTCATTGCGTTCATTTGGCACTTAATTTTAGGTAATCATAGGTTAGGAAGAGTGTAGGATAGCTTTCGGGCGTCTCGAGTATCTTGAGAGAGGAGGCGTGGTCGAAAGTCTCGCTGCGAAGATGGGACCTCCGTAGTGTCAGTTTCTTAGGTTAGGAACAAAACACGAAATCGAGACTTCTATCTGTTGGCAATCAAACCGGTCGCAGGTGGCAGCACTGTCGGTGGCCCGTTAGCGGCTACAACGCTGGCAGTCGCTGCTGCTGCTGCTGCTGCTGCCGCCACGGCGCTGGAGACGACGTTCAACTGTCGATGTTGCGTTGTCGCTGAGCTGCTTATTGCCAGCGCCGGCACGTTTCCGCCCATTCCTGCGCCACTCAAGGTCGCCGATGTGCGGTGGTGCTTCGGCGCGCCGCTCTTCACCAAGCTGCCGTTGCTCTTCTGCGCCATGTGTGTCTGGTAGTGCTTGGCCAGGTGAGCCTTCTGCCGGAAGCTCTTGCCGCACAAGGAGCAGGCGAACGGCTTCTCGCCGGTGTGCGTCCGGATGTGCACGTTCACCGAGTACTTGTCCTTGAAGCCCTTCGAGCAGATGGAGCAGTAGTGCAGCGAGCGCTCCTTCCGCTGCCCGTTGCAGTGGGTGGGGCTGCTGCTGCTCGTGCTGCTGGTGTTGCTGCCGCTGGAGCCGCCGCCGCCGCTGTTGTTGTTGCTGCTGCTCGTATTACACCCGTTGTTACTCTTGCTGCTGCTGCTGTTGTTGGAATTCATTGCACTAGGATTGTGGTTGCTGCCGTGTGGAACTGCCAGTGAAGTGGACGTGGTCGTCGTCGCCGGCGAGCGCTTGTACTTTTTGGTCGCTTTCGCTGAGGACAGCGCTCCAGTCAGACGATTCGCCGTCGAGGTCGTCACTTCCGGTTTCAGAGGCTGTGGCGGTGGATGCGTCACCTGCTGCAGGTGCTGGCTACCAAGTGAAGGCGCTCCGCCCAGAGGAGTCGTGGCCGGTGAGTGCAGCTGTCGCAGGTTCGTGCTGCTCGGTGAGATCTGCATCAGGACGTCGCTGCCGGCGTAGTCTGCGCCGATCGGTGTGGAGGTGCAGAACTGCTGCACCTCGCTGGCGATGCGTTTTATTTTCTCGAAGTCGTCACTGAACGCGGACTCCAGCGATAGGAACATGTCGTCGACGATGATGCTGGCGGCCGTAGTCGTGGATGAATTATTGGCCGAAGCTGGTGGACCATTCGGCGCGGTGGCGTGCTGCATCGCGGCATGCGGATTGTGTGCAGCGTTGTGATTATTATCCTCGAATAGCTGCGATGCGCTGAGGTTGGAGTTCGCAAATGCGAGTGTGTCCTGTAATCAAAGCAGAGGGGAGGAAGATAGGAAAATTAGTTTTACTAACTGTGAAATAAAAATGCACTCATTTGAAAATAATAAATATTCAGTGCTTTGATGCTTGTGTCAATCCTCGAACAACCGATTAAACAAAACTCACCGCATCCGTTGAGAACAATATTCGCCGCATCTCTTCTTCTTTAACCGACGGGGAGGTGGGCACCAGCGAGGGGCCGTTTTGCATGTGCAGTCCTTTGGAGTAGCCTTTGCCCTGAAGTGCGCTGCGCAGCAACGACTCAGCTGAGTTCTGTAGGGGAGAAAAGAAGTGTCCATCTTAGCCAAGGCTATCGATCAGGGGCAACTTGGGGCTTCCAAAGAGGAGCTGAATACGTGGCACTCAGTCGAGCGTTCAGTTCTCTCACCTGGTGTGCGTTGTTGTTGGCCATCTGCCAGTCGTTGTTGTTGTTCTGAAACTGCGAGAACTGCTGCTCCACGGTCGGCGTGCCACCCGGCGTTCCCGCGGCCACTGACAGTGCCGTCACCAGGGATGGTAGATTCTGGCCACCAGGAGACGCAGCGACGCCGGAAATGCCATGGAGCGCCGGCGCCATCTGCGGCAGATTCAAGGCGCTCGCGTCGCTGTTGTCCTTGTTACCGTCCGTGCTGAAGCCACTGTCGTCGTACGGGTACTCTGATTTGATGAACCCCGGAAAGTTGCCCAGCAGGCTGTCCAGATCCAGGCCACCGGCCAGCTGGGCGTCGGGTTCGCGCTTCAGCCAGGGCTCATTTCCGTTTAATACTGTGATCGTGTAGATTTGGCCGTCGGTGTTGTCGATGCTGCTGGCGGTGGCAGCGCTGCCGGCCTGACTGGCGCTGCTGCTGCTGACGCTGGACGCGGCAGCCGTGGCCGCATTGCTGGTGTTGATCGAAGAGCTGCTGTTCGGCGCCGAGATCCCAGAGGACGAACGCAAGTGTTGTGCGGGCGACTCGGGATTCGCGAGGGCGGGATCATGAGACTGCGTTGGAGGCTGAAGTTGTGGGTGTTGCTGCTGCTGCTGCTGCTGTTGATGCTGCTGCCAACAGTAGCGATCGAGGTCTTCGAAAATCGTAGATTCCAGTCGGCTATGATCCTTATCGGTGCTCCAGAACTGAAACGAGAAAAGTACCGTTTGAGTATTAATACTCATAGAGACATACGGATGAAAGACAAAGAAATGGGACACAGAAAGCACACGCGAGTATTCTTGTTTAATTCCTTGTATAATTCCCAAGCCACGTTTGCTAGTGCTGCGGCTGCACTCGCTTGCTTGTGGTTGTCAATCATGTCGGCGTCATTGTGGACAGCGTTGTTTTTGCTCGTCGCCGCAGCGACACAACGCTTGTCGTGCGATAAGCTGCGCATACCGATGCGATCTTATAATGGAACAAATGTTGCTGTCATGTTGCACGTCGTCTTACAGCGGGGATCCAACTTAATCGCCAGCTGGACTTCGGCTGGAACCCCGGTTGGCAAACGCACAGCCGCAACAACAACAACGGCGCCACAGCACACGTCAGAAGCACGCATTTCCGGCACTGCAAGGGAAGTCGCATTCCTCTTCCACCTCGTCAAGCAATCGTGAAGGCATCATTTATACGTTTGAAGAGCTGGAGGGAGGAGTTTCCGCATTTTCTGGAGGAAAACGGATCAAATGCATACTAGCAACTAGTATATCAATGTCAAGGCCGTTGATTGCAATGAACAACAGTCAAATCGATCAGCCACAAGGCACGCGCGCTCCCTCTCAACGCCCAGCGGCAGGATGGCTTCATTCATGTCTTCATTAGGAGGAGGGCGCTGTTCGAGGGGAAGCTACAGAATTATCAGTGTTCTCACGAGGTTTAAATGCGTTTCTCCGAGACCAGCACTTTTGCATTTCTTCTAATGGATCTCTTTTAATGGTAGCTTTCGTATCTGTAAACATGCTCTTATGTAGTCGTAAAACCCGAGTTAACAATTAAAATTCTAAAGTATAACGAATCCGGTGGTTTGCGGAACGTTTCGTCAGTAGACGCCGCTGAGTTTTGAGAAAAATTGGCAACGTTGCTGCCATATTCGGCGTATGACCCAAGAATCGCATTTTTGGGTGTATTATTTGCACATTTTCCAGAAAACTTGCTGCAAAATGCGTACCTCATCATATTCACATCATACGTAAGCTGTGGGTGTTGTTTTTACACCTCATCAATGTAAGCAATACAACTCGAGCCAACGAAAACGTGACTTCGTCGATTTGATGAAAAGATTACCGACACAACACATGACGGAATTATTAAATGAGAGTGGTACGATAAATAAACTTAAGAAAGAATGACGACTTGAAATGACTAAATCGGAATAAAGTAAAGAACAAAGAAGAGGAAGCAATAAAAAACCAAGTATACGAACATAAATGGAAATCACATGGAAAGCAAATTAAAATCAAATCAAATAAATCCAAATGAAATGTGAATAAAATAAAGCAATAACAAATATTGTAAATAAACTATAATTGTTTGATATCAAGTAAATGCTTATATGCTCGTATAGTTTGCATTAAATTCATTGAATTTTTTGAATGACGTGGTCTCGTGGCTCTTCGAAAATACGGGTTACTCACCTGATCGTAAGCGTGTAGCGTGGGATGTCCAGAGTTAACAGTTGTGTCGCAGCTCACACCGACTTCATCTGGATCGCACCTCCCACCGCCTCCGTCATTCGTCATATGAGTCGCCGAAGTGCGTTCGTTACGCTGATGGTGCGAGTGCAAACTTACACCAACGTCGACGCCGACGCCAACGCCAACACCGACGCCGACACCAACTCCGATGCCGATTCCCATGTCAGGCGCTGTGACGAAGTCGAAAAAATCTGTTTTCGACAAATCCTCCGCCCGAAAAGATTCACTGATGTCCATGCTAGTCGAGGACATTTCATCGGTCCCAATCATATGTCGGCGGCGGTGGTGTATGTCTGCAAGTTGGCGGCGAATGTCTGCAAGATGGCGGCGAATGTACCGCTGTTAATACTCGTTGTTCGATTCGAATCGGAGCTGAAACGGAAAACACAAAAACAAAGCATGAAAACTTGAACAGCAGAACATGGAAAGCAATAATAAAAGCAGAATTTAAATAATCGAAATTCGAGTACGAGTCTGAAACAATAAATCAACGCGTTCGAGCCGAGTGGCAATAAAGCAGTGCGAGCCGTAAATCTTGTCCAACGAAGGGTATGGAATGTACAAGAAATGCGCTGTTTGCCAAATGATTCTTGGGCAGAAAAAACTGCGGCCATAAATTAATACTTTGACCCAAAAGAAACGCGCTTCAAATTGACGAACTGACTGTCCGCTGGGGTTGCAGTTGATAGAAATGCAGCCAAGTCGGTTATGTAATCGGGTGTAGAGCAGAGACTGCGCCAAGAATGGTGTAAGTTGTACAAATCTGCGGTCGACATACTAATTGACGGTAAGGTTATGTTTTTCTTCGCTCCACACACAGACACATAAACACACACACACACTCCGACCCACACAAAACACACCCACACGTCAGAAATTTGGCATTTATTTTAATATCTGAACATTAAAGTGAAAATTTTTAAAGAACCAAAATTCCAAAACCTCAAGAAGACGTTCCTTATTTTGGTTATCGTCAGGGTCACAGTTTCTATAGAACTTTAGGTTCCTATAGCATCTATGCTTTGATTTGAGTACAGACCTGGTGAAGAACAATTCTCTTCACATTACGATTATTATTTTGACTTCATATTTAGAATACGAGTAAGTGACTGTATAGTATTGCTTTAGTAATGCAGGCTATTGCAGGCTAAACTAAATATAAATACCTATAATATAACTAAAAAGTTATATTAAAAGAGATGCTTTGGTCAAGTGCTGGTCAGAACAGCGGGCCGACATGGAGAGGAACATAGAGGAGTTGTATATACTTGTATACACTTTCAGATCGCAACTACTTCAGCGGAAACTATTCAGGTCGACCCTGAAAACGAATGCAAGTTTGGTTAAATTAAGTCGAGTGGTTAATTAAAGTTTTTGCAAACTAATTAAAACATTTAAATACAGTAGAACTCCGTCAAAAGCAGTGCTGCCGAAAACCGAAGTGTCTGCGAAAATAGGTTTATAATGTATTAGAGGTTTCAATTTCAAGTGTATTTCGAAGCTGCTCGTGTTTTTATTGCTTTCAGTCATCGCGGAGGATTATCACTCAGAGGGTTACGTTGTGCAGTAGGATTGCCGCAGCGGTTCTTTACTGCTCTTTGCTCTTTTGACAAGCTGTCTGTCGGATCGGACAGAGATTTGTCTTTCGTTTAGCTGCTTCCACTGTTCCACTGTAGACTGCTGTTTTTAATCACTGGGGCGATTAAAGTAATGAGACGCATAAAAACTTTATAGAACCTTGATTTTTGCAGCACTCGAACTCAGTTTCGATCGCAGCTTTTCGAATTCTGGTGCTCCAAAATTAAGGTTTTCGGCTCGGTTTTATTGTCTATCTCCAAGATTTGCATCTGGAAAATCATTCGGTTCTAAAGATTCTTTCACTTTGGCAAATTAGTTAGTGGAGCCGCAGCCATGAATGTCGAGCTTATTTATTGCCCGTTCGGACACAAAGTAGAGACTTTAAGTACTCGTATCTCGGCGATACTTAAACGGCTACGTTTTGACGGATATTCGTGGAGTCTGTGCAGGTGAACAATTGCATCTGATTTGCGGAGAACATAAAACGAGGTTTTTAATTTCGCGATGCCAAAACTAAATTTCCAGATTCTGATGTGCTTCGCTTCAGTATTCCTCCGATCTCGGTCAATTGTTGTTGCTGTTTTATGGCTTCAAGTGTGGGGGGGGGGGGGAAAGCACGCCAATCTTCTTGCAGGCACATTTTATGCAGGTTCCCCTGGCGCTAGACGCGGCCTCGCTTGGGCCGATCTTCGGAATTGTTTGCTGCGCCGACTGAAGTAGGTGCATGTTGGGAAGAGGCACTTCAATTAGAGTGCACTGACTTGCATGTCCGACTTTTCTTCAAGCTTCGGTGCGCTTGATGAGCGTTGGTGTGTTGATTTTCAACTCAATTAAGCAGCGCCTCAACGAGCTGCGAAATAAACCAAATACGATCTGCGACAGCGTCCACCGCAAGAGCAACAGCGGCTGTTTGCTGTTGATGTGCTACCAGAAGCTGCTGGAAGTGTCACAACAGTCGCCGTTGGAGATTTCAATTAAAGTAGTTTGACTTTATTCGCCTCTGTGGCCGTAAAATTATCATGTTCGTCTTCGTGCTTCAGTATTTATTGCTGTGTCGTCTGTGCGTTGAGTCGAAACTGTCTACCCATAAATTTTGTGTGCCGCGTCTTTTATGTTGCTGTGTAGATTTTGACTAACAAGATGTTGAACAGCGCATCACAAACAGCACCAGCATCGCCACCATCATCACCTTCAACTGCGCTCAACCGCAGAACAACCGCAGTAGAACCGGCAAAAACCACGGCGACAGCAGCGGTTAAATGTTTTTTCTAACACCGCGTGCCAGCAAGCTAAGCAACGAAACTAAGCAACCAGGCTACGAGTCGCACTACTTAGTTGAACCTCGTCATCCTCCGGCGGCATCCTCCAGATGAGGAGCCAGAGATCATTAATCAAACTGCATTGCATTGCACTGTGCTGCTGCTGTTGTGGCTGCACAGAAATAAAAACGGAACACGGTCGACTTCCCTCGCAATTTGTGCCCATTTTTCGTCGGCTGTCGCTGGCGTGCTTGATATATGAGCGCAGTCTCCAACCGCGAGTACATCGTTGTTTCTTGGACAGCGTTATCAATTCGACATTTCGGAATTAACAACGCTTTGATTACGATCAATGCAGCGAAGCAACGAAGGCGGAAATGAACCTGAAATCATGTGCTGGGTTCTGAGGTTTTTGAAACCAAGGATTTCGCCCCAAATTATTTGAAGTGACAATTCGTCAGTGCTTCGATGGGTGCATGGGAGACGCATGCCGCAGCGTCAATCAAACAACCTCGAAAATTTCACATTTCATGAAGAGTTTAATGAACTTAAAGATCTCTTTCAAGTTCCCAGGTTCCGTAACCCAGATTTTCAGCGAGGCTTATAGACTTTGCTCATGTAGCAAAAATAACTTTAAATTGCTTTTGTTGGTCTTCATTTTTATCGTTTAAATTAACATATCGACGGAGTAAAAAGGTAAATAAGCTGAAGCATAGTGCAACATCTTTAGCCATGTTCTGTGGAATTCAAAGAAGAACTTAAAAAGCGAACGCGCTCGCATAAATTTTAAATATAGTGATACTATGATTAATACTGAAATGAAGAAAAACTCGTTACACTTTAAGTCGAATCATCAGCGGATCTCATCACAGCTAATTTGCGTAGAAATCATTATTTGTTGAATCAAATTTTGTTGAACACAACCTGCTTGACCACAGCAGCAGCCGCAGCAGCAATTAGAACCAACCACAACCAACAAAAAACCACTAAACCGTTAACAACAAGAAGACCGAGTCTCTGAATCAGTCATCAGCATTAACAGCAAATCGTTACGCATTCTGGTGCACTTAACCCGAAATCATTCGTTCACTTCGACTTCTGCAAGCTGCTCCAACAGCAGCAGCCACACAGCGACTGGTTCATGCTTCGTCTGTCGCCGCAGCTGTGGCAGTTGAACTCGAATGAAATGTGCTTAAAAAAAACTACAAATTGGACGAGCTCTGAAAGATGCTCAAGATAAATGCGCTGATAAACAGCACGATGTTGGTGCTAATGCGGCGGCTGCACTTGTTGACGTCCAAAGACTTCAGCCATGCACTTCTATGCACAAGTGGACGGCAGTGGGTGTTGTGTAAGGAGCAGGAAGGTGGGGAGGAGGGGGAAGGAAGAAGTGGGGGCAGCTGTTCCGCGGTGAAGTGGCGAGCTTCGGCGCTGGTCTAATGCGCTCACTTAAATGCTAATGTTTTGACTATCAGGTGTTGATGTTGCTTCATTTAGCATTTGTTTCGAGTCTTTAACAACCTACGCTCTCCCCATGGCTCCCTCTCGACAGTTGCTACTTGCGTTGTCTTGGTTTGGTTTTTGTGTTCGGTCTTTCGGTTGCCTGACGGTTTCGAAGTCGCTGCCTGACTGCGCTTCGCACAGCGCTTTGAGTGAAGTGTTTAGTCAAGTGCATCACAACGTTTCATCAACGAATTCAGTAGGCTTGAAATTCTTCGGAGCAGGATTTGCAGTCAACATTGCTTCCATCTGAATATTCGTCGAAGAATTCGTTTGCATTTTCCAGATGTTCTCACGACTCGTCCGTCAGTGTTGCGTTGCAGCATTTTCCGTGCAATATTAATTTGTTCACTATCGCAACTTTTAAGAGTGCAGATATTTTGTAAGGTTTCGTTAAGGAATTTTTAAAAGCTTGTTTACAAAAAACAAAACCAAGCGAATCAATAAAAAATGACGATTGGTTAATAGTTTCAAATTTTGCAACGTGATGCGCAGCTGCTTCAGCTAAAAACTCGTCCTGTCCTGCGTTTTTTAAGGTTTTTGTGTTTTAAGTAGAACAGTTTTCTTGTGTATCGTAAATACGTTGCAATAAATTATGAATTATGAATATCGACAAAAAACTTTGTACAAAACTCAAGTTTGTAATGCTTGCAGCCAGAAAAAGCAATCAGAATATTTTCATTTCAGAGGAAAATGAAAGTTGCATTTTGTCCTGAAAGGTTCTCCGTCAAAGTCGGCGGGGATTATCTCGGGTATTTCATTCAGTTTTCAACAAATTTACTGAAACACTGAATTCACTCCTGATGTCTACGAAGCCGGAATCTCGTTTATTAAAGAGTATCGCTCATCAGGTCCAATCGGTGTATGGATTAGTTTCTGAAAAGTGTGATACTTCAGCTGCAATTAACTTCAACTGATTACTCTCGATGCGATTCGACGCGACTTCACTTTCACTTAGCTTTGATGTCGTTCAAGTCCAATGATTATTCATATTTGATTGGATTTATCGGCTACCGTGATTATCGCTTGGAAGGAGGTAAACGGGCAAATCGTAACATAGTCCGTTGCCAGCACTGAATAACAACTGTTCGGCAAATTAACTGCTGATCAGCAAAAGCCATTTAGATTTCGATTTTTGAATTTTGAATTACTAATTTCTACCAGTAAATTACAGCCAAATGTTTATCTCTTAATATAGTACACTCTTCCATATTCGTACTCGAGCCGCAAAGCCGCTTCATTCGTCCGTGCGTTCATGCGTTGCTAATCTGCGTGCATCAAACGCATTTAATCGGCTCGCATGCGGACTTATTTTCGGTACTATTTTCGGACTGGAGCAGCGATTGTTATGGATTTTCCATGCTCCTTGCAAATGGAGGCATTTCTCATCAGCTTGAGGTACGCAATGAGTGGCGCAGCTGCTGCGTGTATCGCCGAAAAGCAATCTTAACGGACGCAGAAAAATGGGAAAATTTGATTGTATCGCCGCAGTTGTGTCAACTTGTTTACCTCTCTTTATCTGTGACCACTGCGCACCAGTTGGCGTTAAATAAAACAACAATTCTTTAGCGTCAGCGCGAGGCGATAAAAAGCATTATTATCAGCGACTAGCGACTTAGAAATCGTATGTACGAGTATTTTGTAATCTGTACTTTTGGGAGCAGCGTGCAGAAGTGCGAGTAACCTGTTTTCGGTGTGTTTATAGTACGCAGCAAGCCTGAGTACAGAGCACCCTGCATTTCTCCGAGTGTAGCTGCTCGTAAAATCACTACCGCTGCGTTTTGTTAATATTTTTATCGCGACAGATAGTCATCTCCGCCGCTGCCGTCATATCTGTGGCACGGATAACTCGCTCTGAATGACTGGCTGCGGTGCTGATTGAGGCTGAGTGGTGAGTGGTGGAGTTGGTGGTTGAGTGGCTGGTCCGGACCACGGACTGGCCGATTGCCTGCCTGTCTGGCTTGTGATTAGAGCCGGTATCTCTGGGGACATTAGAGGCAACTAAGCGGTTTTATTTGAGTTTCTTGCTGCGTTTTGTGCACTGGAAACAACCCGTGATCTGGGGAAAAGCCAACGAGGCACACACTCGGCCGAGATGACGGATGTAATGCTTTAGTGGTTTCTTTGGTTTCTTTGGATTGTGAATGAAGTTTTCTGCTTTTTATTGTACATATTTATTCAGTTTCGATTCAATTCTGTGAGTAAATTGAATGGAATAATCTAATTGAATGGAAATAAGTTATGCGCTGTTTTATGGGCCGGCGGAACGGATGAGCGAAGGCATGAATGAGTGGTCGGCCGAATGCATGAATGAATGAATGCATAAATACTCACATGGTACTGCTACTGCTGCCACTGTTACTGAGAACAAAGATAACTCTTTCAATCGCTATGAAATAAATACATGAATGCATTTGAATACATTTTTAGAAATTTCGAACGTGTTGGAAGAACTCGGCCAAAGTTTCTGCTGTTGAAATGTTCAATACAATTCAAGGTTTCCAACGAAGATTAGAGACTTCAATGGACTAAAGACGAAAACCAAAGACTAGTGTAAATAGTGTGATATTCAATATTTTTCATTTCCATACACATTGAATATGATAACATCTCGAACTGTGCTCTTTTCAGGATTCCTGCAATCGGGTCTCATATCAAGATAATAATTCGGAGTGACTTTTAATAGCATGCTCACAAACGATGGTGCTATTTCAGTTATTAATTATTATTGCCAGTTTTATTCATTTATTAATGATTTATTCATTCACTAAACTGGAAAAGATTTTCGTACTCTAATGCTGAACCTTAGCGCGATTCTTTGAAACTATTAGAAAGCATTTCGTCGAAAGCGTGTCTTTCGTGAACTTCTAAACGTCGATTTCAAATGTGCCGTTATTGAAATTTTCACACGATCAAAACAGGTCCTCATATCTATTCTTGTATCCGACACGAGTGGAGACCATAAATTGTTCATGTCCCGAAAAGACCCACTTGCTGCCATGATGCACCTAATTTTGCAGCAACTGTTTGTATTAATTTGGTAATTTTTCGCAACAACAATAAAAACAACAATAACATCAACAACAACATCAACAGCAACAACAACATCAACAGCAAATGAAAAAGCAAACATAACTGCCTTCAACTGAATTACTGTCGGAATCTCCGGCAATTTCTCCAGCGGAGCCACCAGACTCGACTGTCTAAATCACAGCCTCGTCTCGGACTGACACCGCGCTTGCTTGTTTAGCGGACTGCCGCTGTTGGGCCATCGTCCATGCGACCATCTGCCGGGCTCTGCTCCTCGCTGTTGCAGAATAAGTTATTACAATATCGTGACCAAATTAGCTTTTATTTGTGCATAAATATATGGTTTAGAAGTTATTTGAAATGCTTTTAGGGGATGTGCAAGCATTTTTATGATTATTGGCATTAGCGTGTGCAATCTGTGTCTGTGTCTGTGTCTATGGCTTTGTGTGGGTGTTTTGTGTGCCTCCGCTGTAGCTGCAGCTGCCTCTTTCCCATCCCCGCGTGTTCGTCCTAAATCGGTGGCGGCATCTGCAGCCACTCCAAGGTTGCAGCACCGAAGCGAATTCCCGCAGTTGAGCCGCGCTCGAATTAAATGTGTGCAGAAGAAAAACTTTGCATGTGAATCAAAGAGATGCTCTAAAATTGTGAGCTGATCCAGTATGTGTGTGTGTGTGTGTGTGTTAAGTGCTGGTTCAGTGTGTGCCTCTTCTAACCAGACAAGTGCAAGCTTTGCATCGTTTGTATGTGATGCCCAAATGAAAGACTTAAGCAACGAACTCCATCGACGAGTTGTTCCACTTCGCAGCAGAGAGTTTCTAAGCAACTAGGCAGTCTGTTTTGACTTCCGATTAAAATAAATGCAAGTAGCTTATGCCTCATGTCAGTTTTGTGCCAGCTCCAACTTTTAATTCGCTTCTTACGGCTACCAAAATACGCTACTGTTTTGGTAGCACGATTCTCTAAACGGTTGTTCATGTCTGGCTTTCTGCAGCAGCCCAGACGCAAATAATAATCCGATTGCGGCTTCGAATGACATTGCGAAAGAATGCTGCCGATATTCGCGGTGTTACTCGTAATTCAAATTGACAACAATTGAATCGAAAGGAAAAGCGAAAAACCCTCGGAAAGACCTTCGCTGTGGCGGCGTCACAAAGACTGAAGTGGAAGTGGCCCCTGCTTGGGGGCCGGCGGGTTCGGTCCAACCTTCCACTAACAGGAAAAATTCGTGCTCTAGACCATGGCGAACATTTCAATTACGTTTGATTCGAACACCGAGGGCTGACCGTGATGCCCGCCGGTGGTCACTAGCTTCGGGCGCCCGGTGTATGCCTTTCAATGGACACTAATAAGAAAACCAACAGTGGTAACTATGGTAGCCAGCTACTCCGCTTCGACCAACGAGTAATTTTAAAAGAAGTACCTTAACGTAATAAAACGGCAATTAAAATAAAACTGAGGGCAAAACCAATAAAAACAAAGTCAAAAAAGGTAAACAAAACTAACATCTGAGGTAATCACAGGCAACCACTACAGACGGAGGCCTGCAAAAACCTCGCTATTGTTCAACGTCTATAAGGGTTAAACGGAACATTAGACCGAAGATTTGTTGTTGCGAGTTAGCTGCGCATCCAACGCTCCACGCTTAATGCGAGGTTTGCCTGTAATCTGCTCATGCACTGTAATTAAACCGAAGATGATCTTTTGATGCTGTTTGCATTGTGCAGTGCAGCAGTTTTTCTCCCTGACGAAGTGTAGCGTCAAATTAGCACAACAAGAAGCAGCGTGAGAACTGCGCAGATGCGACGACGCGACATACTGGAGCGACAACTGAAAGGATTGAATCCGCACTAGAGACAACAGAAGGTTCGTTGCTGGAGTTGCTTTGGTTCAGGTTCTTAGAAACAAAACACTGCATCACAATAGTGCACTTATCCCAAGAAGGGGCGTGGCTGTGATACTAAACTATGGACACAATGAAAGAGTGTCTTTCTCGAATCTTTCTTGAATGCTTGGTTTCGCTTTTGCATGGTCGCTGTTCCTCGTTGAACCCGCGCAGTGCGTGCCAAGTAGTTCAAATCCGTAATCCGTAGAAATGGCAGCACCGTCTCTCCCTCCTTTCACGCCAGCCATGTTTGTTTGTTCGTTTGGTTGTTTGGTTTGTATTTTCACTTGTACACGCTTGCCATAAATCATAATCGCTCGCGATTGTTTGTTTGAGTTTGCATTCGTTACGTTACGTTGGCTTACGTTGGTGCGCATTCGTTGCTGGGCGCTCGTTCGGGCAACTGATTGCGATTACGGCTCATTCACGATGTTGCGTTCGTTCGTTAGTCTGTCTGTCTGCCGCTTGGAAGCCATTCGTTCCGAGGCGGGCGACGCGATTGTTGCGCTGCGCATGTGCAAACGGCCTTTAAAAGAATTCGAACGTTTGGTCTGGTTTCTTTTGTGTGCACTTCGTATCGTGGCTTTTTTATCTTGATCGATAGGCGACTTTTTGCTATTGTGCTGCTTTGTAACCGATACGGTAACGAGAATAATTTGAACCATGTCCACCAAAATGACGCAGTTTCGGATAGAAGTGGGGCTGAACACACCTCAAAGTTTGCGATCTGATAGATACGCTTAGCAACAGCAACACTGAACATTCGTCGATAAGCTTTGATTCCTTAACAGTTGTATGTGACATTTTTTTGCAGTATTGTTGAAGAAACGCGAATGAAAAGAAGAATGAAAGGAAGGATGAGGTCTACAAAATCTTCTTGTATGAAAACAGAAGCTGTACTGATAATAAACTGACTGTGTTTATGTGTACCAACAGAGATCCAACTCAATTTAGAAGAAGTAAAACACTGCATTTTGTGAGAAAACAATGAACGAGCTTTTTATTGTGATTTATTATTCGATTTCCATTTCTTCGTGAAATAAATAATATGAATTTTATAAAGTAATATGAACTCCCTTCTTACTGTATTATTATCAAATAAGCCTTATAATGGAGCAGACCAAGGATTCAATTAAATGTTTTTATAAATGCATTCTAGTTTAGTAACCAACCTTGAGGCGTAATAATGCCTTATTTCGTAAAGTAGGTTTTTAATACAATTGACCTTAAGCACGTCGCTTCCAAAAAATACCATTCCGAATCATAAAAAGCTCCCTTCTTGCACGTACTTCGCCTCAGTTTTCTTGTGATAAAAAATGTCAATGTCAAGAGTTGAAAACACGCACAATCGAAGCGCCAAAAATGCCAATTAAAACTGATTTTAAGTGCACTTTAATATCCGAAATTGTAACCTAAATATGCCAACACAAGCCATCGGCGCGGACGATGGACGGTCAACCCTTTTCAGAGCATGAAAACTGAAGTTCAGATACAGCAAAAAACAGCAGAACGCCTGCTGAGAAGAAGTGCACCTTCAAATGAGGAACTCAGAATTGAAATCTTGCCTCGTAGCAAGAAAAAGTGGAACAGCAACAGCATCAGCAACAACAACAACAACAGATGCCGCAACATCCAAACTACATGAAAACACTTCGGAAGGAGGACATACGACATACGTTGCATACGACTCCAAACAACAAAAACAACAAGGATACTACAGACAGAAGCAGTCTACTTTTCACTTGGGGACTACAAACAAACCGCTCGACAATGCGACGAAATGCAGATGCGAAAAGAAGAGACAGAGTAAAGTCAAGGAAACGATTTGGATATTTTGAATATTTTGTTAGTTTTGCGTGAAGGCAAACAATAAGCTTTTGATTATCGACTGCGATGAGAGGAAAACAAAAGACTTAAGTAACGAACGTATAGGCAAGCTATAAAAAGTTTCTTCAACTGGTTTTGGCAGAAAGTTCAGAAAAAGAACAACGAAGGAACTCGAATTACAACAAATTTTAATTACTTTAGTGAAACACACACAACGGATTTGTTAGAAGCTTGTAAATGTCTACAAAAGCCGAAAGCAAAGCATCCATCTGAGGATTTTCCATAGAGACTGGAAGATCCGCAGCGACGACGCAAAGAATCGACACGAAGACGTTGCCGCAACGCATGTCACATGTTGCAGCAGCCACGCTGAGTGCACCACGCTGACCAGGCACCAAAACTGACCTCAATCTGGCGAGTGAGTGGCATCGAGTGGTTTCAGCGCTCCTCTCTGAGGACGGCGACGATGAGGAATGACTCAAGTAAACGGCTTTTAGCTTTGAGTTAAGCCGCTTAACTGCAATTAATTGCTCACATCTTCAGGCCGAAGAACATATTTTATAAATGACTTAAATGTTGTTCTAAACCCAAACCAGAACTACGAATGCTGCGACGATGTTCTGTTTACCCGACTTAGTCAGTTGAATGAGATTTGATCCGTGGATTGTTGTTGGCTGAGCTGAGCTAAGAAGCAATCCTTAATTCCATCTAAAAACTTACACCTGCCCGGGAGCGGAGTGAAACTCAATATAAAGCACTGGAAGATAACTTTTCCCCAATAAAGAAAAAATTCCTGGCGGACGGACAGCATAATCTAAACACTATTCTATTCTATGTTATTGACGGATTCTTCCTCAGCACAAATGTTGTTCGCTTAAATTGAATGTAGAAAGCTGAACATCGGAAAAGAGTGCAAACGTTTTACCACAATCACTGTTTTACTTGAACCACATCCAACGATGGAAAAGCAATTAAAATAAAATTACTTATGCATTAATTTTCTGGAAAACCTTCCGGAAACGCCTCTGCTTAAAATTAGTTTGCGAATTTTTCGATGTTTTTCTTTGGTTTCTAGTTCTGCGACTTTACGTTACTCTACTCAGCTGTCTCATTAATCATTTTCACTAGTAGACCGCTCTGAAAAACCATTTAAATGAGATGTTAAAACGAGTGCTTTAAAATCGCTGTTATTCTTTTTTTGCCAAACGAAAAAAATCCAGTTTAGGGTTATCAAATAAGTGAGCAATTTTACAATCCGCCTTATATTAAGAAAAATTAGTAATGCACCAAATGTATTTGTTATTATAAGGGTTAAGGGTTCAAGGCTTCTAGTTTGAAGGCTTCAAGTTTCAAGGCTTTTTCGTGATCAATCTCGTCCTTTCCATGAAAATGTGATCTCGTTTAAATGACGTTTGATGTAAAGAAAAACACACGCACAG
Organism: Myopa tessellatipennis; assembly: GCA_943737955.2. NCBI lineage: Eukaryota > Metazoa > Arthropoda > Insecta > Diptera > Conopidae > Myopa > Myopa tessellatipennis. The sequence goes on along the minus strand of OX031314.1, from coordinate 50,011,608 downwards.
ATCGGGGTTAAAAGCTCTTCATTTGAAAATGAATTCTTGTATTAAACTGAATTATTTTGATTCCTTTGTCACTTTGAAAGAATAATATTTAAAAAAATTAATTTCAAAGTATTTAAGTTAAAAGTATAAGAGAGTATTTTTTTGTTATTCAACAGTATACATTAGTCAATGAATATTTTACGCTGTTTTAGAATATGTTTAAGGAATTTCCTGAAGTTCATTTGTGTTGTAACCATAATGTACAAATTGTTTTTTATTCATCAATGTTCTTTCGAAAAAGAAACCATTCCTTTATTAATTTTTTTTAGTTTTTAGAAACTTACGTAGTTTTTATCCACAGTAAAGAATGATTTATCCAGTGTTCCAGAAAGTCTCTCAGTGATTTAATTCTATACTATGTTATGTGTTACTATGATTAAAATTTATTTTAGTGCTAGTTTTTAATTTTTACTCTAACGAAAGGTGAACGAATTCTCTTCCGTATCACAGGAATAAATTTCGGCTCTTTGTTTAAGGGTTAAACTTCTGTAAAGAATATTAACAACTCTGTTACACAACAACAAGAACTACTCAAACGCATCAATGCGCAAGGAACTGAAGCTCTACAGTTTAGAATTCCAAGCAAGTGCGATTCTGTCGTTTTTTGGATTAATGAAAAATAAATGGGAAAAAGTAATCCAATCGATCTCGTGCGATCGAGATACTCGTACTGTGTTAACAGTTTTTACGCGCGCGCGAACTTCCCAAAAGTGGTCGGAACTCGGCCAAACCTTCTCGACGGGGACCGTGAACTGTAGCCGTGCTCGAACGCACAACACTTGAGACTGAACTGAAGCCGAGGCGTAGAAGAAGTTGCTGGCCAGCAGCCGGCGTAGCAGCACCGGTGCTGCAGACGGAAATCTAACACTTTGGAAGCAGAAGAAGTGGAAGAAAAGCATAAATTTGGACAAGCGGTAAATCGTAAAGCAACTACAATAAAAACAACCACACCAAATTGGATTTGGGTTGTCTGAGAAAAAAATCGATTACACTTTAAGTGAGAACAGAGATTTGAATAGAAACCATTTCGATACTAAAGAGTTGGATCATACTAAAGACTTGCTCTCTTCGATGTTGCCAGTAATTATTATGATTGTTGTTGTTGTTGTTGCTGCTGTTTGTTGTTAGTGTTCCTTTATTGCCTTCGGACGTTTGTAGTTGAGCTCATATACAATAAATGTCGGAAAATATTTATCAAGTTCGTGTCTTAAGTCTTCTGTTTAGGAGTACTTTTCGGCTTTCCGATGAGTGGGTTTCTGCAGTCTTGTTGTATATATAATCTATCTCCACATTTGCTCCTTGATTATTTTATAAGTTAAGGATATCTGTAAAATCGTAAAAGTAGAAAAACATTAAAACAACAGCTTTTCACTATGAATTACGTACTTTCGCCTCAACCTTAAACTGAGTTCCTAATTTGATGGTCGAAACCGTTTGTCTCTCTGTAGAAACCTGAGGAATAGTCTATAGCACATTGTCTCTTGACTGCGAAGAAATCTGATGAGTTCAGAGTATTAAATATTGACGTATGATGGATTTATTGATTTTCTATCCACGTAAACATTGCCCCCCCCCCCCCTCAAGGTGTGGTGAAATAGCCCCTCTGAAAGATTACTTTCCTCATTGGGTTGTCAACAATTCATAAATACCGATAAACTACTTTATAGTTCTAGTATAACATGTGTTAAAGGAGGCTTCGTATTTGTTATCCATTCTTTGTGCCTGCGTTTGTCTCCTCCACACCTGTTCCGCAAACCTTCCATTCTATCCATCGATACGCTGACCCACTGCCATTGTGGGTTTTATAACTTAATGCCGTTGGTTTCATCCGTCAAATAATCGAGCGGAGAAGCAAATGAAAAGAACACAATGAAAGGTGATTCTTGTCTTCTTTACATTATGCTAAATTTCAGCAGCTTCTTATCGAAATGTGAGCATTAGGCGAGTTATTAATAGCTGTTGATAGTAATTAAGTATAGCAACAAAGTGACATCAGTTCAAATAACAGATTGTTTGTGTCTTTTATCGTATCTCTTTCGATGCTCTTTTATTGCTTTCTTTAAAAATTTACAGATTAAAAGCTGTCATTATTGAAATTTTATCGTGTCATAAATGAACCATCATAAATAAATAAACAGTTCGTTTCGTTCGATTTAAGTTACGCTCAAATATTGAGCAGTGAAATTTCCGATATTGACTGATGGATGGCGATTTGAGGGCTCTGATGTACTGTTATTACGGTTGTGGTTGTTGTTGCTTAAGTGGATAATAAAGCAACTAAAAGCAAAACTAAACTAGATATTATGAAGGTTTTGAAGTGCCACTTTCCTTATTCCATTGAAATATTTTTAGTACAGGATATAAAACATCCATCCTAAACAAGAAATTTCCACCATTTTCTATAGATAACTGAATGAACACTTGACATTCTTCAAACTCATGTTGGTGATATTTTGGTTTATGAGAATATTTCGATAACTGATGTGATTTGATGGTAATAAAACTTGTAATAATTAAAAACTTGTTTGGGAACTTATTAGGGGTGGTGGAGGGGGGAGGGATATACAACGTAAAGTGTTCAATAAATCAATAAATATTTCATAAATCTCTTCGGTTACAAAATAAAAGAAAATAAAAAATACCAAAGAAATACAAATAAAAAGGAACAGAAAGAGAAGAATACAAAAGAATTGAAACATTACAATAAAATTAGAATGAAAATAGAAGTCATTTGTATGTAAATCTTCCAGGGTTATATTAGGCAATAGAAGACAAGATACGACAAATTGACGACGTCTTTTGTTTCGTTTTATCTGCTTTTACTTTGTGTTTATTTTGTTTGAAAGATTATTCTTTCATGTGCGAATTTCTTCATGTTGCCTTTAGTAATGTTCTTGTGTTTAAATATAAACGCATATCACACGAATGCAGCTCTAGTGAAGCGCTAATGAACACATGAAGTCCAACAGACAGTGCTACCAAATAAGATCTTCTACCAAAGTGACTCCCCTCCCCTACCCTCCCCCTATCACTCACCGACTCCTCATATTTTTATCAATCACTAACGCAGTCGCGTTACAAACATCTATCGATACACTTTTGTGGCCCTTTTGAACGATTTGAGGTCACATGAGTAATCAATCACTAAAGCTCACGTTGAAAACAGATACCAAATGAGTACCAGTAAAGCAGCCAGAAAACAGTTAAGTGGAGCTGAGTGGTTGAGGAGTCGGAAAGAGCTGCTGAGTTGTTTAGTTATTGGAAGCATTTCGATGCTGGGAAACTGCGGAAAAAGACGTTTAATTTTCGTTAAATGCAGTTCGAACTAATTTTAATCTGAACTAATATAGTTTTCATTTCTGTTGAGTTTTTAATTTTTCTTAATTACAAATGGGTTAAAAGATTTCCAGAGGTCATTCGATTTAATTGAAATCGCCGGAAGTTGAGCTGTGATGCAATTTGTTTTGCCTTTTAATATTACATATTATGAAAACCACGAACTCAGTGAACTCAATAAATCTAAAGCCAGAAGATTTCTTTTTCTCCAAGCTTTCTATTTTGCTTTCAACAAGTTCCCTGATATTCTGATTATTGGTAATTTAATGGCTTATAATGTCTACACGTAGTATTAAATGCGTAGTGAGAAAACGTTAAAATGTGTGTTTCAGCTTTTAATACTATCAGGTTATTTAATTGAAAAGTAAAACTCATTTAAGATTATTTTAAACACAGATAACACTGTGTTTATTAGGTTTAAATTGATTTCAGTGAATTTAACTTAAGTTTAGTTTATTATCGGTGCTCGATACAAAACCAAGTCTTCGGTGTTCCGCTCGAAGTTACCCAAGCTTGATTGTTGTAAAGTTCGTCCCACTGAATACGAAAACATTTCGATGGTAAACATTTTTCGGTAGCGTTTCAAGAGTGAAGTCTTTCAATTATTCTGCACCCACGGTGACAGCAGCTGCTACTGTTTTTATATTGTATATTCTTGTGCATTTGTTGTTGTTGTTATTATTTTTTCTTACGTTTTCGTTTTCTTTAACATTTTCACACGGCTTTCAAAGTGTCAATTAATCAATTAGTTATATACACCTATGCTTCGATATCCGCACTTGATTTTAGGTTCAAATTGTCTCAAGATCTCTTTGTTTTAGCAACAAGATGTAAAATGTTTGGCGGCTCTAAAAAGGATTTCATTGAGCTGTTGGTACATTATTTAAATCCATAGAATCCCTTGAATTCCATAGATTACCTTGGATTACTTGAGATTTCCTTAATCCACTTGAGACGTTTGTAGAACTTCTTGTAGTTATATCTTCAGACAGACCTTCATTTAAGTAAACTTGAAAAATTAAAGGTTTCTCCTTACCTCCCGAAGCCTAGACGAGGCTTGTTCCTTGGAGTTGCGGCCATCCAACAAACCTGGAGTCATAGCACACCACAAGTAATCGCATTCGAAGCTCACCTACAACATTAAATCACGTACAAATTCCTCAAGCACGATTTTGCACTATTTCGATATTTATTCAACACCTGCGCAGAGCGAAAACTCAACTAACAGATAGAAACAAATCCTGGCCTGTTACCCTCCGCCAACCCACTCGTGGAGCATAAAAACATGAAATTATGTTAACGCAAAACAGTATCCGTTCTGCCGGCGGGTTCTCAGGCCTCCGCTGAAAAATTGCTGTGATTTTTGGCCAATGCAAAAACATGCAAGCATGCACGGGATGCAAATCGTTTGAGAGATGAGACTGCATCACTGACAGCAACAACAACGACAACTACTACAACTAAGCGGCAGCAGCAGCTTAAAATCATCTAAATTTTAAATGAAGCTGAGAGAATGTTTTTCGTTGATCATTTGAATGACATGAAAACTCCAGAGGTTGCATAAATCGAGCGAAGTCATCACAAAGAAGAGGGACAGCATCATCGGCGTCACTGTCACCATCATCTACGTCATTGTCACCATCATCGACTTCATTGTCACCATCATGTACTTCATTGTCACCATCATCAACTTCATTGTCACCGCCATCGTCAGCCACTTTAGGTGAAGATCTTTGAAGATTTAAAAGATCTCTGGAAGAAGAATGCGAATCGATTTTAATTTCGAATGCATTCTAGTTCTCCTGTTGAAGCTCCGAAGGACGGACTTCAGAAGGTAAACGATTGCGTTACCCACGTATATAATCCGAAATTTCGAATTTGGAAAAAAAGACTCATAAACTCACCGACTACTAAGTTTATTCAGTTTATCGAGATATTTTTATATCGACTTTTAACTTCTTGTTGATCATCTGTAATGCGATTTTAACTATGTTCTAAATTCAGAGCATTCATGTGATTTGTGGCATCATGCGTCCCTCACTGCACTGTAAAACACACGACTGCACGTCATTAAAGCATAGTTTATGAGTTACTCTACTGAATGCCTACATGGACGTTAAAGCAGTCATTAATGCTTGTGGTCTTTTGTTAGTGGTTTTCGATGCCGCGTTAACTCGACAGTGATACCAGCTGCTGATGTTAACATTTAAAAGTTTTAATAGCACGAGTTAACTATTGATTTTACTAAAATGAAAATTAAAAGAAAATAAAATAAATTGGGTCGTAAATAATGCATTCGGAGTAGCTCCCAAATCAAATGCTCTCAATCTTGCTACAGTTTACATTATTATTTAAATTATTACTCCTTCATTTAACCCTCCGCGTTTGAAATCTTCTCTATCTGCATTTCTTCTTCTGAACTTCTGTCTGTCTATCAAATTATGAGTACAAGAAAGTCAGTAAAGATACTGGGTTCGAATTGCGCAAAAACCTTTATAGACGTTTATACGAGATACGCCCATATCGTTTATAACAGCTTTTGAGAGGTAATTTTACTGTATTTACTACATAACTCTATATTATCTATAATTTAGGGATTTCTTAATGCTCAATTTACTAGTGAATCTTTAATATTAAAAATAGTAGTAAAAATAGAATCTTTAGCATTAAAAATATGGTTGTTAACGGCTGCGAGGCTAAACATGGATTTCTGATAATCAAATGACCCCTCTAAATTCTACATAAAGAATTTAAAGAAACTTTTCCAGCAGCTCGCAGTTTGAGAATACGTCAAAAGGCGCTCATTCTCGTTCCAACTGATCTTTTTGAATTAATCCGCAGTTTCAATCCGCAGTAGACCAAAAAATTACTCTAAATGAAGAACTTAATTTAAGAGCTTCAAAAGGTTTTATTTCACTGTATACAACTTTGGTATTTTCTTTCTTTTTTGGAAGTGAAGATTATTTACAGAAACATCGATTAGTTAGCTTAACATAGGAAAAACCCGTTTTATTCCCAAATTGACAGCTTTGATAACTCATTTTATGTGAGCTCCTAAGCATTTCTGTAAAAACATCACATCACAGCAACACGTGTGAGTAATCACCGGAGAGTGAGTACCGAGCTGTGGGTGTTCCAACTGTTGACCGCATTTTTTCGGTAGTTGCAGCGTTTTACAATGCTTCAGGCATCGTTTCACGGCTTGAAACCGTGCTTGTTTTACCGTTTATCGGAATAGCTTCGTTAAAGTACTCGTATTTGCTATTTTTTACTGTTAAGGCTAATCACCGCATAAAACTAATGAGCATAAAATGAAAAATTCTTCCCAAATTCAAATTCGGCTTCTTCTCGACTGCTTTCAAGCGAAAAAATTGTTTTATACGAGTACTCGTATTTTGTGAATCTAGAAATTGATGAACCTTATTTAATTTTGCTATTATTTATGTTTTCCTACTATAATCAATGACAGTATTTCTGGTGGAAGATTCAGTGAGATCGTTCCTGTCAATGAACTCGGTTTCAGAAACACTGCGAGAAGTCAATCGAATTTCGCAGAAGTCTCAATCGTAGAGAATCGCAGGACGAAGTGATTTCGCGTGTTTTTTCGCATTTAGCAGATCTTTTCTCATGTGTGAAAAAACTGTATGGTTGACCTCTTGTTTATTATTGCTGCTATTTTGCTAGATCAACAATCAGCAAACAAGTCGGTTGGTACCCAGAATAAAACACTTGTTGTCATGCAGTAGTTTTTGCTTACGTTGATTTTGCTTTTTATTTGTTGTCGCTGGTGCTCTTCGCTGTTGTTGTCGTTGTCGTTGTCGCGGTCGTTGCTGATGATTTTAATGTCCACGATTCACCGTTAAAGCATTTCTGCATCATTAGTGTTGCATCTAAATTGCAAATGTGGTCATAAGTGGAATAAATGTGATTCGTGTTTGCAGAGACGAGTGCTAGTGTTAGTGTCCATGTCTCATGCTTATTGTAATTTATGGCTGTGGGTACCGACGGCGGCTGATGGCTCTGTTTGCGAACGGTAACCACGCCGAGTTAGCCATGACTTTGGCCAAGCTGCAAATTATGATTGTTTCCATTCGAAAACATATTCGAGATTTGCGATGCGAACATAGAATTGACCGACGAGGTTCCGGCGGTCACTCGGCACATTATGGTCCCTTGAACTTTCATCGATTCCATGGACTAACAATGGTATTCGGTCATATACTCAGTTGAAAGGATGGAGAACGATGATTCTCCTTCTGAACTCTATCGTTGATCATTCATGGCATCATAATGAACTGTGAAAGAGTATTCTTGGATGTATTCATGTATTCTTGGATGTATTCTGGGAATGTAAGAAGCATATGGGTCTGAATTCGAGCTGGAGCAGGGAGACGAATACTCGCACAAAAGCAAATCATTCTCGTTGATGTAGAGTTAAATTTAAATTGCTACTGGAGGAACTTTAACTGCCTTCCTTTGGCTGTGTTTTTAATCACTTCATTTCGGACGTGACTTGGTTTGGCTACTGCTGAATCTGGAGCTTGTTCGGAGTGCGTGGGGAACCATGCGAGTGAATCGAGCCTCTGAAATCGTTCAGCCAATAGAGCAGCTGTGAGTGTGTTGCGCCACTGGGCAGTGTTGCGTGTTGCTGGTTGCGTGAGCTTCAGTTGGGTAGCACTTCAATGCACCGACAACAACAACAACAACCACAATATTTACAGAAATAACAATAACAACATCCATATAATAGCAGCAACGGCATCTACTTCAACATCGAACAATCTTAGCCAATAAAATTCAAAAACACACCACAAATTGTGTACCATGTTTGATGCCTCTAGAATCAGTCTGGTGGCGGTGTGCCGTTCGTAATACGTACTTAAATGTTGCCATAAATTTTATGGCAGAAACAGTTTCTAATGGAATTCTTAGAGTAAAATAGGAAAACCGAAATTTTCTGCATTTCGAACATGTTTCTGGAATTATCTGCATTTGATTGAGCAATAAATTATTAAGGAGTTTCCGATGCTCATTAAATAGCGACGAGAGAGCTGTTAAGGAGGAACCGCGTGAGTCTGCGAGCGTGAGTGAGTGAGTGATGCCAATTTAACCATAATGAATAGATGATCTACTTTTCACGATCGTTAAACGCGAATTTCAAATGTCAACTCAATCAAAACTGTGACAACATCCCTGTAATTACAACGCAGCAATCGCTTGATCGCGATTTTCGATTGAATCTCGAAATACGGCAAGAAGAACAAGAGTTAAGTTCACTTCGCTTTTATTTTCAGGCGAATTGAAGTACGAAAGGCTAATATTTGTCTCGTCAAGATTCACACAGCTTCTGAGCAGCTTAATAAAGTGCCTGAAGGCGGCTGCAATGCATTCAATGTAATCATTTACTTTGCTAGATATTCGCGGCATCGATTACCGACTGAGCCGCTCTCAATACTACGTGGCTTGGTTTTTCTTTTGCGTGGCTAAGCATGTAATCCACGCGGTGTTTATTTGTTGCAATTGCTGCGGTTGTATTCATACAACTCGACCGCGCGTCATGACAAACGGCGCGCCGCGAAAATCTTTTGCCAGGCGGTGTTTTTCTTCATCTTATCTTCTTCTTCTTCTTTTTCAGCTAATTACGGTGATGAGATAATGACTAAATTGCGACTGATTTGGATTATTTAACAGAAACATAGCGCTGTCGAATAGTGGAAACGCTTTATCCGGTTTCTATCACAATCAACTGATATTTGAGTATTTTTCAAATTGATCTGAACAAACCGATCGAGAGAAGTTACATAGAAACTATTTCCCAAATACAGCGCCATTTTACTAACATCAACTCAGAGCGAACGAGTTCCACAGTTTTTCAAAACTGTAATCAGCGAGATTAATGAATACAAAATTAATGAGCCAAAATATTGGTGCGATTTTCATTTACGGACTTAAGGTGGGGCACTGAGATCTCTAAATATGGCGCACTCTGTTGGCCACCCAACGTTTGGCGTACAGTTGGCCACGAATGGGTTCGGCCTCTTCGCCTGTGGATTTCGACACTGTGTTAATGGTATTGTGTGAAGTTTCGTCAATATACGAGGTGTCCACGGTGTCCATGGTAGATACACGAGGTGCTACTATTGCTTAACATGACTGGAAGACTGCGATCTCCAGTGAAAACCTCCGAGTCTATGAAGGGAGAAATTGAGTTGAGTTTACTTTTATTAGGACACTATGAAACTTTCCCATACTAATTGAAACCGTGCGAAAGGTTGAATGCACACTAATGAAGTCTTTTTTATTAGAAGCCATCTAGTGAAGGTCTGTTGGACACTTCCATAGGAGCTCATTCACTATAATAAGTCAAACATACTCAGTTATATTACACCATCTATCTACAGTGTCGTAGATCCCTTTGTGTTGCCTGAAATCCAACATCGTTCTTCCCATCAGCAGAACTGGTTTTGGGCAATTCGCTCGAGCAACCATTTATTCCTTTGACGGTATCGGATTCTGTCAAAACAACTGTAATCCAAGCATTACGACATTCGCAGGCATTGTGTGGCCTGGTCTGGCTGTTGCTGTTGTTGTTGTTGTTGTTGTTGTTGTGGAAAACTCTAGCGATAACGGTGAAAAGTGAAACCTCGCCTGACCTCTTTCCTTGCGGCTCTTGCCATGCAGCTTGTGCCGCAGATGTGGAAACCTCACTAATCACGGCTTAAGCGTTGTTAATGACTAAATTAGACACAATAAATGATGATTAATTCGTTTATTGGAATGACTTCTATTGAGCCGCATCCGCTGTTAGCAGCGCACATAAACTCGGAACCTAAACAACTTGTGACAGCTTCTGCAGCATGCAGCCAGCTCCAACTAATTCTCTGTTCATTTAACAAATTTACACAATTAGCATTCGTTGTGTTCTCCGCCGCAACGTACTCGGCAGACAGTGTGGCCACATGTGCTGGCCGCGGCTGTCTAAAGGTCGGTCCCTGGCTGGCTGGCTTCGTTGGAGAGAGCGCATGAGTTTGTCGTGTGTCTTGTCTCGAATGAGTGTGTGTGTGTGTGTGTGTGTGTGTGTGTGGGGTGGGGAGGGGGTCTTCCATGTATGGCCGACGCTGGATGCGGTTGTCGAGAGAACACGAAGCGTTTTGGCTTAATATTTACATGAAGCATTAGTAGATGTCTGTTAATTTATTGAAAATCTACAACTCCTCAAATCCACGGACCTGCACAATTACAACGCGTGTCAGTCCGCATAAGCGATGGCTTCCGAGTGCCTTCGGAGTGTGCGCGCCGACGGTAGTCGCTGCTGTAATGAGCGATCATTGTTATTGTTGTTGACGTGTTTATGCTATCCGCCGACTGTTGGCGTGTTTGCTTTGTTCGTTACTGGAAGTGTTTGTCAACACGTTTGATACTTTGTCGTCCGACTTGTGAGCTGGTGGTCCGGTTGTATGTGTATGTGGTATGTACACGCGTGTGTGTAAGTGATCATTGTGAACCCGATCAATTTGACTGGGAAAATCGAGAGTTTCAAATATAGCCGAATGTCGGTTTTATTAAAGATCCGCCATCATTTCAATAAACAATGACTTGTATCAGTATTAGCACTCATTAAAAGCTTCAAAGTGCTCGCAAGTGTTTTTTATTGTTGCATTACCTTATAAGGTACTTAAGTTACACCCTAGATGTGGGCGTGGTAAAGGGCACGTACTCTCGAATCTACTGAGACCTCAATCAGTATTCAAAAATAACATGTGACGCGAAGTTTGATTTCCCCGTATGATTTCAGTTACATTGACAACGCGCGACACTGTGTTGTGTTATTATTTCTTCAAGTGTCACAAAAACGCAACATCGGCAAGCATCTTATGACGCATTGTTTGTACACAACTCTCGCCACGTACAGTTGTCTCTTTCCCGTTTTTCCCTTCAGCACTTGAGCTCGTATCGCGAAACTCTGGCACACGAAAAACTGCGGCAAGTAAAACGCAAGGCGCAAAATGAAAAGAAAAGAAAAGCCGAAATCCTTAAATTGCCAGCTGTCAGCAAATGTTCAAATTTGAATTGTAAACACCGATCAAAACAAGAAACAACTGCCGAAAACGGGGTGTGTCACCAGGCCGCCTGCCAGTGCGACTGCCGAAACCAGCAGAGGCACTTGAGTCAAATCTAATTACGGCGCTGAGGTGTGTGGCTGCGAAAAAGCCGTGCCTCACACACCACAGTAGGTGGCACGCCGCACTTATGCACAAGCGATCTCCTCCAAGCGATCGGGAACCGGACCAGAATGTCGCCAGGCGTCTGTCGTCTGTCGATTTGGGGCCCCAGTCCGATCGATGCCTGGCCTGGTGCACTTGCCTGTCAAGCAAGACTTCGGCCGGGCTGCATTGTTGATCAGCTGCTTGTTTGTTTTCCAATTTCGCCTGATAGTCTTTTCGTCTCCCCGCCCGTCCCGTGCGAACTTTGATCGGGGCAACGGTTGTGTTCGTGTTAACACTTTCGGAAAACTTCTTTGTGTGGAAAATCAAGTCCGGAACGGCAGCCAAAAGCGAGTAATTATAGTAGCTGCTTCGAACGGTGCGCGTTGTGCAGCTGGAGTAATCAATCAGTTGCGGAAAACTTCCCCTACAAGCGCTTTTCTGTCTCATTAAGCGTCTAACGGATCTCGTAAAAGTGCAGCGACTCCTGAAAAGCTGTTCGATTTGAGTTTCATTGCGCTGACGAATGTGTGTCGGTGAAAATGTGGCATGCGAAATTAAATCGATTACATGGAAAAATGTTAATTGAATGCTGTTAATTAACATATGTAATAACAGTGGTGGACATGGTCTAACTCGACGCACGAGGACATCGGGTGCTCCGGCGATGAACCAGTTCAGGCACCAACACCAGCGTTGTTATTCCGAATTGTTTCCACTCTCTGGAAATTCCATCAAAAGATATTAAAACCATGCCGACAAAACAGAGACAAGAAAAGAAAACATAATCTAAAGCAGAATCTCAATAATAAACTGAAAAATCCGCCAATAAAAGAGTAACACTTTTTAGTAGTCCTCGGAATACGTACGTAAATACAAAGTAAAGTTTAACGGCTGAAGAGATGGAAGTCTCGATTCTGCCTCCGAGTAAAGCTATCGAACTCAAGTCTGCAGCCGGCAGTAGTTTTCGACACTCAATGCACGTGTAGGGGAAATTCTACAACCGCTACAGAGCACGAATAAACATACTTAACTCAGCAGTAAAAACGAAAAGGCACTTTGTTTGGGTTTCCATTTGAGTTGCATTCACCACCTGTTCTTAAATACCTGGAGATATGATACCACTCATTATATTATAACGAAGATTATTCTTTTCATTGTAATTATTTGTATTTACTGTTTTTCATTCAACATTTCTTGTCACTGGTATCGCTGTGAAGAGACGCCGCTCATAATCGTAGCCTCATCCCGCTTTCCTAACATTATTGAAGCATGCTGGAAACTTGGACTGATACAAGCTCCATAATCTGTGTATAAACGGTTCTTCGTCTCCAGCGCTATCAGAGGCTTGTACAAGTTTTTTTGGTTGATGTGCTGATGGTGCTTCGATCTTCTTCGATCTTTTCAGCCTGTTAAAGTGCTCGGCCAACTGAGGTTTCCGATGGTTGTGCAAAGCTATTTATCTGCATTTACGCCATGTAAATAACGCTTTTGGATGTAATTATTTTCAGAAATCTCTTTCAAATCAAACGTCGACATCCACATTCACATCCATTGCGTCAAGTTGAAGTTGCCAGGAAATAATTAAAGTTTAAATATTAACTTAGTCGTAAACTTTTTAATTAACTACAACTGTTGGTTTTCCTTACCGGCACCGAGTTCATCCTTACGAAATAATATACAGCTGTTCCGAAAATTCCTATTTTGCAATATTAAGCATGATGTTTTCCTTATTCATACAATAGTTAGTTAGATTAGCTGGAGTTTTACGTCCAATGTGACTCAAGTTGAGGTCTGTTCTCTGAACAGGGAACTACAGCAAGTCTGTGGACCAAGGCATCTTCTGGATCCAGTTAATTTTCGTGGTACTGCTTTTATTCAATGAATTCAAGGATCCAATGAAATGTTAAGTGAAGAATAAGCGATCATAAACTGCGATTTGACGATGTATAAAGTATATTATTTATACATGTACACAGAATGTATAGTAGCTATTATTTAGAGTCTATGCTGTTAACTTGTCCATTCCGTTGTCCGATTTGTCAGCCTTTCCATATGTTAATTAAATACAGTTTGTTTAAAATATACGCCTCGTATTTCGAGAGTGAAAACGTTTTCGTGTTGACGTTTTCGTTTATTTTAATTTTCTCAACACTACTGAAATCGCCAACATCGAGAACTGCCACAAAATCCACCGAAGAAACGAGCGCAGACAACCGCAAAAACGCCGAAGTTAAGCAAAATATGCGTAACGATTATTGCTGAAAATGGCTCCCTCCAGCAGTATTATTAATTGGCCGGCCATCGCGTAAGCTGGCGCACGGTATTCGGGCACAGTGCGTCGATTGTGATTCCAAAAGAATATCCAAAATAAGACCATGTAATTTGGGCAAATTTACGCATTTGATTTTGTTCTCTTTGTCGGATTCGTAACACTGGAAACAACAGCAGAAACATATCATTCCACAATCGCCAATAAAAGGCGCTGCGTATTTATGCCGCTTGGGGCACCTCCAGCAGTACGAAATTCAAAACGGTTCACGCCCTGCGCACCGACCGACCGACCGACCGACCTACAAGCGGGAAGATAGCAAAATTCAATCAATTTACGTAAAGGCAAAGCAAACATCGCAGGAAGGGTGTTCGAAGTCGTGCTCTTTGGAGTTACCCGTGTAAAGCTCAGCTTTTGTTTGCTTCTTTCTTCGAGAGAAACAATATTTTGAACACTTCATGTTTTTCATATTTCCTCGCTTTATTTGCTCGTTTCTTTCAATTTAAATTTAGAGCAGTGACATTTGATTGATGTGGGGTCAAGCAAATACAACAACCGCTATTGAGTGCGGTTCCGTTGAGTTCTGGTTCCCCTTCAGGCTGGTTTTCGTGGTGGGTTGGGGCCTTTGTTGGCATTGTAGGCATTGTTTGGCTTTGTTTAATGATATGTTTAAGATCGCTGACGCAATTCTCCCCACCCCAGCCCACTCCAGGGCAATAAAAATAGAAAAAAGGGAAAACGGAAAGTGAACAGCGCACACGAAGTTTTCTAAATATCGCAATGCCTGAGTTGCATTTCTCAAATGGGTACGTTCGTGTTCATGAAGCATTTTGGTATAAATAATAATAAATGCATAAAACAAAAGCTTCGAAAACTTAAGCGAACAAAAAAGAATTACTTACTCGTAAAGGAATTAGTTTTTGCTTAAACGGTACACTTACATATGTACTCACATTTCTCGATTTACTCCCACTAAGAAATTTAGAATATGTGGCCCATCGTTTGCATGTTTTCATGAGCAACAACAACATGGAATTTGGACGAACATGCCACGTTCGTCAAACCGGCAGTGTTGACATAAATCGCCGTTTAACCGGCTGACTGACTAACTTCAGTGCTAGAGTGCTCTGTGCTTCAGTGCTCTGTTGAAACCCACTCGAGTCCATTGAGTCTTGATGGGGCTTCAGTGCACAACAATGCACCAGCAACGGCACCAGCAACGGACAGCAACAACGAGCAGATGAAATGCAGTCGGAATGACAACAGCGCGAAAAGGGTTTCCAAGTTACTATTACAAGCCAGAAGTCAGAGTGAACAACGTTATCATCGCTCGTGACTGGAGCTGCACCAACGCCGCGGCCGTCAACACTTCAGCAGTAGTTACAATAGTAGTGGATTAGTAGGGTGTTGGGGGGGGGGGGGGGTGTAGGAGAGAAGTCTAACACCAGAACCTTTCTATTCATTCAATAACAGCGAGGAATCTTAGTTGAAGAACAGCAGAAACTCTACACGGCGGACGTCTATCGAGTGCTGCTCTTGAGTTGCTTCTTCAACAGCTCCAAAGCAAGCATCCGCAGTCGACGAGTGTGGCTCCCACCAGTGCCACATGCAACCCACTATGTTCCGCACCTGCTTGTCCGTCTGCATGACAGGATGAGAGCGCGGCGAGGGAGGAGGAACATTCCAAGCCAACCACGAAAGCAAAGACAGCCTTCTGTCGTTGAGACTTATTTGCATTTTCATCCTAACTGCTTTTCGTGTTCTTTCATTGTTGTTCCTGTGTTACTTTTGCTATCCCCTTGGCTCCCGGTCGGCAAGCAAGCAAGTGCAACGCGTGGGCTCCTAATACATACAAACATATTGTAGGTGCAGCAGTGTTGCGAGTGAAGTGAAACTTCAGCGCAAAGAAGTGACGAGTAGAGTACGAATAAGAGTGAGTTTTCTGAAGCAAAATCAGCGCGTGGTGCCTGCAAGAGTGTGCTTCAGAGTTACTTTTTAACGTTTGTGGGTTTTCGGGTCCGCACAGAGTGCATGCATGATGGGCGATGGACCCTGAGGGTGAGAAAATTCGCTTTGAGAAATTCGAAGATTTCAGTTCATTTCGACAAATGGTTTAATCCGTTAATCGATTTTTCTTCAAAACTTGCTCACAAAGCGATGAGCTCTCAAATAATTGAGTTGGGAAGAAAGAGCGACTGTTGGCAGCCAGGTAACCCACGTGTACCCAAAGCCTATTTAATCTTCAGACCTCCTCCAACCAAACGCAGGTCCACCACTTCTTGTTGGTGATTTCAGGTTGTCAACTGTTATAAATTCAGAACATGCGACCGAGTGTACCTCAGGCAACCAGTATGTTCGGCATGAGACTCATAAACCACATGGGGTACACGATTACAGCAACAACAACAACAACGACAACGACAACGACAACAACAGAATGCGTTGACAAACTTTTCTGTTATCCTGTTTATTAAAGCACTTGCATGGGTGCGCGCTTCGAATTCGGATGGAAAAATAATGGAACCATTTGAACGGGTTTCCACCGAATCTGCACTTTGGCGGTGGTGCGGTGGTGCGGTGGATGTGCGGTGTCTGAGTGACCAGGATCCAGTGTTCGCTTTAGTTTTCTGGATGCCAATCAAAGCGGGCCGGTTTTCGGAATCGACCGATCAATGAGCGACTTAATTGCCCATGTTCCTGGGATTGCCTAGAATTCAATTAACTAGTAACATGTTATGCAAGGGTTTAGCAGCTGGAAAGTGATCATCATCTTTAAACGTTCCGTAGTTGAACAGATGAGGAGGTTCGACCAGGCTCTCAACTTCGGTCTCTGAAGACTCTGGCGGAAGCTCTCCTTGGCTCCATTCGGTTTCGTACTTTCGGACCAATGATATCCGTGCCAGGTTCTGACATGCTAACAGTTTCTTGTAGATTAATTTATGTTTGTATAAAGTGCACAATAAAGTTCACAATAATGGGGCTGACCCAAGAGCGGACCATCTGATATGCCACGGAGGGGGTGGACATGGAACCCGATACTTCTCAGAGTCGATCGACCGACCTCGCTGGCGTATGCAAATCGCAGATTTTTATTTATAACCACTTATTTTCAGGTAAAGCAAAGAGCCGTAAAGTACCGCTGCCATAAACTGTGGCAGAATAAAAACCCCAACCAAGCCGATGCTGAAACCAAAACAGCAATGAAGCACTCAGATAAACGGCGAGTCCGACAGCGGGCACTACAGCAACAACAACTGCCGTAGCCGAGTTAGCAACAATAAAGAGCTAAGGTGTGGTCCTAATTACTAATATTAAAGCGGATCCATTTCATCTGCGCGAATGTGCGGGCGGCGAGCGGCGTCGAGGGAGGGGTCGAATGTTGCGCCGCTCGCTACACCTTCTGTGCTCGGCGCTGTGGCTGTCCGTCTTCGCAGCCAACAAGGAAGTGGGGTGGGTCGCTTCGGCACACATACAGATCTGGACCAGGAACGAAAGAGAAGCGAGCGAACGCCTGCGCACACCGGACACGAGCTCTTTGTTGCTTCTATCTGGCTCAAAGACAATAGCTTCGTTCGCAGAGAAACGCTGGGCTTGGAATTATTTGTGTTAATAGCATCAAATATCAGTGATTTCACTCGGGAATTCAATATTTTCCAGCCACAATCGCAGCACTGACAGCGTTGAGATTTTCCCCACTCCGACAGACAGACCAGCAGCAGCATCGTGGAGAAGTTAGCGGAAAAAGGAGCGACCGATCGATGGTTGGGCGGTTTATAGTAAGCTGCCGACTGTAGTGACAGTGTTTGAAATGCTTGCTACTTGAGCACTGCTGTGTGATCCATGGACGGATGTCTTGAATTTCATGCGCCCCGATTTCCTGGCCACTGAGCTGCTTTTGCTATGAGGCCCTGGAGAGACAAAGCAAAGCCGGATATTGAATTAACTGCAGCAGGTGCAGAATACTTTCGCTGAGCCAAGCGTTTGTTGGACGGAAGTTGATGCCGAATTAGAAACCTTCGAAACCTGTGACAATAAGAGAACCTTAAGAATTCTGCTGCTTCAAATCTTTCAAGCGTGTCAATGGATGTAAGAAACCGAGAACTCATCGCAGCGGAATCATAAAGAATTGTTTAAAATAATATCTCTTTTCTTAATGTTGTTGTTGTCGTTGATCTTATTAAAGAGCTTGCCAGTTTTCAGGCCAATTTTCACAATTAACTTAATCGACGCACGCGTTTCGACATTAGCGATATAACATATTTCAATGCAAACTAACGAACACTATCAAATCATGCCAGTTGGTGTGGAACCGGCGAAGTGGTCCCGAAGGCGGCGCACCCACAGCAGCCGTAATCGCCTCAAACTCAGGCCCCGAGCCGCGCGCATGCTTCGAAGTCCAAGTGTTGTTCTCCGTGGACGCGCCGGATCATGATGGAAATCAATGAATGTCAATAATTCGTGTTTTTATTAACGATGGCATCTAATCGAGAGGTTTGTCGGCCGCAGATGACGACGAATATCGATCACATAACGCAGGTGCATCATCTGGAACGGTTGGCAGCATCTTATTATGCATAATATTTCGATTCATGCTTGTGGGACATGTTTTGAGCCTCTAAAGGACGCTGGGAAGTTTTGAAAGTAGGTCGGAAAATGAGTGGTCGGAGAATAAAAAATCGAAGATAATCTTAGTACAGTATAATATAATATTTTAGCCAATAGTTTTGCTAAAAATTGCGCAAAACCGAGGAGGGAGAAATGCTCCCCAAAGCGTCGGCTGTGGAATTGCTCAGTGTTACATAAGAACCTAGTGATTTGCTGTGCGGAGACGGTGCTGACGGTGCCAGGGAAGCAGCCACCCGGCAACACCAGCAGCTTCAGCCTGTGCGCCTCGCAACGAGGTGTTGAGCGGCACGTGGTTGTTGTGTGGCTAAATAAGCTGCAAAGAGAAGCAGCGAAAATGGCGACGACGAGGACAAGTCAGCAATCTGCACCATAATCCGCCATGCATCCGCACAGCGCAGTGCAGCGTGCTCAAAGTGGTCACTGTTTGTAATTATAATAATTGCTTAATTATTGGTTGACCACCACAACGACAGCGACCACCACCAACAACAAATCTCGAGCGCCGCAAGCGCTGAAAATTGGCTGCAAATGCAGAAATGCGCTGAATTCGTGGCGCATTATTGTAGATGTAATGCATTAACACGTTCAGCACCGGCGGCCGGCAAGTGCGACACCTCGATTTGGTAACCCTACGATTGGTAACGAGTGCTGCACACGAGTTGGTGATGACGTGTCGCGAGTGGTGCTGAGATCTGAGGCAATAAAGTATGCACGCAAAGGAAATGTTTGCCTCGAGGTGGCTCTGCTGATGGCTAAACTTTTCCTAGAGCCGCAATGGACTTGGAATGAATTCACTATAGTATGTAGCGTGATGGATCCAGAGGTTGTTAAAGGAGTCTCTGTCGCAGAAGAGTTCGATCGCGAGCATCATATTTTGATGCTCAGTGATGTCAACGAATCCAATAGTAGGATAAGGAAAGTTTACCTGATGAGGAACAGGTCTCGGAAAGCTGAATAAAAGTCATCAACAATCAGTCCGAAAGTGAAAAGTTTTAAGAGATTAAAGTTTAAGTTTCATTTAATTATATTTTAGATCCTACAATTGAACAACGCATGCGTGGCAATAAAAAGCGAATAAAAGTGGATAAACATTTAACGACAGCCAACAGCAAATAATGAAAAACAATGTGAGACGAATGAGATACCGTTGCTGGAACTTGATACTTCTTTCACAACCGGTTCGTATGGAGTCACTCGGCTAGGAATTATTTTACCATTTCATTCATTCATTCATTTCTCATTTGCACAACATGGGCACAGCAATAACGATGATAATAATGATGCCAGCACCACCACCAGCAACTGTAGCCGCAGTAACAACCACCAGCGTCGTCACTCGTAATTCATTTTATGCCAATCACTCAATCAAAACGTCACTCTGATGCAGGTGGAAATTGAAACAGAAACAGAAACAGAAACGTCAGAATTTCTGCTCTAATTGAGCCACGGTATGCTTTTCATGCAAGCTTCTTCTTCCCTGTTGCCCAACGCTGTGCGCATTTGAAGCCGTCGACGCCCGCCGCGCATGCGCACCTCTTGGAGAAGCCTGCTCGCGGCTGGCTCAGAAGAAGCCCAGCAGAAGCCACGGTTTGTTGAACTCACGACACCGGAGTAACATTAACTCGTGTAATTATTGTTGCGGCAAAAATAACACCCAGCAACAGCAACAACAAAGGAGAAATAAACAATAAATTTGCATCATCGCCCGCTGCGTGTTGTTGTTGCTGTAACAACGAATGCAAAACATGAATGCAATGATTAAGTTCAGCATGAACAAACGTATGCGTGGCGTATGAGTGACTTTAATCCACTGTCAATAGTGTGTGTGTGTGTGTGTGTGTGTGTGTGTGTGTGTGTGTGTGTGTGTGTGTGTGTGTGTGTGTGTGTGAACGTGGAAGAAGTGACCGAAATCAGTTGGTGATTTCCACCAACATTTCTGTTATGGAACTTAGGAATGATATAACTGCTTTATAACCGTAGTTGCATGAAAGGCAGTCGCGGGCTCGCATTCCGCCGCGAGACTGATGTCGTCCTGGGACAAACACATCACCGTAGTATCAACATGGCCCCCAAATCACCTCCCGTTGTTAAGGAATCGACGCAGTCGGTCGCCTCACAGTCCAGCTCGCGTGTTGATCGAACTGATCGCCGAAGATCACAATCAAATACTGGTTCAGTTCAACCAGGCACTTAATCACTGATCCTGCATGATCTCTGCATGTGTTTGTTGCCCAGCTTCAAATGCGCAGCTTCAAATGCGCAGCTTCAAATGCGCAGCTTCAAATGCGCTCGATGATCACCGCCAGCAGCCATTTTATTCACTCGTTTCCTTGCAGCGACGTTGTTGAGAACGTGAAGCTTTTCTTTTCAAAGTTTGCTCTTCAATTCAATTGGCTTTGAGGAGTGGCGGTGTTCATGGAGGGTGGAGGCGGTACAAAGGTGGAGTGTGTGTGTGGTTCCTTGAAATAGAGAATACTTTATATGAAGTTCTTAACTAGTGACAAGTTCAGGTCTCCGCATCAAACTTAAAGTAAACAAAACTGCCTGCTTGTGCGGCTTCTTAATTACCGCCTGCATCTCATCTACTCTTTTAATGATGTACGTTTAGATCAGCAGCGAATTAGCTTGTCCCAACTCTTAATTGTTACTACAACAACACAGCCATGGAGCTCAGTTAAAGAGCTGCAATTATAAATTCCTGTAGAAACATGAATATTGAAGAAACCACTTAAATGGCTGTGATTCGGAGTGGGTGTGGCATGCGTCGAACACAAACAAATGCCACTACGAAGCGCTTCTGTGTGGAGCTATAGCAATGTTAAACTATTGATGGTGTATCTATACATCGACTGTGTCTATAAACTTGTCCAATTTTCCTGCCCTCGTCCGCGCGGGGCGAAACAAGAAACTACGCTGATCTACCTCGAAATCAAGGCTGCGGAGAACAGTTAGCAACTTTGGTGGCTGCGATGTTTTTGCCAGCAGACACTCCCAAATAATTGCAGAGTTGTAGTTGTGGTAACTGTATTCATGCTTTACTTTGGGGCAGCAAGTTGTTGGTTCAAGCAGCCGCTGCCGGGCCATATTTTTTCCCACAGACTTAAGTGCTTCGGATTTGCTGTGTTCGCTGCAAAGACTATAGAGGCTATAATGATCTGGCTAAAGACCTAATAAAACACTCTAACATACGACTTTCTTCGTGCTCGTCGTCAACTGTATAAAGAGTTGTTGTTTCCGGCTTCCCTGGAGTATTTTCGTCTGCGAAATTTCATGGTCCCGTGTTTTACTGTGTTACTATTTTAGTTTGGACTGTCAAAGATGAAGACGCCTCGCACAGTCGGTCGGAAGCCGCAACCCGGAAGGGGGGAGGGGGCGACATGTGTAATTTTAACTAGTGTGAGACAGAGACAAAGACATCTACGGCACCATCCACGACAAGAATAAGCAGAATGAAGCACATGAAGAGAAAAGACTTAAATAAGATCACCGCAATCTTAACGGTTCTTCGGAAAGCAATAAACGCTGCCTGCTGACGACAACTACGAGTAAAATACACACACTATAACAAATCTCAAATCATTTGCCAAAGTAGAAAACTAAAAGAGTCGAGTCTCCACTGTAGCAAGCACTCACTCGACGTTCGTATTTCACGTCGTTCCACGCACGCTAAATAACAACAAACACCTGATGAACAATGATCTGTTTTTCGGTGGCAAACAGTTCCCAAAATTATTCAAAGCCGTCGCGTTGGCTAATTAAGTGAGTAGGAAAACTCTTCTGCTAGCATATTTTTGGCGAAAACTGGCGAAATTGTTAGGACTGAATTGAAATGGGGAAATAAAGCATTATCTCATCGCTCTCAACGAACTCTATTTGAATATGTAAAGCAGTTTCAGTCGCAATGCGGCAACACTTGCTTGTGGGTAAGCAGAAGAAGAAGTGTTGGTTTCGCGAAATATTATTGTCTCATGCACGCTGCACACACACACACACACACACACATACACACACACACACATTGTTTATTGTTATCGTTGTTCTGGTTTTCGTTGCAATTCAGTGGGCGTTGCAGTCGCTTGATTTTCTGATTTCTTGCTTGCGAATCGATTGCGTTTTTCGATTATTTATGCGAATAAAGTCACAGCAAGGAACGAGTTAAACTTGCGTTTTAATAAATGAGCCACTTAATCAGTATTTCCGATTGATTGTCACAGCGACGGTGATCGAATTTACAATATAATAAAAAGCTCAGAAAGTATATGAAAAGAGTCAAAGTATTTGACTGATTAGATTAGTTGTTGTTTTTGTTGACTTAACTTCGATTTTGGAATAGTTATTATTTGTTAGTTATTATTAATGCTTTAACTAATGCTTATGTACCTCTTAAAAGTTAGTAGATTTGAGTTCAACTGTGATACGAATGTAAAAGTAGTGCTTCGATTGATTAAAGCAAACACTTTCACAGCGATCAATTTTCTGCGACTTCCTCCTGCGTCGACAACAACAACAACAAAATGCTCACTAATGGTGACAAGAAGTGGATCGATGCTCTCAACAGGCTGCTCATCTGGACGGCGTTGCCAGCCGTCTTTCAGCGCTAATTAATTGGGACGATTTTCAACTCCTCACGCCGCACACTCGCACGCCGCCGCATAAATAAACGCAACGCCCGACTTCTTCACTTTCTGTCACTTTCGGTTCGGCTCGGTGAATCCGCGGCTGCATCGCTCGCGCTCGCGAGATGCGTGTTACTGGTAACGAGTTACGTAAGCACGCACGGGCGCATTTCAGCGCAACGATGAAGACGTCAAGATGCTGCAAACGCACCAAGGAATTGCGTGGATGCGGTAACGCAAACTGGATGAAAGCGCCGGCTATGGAGAGCATGCTAGAGGAGCATCTAAATCAAGTGCAGCACCGGCACCCAGCCGAGTGCGTGAGCTGGCTTGATTCTGCTGGCTGCGCCGTGCCTCGGGTGACGCTGTGGGAAAGCGCAACGATTCGCGGGTAGATTCGCGGAGTGTAGAGCAGCCGTGTTGTCGTTGACACTGCTGCTTGTTTTTGTTTTTGCCGTAGACGTGGTTGAGTTTCGAAGTGGATTCGAAGTCAATGAAAGCGATGACGATGCAGATGAGGCTCAGGAATTCCTCGGAAGTGTTGTTGTAGTCCACTTGTTTGTTGCCTTCGCTGCTTGCTGAACGTGTTAATTTGGATTCTTTGTAGTTGAATTTGAAAGCATTTTAATGGACAAATGAACTAAGTAACCACTCCTGGTGTTGTTCCAGCTAAGTGACTTTCTTGGAGTCTTCGGTTCCCAGAATTATTCGAGCCCCTCCTTCCCCTGCCCTCTTCGGCAGTTAGTCACAAATCGCAATTGTTCCATGAGCAGCAATGAGCATAAATTCAGCCCTACCCACAAATTAGAGAGTTCAGAAGAGTTGAAAAGCAATTGAAAAGCGACTTCAGTATCATCGCATTGACTGACATCCCGCTTCGGAGTGGAGCCAAAGTGATGGCATCAAGAGCAACAGCGACATTAGCATCGATATGAGAATCAGTAACAAAACAACAACAATTTTAGTTCTACATAATGACGATTGTGTATATGGATTGATTGACAGTTGATGGCAGGAGAAGATAAACTAATTGTTTTCTGTCCTAAAAATAAAATTCATCATCCGGCGACGTCTGTGTCAAGCGTTTTAAGCGTTTGCGTGTGTGTGCGTGTGGTCAGACTCTGAATTAGCAACGAATAATTTATGTAAATTGGTAGCGCCTTAAAATCTACATTTTGTCAATAAAACGCTTCATCTTAGAACACTTGACAATGGAAGCTCCGCCCAACAGCGGCCAACAGCAAAAGCAGCTTCACATCAATTTTGTTCCTATTCACGCTGCGATGGCAACACTTCACCGTCCCGAGCACAGCGCATCCATAATTTATTCAGCAGCTGCGCAGCTCGCATTGACATCAATTGATTTCTGACCGAAATGTTTTTCAACAGTCGAGTTTTATTATGCGATTTGATAAGATATCTCGATGGATTGCTGCGATCTGTTGTCGGTGGCTGTTGTCATGTCGTTCTTCGAATGCGTTGTTGTTGTTTTAGTTGTTGTTGTTGTTGTTGTTGCTGGTGTCGTTGACGTTTCGCTGCCAAGTGGAATAATTATGCTCGCCTTCAGCATTACGTTTCGTTAGCAGTGACAACTTTTTGCATAATGGATCGGGCGACGTGCGTGTGAGTGACGCGTGACACGGAGCAAGCACTGGATTCCACGTTTTGTGGGCTTCTCGTGTGATTTACGAGCGATGGAATTTAATTGCTCCCCGATTTAGAGTTATGAGTGAATGGCACATTTTGACGAGCACGCGGTTTGGGTGGCCATTCTGCGCGTTACAAGCAAGTGTTACGTGCTACCCGCAGCTCATTAGTAGCTGTTGCTTTTGATATTGAAATTCGGTTAACATCAGATAAGCACTGAAAGCTGAGCGTCTGAACAAAACCCTTGATGAATTCAACGCAAAGGCATGCTGCTTTAATTGTACTGCGAACAGCGATAGCCTTCTCCTCGGTTCTCCTCGTAGAAGTGGTCCCAAGCCACAGATGTTCCCTCAGTGAATCACTAGTGAGTGCCTTCGAAACGCAACTGCAGTTCGCATTGCCAAGCACTTCATCTCAATGCGACACCAGTCGCTATCGACTCCTCCATGCGGGGAGGAGAGGCGCATTAATTATGCCGCTAATAATTCCACTTCTGATTTCAGCCACTGACCTTGAAGTTTCTCGACGCTGTGTTTGCGTGGGGAGGGGGAGGGACCGGTGAGGGGTGTGGAGTTACAAAAAATTACGTTTACTTGCTCGATTTGCTCGTTTGCTTCTTTGGCTGCGTGCGAACTGCGTGCAGCATGACGTATGCGTGACTTTTAACTACGCACGCTGAAGTCTCGTCGTCGTCTCGCGGTTTTCGCAATGCCCGAAATGTTGTCTGTTCAGCTGGTATTTGCGACCGGGTTTTTTGGCGGCATCTGCTTTGTTGTGCAGCGCCAAGCAGCCTTAAAAGGAGCCGCAATGCGTAGCCGCCGAGTGCGTCCATGAATTAGAAATCACTTCCAGCGCTTTTGTCCCGACGGTCGGCGCTACGGACCCACCGAAGAGACGCTGGCGCAGTGACAGACTCCGCCGCTATTAAAACACTTGTTTTAAACAGAAATGATTTACGTTTTCCAGCGTGCAGCAAGAGCAGAGCTCCTTCGCGAGGCGAGCTTCGCACAAAAAAGAACACAGCCATCATTAATAACTTATATCAGCAAAAAACAAATGAATAAAATAATCGCCAACTCAAGCTTTTATTGTTTCTGGGTTGAGCACATTTTGCGGCCGTATAAAGCACAGTTGTCCGGCGCAGGGAGCAGTTATTTGCGACGTGTTAGCGAACTCTTTTGCAGCCCAGACCCGGGCGAGTCACGACTCCGATATTTTTGCAGCTATTTTTGCGTTTTCCAGGCTCTTTTTTCGATACTCGAATTGCAATTTCAACTTCGCCCAAGTTTTATGAATTCCATGAAAAATGTTAGTTTATGTTGTCTAACGATGTGGTTGTGCCGCCGAAAATCCGATCGAGATTATGTTGTTATTGCCGCTGTGGTTGTTGTTGTTGTTATTGCTAGCGTGGAGGGAAAACTCTCAACTTTGCACTTCAGCCAACTCGGCGAGGGTGTGAATTAATGAAGGCTCACAGAAGGCTCACCGAGAAGGCTGCGGCTAAAAATTGCTGGGTTCGGTGAAGTTCAATGTTTCGGCTCCACTTCGTGTGGTATATCGGCATAGTTTTGTGTGTGTGTGTGTGTGTGTGTGTGTGTGTTTGTATGTGTTTTAATGGCTTTTAATGGTGTTTCTTGTACGACGGAAACGCAAGGCACTCAACTCCGGCCAAAACTCATTTAATTCAAGTTGATTTCTGAATTTAAGTGATAAGATTTTCCTTCCTACGACGAAGAACATTCCCACGCATAAAAGATAAGAGAAAATATGAAACATTAAGGAAACGCATGTACTTTATTTGTATTTAATAACCGTCTGTCCCCCGGCACTGCGAATTCCTTATTTATTAACAACGCCCAGCAACGTGTTGAACTCGCGCTCGTCGCTCGGAACGAAGTATTTTCGACCGTCGCTGCTAAGTATAGAGTAACAATGGGAACGCTGCAATAATTTATATTGCGCACAAAAATAATGCAACAACAGTAAAAAACAACAACAACTACAATGAAGGCAACAACAATAACATCAGTTGGATGCAACAATAAAATATAAAAGTCCAAAGCCGGATCTCGCAATCAAAAGTTGAGCATAAAACGTTGAATTTGAACACTTTGCATTATGACACGTACACTCAAATGTACACACACACACACACACACACACACACACACACACACACACACACACACACACACACACACACACACACACACACACACACACACACACACACACACACACACACACACACACACACACACCCACATACACACTCATACACACTCATACATACAAGATTGCGCGAAGGTGGTGCAGCAAAGCACTCAGCTGCTACTTCTCACATACACAGAGACAGCGTAAAATGTGAGGGAGCACAAGCAAAACTGAACACTTCGAATGGTCGTCGGCCAGACTGTCGAACAGTCAGACAGACAGATGGTCAGAGACCCGGTCTCAGGAGCACACGTTTGCGAGCCTCGTTGAATGCTCTCTGCAGTCAAAATAAAAGCATTCTGCTCACAATAAAAGCAAAAATGAGTAATAATGAAATCAAGGAAAATTTAAAAAAAGGAGAAAATTTCAAAGAAGAGAAAAAATTCGGTTCAAAACATTTCGCAGCCGGAGAAGCTTCAATTTCTTCTTCTTCTCGATGCGGTTTCGAAGAAATAATAATTAATTTAATACATTTTTCTCTGCAAGTCGTTGATGCTGTTTCATATGATTCGTAGTTTTCGTCTTCATTAACTTTATGCTTTTTGCTGATTTCAATTGGATTAGATAGGATGAGAAACGTTTTGGTGGGCAGGAAGGGGAGAGGAGGGGGCGGAGGCAGAAATCGTATGTTAAAAATAGTTCATAAGCATCGAAAGTCTACGGAGGAAAACAAGGATTCCAACGCGGTAGAAGCGAACGACGAAAGACTTAAGCAATAAACTCGAAACCTCTCATCGGCGTTTTTTTGTGCCGAAAACCTGAACAAAACCGACAGAAGATGAAACAAAGTATTGAATGGATCACATAAGAGTTGAAATTATTATTAGTTTGTCGGTCTCACGTCTGTCTATCGGACTGTGTCTATGTGTGTGTGTGCGTGTCTGTCCGTCGTCCAACTCCATATTCTGTCACTGAGATTTTTACACGAATTTTTGAAGCAGTGGAAAAAATCTCCCAAGAGATTTTTACGACTTTTCCAGAGGAGTGAAAATGATGACGAGCGCGCTCAGATTACGTGCGCGACGTGCTTGAAAACTTAATGATCTCAGAAATAATTGCAAATGCTCAGCGTGTAGTACAAAATCGCACTCCGGCAGCAACGGAGGCAGCAACAGCGCAGCGTGGTTAGCAGAGTGAATTCCAAACAAATTCGAGCCGAAACCAAGCATGGGCCACACGGTAGCAGCGTTTTGAACATAATTGTGCGGAGCGTGATGAACATACAAAGAGAAACACTCGCAGCCGGCTCAGGATGGTTGGTGCGTTGGTGCTGCAGTCGACGACGATGCTGCTGGAGCGATGAGCTTCCTCATTGTGACCGACCACCACAGCGGCGAATAGCCAGCTTCAGCAGACTTAACAATAAGAGTCTAATTATACTCGTACTTCGACTGTACAGATTTGTAATTAAACATAAACGCATTTAAACCAACAGAGGAGGCTCAACGTCCGTCGTGAGCGGAGCGTTGCTGCCGCCGAAAGACTCAATTTGGTTTTAACGACGGCTTCAATAAGTTTGGATTTCGAATTTCAGTGTTTAATTAGTGGAGAGTGAAGACGAGTGCTGCGGCTCGCTTATTTGCTTACATCTGGATCGAAGAACAGACAACGACATCAATCGGTCGACAAGAGGTTCTCTTCTATAACGGCTCCCTTCTTTAATCTGCATGTCAGTCATCTGAAAGGTAGGAAAGACTTCGCTATTCCTATTACTAATAAAACTTGATAAAAGAAGTGGGCTCGCAGTTATCTTGATTTATTATAGATACTTTGGCGACTTTTGGACTTTACTCTCCGCCTAACATCACTTCGACACCGTTAATTAGCCTTCTTCTCTCCCGATACAATCTCCGGCTCTCCTTCCCCGTTGCCCCACTCGCCGTCTTCGTCGTCTTGTGCTTTGCGATTCCTGTTGAGCTGCCCCACTCTCGCTCCACTTTCGGGCACCATCGCCACCTACGTCATGTTGAATTATCTGGTTCAAGTACGTTGTGGACCGCATAAAAAATGTTTCATGGTCATTTGTGTGTTCTGCCCCGACCACCGCCGTCCGCGTCGTCCGCACCGCTGGATTCGCTGTCGTTGTCGTCCGTCAAGAGCGATTTTCTTTATCCTGTCTCAGATTTAGGCTTCACTTGGCTGCATCCAGCTCCATGTGAACAGCACGGCTTCAGCTGCGGCTGCGGCTGCGACTTTGGCCTCTTCCTTCGTCGTCTTCTTTGCGTCTCTTCTGGTTTCGACTTCCAGCACGACTCAGCGCAGTCCAGATGCAGTGCTGAAAGTGGAATTCCAGGCGATAAAAGTTATTCGAGACTCGCCAGCTTTAAATTATTTAGTTTTTCTTGCTTTCGGCTTGTCTTTTATTTGAATGTGCTGCTATGCGTCCCGTTCATGTTCCCGGTGTCCCCCCTGCCAGAGATCGTTGCTGTTCCTGATGCTGTCGATGCTGTCGCTGAGGCCGGCGGTTGTGCGGTCGCTTGCTGTGTCTTTTATGGAGCATCCGAGCTGCGCTGCTGGCAGCATTTCTGTGCAGCTGATACGGTTATGTTAGAGTTTCCGCATGCGAGCGCCTCTCTGCGGCCATAAATGGAACCCGCTGAACTAGTTTTGTGGTCAGCTCCTGCAGCTCCGCGCGAAATTCAAAGTTGCAAAAAGTTGAAGCGACCGCTTTTTGCTGAAATGTCAACCTGACACACCGACGGCCGCGATGTTGGAAATAATGGCACAGCTAATGATGTCTTTTATTTGCAGTTTCGGTTAAGATTGCTTTACTGTTCCATCACGTTGTTTTCTTCGCCGTAGAAATTTCTGGGTGATTTTTATTCATTCAATTTGTTGCTACTGACTCCACATTCAAGCGCTGCGATGGCTTAATTATGCTAAACTACATAACGCATGAGGTAAAAGCATCATCGAGAGCAACCAACCTTTGTTGTGGTGCGGGACATCAACGGTTAGTCAATCAATCAATCAATCAACTTAACAGTTGCCAGTGACAACAGAATCGAACCGAAACTCTTCGAACCGAAACTCGACACTCTGCTGAATTCAATGAATTTAATGACTTCGGGTGAAAATATATTATAATGGATAATAAAATAAGCCATTATCTCACAAGAAGATTACTGTGTCGCCTAAAGAAAGGCAAAAGCTGAACTTTTACATTTTTTATTGTATATTTTCGAAAGCTTCAAGAAAATATTGAATCTCGGCTTTCTTTAAACCAAAGATAGTTTCCATTACTTAATCCGTCATCAGGAAGAGGTTTATAATGTCGTTTAAGAATAATCCTCAGGAGACAGCGAATCGAGGCGATGTTGTGTACCTTCATAAGTCCATTGATCAGGGAAGGAGGCGTGCTAAAGTGATGATGGATCCTGACACTTATCAATTTGCTACGAGTTCATCAAGTAAAAGAGACGAGCTCTTCGCAGTCTCTTGAGTCGCTCAGTCCACAGACACTAGTTTAGCCACTCTTTCCATTTTATTCATTAGCTTTTAATTCTTTTTCCATTGTATTAGCTTCGTGCCTTTTTTTGGCGAGCTGATGGCTGGCGGCTTCCGGACTACAAACTTGTCTCATTTAATAAGATTTTAGATCCTCTTTTATTCTTTTTTAATGTTCCTAATAACTCTCCTCTAACTATATACCACATCGGCAGAATTGAATTTCTCCAAATGCAGCGAAAATTTATGCCCAGTGGCATCTCTTAAAAAACCCACCGGAAGTTGAGAAGCAAGACATTCAGTGAAGACGTCGTCTCTCTTCCGTAAACAGCCTTCACGAGAACATCGCAGTGTCGTCGCAGCAAACGACACACAACACCACAAGACAGCAGATGAAAATGTTGCACAGGAAATCTTCATATCTTGCGAATCGCCTGCGAAAACAGCGAAAACTGCCAGCGAACGCAACTCATTTGTACGGAATCGACGAGCAGCCGCCGGAGTTTTATGCTTCTTGGTGATAATGTCAATTTGTCCGCTATCTCGAGTCACGGGGCTCTGGAGAAGCCGAATGGCACTCGTTGTCTTCGCCATTTGATTGTGTGTGGTTGCTGGAAATGGGGAACATATGGACACGAACTGCAGTGGCTTCTGCTGCATGCTTGATTGCTACTTTATTGTAATTTTATTATTTAGCGAAATGAGGAAAACCGAACCGGCGGGAGCGGGAGGAGCCTCCTCCTCGACAAAGCTGCAGTCGGTTTAATTGCTGGGGTATTTAAACTGCGCGCCTTGCATGTGTTTGTGCACTGAACTTCAGCTGGGAATCGAATGCGCACGGCGTTGAGCTGCGTTCCGTCGTGGCGCAATGATGTGTGTAGATTAATTAAAAGAGTGCTTCGAAGGTAAAATTGCGAGAATCTGTTAATTAAAACTGAAATTCGAAGACTTTGACGATGTCGATGACGAAAACGCAGTGTTTTTCTAATTAGGAAAGAGTTAAGATGTGTTGCGAAAATGCAGCTATGATTACAGAGCGATGTCTCAATGCATGTGAGAATTGAGTGGAGCAAATGAGCCCCATTTGCGAGTAACTTTCACTGACTTCATGTCCCATCTGGTTGCGTCACTTCTGTGGCAACTTCTGTCTCTCTTCTAGACATTAAAACCAAAAGTACACATATGAAAATAAAAGACTTAAGATAGGAACTTGCAAAGGCATCATACGAACCGAGATTTTAAACAGAGTCAAATTAAAACCACTCGAAATATAGCCAGAAATCAAGGAAAGTTGATGAAGGAAAATCCAAATGCAGTTGATAAAATAGCGATTGGACCCGATTTAAAAATAACGTATTTCTTGCCGCTGTCAAATGATAAATGAAAAATCACCAAACTTCAGCAGACTTGTGATATGGTAAGCGATTGTAATATTGTAATGAACACTCTCACTGTCACATGCATGAACAAATCATTGGTTATTATAGATACTCGAATGCTAATTAAAATGAGGTTGATTAAACTAATTTTAAGATCGGCTAAAACGGCACCGAGTTTTCTATGATCAATTAAAAACCTTTTCTGAAGATCATTAAAAGTCTCAACTCCTACCACATCATCGAGCAGCTTCCGAAACTTGATCATCATCTGTAAGGCCAACTTATATAATTTCGATGTAGACGGAGCGTGCGTGACTTTTGTTTCCTTCGAATCGAATAGAAATCACTGTCGCAATCAGCACAAAGGCCTACACACAGTCACGTTCACATACCTACACATGTACTCGTACCTACAACCAGCCAGACATATGTACATACGAGTACATACAACATGCACCTATATATCAGGTAGAAAACATGCATGCGCTTGGAGGAGATGAAGTGATGTCGTGATGTCGCTCGATCGTTGCATGACATTCTCAGATCGACTAATAGATTGAATATTATTCTAGATCAAGGTAAAAATTACAGAAATCGAAAAGGAACACAGCAACAACAAACCAACGACGAACGACGAACGACCAACGGAAAAATAGACTGTGATTTCGTGGAAAAGCTGCGAAAAAGCGGATTTAATTTAAGTTCGTAAGCGGCTTTTCGCTTATAAATATTTGTTTTTTAATTACCTGTTCTACGCGAAGAGAACAACTGCGAACGCCAACCAACATTAATCAATAATTTAAATGTGATCACGTGCTGCGTATCTGTTGCTAGAGCACTACACACACTACGAGTACTTGTTGTTGTTATTGCGGTTGACCAGTCGGTTGTTGCTGCAACTTATTTTGTTGTCGTTACTATGGTTGTTGTTGTTACTATTGTTGTTGTTGCTGTTATTGCCTCCGCTGTTCTGTTGGTGGCTTTATATTACATACAAGTCTATGCCAGAACTTGTGGCGACGATGTTGTCTGTTTTTGAACTTGGTTGGATGTGCGTGTGTGTGTGTGCGTGTGTATCTGTATATATGTGGTTCTTGTTTGTTGCTGTTGTTTTAATTATTTTTATTATTTATGCTGGTGTCGTTATCGTGATTCGTGTTTTTGTTGTTGTTACAAATGTCACTGTATTTAAATTAATTCAGTGCGTGAGAATCGATCTTGATCACAGCAGACAGACTGACATTCTGAAGCTATCCTACTCACACAAACACACACACACACACAAACAAACACGCTCACAGCACACGAAAACGCGTACATAATTTAAATTGTGAACACATCCCAGCTGGAAATCTTCTCGTATACAACTTCATCAAATATCGAACATTTTATCTCATCATCAGTCATCCTTTCGACGCCTGTCATTGGCCAAAAGATGCCCAACACTTTAGTAGCTTTAATCATATTAAAGCCGAAATAGTTAATCACAGAAAAGCTAAACGAACACCTTATAAAAGCGAATACACACGAATATCTGGCAAAAACGTGCGTTATTCCCGAACTTTGCTATTTTAATGGCGAAATGACTCATCTTTTTCTCTCATTCAATCAACAGGCAGCTTATTAATACATAGCAATAGAGGAATAACTTCCAGGAACAACAAATGAGATGCAGACAGACAGCTAAAAATATCATTTATTGTCTCTGTATAATTAAATGCGAAACGTAATGCTTCATAAACTTAATGATGATTTTCCTTACGTAATCATTTAAATCGATAATCATATTCAAACGCGCAATCATATTCCAACTCAATACTCTCCGAACACTAGAATGGCGAGTAATGGATTTAATTAGGGTCTTTAATTTCCTATTCTCAAAATAAAAATGGAAATTATATTTATGTGGTACTTGGTTAGCTGATAGGATGTACTTGTCTATGCAGATGCTGCATATACAGATATAAATGTATTAACAAACAAAAAAAAGGTGTTTTATGAGTTAAATTTACGTTGGTTTAGCTTCATCGGGTTGATTCACGTTTCTAATTAAAATACTTCCATTCTCATTTGTACGCTTATTCTCACACTTCATTTAGTCACATTTACAATACTGAAAGCCTTACATTATTTCCGTATATTCATCCCATATATGAAACCCTATCTATACGGGTTTTATCGAGTGATATGTCCCTTATATATGTACATATAACTATGAATTATAAACTGTAGAGGTTAATTATAAGTTATAAATTTAGTTACTCTTACTATAATCCAAGCACACAAAAGCTCCGAAATTGTGTATTGTATACTTCCTCTTATATTCTCTTTAGTAATATCGTACTATAGATTGTCTTCTCCACTTCAGTGAGAAAACCTCGCGTTATCCTCTAAGTTCAGTTTATCTCCTTGAGTACTCTTCTCTTGAATGAGAAAACATGAACACGGATTCGCTTTTCCGACAACGATCAGATTTAGATTTTTGTTAATATTATTGATACAGTATAATCATTGACTAAACTTCACACATTAGCGATGTCTTAAAGATCTTTCCTACTGGGATCAAAGCTATACTAGGAATAACAGATGTTTTATACATGGACAGCCACTAAAAGGTACGCAATATTTTATTTTAGTCGATATAATATATACATATATGAATATATATGTATATAAAATATAAATTTTTCTACGTTCCAGTGTCATTTTCATTGAAAATGAGTTGTGCGAAAATTTTAATAATAATTATTATTTTAAGCGATTGTCTAAATGTGCGCAAA
This sequence comes from Myopa tessellatipennis, assembly GCA_943737955.2. Classification (NCBI taxonomy): domain Eukaryota; kingdom Metazoa; phylum Arthropoda; class Insecta; order Diptera; family Conopidae; genus Myopa; species Myopa tessellatipennis. Next base: position 49,977,048 of record OX031314.1, on the reverse strand, counting down.
TGCTTGTGTGATTAGTTCAGATTATGTCGATTATTAATCTCAAATAACTCAGCCACGAGCAGGGCCACAATGCGTCCCCTACTCAGTCATAATTTAGTAAGAATTTCAGTCATAAAAAAAGAATTTGAGTGGTGAGGGAAGTGTTAAATAAGTAATAATTAATTATATATAGAGACCTTTATTATTATTATTATATAGAGACAATGTTTTAGGGAAATAAATGTGTGTATAGTATATCATACTTCAAATATGTAGCATACACTTCGGATGCTATACAAGTTGAAACTTCTGAATTTATAGTTGATGTCAGGTTCGTTGAATTTAAAACAGAAGAATAATTAGAAAACAAAAGAGACTCGCAGAACTATGATGGATTTGTTTTTTATTTTACTGTTATTCTGCGTCTATTTTCAGCGCTCAATTGAGTTCATATGCAAACGTAAGCCGAATTCCAATCCAGCAATTTTACCAATAAAAGTAGCTGCCATTTATAAGCATTGAATTTAATTCAAGTCGAGAACTCGACACATAAGAATAACGACAACAACTGGACATGGCCACCATCAGCAGATGCCGAACCATTGCGGGTACATTTGAGACTCTTGTCCCCCCTACGTTTAAGAGATCTGACCGGCTTTGAATTACTATTTCTAAATATAAAAAGCTCTGTGACATAAGATTGTGTTTCTTTCATTTGTCTTTATTTATCATGCGATCATCATTCGATTGAACTCGATCATTCGATTTAATTCGATCTGGTTTCGGTGTCCGGTTGGGGTGCCTCGAGTTTCAGGAACGTCTACGTAACTTTTGGCTTTCTTGTTAAATTTATGCTTAAATTGTACCCTGCACAAGTATTTTTCGGTTTTCTGTTTGGCCGAAAGCGCGCTCTTTAGGAGTCAATGTTTTGTTTATGAATACCAAATACAAATAACCACATAAGTAGAGTAGATAGTTTTATTATCTACCCGCGCGTTGGTTGTACTTTTCTTGTGTGTTTCATGCATTCGTCCGTGGTTCCCGTCATGCTATTAAACGTGCAAGAAATGTGATGTGATGAGACTGAGAAGCAGACAAGAGCCAAGTGGCAACAAGCGAGAGTTGAACCAGATTGATTTTGAGCACTTGTACTCTATGAAAGAGGTTAACGAATTGACGGTGCACGTTGAAGTGCTGTAGGGTGTGATCACGGCGGAAAACCTCGTGCAAAACCTGCGTTAATTCAATTGAATTCAATAAAGAGTATTCCTCTAAATACTCATATCCATATAATAAATAAGTTGTCCATCCATCCACCGAAAAAAATATCTGCCCTTCATTCTGATTCTAAATCGACTTCCATTTCTTTCGATTTTCGTTTTTCATTTCCGTTTCTTTATGAAAAATGGTCACTTTTCTAAATAACCTCATTATGGACCTGTGCCAACAACAGCACTTCATCGATGGACCCGCCCAACTTTACCGGTTTATTGCTGTCGAACATTTGAAGGTGTAAATGTGAGAAAATAATTAAGAAAAGAATATATTCACACACACACACAAACAGATGCCTTATCACTGTTCCAGATCTCTTGTTCGATGCATTTCGAGTTTATAAATTACCGAGTTTATTATGAACGTTCGACGTGGTTGGCGTTGTCTCTCATGATGGCGGCGCGATACGGTGAGCCATAAAGCGTGGATTAGCGTACTTAGCGTGCGAAAGTTACCACAAAATTGAGCAGTGACTACAAACACCTCCGCACATCGGACAAAAGTTGACAAAAGCTTTAATTTAGCCTGATCGTTTTTATTGGCATTTTATCGACCGATTTTCTTTAGCAGATTGCTGCAAATATCTGCACAAGTTGGCCGAATCATGTGAGATAAAACGTAGCTCAAGAAGTAACAAATACGTACTCGTATTTAGGAGAAAAGTACTTTAATTCATTTGCAGCAGTCGTCTGGTGGGAAATTAAATGGAATCAGCGATATCACGATCGTGAACTACGCAGAGTCAATAGCAGAGTAGATGTTGTAGCAGTGAATTCAAATTCCGGACGGGCAAAGGTAACAAATAAATAAGTGCAAAAGAAGAAACACAAATCTACAGCGAGGACGCGAGCGAGAGCAGCGGGGCGAAGGGAGCAGGATTATAATCATTAAGGCAGTAATAAGATTAAAGAACTGAGAAGGAGGGAAGCTTAACGCAAATTGACTGAGAATAGTTCAGTATAATGATGCGAATAAAGCGGAAAATAGTCGAGTGCGAATCTTTCGACTTAGAAAAATAAGCTCTTCAGACAGATTAATTTATTGTATTGGTGGTGAACAAGCAAGAAGCGAAAAAATCCAGGGGGCGAAGCTCCATTCCTAGCTAAGCTACTTGATTGATTGTCGATTAAATTAATAGATGAAATAAAATTTAATTGTAAGCCTTTTTGTGCTTTTTTGCATGTTTGAAAATACTTGGGTGTATAAATAAAAATATACGGCTATGATGTAAGACACGCTAATTCATGAAACTCCTGATTAATGATCGAACAGCGAAAGAAAGCCGCAAACATTGCTATTTCATGGCAACTGAAGGGTTTTACGCAGTACATGATAGCATGGAACCGAATGACGAGCAAAACCGTCCCTTCAACTACGAAAATATTCGAAATAATTCTCAAACAACAACAAATGCACTCATGTACTAATGGGAGAAATCAAAATAGCACACACACAGACAGTTCTTTAAAGATATATCTGGATAACGATGTCCAAGACGCCGTGTGATTGTGTGTGTGTGATATAAATAATACATGTACAATACACACGTCTGAGAAATATTTTCGATTTATTAGAAAAATTAAGAAATAATATAATGTTTGAGCAATGTTTGTCTTAAGCTAAAAGCAGAAACAAATAATTGCTTATAGTAAATAATAATAAACTATACAAATATATACACTATTAATCGTATAATGCAATCACAATTGATCAATTATTAAATTAATCGGTCCATTACTCATATGGAGACCAAGATACGTCTTATAGATCATATTTGGGACGCTTATTTTTGCAAATTACATCTGAATCAATGCAGAGCAAATACAAAAACCGCAATTCTTTTAAGATTTCTCATAGACAATTATTACAGCTTACGCTTTAAGCCAGACAAAAATAGTGGGAATTCAGACTTTAGTTCAATGAGAACGAATGAAGATCGTCGTGTCTCACGATTCTTGGTAATTTTCACTATTTATACGCATTAATATACATATTATAATATATAATATATAAAACTATGGAAGAACTCGAAACCTGGCGTCGTTCTGGTTTTATTCCTTCAGCGACAGAATTCGCTGATCATTCAACCGCAACGTTTTCGTTTCTTACAATATCTCAGATACTGATTGATCCGGATTTCATAAATGTTACTATTTACCGGTTTTTCGTTAAAATGTTGCTGTACTATCATCTGTCATCCCGTGGAATTTATTCCTTATTTAACTCACTTTTTATGAAGCCCATTTCTCGCTTTAGTAACACCAATTAAACGAAGTTTGATTGATTGTTTTGCATTCAGTTCACTAAAAGCTGTGCAGACATTTAGACTTTAATCGAGACACAAATTGGTGGTCTATCTCAAGCCCAGGGTTGGGTCCATCGTTGGGTTGCATTGGTTCCCACTGAGAATGCTTTTCTTGAGCTTTTAACAGTTTTTAATTTGTTGAACATTTCAATATCGTGGCTTTAATATCGCAGCTAACGCAGTGTTTGTTTGCTAATATTGAGCTCTACGTACACGTAATTAATTGCGCCGCAGAACGCACGGCTGTAACGTAACTTGGGCCAAAAGCACGGCGAATCGTTTTAAATCATGACTGAAGAAATTTTTTAGGCACAAGTATTTTGTATCCATTCTTGCGATGCGATGTGATCCGAGGTGTGGCGGGGTGTTGAGTGTGCGTGAGAAGCTGACGCGTTGAATCATTATTTCGGGAAAACTAATTAAGAAAACCGTTTAGCAGTTTAACACATGAGAGGGCTTGTAATGCGTGAAGTGAATAAATTACAACATTACAATCCCACAACTCATCTCATTAGAATCTTCGTTTATGTGGAAGAGTAACAATCACGGGTTCCTATATTGGAACATATCTTTTTGCAACTACACACTATTTTTTGTAACCCAGAAAATGCAGTTTAAGTAAAACATTAACTAAAAATGGATTGCATGCCGCGGTGATGACTTCAAATGCATGGAAGGCATGGAATATAAATCACATAAAATCGAACGAAATTCAATGTATCGAAATGGGAAAATATGTCGACTCGACAGCAACAGCAACAACAGCAGGAATCACAACAACGCTGAGCATTGAGTCATGTCGTAGCGCAGACAAAAAGTGGTTGGCAACTAAAACGTAACTAATTTATGACCAAAAAGGGCAACACTGCCAGCTGTCAGCGCTAATGACGCATCGACGACAACAGCGATCGAAGCAGCGGCGCGGCGGCGGCACTGGAACACGCTGTCCGCTGTGAAGAGTTGCCAACAAACTTCGAACAAAAAGCATAAGTTTTTTCTCGCGAAGGAAAAAAATTAATTAAAGCATTCTCAAGCGGCAGCAGCACAAAAACTGCTGATTCATCCACAGCAATGAAATGCATTTCAGCGCAGGAATTCAATAATACAAGTAATTCCTCTGATGTTGCTGTTGCTGTTGCTGTTGTTGTTGCAATTGTTGCTCCATAATTATTTTCTATTTACTTTTTTCTTATCTACTAACAATTGTAATAGCGGCCGCTGTAATATTCGACGATGTTGTTGCTATTTCTGGTGTTTCTGTGGCAGTTGATTTGAAAACAATTACTGCTGAGTGCGGCGGCAGCAGTCGCTGGTGTGTGAAATGCCGCAATTGCGGGCGCAGCAGTCACAACAACAAAAACCAGCAACCACAACAGCAGCAGCAGCAGCAGCCACATCAATTAAATTACCAACTCATTACATTTGTAGCTATGTACATGCAATATACACAAAAACTACAGCTACTGTTAACCCGGCTGCAGCAGGAGCAACAACAAATACTCTCGTGACGCGCACTACTTCCTCCTCCTCCTCTTCTTCTTCCTCCTCTAGAAATTATTCAACGCTTTCATTACACTCAAATATTAATTTAATATTAATTATTTACAGTTAATCAAACGCATTTATAATCAAGTTGCAGGGAATGTCGACTGTTGCCAACACCAACAACTGATAGCCGCCGCCGTTGTTGTTGTTCCACTGCACCGCATGCAATTATTTCATGTATTATAATGTATCTAAGATATTATAATGATAATAATGATTATTATTCGTGTGTTTGCAGTAAGTGCGAGTTGCTTTTCTTTGCTTCGCAAGCCAGCGGCTAATAATTCAAGCTTAAATCAATCGATCCAATCGAATTCTTATTGCTGCCGCTCCCACCCATCGATCACGTTGTTGTTGTTTCTGACGCGCTTAGTTACTGTTACTTTAATTATTTAATATGGTCACACAACACTGCCAATTTCAATAATAAAACCGGAGATTAGCATCAAAGCCTGTCAACAACATGAAAGGCGGTTATCATGTGTTTATCAAGTCACCTCGTAGAAGACTGAAGGGCTGAAGGGTGAAGATGGAGAACCAGGAAGGCGCCAGAAATGAAGTTCGACGCATTCACTAAATATATCGACTCTAAATCAATGGAGAGGTCATTAAATGCACAAGAAGTGAAAAAACATCACTAGAATTGAAGTAACTGAATTACTTGATATTTCTTCGCAGTATTCAACATGTTATTACGATTGAAAGTACTACGATATTGTGTCTGAGTTTCGACTGAACGAGTCTAATGTCAATCTCTGAGTATTTCACCGAATTTACACATTTTCACTGCGAATATAAACACTTAAATCGAACACTTTATATGATTCCGTTCCGTTTCATTGCTTGTACTCACATTCTTATGTCTAAACTAGTTACCTGGTGGATGGTAATCGCTCAAAGCTGCTTCTGTGGTTCCTTCGACACGCACAAAACTCGCCTAGAACACTGTTAACACTGCTGTTGTTGTTGTTGCTGTTGCTGTTGTTGTTGTTGTTGCTGTTGTTGTTGTTGTTGTTGTTGTTGAAGGCCTTTCAAAGCACGTAATCGTTTTAATATTGGTTTTACTTTTTACACATCTGCTCCAGAAGCCGCAATTGGAACATTATTACGCTTAATCGTCGACCTTAAGTAAGGCTTAAAATACTGTTTCAGCACGGGATTTATTTGTATACAATACTGGATCACTTTTGAACGATCCACACGCCAAGCTGCCTGAACACAATCTTGACTTCGAAAGAAGTGCAGCGAACGCGTTGCAATCTCCGGTGTTTTTCAGTTTATGGAAAACCCACACTTAATCTACTGTTTCGGCGACTTTTTAATGGAAATCTAAGCACACTGCACGAGGAAAGTGTCATGTATTCCTTCAGAACATCGATATGAGTAGCGGCAGTTGTGTTTATTATTCAATCGTCAATCAACCGACACTCTGGAACTCAGCCTCTTCTGTTACTTGCATCGGAGCGAACTGCTTTCATCGAAGCTTCCGCCGAATCTGTGGCCCAGCACGAGTTCGCTGCTTAAGTCTTTCGTTGACTCCTCGAGTCATGCAGAGGAATTTGCAGCGATTAGTTTTGAGAGATTCGGAATTTTCTGTGCGTCGTTATTGATCTGAAATCTCATCTGTTTGATTGGACTTCGGGTTCCAAACATGAACATCTTTTTTCGATTTATAATTTGTAATTCTTCACTGAGAAACCGCGTCTTTTTAATGAATTTCTTATCGGAAAGCAATAAAATCGACTCAATTCTGTTTCGAGTTATGCACGTACTTCAACATTATCGGATTCCAATACAATCCCAATCGAATTTTCGAATCTTAGCTCTACATTTAAGAAGGACAAAAAACTAAAACAAGAACCGAAATCAATTCACACTTCAGACAATTGTTCGTAATGCGAGCTGGAAGGAGTCTTCAATTTATTGAAAAAACGCGAAATGTGTGTAGCTGGAGTAGCATGAGAAACACCGCCGCCGATACTACTTCATTTCACGCAACCGCAACAACCGCGATGATATCCGAAAAACCAAATCAGCCGCTGCACAAACGACGCGATGCGATTCTGTGCAAAAGCGAGTCACCGAGTGTGGGGAGAACCGCGTTGCAGCACTGAAAAAGCAAACAATCCCGCAAGAAAGCCGTTTGGAAACTGCACGAGGATCCGCTGGCGAGCAGTGAGCATGCGCCAACGCCAAACACAACGGCATCCGAGTGGTTGCTGCAGTTCCAATGCAACAACGACAACAACAACGGCGGCACCAGCAACAACGAAAACATTGCAATTGCCGGTCGTGTGCTCAGAGTGCCAGCCAAGTGCTGAAACGGCAACAAAGGCAACAACAGCAACAACAGAAACAGCAACAACAGAAACAGCAACAACAACAACAACGATAGCAGCAACAGCAGCAAGTTGCATTGGAAAACCAAGATTCACAGAAACAAAAAAGACCCCAAACGACTACATATAATAAAAACCACAACAGAGCGATCAGAACAACAACAACAACAACAAGGACAACAAAATCGAAAACAACAACAATGTGCCGCAAAAACTTGCAAATAGCAACAACCTCTCAAAGACCGACTGACCGAGTAATACAGTGCAAGCCACAGAAAAGACAACAACAACAGCAGCAGCAACGAGCCGCTAAGATAGTGAAACGCGAGTTACAAAAAGCAGTTACAACAACATTCAACTTAGCAGGTTTTTAAACTCACCGGAGAGCTAAAAAGACCGGAGACGCGAGGCACGATCCTTCACGTCGTTGTTGTTGTTGTGAAGTGTGTCTCTTTCAACTGTGTTTTCTACTCTTAATTATGGTTCCTCAATGCTTGACTTGCTCGCTTTCGTGCTCCCATTTGTGGAGCCTCTCTCTCTCTCTCTCTCTGCAGCTTGTTCTCTCTCTCGCTCTTTGCTTACGGTTTCCTTCCAGTCGTGCTGTTGTTGTTGCCATTTCTGTGACCGCTTTGTTGTTATTATTATTATTGTGCTGCGGTTCTGCGGTTGTTGTTCTTGTTGTTGCTGATCTTTTGTTGGCCAATAAAAAGTTGGTCTTCGTCCGTTAGTTTGCGGAGGCATTCACTCCGGCTGGAATGTAAACAACTGGAAAACCGAAACTCTTTGCGGAAAGAGAAGAAACCGACGAAGAGCGAGCGAGTTCCCCGAGCAGGCGCAAAATGTACTCTTTAAAGTCTTGTTACTAGTTATTTATTATTATTAGTTTTTTCGGAAAATTGAACGGTTTTAATTGAACAAAATAATTGAAAATACGATATAAAAAGATAGCCAGCTCGGATTTTATGCTCGTATGTAAGCGAATTGAATTGAATTTGAAAATAAAGTTTGTTGCTTAAGTCTTTTGTTTTCATTGTCAGTACTTAGTACGTGTTTCAGCCTTGTTCCAACTTATTAAGTACGTTAGTCTTTCGATCATATTTCCAAATCAATCAATCTGCTGGAAAACCTTCGACGGTTCCCTGTTACTTAGCCGATACCTTTCGACTCCAACAACACCGACAACAACATACTACAACAACAGTCAACAACGCTACGGTCCGCATGATATTCTACACAGAAGACATTCGAGTGAAGTTTGAAGCAAGGGAACTCGTGTGCTGGCAAGTGATGCTCTTCGCATAGCTTCGATGATGATGATACTCTGTTAACTACAATATTTGCTTTGTTTTCGGTTCCTTTAGTTGATTCTTTTGATGTTCCTCTAGAGATGGTTTAGCATCGACTTTACTCGGATTAATTCGTTCAATTTGGACTACAGAACATCAAATGTTTGAGGCGAAGTAAACAGATACTGCAAGCCACGCCCCTATCGCGACTTTCCGCGCAATGTTTCCGTACATTGTTGCACACTTAAGTTTCGAAAGACATCTCTCTCAAGGTGCTAACAGCTATAATCATTATGCTATATAAACTATTAGCATTATAATTGTAATTCTGTGATTCATGAAATGTGGGTAGTAAAACAAGGAGCAGTCACTGACACGCGTAAGTTTAAAGTGCCACTCACCAAATCGCGGACCAAATTAAAATAGAAGAGGAACTTCACACAGAAGCTTTTTAGCACGTGCCAAGAAGTTCTCCCATGGCACCCATTCAGCACTTCAGCATTTCAAAGTAAGCGTTTGCGTCCGGTGAGGCGTTGTATTCAAAACCCCGTCTGAAGGAGAAACAGACACTTCAATGCGCCCAAATGGTCACTTCAACAGCACAGCGACAAGAGCAGCAGCGCGAAATTAAGGCCTCAACTTTTCAACTGGACACGGAAGGAGACGCAGCATCAGGCGATGCCGCCGAAAAGAGAAAAAAGATTTGCATAATCAACTGCAGCGCTGCGACAGAAGACGGTGTCCCCTCCATGGGTCGAATGCAGAATGAGGTTGTCATAAATTACGAGTGTCGACTGTCGTTGCGGCCGCGCGGCAGTGAATAAGTTGTATCTGCCATAACTTGCTGTTGTGTGGCGAGCGGATACGTTAACCTATCCTCAGAGACATCGCGGCACTCAGAACAAAAGGTTCCTTAAAACTGCAGACTCTTGATGAATTTTTCAGGGGTTTTCTGCGAAGTTCCTAAAACTAGAGTCATAGTAATTCGAACTGTGTGCTGACGAGGCTTGACTTTGAGGAATTTCTTGCATTTACTGACACTTTAAGCAGCAAAACATCGTCCGTGCCTGTTGTAGCTGCTTTTGTTTGAGTGTAGGAAGTCGAACGTGCAGACGGGACAAGCTTCGCAGCGTCTTCGTGGAGTCCTCTTTGTGCCAAGCGATGCAGCTGAAGCCGCTGCAACTGCCGTGAGTGGAGAGGGCAGAGGCGCGCTCTCGCTGCAGCATCCCGGTTATCTTCGGAGTGACTCCGCTGTCATTTCTTGGCGCGGCGGCTACCTTCTTTGGCTGCAGCTGGTGGCGACAAGTGCAGCAGACACTCGCGGCCGCATACAATGTTGCTGCTGCGGCTGATGTGGCTGTCAACCGATTTGCTGAAGTGTTGCCGACTACATGACTTCGTGTCAACAGCAATTCATTGATTACAGTATTTTCATGTTTTTCTAGTGCTGCTAACGTTTTAATGCGCCTCTAACGCGGGCCTGCGTACCCGGCTCCGGCTGGAGATGTTTACACAGATCAATAAATTATGTATGAGTACCGTTCTTGTGTTGTAACTTCGAATGGGTGCCGTACAGAAATTGCGAAGTCGAATCAGTGTACAAAAAGCAGAGAAGCTGAATAATTATTAATCAGTCGTCAATTGAATGCTATTATTTGCAGGATTTTTCAAATGTTTAAAAAGTAAGTCCAACAAAATACGATGTAACAAGATGGTTAACATGTAAACAATAGAATGTGCGAAGAATTCAGATCCTTCAAATAAACTGTAGTTCAGGTGTCAAGCAGGTCAAAGAAAGCCGAAGAAAGTAAAATTGAGAATATTCATCCGTCTGCTTTATTCTTCTTGTCCATTATGGCCACAATCGCAACGGAACCAAGCACATATTAAAGTCGAAACCTAGTAAAAACCTCAACTCCCATCAACCCGGGTAAGCCACCGAATTAAATTACTTCTCACGTGGAACACAAAGCATTTGAGCCTAAACAAGCAGCTTGTCAGACGCGATGTTCGTTGAATCGCTGACCTTCAGCGCTGAAGGTTGAAGGCCAGCGCTGAAAGAGAAGAAAGCTGAGGGCGACAAGAGTGGACGTCAGTCACAATGACGAATACACAAAACAGCAGAACAACTGAATGCAAGAAATGACGTTAAGACTACGCGAAGGTGCGGAGATCCAATGAAACTAAATTGTCACTGTACACTATAGCAGCGAGAGTGGAGCCTTCCTGACCCCAACGAGTCACTCCGTCCGTCACTTAGTCTGTCCGTCAGTCAGTCTGTCAGCCAGTCAGTCGCAGCTCTCCGCCGTTCGTGTTGTTTTCACTTTAGTTGAAGACGGTTAACACGGAGCGAACAGTCTTCGAAGAGCGCATAATATGCAGCTTGTTTAAAATTGAGCCTTGCTCTGTTATGCTGCCCGCCTTCGATGCCCAGAGGCGCGCCTCTTCTTTCGCATGGGATGCGCTCGCCAACAACGCGGCGGTGTTGAGGCTGCGGCACGCGTGCGCGCATGCTTCCTAGTGCATTGGGCCGGCTCGGCACTCGGCGATCAATGGTCATTGCCACTGCACTGCTGGCCGATTGGGGCAGCCGCATGCAGTAGAGCGAAAGCAATACAACAACAAATCAAACTAAATAGAAAATCGGTCCATTTGAGGAGTGGCTGCAGATGGACAGCTTCAGACTGGTTCGAACACTTGTTGCTGCTTGCTGTAGTTGTGATTTTGGTTTTAGTTGTTGTTGTTGTTACAGCATTTATTAGTTTGTTATATTAATGGACCCTTTTATATTTTCTCTGCTCTGCTCTGCTCTGTGCTCTTAGTGCTTCACCTGCTTCTGACCTCATTCGGGGCCTTCCATAATAATTGCTTCATTCGAGCGCTGTCCGGGCAGCGCGTATTTATTGAGTGGAGCTGAAATGAAAGAGTTGAAGCTTCGCTGTTAGCGCAAATGTCGGCACAATTTCATTTCTGTCTTTTATTTCTTCACTTAGGGTCAAAAGGTTTTAAAATTATAAATGAAAAGCAATATGAATGCTGCCAGTGGCTCCGGTTGATTCGGTACCAACTTCTTTCTGGTCCATCTGGGTTAAAGTGCCTCAGATCGATATACTGAGTGCGACCGATTGGCCCGATTAAGTGTATTAAGTAGCATTTAATGTTTATCGCTTCAGAGCTTTGCTGCTGCTGCTGCTTTTGTTGGAGACTTTAAGGTCAATTGATTTGTATAACACTTGGTTATGAGGCCACAAACTATGCGATGATGATCAAAGCCGAGTAAATTATAAATCCACTACTTTATTTTATCAGGCGACCAGAAACAGCATTCATTGCATTTGATTCTCCCCTTCGTTAGTATTTGAGGCCGAACTAATATTTCATTTCAACTGATTAGCAATGTTTCATGAGTTGACTTCAAATTCATGTCACATGGTGTCGAATTCCTTACAAGCGGCTCATAAAAATTGGGACACAGACTCTTCTGATCCTTTTCGATCCCCATCAAATTATTGGATGAGTTCTTTACTCAGTTTTTCAGTGGTTCATGTACTGTGTGGCACAATATTTCGATGATTGTTCGAGGAAAACATTTCAGGATATCAATTATTCATCTGCGCTTCTGGTACCCTACAAGCATTCGGCTGAGGTCATTATCCTATGACCTCTATCGCTATCGCTAACATAGGAAAGGGTATGAATAAAGACTACATTCGGCTTATTAGCCCTTCGTTTTAATACCACTCGATTCGGTAATGATTTAGACAACATCGCGGGAAGATGGCTGGGTAGCATAAGACTGATACAAAATACGAAATAAGAACAACTGTAAATAATCTAAGATCCATGTACAGTTCTTTCCGAGTTCTCAGAACTTTATTCTTCTTTTACTCCGAAATTGTTTCCAGATGCGCTCCCGATATCCATCCGTCTATTCTTCTCTTCCATCTCATTACGTTTTCAGAAGTCACTACTACTTGAGTATGTTTCTTTTTCCTCTGATATACAAACACAATCTTCATCCTGCGCACTTCGGCTGCCTGTAGCGTGCTTTGTTGCTTTTAATGTTGTTAGTTTATTTCTGATTTTTCATCTTCGCACTGAAGCACTGCTTTATGACTGACATAATGTTCAACTAATGAATATTCAATTGAGCTTCTCCGGGTTCCTAGCTTCTGATGCAGCGAAACCCAATCGACTTCGAAGTGGTTCCTTGTGCCTCCGACGAGCGCAATTGAAACGATGTTGATGCTGCTTTTAATTGTTATTGAGAAATTCTTTTTTAACGACGATTGCAACGATCGAATATAGTAATAAGCCACAATTTATTCTAGGCTCGTAAAAACGCGGGCATTGAAAAAATAGACGCAAGGGGGAGAGGTGCTTCCACACGATAGCTCGGCCCACAAGTCGGTTGGCAGAAATATCGACACTTTTGTTCTATAACTAGTGCTGAGCCAGCTGATCGTCGGTGATCACAATTCTACGAATAAAAAGAATTCTTAGTCAGAGTTCTGATACTCTACGAATGTTGCTTCATGTGGTGCTGGTGCAGGACTAAAATAAGATCCACACCAAGCTCTGTCTATGCACCTCTTTGAAAGAAATGGACAGACACATACTTTGTATATAGTATAGAGTCCATGTATGTGTGTATTATATTTTGAAACTCAATCTGGAACTGAAACAGGTCCCTTATACGTTTATGGAAGGAATCCCCTCAATCTTGAGAGTGTTCATTGAAATGGGTTGAAACTTGCAGATAATAATAAGCAAGGGTTCCATGGTGGCCAAGGGTTGTCATTGTATAAAATATGAGCGAGTAGATTTGAGTTTATTGCATGTTCCATTGCAATTTTATTCTTTTATTTTATTTTATTTCATTCTTACTGAATGGACTGAGTATCGAACTCAAGTTTGGGATTATACCAGCCTCCACTTTAGGCCTCTGTCGATCTTAATTGACCTCAATAGAACGTGTAAGTGTTTTGAAATCACAAAAGGCCCACACTACGAGTGTATGTAAATACATTTCAGGCGATGTACAAAGAAGATGCGAAGAAGGAAGAGTCTTTGGTTTTCTACTCGCCTATTCATCCGGAGCTACTACAGAAACAACAAAACGGAGCCGCGTATGATGTTGAATTTATTTGCCGAAATGCTGTGGATGAACTTTTGCCTTCATAAGTTAGGCCCCTCCTTTCGATGGCAACATCTGACGCGCTCCACATTTTAACAATGCCCAACTTTGAAAATCGTGATTCTGCGAAATTTAAATACGTCGGGGCTACGATTTCAGGCGGATTTAAAACGTTTGCTGCTGTTCTTTTTCAGCAACAAGTTTTTCCTTTTTTGCGTTTTCTGTTTATCGCTTTATGTCTTTTATTTGGATTTTTGGCATACATATGATCAGATGCCAGAAGTTTTGACATCGAGTTGAGACGAATTTCAATGCTACTCGTACTTACCCAAGACTTATTCAACGTGACAGCCGACGGCAAACAAATTTGCTGGAAAAAAGGAAGGAAAAGCCGAAATGAAAACGAAAACAAAATCGAAAACGCCGTCACATTTTTATGACTTTTGAAATGCCTCCGGAGAGCGCGAGAGTGACGGCGGACGAGTTTCCCCGTTAAATGCGAACCAAAAGCGAAAGAATGTGTTTAAACACAGCGGTAGGTACCGTTTGCTTGCTGTACGCGTACCATTTGGACATCAGTTGGTAAAAATCGCAAGGATTAAGCGCTTAACAGGGAGAAGTGGCAGCATTTAAGCGACCGAACGGACACTCGTAAGGAACGTAGATGTATAGAGTTTCGGAAAGACATACGGAAGATAGACGTTTAGCAATAATTTAAGGAACCACGTGAGTAAGGAACCATAATTATAGAACACGTGACTTCAAAATGGCCATCAGCGGAGAGAATATACGAAGAACTGCACTGGGTTTAAAAATATTCTGAGTTTCTCTGGCTAACACAAATTTATATTACGAAAATGTTGACATACTGTTGCATCTAGAAGCGTACTTTTCCTGTTTTTTTGTTTGGTGTGTTCGCTCAAGTTTCCGAAGCAAAAACAAACAAACTTCTGAGCAAATTAATCAAATGAACGAAGGTAGCAAATAGCTACCCTGTCCCTCCAGGGCAGCAATCAGAGCCGCGGATTGCTGGTTAAGTTATTCAATATATAGTCGAACGATGTTTTCCTGAGTGAATTTTGGAAACGAGGCATAAATAACTTGGCCGTCGCCCAGATGCATGCAATCCAGTTTAAGACAAATAATCACCCTGGATTATCTATCGATATCATTTCAATTACGGCAGATTTTCTGCCAGTGATAAATTTGCCCGAAACAGCAACAAAAACACAGAACGTGCAGGTAAGCTTTGCCAAATCCGAAGCACAACATTTGCACCGATCGCCCCGGATTTGCAGCAGATAAATAATAATCCAAATAATAATTTAACGAGATCATTAGTCGCGTAGCAGATAAAGATACTATTTAAATGTAAATATTCGGCGTATTACGGTTGCAGCACTTGGCTGTAGATTAGAGAGATAGTATTGCGCTTGTGCTCATAATTTACAATCTTAACCCATCACTACGAACTTTTTGGGTTTATTATAACGGAGGAAAAAGGGGAAAATACTGAACCGCTTGTTCGTGTTGTATTTATATCTACTTCTTATCCGGTCTTAAGTTCATTAATTGATCCGATTCAATTTTAATTTCAATACGAGTTCCACAGAATCATGGAAAGATTTCTATAAAAATCAGAAAGTGTCCCAGAAAACACGTTTAAAGACGTTTAACAAACTGCAATACCATAAACATGAGAGTCTCTTTATAATTAGACGGCTGTCGATGGCAGGATAGGAGTCCTTATGAGTAGTATCATGAGAAATAAGAACAATAGCAGCAAATACAAATATAGAGCAGTCGTGTAAAGATTATAATCAACTTACTGTAGACTTCAGTACATAACTCAGTCTTAAGATGAGTAACAAGATCATATCATTAGAGTTATTATGATAATATTAATCGTTCCTTTTCTTTTGCAGTGAAGTACCTAAACTACGTTCATTAATAATTCCAAGATCCGCTTACCAGCTGTTTTATTGTAATAGTTTCTAAAGCGTTCTAAAAAATTGAAACCTATCAATTATATTAAAAAATTCACGAGTCCATCCTGTCAGAATAAAATACATATACTCCTAAAAGTGTGCGTGGTGGACCAACTAGTGACCACGATTACGGTAGAATGAGTAGAAGCATTCTTCTTCCTTATATACATTGATTTCTGAAGTCACATAAAATAGGAGCTTCTCTTCAAGTAAGCGTAAGATTTCCGGGTTATTTCGGTGCAGTGAAATTCACGGCATCGCAATCGGAGCAGACGACGACATAACGAGCCTCGCGTCTGTTCACATGATCGATGGAGTCGCATCAGGCGGACGAATGCGATGTTTACTTAGTGGAGTACTTTTCTAAATTTGGAGTAATTTTTCAATAATTATCCACAGCAGCAGCCGCAGCCGAACCGCCAGCTCACTTAAGCCGGTTGCCCCGCCCAGACTCTTATGTCCCAGCTGCCCCGCTCCGTCGGCTGGAATTTTGACTGATGCTAATCGTTTTCAACTAAATAAGTGGGGCATTAAACAAACCGCGTTCGCGGATGCAAATCGTGGCAGCAGCATCAGCGCGCGTGTTGGAGCCACGATCCAGTGCAGCCTAGGATCCGAGGCAAGTATACCGAATCGAAGCAAATTGAATAGCTAATGGAATAAATCAACTCGAAATGACGAATTGGTCAAAAAGCTACTCGGATCGCAAGCACGATTCGCAGCATGTAGGCCGAAACCAGGTAGAGACCTACGAATGCATACACCAAACTGGCATAACTTAGCCATTCATACATGCCAGAAAGAAACACATACAGAGGCGCCTCTGAGTGTATACAACACATTTTTAGAGTATATTTTACTGAAATCATATACTGACCCACAATGTTTTACTTTCAATACTTGTAATTTTACACAATCGGTGTCTCATCCTATCGCCGAAATTTCTCCTTCACTACTTGGCACCACTTGGAACGATGTGGCCAAGACAGCTCCAGTAGAAAGACACAAAATATTACGAAGAGTGACGACGCAAACATAATCAACACCAAGTAGAGGTCCTGTAGCTCCATTGGAACGAATACTTCCTTCGACCCCAAGTCCGCAATACGCACGCGACCCAACTTAACCAGCTCGATGAAGGCCAGCCTCTTCCAGAACTGCAGCAAGCCCGCCTGATGAACCTGTCCTATCAGGGTGTTGAGGGGCTCCACGTAGATCGAGTTCAACGGTAGGGTCATTAAATTCGCCGCGCTCTCCACAATACAAATGTTGCTCAGTCGAAACACGGGCGCCGAGAAGAACTTCTGCTGCACTTCATAGGAGATCCACTTCGCGCTGGGCACCGGAAACGCGTAACGCGTGTCGAATCTGTCGCGCAGCGCAAAGTAATCCGTGTAGTTGTCCATCACATAAAAGAGAGGCCTGTATTTCTCGCAGTTTGGCATGGTTCGGCACATGGTGGCCACCTCCTCGCGGTAAATGGCCAGCTTAATGCCTGCTTGCAGCATTTCGTCCATACTACGTAGTGGCGGCTCGCGTGGTGAGCGTGCCTCCAGCGATTGCAGATAGCTGCTGTAGGTGGTGTTCAGGATTATGCCCGAGAAGCAGACCAGCAGGTACACGACGCCCAGCAAGCCCCCCATGCGCCCCTGAACTTCGAAAGGCTGACCCAGCAACGCATTCAGAGCCTGCACATTGAAAACGTAGTCGATAAGGCAGACCTTTTGGCCAGCCATCGCCAAAGAAGTGGCCCGTGTGAAGGAGACGGATATCAGCGCCACCATCGCCAGGACCAGCGTCGTATAGTCGAATACAATGACGTAGAACATGTAGCTGGGCAGCGGCTTCTCCATGGGCAACATAATGCACCAATCCATGGAGTCGTAGTTGTGGGTGCGGATGAAGTCGGATGTCTGATAATTAAACGTGAGTCCGGTGGACATATCGTAGGTGCCGTTCTTCAGCATAGCCTCCATGATGCTGCTGTACAGTCCTGCACCCAGCTGTTCCATCTGCGGGTAGGTCAGCGTGGCGTTGTGCTTGCGTGCGAATTCCACGAAGAATTTGCCGACGTAGCCACTAAGAATCAGTTCGCCTTTCGCGTCATAGTGTATGTAACTCTTCGGCTCCACCTGATCCACGATGAGGCGTACCTTGTGGCCCTGCATGTTGCGCACCTTCTCAGCAAAAATCTGATTTGTCCTGTTCGACATTAAGGACTCCGTCACGATTTCCAAATCCGGAAACAATTTGATGGCGTAGTAAGACCACATTCCCTGAGCGGAGCCCAAAAGTGCTATCGTATTCATTGCATTGTTTGTGGCACAGAACCTCAAGAGGTTCGTGACGTAAGTGGCATTGGCGACGGCTTCTTCCACGAGTAGGATGATCCTAGCTTGCGTGTTCCGTTGCATAATCTTCCAGACGGTGCGCAGCAGTGCCTCATCACCTCCGTCTTCAGCAGCATCCGATGGTTGCTCCATCTTAACTATGGCCAATACTTGTCGATTGTACTCATTCGACGAGAGAGCAGCGTCGCGGTGAACCAATACAACCGGAGTATGAGCTCTGGTCTCCAGGGCCTTCAGCATGGAGTTGGTGTGGAAACTTGCGTTCGCGCGAGTCTCCCGGCTTACGTAGAGCACAGTGCGGTAGTCCTGTTCGTGCAGAACCCTTTCAGCAATATTGACCAGCGATGTAGCGAGTGAGTTTTCCACCGACATCAACTCCATAAAATGAAGAAATGCTGTTAGATTGCCGAGTTTCATGGCCGAAGACGCAGCGCGTGTGTTCTGCGTGCGGTCTGTCTTTGCAATAGTCGACTGTCTGTCAGTTGAGTGCGGTTTTATTAGATTACGGTCAATGTGCAATGGGTACGAATTGCTTCTACGAGACTTTTGTATACACCCGTGCGAGTTCGTTGTTACAAATCAGTTGTTAAATATTGTTTGCGAAGATGTTCCACGTCGTTATGTCACGGAATAAGTTGATGGACAACAACTCAATTAACAACGATAACTTACTTCAACGGGTGTGTGTCAGTTGTCACGGAATCCTTTGATAAATTAGTTCAACAATCGATTGCTCGAGGAATGTTCTCGATTCTACCAAATCGCAGCGGTATTAATATGGTACGCAACTACTAATTAACATTATCATTCGATAAATTCAACGGTTATCTATGATATAAATGACTATTTACACTAGACGACTGTTTACAAAAAAGGTCAACTGAGCCTCATTATTCGGTTGTCCCCAGCGCAGTCACATGTACCATTACCATGTTTAGTGTGTGTGCCTCGCACTCCACACCGCCAGCACTCTCCGGGGAACAAACGATTTACGAGTAACAAATTTCTACATGAACCCCACGAACTGCTGAGCCAGCGGCCATCGCAGACTACAACAACAACAACAACAACAACAACAACAATAGTAAAAACAACATCATTTTCCATAAACACTGATGTAGGCAGGAATCGAGTGTTTCAGCGTTGACGTTTTTGCCTTTCTTTATCGTTATCGGTTTTTGATTGTGATTAAATTGAATTGAGTTGTTAACGATTACAGGCATAAACTTTTGTCATAAAACTCATAATTAGCTTAAATATACGCACATGCAAATTCATCATTAAGAAATAAACTAACACAGCTACTTACATACATTTAAATGCAATTCTTTTTTAAGTACAATATTGAAAACGATATAATAATTTATCCACTAAGCGAAAAGAAAACCTTGCGAAAATCTTGTCGCAGTTGATCAACTGACTAGAATATGATTTCCGTTGCTTTGTACAAGAATCATATCGCAACCGTAATCATAGAACACAGAAAACGAGGAATGAAAGACGGCAGAGAACGCTCATGACGCGAGATCTGTCAGAATTCAATGCATCCTCCACGCTACACAACAACATAAAGTAACTCAAGAAATAACACACAACGAAAACCGCGAAATTATGTATGAACAAAATCGAGATTTAAAAATAAAAAATTAGGTAAACCATTTTGTGAAGTCATGAAATACGATTTCCCTGCTTTTGGTGGCCTCTCTGAAGAGTCTCGTTACTTATGGTTGGGCTTTTGACGAGCATCAGTTGCGCAGCTCCTCTGGCAGGCAGACGGCAGACGATGTCGCTGTACCGGATCGTACACGATCACAAATACAAATGCTACAAATTTCGGTGCACGATTTTGCACTATTTAAGCATTTATAACTAACACCTGCAACAGTCGATTCCGCAAACAGCAGAATCTCTGCAAACAACCTGGCAACGCTGTAGAATCTCGAGACAAGTGAATCTATTTATTAAGCAACAACAACAACAGTGCAAGACAGCAACTGCTAACGAAGACAGCGGACGTCAACTCGCTCATCTCCATTTGCAACGAATCCGAATCCTATTTTATTTGCAAATTCGGCAGCATGTTGTTGCAACACAAGCGCATCAGCGGCCATGATTATGGACGTCGGTGTAGTGTTGCTGCTGTTTCTCTTTTTGTTGTTCTTGTTCTTCTTGCTGTCATTTCGCCATCTTGTCCCCTGAAACCATGTTTTACACACTCGCCTGCTCGCTGAACTCAGCAGTGTAGTGAATCCGTGTGCTATTCAAATTCCCTTAAAAGAGCGACGTCAAAGGAAGGAAGAAGCAGCACCGTAGCAACCGTAGCGTAAACGTCAAGCTGTCGGATTTGAAAGTTGTGAATCAGTCTTCTGTATTACAATACAGTTAATACTAATACTTAGTCAACATCAAGAAATGATTTCCTCCTTTTATTCGACGGAGGTTCTTCGAACTTGTGCTTTGTGGAAACTCTTTTCATCCAGTCAATCCTGATGGACATGAACTGAAGGTAATCCTGCTGCAACCGAAGGAATCTTAGGAATCATAAAGACAAGATACGTCGAATGATGTACCAAATTTGAAGATGATGTGTTTATGTTTCGCGAACATAAAAGATAATCCAACGACATGTTTTATTTCGACATGCAATATTTTTTGCAATACTTCTCCATGGCAGTAATACTAAAAGCTGTCCACAAACTGTGTTCCAACCATTTTCGCTGCGACATAAATTTCCAACCTTTGAACTCGGCAACCCGACTCTGGGGCCAAAAGAAGCCTCCCAGTCCGAACATCTTTTATCATGCTTTCTTGTTCATTGCCGAAATATACTCATATGTTCTCTAATCGTTCTCACTGTTCCGTAAATGCTTTGCGTTGGTACATGTTTTTAGGCTTCCCTTGATGGTCTTTCCTCTGAATAATCATCTGAAGAAGAATAAGAAGATGTCTCAACCTCAGAAATGTAAGCTTATCTCTAAAGTCGAGTGCCTTTATTTAAGCGCAAGTTTCGCCCGCTTGACAGCTGCAGGATTTGCAGCATTTTTTATTTCTCCAATAAAATTTTATTGCCGACTTAACTTCAGAGCTGACTTAACATACAAGCCAAAGGTGTTCGTTCGCTTCAGAGAAAGTTTTATGCTGCGACAAGAATTGGGTCAGGAAGATTGGGTTGTGACGGAGGATTCGCTTCTGCGGCAGTCTTGAGTGACCTTCCCGTGTGGAAGAAGCCTCTGTTCGTGTCGATGCCATGCGAGCTGGGCTCACTTTGATATCAAGTATGTAGGTTAAACTGCCGACAGTTTCACTTTTGCTTTTTCTTTGCCTGAGGCTCGTCGGTGTTGAAGTTACTTATGCGTCATTTGATTTCTTTTCCATTTCATCCTTTATCTCTCCCTCTCACCTTCGTTCAATCCTGATGCTCTTGTTTTTAAGGTCGAGGTCGTGATTTCAGTGTTTCTTTAGTCAATCGCGATCCTTGCGGATCTTCGAACAGACTTTTATCTTGAATTCTTTTTCTACTGGCGACTTGATGTAAGATGGTGCCGTAAATTGTGAGGTACTTATGGAAATTTGGCACATCGTGCTCTATTCATCGCTCTAATTGCTTCAAAGTGATGTATTTATTATTTTATGCTCCCGATTGAAATTCTCTAAACAGTTTTCGTATTTATTATTATTTACTGAAATACAATAACTCATGAAAGCTGCGATATAGTGATCTTAGAGTCTTTACAGATAAACCGAAAAAGCTGTAAGCACATAAACTATACACGAAAACCTGGCTGAATTGACTGAATCTTCGGATTTAACACACATCCGAAGCGAACGCATTATGAGCGAAATCCGCTTTTCTAAATCAAGAATTTTCTTGCTCTTTCGGAATTGGGAACTTTTTAAAGCCCAAATCACTACCTATTTAAGACTGTGTAGTATTTTTACCCTCAATTATGACAGCCGCACAAGGCGATCTCCAAGTGCTAACAAACAACTTACGTCCATCCATTCAACACAAGTGAGATCCATCCTACAGTAAAACAGCTGGGGATCGAATACTGCGTCGCCTCGCCACTAAATTAGATTCACAGAGGCACACGGGCAACATTATTTCTGGGTATGTTTTCAGTTGTTGGTGCAACAACTATGAAGAGCACGATTGTGATCGCGATGTGCGGGGAGGGTTGTGAGCACTATCTGAATAAGTGACACCAACTACGTGTGTGTCGATTCAGTGTGCGTCAGTGTCACCTCTTGCGTGATTATGTCACCGTAAATCAGGTTACGTTATGATGTGGAACATGTCCGAAATGCGAAATTCCCCCCTCAAGAAGCTTCTCAGAAGGAAACCATCCAGCGAGAAGCCATCAGAAGCACATCCAGCTTGGAAGCATATCCACAGCATTAAAAGTTGCGGCAGTTCACACGCTGACGGAGACTTTGTTGCACACAAAGAGCTTTAATTAAAATTCCAACTACAACAACAACGACTGGATTGTAATTACAACGATGCAAATCAGCGGAAATTTTTAGTAGGCAAAAACTTCGGCGTGCAAAGCAGAAACGATTGCAAAGCTAAAAGTCGAATCAAAAGAAATCAATCAACTCCATAAATAGATGTAATTAAATTACAGATGCAACCCAGCATCACGATGTGGAAGCGTCGTTACTTGCGCCCGGGCAGCCGGTCGGCCCGACGTGGCGAACCTCAACGGAAGGCGCCAGCGATGCTGTAGACCGAACGGCTGCCATTGACGTCCAGCAGCACGTGGACTTCGTGTGTGACTCCGCTGGCGTGCGGAGTGTGCTCAAGCGCAGAAACGTCATAACTCGGAGCAGAAACGTCATAAATCGAATTAAACGATCAATGCAGAAAAATACTTCCGAAGAAACTCAACGTGTCTGCTGAGCCAATCTATTTTCGGGGTAATTGAACTTAAAATGTTGCACTGTGTTTGTATTCTGATCCCCCTTCTGATTCTCTTTCAAATGAGAGAAATATGAATTGCAGAACGCGAGCAAACTTTCCAACTGTAGGTGAAGATTTGGAGAAAATACCATAACACAAATAACGGTATTTTAGTAGATCTCACTATAATTCAAATGATAGAACGTAGTACGAGTTGTAATAACGTTATTATTGAACTGATGTTGGATGAATTTCCAAGTGTTACTTTTACCAACACGTGGCCAAAAAGTGGGTGCGCTTCGACTAAAGAATCCTGGAGAAAGAACTCAACACGTATCCCCCATTGAGAGAAACGGGAGTCTTTCCGTTCTGTAGCTCCAAAAGTCTTTGCGATTCGACATGAACGTCCTCTGATTAAGTGACAACAATTCTAAGAATTTAGTACGCGCATAAAAATTCAATATTCCCACAAATTCAGCCGCTTTAATGGGCTACTTATGCAAAGCCTAAAACACTGCAGCTGACTCTTCCCATCGTTTCGCTTCCTTCTACGGCTAAACATGGCAAACACTTGGTTCGGGACACTCCACTGCCATCGAAACAGGTTCGCAGGCATCAAAAACGTATGCAAAAATATAAATCAACTGATTGTGAACTGCAGAGCCTCACTCTGCTTTGCATACAGAAGCGGGTAAAATGCATGTGATAACAAATCCGGGGCTCTGGGCTACTGTGCGCAATGTGCACGATGGGCGACAATGGACTGAAGCTGGCTGAAGCTGCTGGTGTCCCGTTTACCGAAAGGCACCCAAGATAGACATGAAATTTGTTGGAAATTTGCTTCGGCCCCGAAAGGAGCGAAAAGTGGTGTTAGTTAAGGTGACGGAATGTCAGAAGTCTTGCCCAGAGATCAAGTGATGTTAGAAGCTTATCTGCATGCGTGAATGTATGGTTATTTCTCTTCCCTTTCTTCTCTCTCCTATTTTGTGTTTGATACGAAAAGTAAAATTATTTGAGATCTAATCAAAAGTGTCAATACTATAATTACATACATATATATATTTCTAATCCATTGTAAATCGATTTGGTTGTTTACATTGTTATTATTTGGTGTTTACGGTTTGCACTTTGCAGGTTCAGTGAAAATATTATTAACACAATATAAAAAAAAATGAGTAAATTTTCGTTTGTACTCGTATAATAAAAAGTGCCGCTAAACACAGCCGGGACCAACACCTACCATACGATGAGTTTTGCCCCCGGATGAAGTTCTACAACCTCATTGCCCTTATTTTGTGAACTCATACTATCCAACCACGAGAAAACAAGCCGGCCGGGGAAATATCTGTCGATTGCTGGAGACTAACTGGTCTGTATTATTTTATGAACGACGTCCATCCGAATTTTATGTCTCCTCCGACGAACCTGTATACATATTTTCACTCGTACATATAAATATAACGGTGGATTTCAGTACAAGAACAATACGATTGAAATGTGCGATATCATTCCATGAACGTTGAAATTTCTTTGAGAAGCAGCTACGGGGTTCTCCCGACCTGAGAGCATTTATAATGGTTTCGTTTCTTGTTTTGTTTTATCGAAAAGAAGTCGGTCATTGCAGCTTCTATGAATGAATCGGTCTCGTAGGCGACTGGCTCCAAATTATAAGGCGCTGCATGTTGCCGAGGAACGCATGCGATGAGCCAGCCGCCCACCCACCTGGAGCCATCGACGAACAATCAGCTCGCTATTGACTAGCAGCTCATAAAAATCATTTGTGGGCCATGTGTACTAACGTGTGGAAAAAGCTTACGGAAAGAAATGAGTTCAAAGGCGCTAATGTAGTTTAGAGAACAAAAGACTTAGGAAACGAACTCGATTACTTGTTCGGCGACCCGATTTCAATCAAACTGGTTCTCAATGTTTTAAATTTTAATTAAATTTTTCAACTATGTAGCAGAACTAGTGATACTTTGATTAAGTAGAGAAAATTCGAAACACCGTCATCAGTAGAGTCCTCGCAAATAAGGCCAAACAGCTGACTTTAATAATGACGAATCTCTGAGATTGATAAAGACCTTGGAATACTGCCCACACACTAGTTTAGTGTCATTTAATCCAGCGAGTTTCCATTATGTAGAGATAGACGCATGCTCGTATATTTTCAGCTGGACCCACACAAGTGGTTCTGCATTTTTATGCATCCATTAAAAAGACCTGAACGTCGTGAACGGTCGTGGTCACTGGTACACCGCAATTTGGCTTTACGGCTTCGTAATAAAGCCACGGTTCCTGAATCCTGAATTATTTTACTATCTTACTAGGTACCTACTTGTCAGAACAAAACACAATTTAAAACATACGAAGGCGCATTGGCACACATATACAGTCTATGGTCTTCTACAGTCATCGTAAAAAGGCTTTCATTGGTGCATTTTTCAAAAACTCCAATCGTTTGCACACGTTTGCCATAAAATTAACAACATCGATTTCTATGCAGTTTTATTATCTCGAATTTAATGCAGTTATAAAATTAACGAATATAAAATTTACGGATTTATATACGCTGAAAAAACCGGATGAAGTAACGACGTCGCCGCTAGATTGACCCATTTGAGCTCGTAGTTGTCACAACTGAATTGCAACAAAATGATTTTTCCAACAAACGACTTACCATAGAAATAGAATGTCGTTAAATACAATACAATACAATATAATGTAATCTTTGAACCGGATTAATTGAATGTTCGTAATCCAACCTTTTCAAATCTCGCATAAACAGTGAATATATAAATTCCGAAAAGCATCAAGAAATGCAGCAACAGTTTAAGACCGCATCAACTGTATTCAAATAAATAATTCATTAAATCAAATAATAAATAAGCAAGAAATATCACATGCGATTCTTCAACACTTTGCAACAACGCTAAGCATTTAATTTGAAGCACTTATCTAATGTCTGAGTTTAAAAAAGAAACCGCAGCCAGCCAACACCTGATCGCAGCTAGCAACGACATGTTGTACGTTTTTACAGACATCAGCTTGTTATTTCGTTGTTGTTGCTAATGCTGTTGATGTTGATGTTGGGTTTATCACTTGGCCAAAATCTTCATTTAACGCTGAAACCGTAGAGTCTATTTTTCCTCACATTGGCGCAGTAGGTTTGAAGTTTTTCGGTTGTTGCTGCGGTACCCGGTTGTTGCTGTGTTTCCCGGTTGTTGCTGTGCTTCCCGGCTATTGCTGTGCTTCTGTTGATGTTAATTTTGCTGCGTCTGCATCTCCGTCTGCTGTGTTTCGGTCACTCTTATGACAATCTATGCGTTTCGAGGGACTCAAACCCAACGCGTGTTCCGTGATAACATTTCTTAAGCTTCGAAGTAACTCGTTGCGAGTGGGAGCTAAACACTGCAGAGGAGGTGCTGAACTGGAAAGCGCTCTGCTTCACGGTGATAAGCAGCCAACACACACACTAAGCTTGTGCGGAACGTACTCTTTACCGCCTTCTTTATGTTTAACATTCTTTTATAGCAAATTAGTGCTTGCTTTGGCAATGTTTCAAATGTGGGTTTAAAGCTAATTATTGTAAAATTCGCAAAAGCGAGTGCTATATAATAATAAATTGCAATAAAAACAAAGCAGGTTATTAAATGCATCGCATTGATACGAAAAGTTAGTAGGTTCTTTAGTTTTTTTAACTGTAGACACTTGACATTTACACAAGCATTGCTTATCAACATATGTTGCTAAGCACAAAAATGAGCCTAAACGTAAAAATTTGTGCTGAGATTTCTCATGTGCAAACATAATGACGATCTGTTTGATTGAGTGAGTTTATATATCACTATTATATACATATATATATACTATTAAATATACATATATCATTATATATCATATATTATAAAGTTTTATAATAAAAAAGGATTAATTAAATATGAGAATGGTAATTGGTCAAAATTTCGACCATAGCCAACGCTAGTAATATCCATTATATTGCAGAAATAGACGCAACCGCTTCGTTGGTATTCTTTTCTACAATAAATCTATGAGCGCATAATTTGCAGAGCTTCATTTTGAGTTGACCCCGATTGTCATCGGTCAGCTGCTCCGCCAGCAATTCAGACCACCTGAAAGGCAACCTAATTTTTCCCAAGAGCCAAATAAACACCCAACTAAGTTCAATTGAAATTTAAATTGAACTTCTTCAAGTGCTGAACTAGACCTTGTCTGGCTTTGTTACCTCGTCCTCATCCTCGTCTTTGCTTCAGCCAGCCACGAGTTACTGCGAATCGATTTTACATCAAAGCGCTACTCTGCGTCTTCTTCGACGAATTCTTCTTGTGGTTGCTGTTGTTGCTGCTACATTCTGTTTCTGTTGGTCATAACTTCGATTACTTACTTAATCATACTTCGTTCGCGTTCCATCAGTCATCAATCATCAAATGAAATGCCGACGGAGGCAGCCCCTCGTTGACCAACTTGTTGTCGGACTGACAGATTGGCTGGAATGAACTGCGATCGCTGCATACCAGAGCGCTCAATGGCCACAATGAGATCAGCTTGAGCCGTAACAACAGCAGCAGCAGCAGCAGCAACAGCAGCAGCAACCTCTGAGGATGAGAATATGGATGGATGGGATCGATGTTGATGATAATAGAGCAGCAAAAAGCAGCAAGCTAACAACAAGAATAACAGCAACAACAATTATCTAGTCAACAGTCAATCTTGTTGAACTTGTGTGCTCAGTACAGCGGCTCGCGCACAAATCAATCGATCACGTTTTATATTCTTTGACGTTTGGCGCGCCATATTTTTGTCCAAACAGAACCAAGCGAATCACAGTCAAGGAGATATTTTCTACAACAACAGAGCGCGACCGCCCGACCACTTGCTGCACCGCTGCAGCAGCTCAGCGCTGTGATTGATCGCTCGAAACAGTTAGCAGACGATGTCCTCTTATTGCTCATTCCTATTTATGATCGCGATCTAAGGCTGGAGCGAGGGCAAAGAATTGCAGACAACATGATCACAGGTAGCAGCAAGAGCACAGCAACAGCAACAAAAACAATTGGTGCTGCTGCTACACTACGAAAACTCTCATTCGCCAAACTGCAGTCGACGATTCGGTTGCCTTTCGTATAATGTAGAAGAATCACACGAATTCGAAGAGCATTGAATGGTAGTGCCTCTTCTGACCTCCACTGCAATTTCTCCAGGTGTAGCAACAACACTTGCTACAACTCCAAAGCCAAAGCCCAAGCCAAATAAATGGTGATCATCAACGATCATCCTAATCAGCGCCTTAGAGTAATCGGCAGTTACTCCGGTTCGGGCGCTGAGCCGATTGTTGGGCTAAATAGGGTTAACAGCGCCCGGAGTAAAGAGTAAGTGTGTTGCGAGTGTTGCAGGGAAGTCGATGTCGGTTAAGTAGAGCGCTGGCGGGGTGGGGAGGGGTGGATTCTAAAGCTTCACTCCGATTGACCTATTTCGGGTCCAACTTTCCAACGTCCCTGCCAGCTAAGCAACTCGTACTTTATTTATGCTTGTGTCGCTTGAAGTTATTAATTACGCTGTCAACGTTTCAATTATAAAAATTTTTATTTCAATTACGGTTTTTTAGACTTTGCATAACGGCCATTTCGGCAATTAAAAGCCATTAAAACAACAACGCAACAAGAAAGCGAATGCGCTAGCAGCCGGAAGCCTTTCGAGCGCATGCGGCACACAAGCAAAGAAGCATCATAAAAGCTCGCCAAAGCAGATGCTGCTTTTACTGATTCCTCTCGCAGATACTCGCACTGCAAATCATTACATTCGATGATTCAGCCTTCGACAGATGGATTTCTATTCTATTTTGAGGATCTTCTTTCTGCTGCTTTGCATTTTCGGATTTCATTCTTGAGTTGAGTTCGGTTGGGTTGATTTGAGTTGAGTTGAGTTCAGTTGCGTTGAGTTGTGTTTCATGGAATCAGTTGAAGAACTTTAGAATTCCTTCAAGTGTGTCCAATTAAATCCTGATGACTTTTAATTTTTGAATTTCTAGTAAATCAAACTCAAATCTTAAATCAATCAAATTAGATTTATTTACATTTCTGTTTAGGTTTTAGCTCAAAGTAAGGAAACTCGAAACTGTAGAGAATATGAACTCGTATGTAAGGAAAAAGTTCGGACAAGACCACTTCAGTTGCAGTAAAATAAAAACAGTCAAATGCCACAAATTTTCTAAGAGCCAATTATTTTCATGCTGCTGCCCAATTCTGTGGGCCCCCTAATACCGTTAACTCAATACTTCACTCTACTCAACTTTAAGGTGCGGGTGTTAATTTCTGACACGACACGACACGAAAACTTTGGCGACAGCACGTCTCACGTCATGCACACGTTGGCCAAAAGGAATTCACAGCAATAAGAGCAACAACAAGAGCAACAGCAGCATCAGCAGCACTAGCAACCGAAAAAGATTGATTACTTGCAGTCCGAAGCAAAGCTCGGCTATAACAATAAATTCCAGAATTTGCCCAAATATCAATCCGAGTCTCAGTCCAAGTTTCGTCAGCACATCGACAGCAACAACTTCGGACATCTACACAAGCCAACCAAGTAAAGAACAGCAAATGTACGTCTTATCCTCGGCCTGGCCAAGGTTTATAGTATAAACTGGATTTATTACTTTGTCGTTTTCTTTTAAATGTTATTTACACCATGTTAAATGTTATGTACATTGATAATGGGTTTGTAATGTTGCTGTTAATGTATTCAATGCTGATCAGTTACCAATTTTTGTTTGCGTAACTGACGCCGATGACGAAAAGCGTTGCTTTTTCTCGTACATACAAATTCTGTTCTGGTTCCCGATGACACTTTTGATTATATGCAAATCACTAGGTTTATGACACTCTATTGGATCCAACTCAAGCGGTTGCTGCACTGAACACTGTTAAAGAAAGGAAGCGAAGAAGTTTCAAACTACGTGAGTTCATTTATTCTATTATTTTATTATCACAAGGATTTTTTCGGTTTTGTTTTATTGCGGTTATGAGTACGAATTCATTCGATTTATTATATTCACTTCATGTAAATCGTAAGGTTTTCCCAATGGATCCACGACGATTGATTGATTGCCAGTTAGGTAGAAATTACTTGTGTCTATGACGTGACCCGTTAGGAAGTACACACGTATATTATACGAAATGAATTTTTCTTATTTTACTATTAGCTGAATTTGGTTCCCAGTTCGTCGCGATACGTTTTCCGCTATTCGCTTCGGTGTCCGTGAGTTTCACGAAGCATTCTTCTTTAAGTGGAACGTATGTCCAGAACCTGGCAGGAATCTTCTTCAGATAATGAAGAAATACTTTGAATTTAGCTGTAGCAATTAGTGACCAAACTAATTGCATCGCCACTCTTGCCGAGATCGAGAAATGCCTTTGTTGTTCTATGAAATTTCGCTGCAGCCTCAAAGAAGTTCGCCGCTACCGAAGACTTGGCCACCACGTCCATTTTCGAGTACTTTAGAGTCTTCCAATAACCGGTGCATAGTCGAAGCCAACCTCGTGGCCGACAGGCTCTCTCTCCAGTCCAGCTATCGCAATTCTGAGTGATGAATGAAGCGACGGCTTCTGCGCCGCCGTTCACCGAATTCATCACAAGCTGGCAGTTTACCAAAGTTCGAAATCACCGTCCAACGGTATGGATCACGATTTGGCGTTTTAGTGCAAGCGATTTTTACTGCAATTGTTTTAACACTTCCTGCAAATGGGTTTCTTTACGACCGCACAATATTTGAGTGCTTGTGGTGTTGTTGTTGCTGTTGTTGTCGTTTTAAAGCCAGGTTCCAACTCGGTTTATCGAACGAAAGTGTTAAAGAAATGGAGCAACGGTTTGCGAAGTGAATTGAGGCACTTGAATTCGACAGGAACGAACAAAAAGCCATTTCGACCAAATCAGGTTAATCATTTTCCCGGGTGACCTCAGTTGAGCGCCGATTTATTAGGTTCCCCGACTCGAAATTAAGTTTAAATTTACAAACAAACGAGTGAAATTGGTTTCGGAGTTAATATTGTGTTTGGAAAAGATTTAAGATCGCCTTGATTTAACGCCGAATTTTATTACTAAATTAAATAATAAGACTGGCGAAAAGTGTGGTACACTAAATCCACCAGTCGACGTTTCTGGTACTCTAGCTGCATTAATGAAGATCCGTTTTGAAAGACTGATAAAAAGAAAATTCGATTTGCAAGATCGAAGACCTGAACCACTATTTTTCCCATCAATTTTTGTTATAGAAAGTCGTTATAATCATCTGTACGGATCTATTTTTAAAAAAGATCGAATACTAATGACATTTAGAGTATGTGGATTACGTTGGAACAGCTTTCTTAGAAATGAACAATGAACCCACAAAAGAATTCGACCCAAGAATAACCAATATTTAGGAGGCAATAATGACAATTGTACTTTATAGTACATACATATATGACAGAAACTAAAGTAAAGAAACTTGACTTTTTCACATGCATTTGTTTGTCATGAAAAAGTACCACATTAAACATGCGGTGACACTTCGGGACGACCTCTAAACTACTTGAGATTATCATGTAAAAATGACATGTGTCATGCTCAATTTGCAGACCCCAAGCACCTGGTAACTCAGTGGAGTGGGTCACCTCATGCGGCCGGCCAACTGAGGCCGATATTCTGGCATCAGCAACACAGTGCAACAATAACCATAAAAACACCGAATATAATACGTGTACAATAATAACAATAAAAGCCCAGCCCAGCCCAGTTGCGACGCTGCGAGCCCGCTGCAGAAACCAAACACAAAGCGAGGAAACGCGGCGCTTTTCTGAAAACCAGAACCCGAAGACACCCGAATCGCTGCACTTGCAACACTCGCTGGAAACTTAAGTACATTCGGCAGATATGTCGAACATGTTCATAACAATTGCCAGCATTTGTTACAATTAACGATGAAAACCTCGGCGCGAAAATACAGTCAAAGCAATCGTCATTCACAGCAATCGTACACTGAAAAGAAACCACGCGAAAGGTGAATAAAGCTCAGCGTTTCTGTTGTTTCAGATGTCCCAAGATACTGGACCAATATTTTGCAGCAGTTCAGTTTTCTTGTGTAATAAATCCAGCTAAACTCGTGTTCTACTTGATTTAACTCATGCTAGCAGTCATGATTAAAATCCGCAAAATGCTCATTTACAGAACCAATTTGGCGTATTTAAAATAATATTTAATGGCAACTTTACGGGCACAAGAACCGCAAATTATTTCTGTGGCTCGAGCACCAGATCCAACTTGTTCCCACAAACGATAGTAATAAAGTGGCGAAGTAGAGAACATAATAAGTTCGAATAAAACTTAGATAAAGTTCTTGGTTAAGTTTAAAGGTATCTCAGTACGTTGTAATTGATTTTTAGCGAAGTGATTCCAATCGCTATATAACAGGTTATCAACATCTGCATCAAGTTCTCAAGACTCACTGAACTACAAATAATCGTGTTATTTTATCATATCATATTTTTGATTGAACATATTTATTTAACCACGCTTTTTAACATATATACTATACTACTATACTATACTATACTATACTATACTATACTATATAGTATAGTATATATAGTATAGTATACTATATAGTATAATATAGTATAGACTATACTATACTATACTATACTATACTATACTATACTATACTATACTATACTATACTATACTATACTATACTATACTATACTATACTATACTATACTATACTATACTATACTATACTATACTATACTATACTATACTATACTATACTATACTATACTATACTATACTATACTATACTATACTATACTATACTATACTATACTATACTATACTATACTATACTATACTATACTATACTATACTATACTATACTATACTATACTATACTATACTATACTATACTATACTATACTATACTATACTATACTATACTATACTATACTATACTATACTATGCTATACTATACTATACTATACTATACTATACTATACTATACTATACTATACTATACTATACTATACTATACTATACTATACTATACTATAAAAACGTTTCACTTCAGAGTATTTCTATGCCGAAAAAATCGATAATCTCAAATGTAAGAGTTCTTGTTTGGTTCTCGAAAATGATTAATTACTCCGATTCAGATTGTATTCAATCAATTTTTTCGATCGAAATTAAATGAGCTACTTGAGTAGTGCTCATCACTCAGTGTTCGGCAAACAAGAAGTTTGTGAATCCAAAGCTTTCAAGTTCGAATCCAAATGAGCACTTAAATAAACCAGAAACGCAATTAAAACAAAATAAGTAAAAAATTCCGACGAAAACAGAAACAGAAACAAAACCAAAAACACAACCAAGAACAAAACCAAAAACTAAAGGAAAAAAAGACCAAGAACAAGCAATATAATCACCGATTATACATCACTGTAGCTTATGGAAAATTTTAAGATGAAATCACTTGAAGTGTTCCATTCGGCATGAATTCCATTCGAAGCATGAACTTTTGGAAACCTCGTACAATCAGTCCTACCATAATCACATACCATAAAAGTTTTTGAACAACTTCTTGAAAAACCATTATAATGAAAATTGAACTCTAGCAAATTCGGTGTATAAATCTGAATGACCTCCGAAGACTTCCAATTCCAGCAGCCACCATCTTCGGCGCATATAGGGTATATCTACGTTTCGAGCAAGCCGACGAAAACACAGCACATAATCATGTATGTTTATTTTGTATTTTTAATATTGTTTCCTTCGCCTTTATTTCTTATTTTTCACCTTACATCGCGATGTGGTAACTTGTTTTGCAGCCTCATTTTGGGGTGTTTTTTATGTTCTTATAATTTCGCATATCTGATTAAAGCCGTGACAATGATCGAGGAAAAAATGCCAAAACTTTGAAACCGGACACTGCGTGGCTGTGGCATCGCTGGTCAGTCAAACCAGGCAGCGGTTAACGTTGAAGGGCAGTCGGTTTAAAAGCAATACTTTTTGGATTTGCTTTGCGATGCCAGTCCGAACATCTTTCCGAGGGGCGTCTTTATTATGTATTAAATATGTACATCGAAGATAAATAATAATAAAAATAAAACCGAAAATAAAATTAATGTTTACGGGATTTTTTCTGCAACACACATGATGCACATCGGTACCGGCACCGGCAGCGCAGCGCTCTGCTGTCCGAATGAGATGTCCGTCACTCACTCGCTCGTTCGGAGCTGCTCCCCGCAATCAAATCCCTGGCAGAGCTTCACCCGGCGTTGGCATTCCGTACGCGAAGTGGTACGAGTGCATTCTGGCCAGGGTGTGGAGCGACTTGCAGAAATACATGCTTGCTTATTACAACGTATCGCACAGATTAATCAATGCAGATTGGCTGCAGCAGCCACAACTACAAGAGCAGCCAATTATACAAGCAGGAAAAAAGTACTTTGTTTCGATTACCTGTTTTGCACTGCAAATGTTTGCATAAAAATATACTTGTCAAATATTTGTTAATCTGCTTGACATGCGGTCCGGACCAGTAGATATCCTGGTTTAAATAGGAGCGAAATTTTCTGTCGCAAAATGATTGAAGCTTTTCTGAAGCGGAAACGGATTTTAAGCCGTACTAACATTCCGAACAAACACGGCGCAACGGAGAGATTAAAAAAGATTCAAAAATAGCACATAAATCAAACATAAAACATGTGTACATACATAATCTTAGCATATATAAATTCTGATGAATTTCCCCGTCTAAGAAATGGGTACTAAATATGTTCGAATTCGATTCTTTTCTCTCTGGGAAATGTTAGAGTTCGAAAATGTTTTGATTATTACAATACTTTCCCTATTTAATGGACAAAATTTCATCCCTAAATCTATACTATAACTACGCCTTTAGTTGCTCTCGGTAAAACCTGAATTGCTAATATAACATCTTACTATAGTCCCCTATAAATTGTAGGAAATGCTTACATACTCATATTTTGAATCCTTCTTCCCTCCTTTGATGGATTCTACTCTAGCAAAACTTGAATTTGTGGAGCGTTAGTGTGAAAATCAAATGGGCCAGACCAGAAGAAAGGTCGGAGTGGAGCCATCACTTTTTGACTACAGAGCTGAGAGAATAACGATTTTTATAACAATTGAAATGTTGCAATCGCTCTTAAAACTAAATCGACAAAGTTAGAAAGTGTGAGATCTTTTAAACTCATCTCAGAGCCAAATCGAAGAGATGTCGTGACCTTCTAATGGCAGCGCTTACGAGTTCACATTACATACACACACTTGTGGCATCTACATGCAAGAGTTGCAATCCCTTTTGGCATCGCGCAAAACACATTTCAATAATAATTCAAAATGCGAAAATATGGCCACTACGTGCCGCTGCCAGAGAGGTCACATGCTTTACGACGCACACTCCACGTCACGTGATAATGCGACGAAAATGTGTGCATTTTCTCCTCACTCACCAAATTGAATTCATAAAGTAGCAGCGCTGCATCGAACAGTCATTACAATAAACTAGCTCTATGAAGGAAATTATTGCCTTCGGTAATAACAACAAAATGATTAGGAAATCCATGTGCGCCAGGATGTATTGCGGAAAAATGGAGAAACTGTTGTGTAGACAGCACGACGACGCTGACGGAAAATTGGCGTTCGTCGTTGTCAGCGGTGGCGGCGTAGGTCAAAGCAACAAGGCCCCCTTCCCCCTCTTTCGCATCGACTCAACCCACTCCACCTTCCTCCGTCTTCAGCGATGACCCTTGTTAACTAATTGACAGTATCGTGACTGAAATCAATTTGTTTGTTTGTTCCTGCAGCCTCTGCGATGCGTTCCCGTCAGCAGGACGCGTTGTCATGATTTTATGAATGATTTACGATGCGTTGCCGAGATCCCGCTGGAAGATACGAACCACGTACTGGCCGCAAAACGTAGCCACGGAGCGTTTGTTGCGCTTCGCATCTCATCTTAATAGGCCTCGTTGTGCACCAGCTCCGTGGCTCTGACCCCGTTGTTGCTGGCCGCCGCAATGAGAAACAGAAGAGCAGCGAAGCTAAAACTGAAGACTTTCTGCCTAGATCTTCATCGTGATTCACTACAAAGTGCGCACCACCAACGACTGCCCATCATCGCAGCGACGGACTCAAATGTGGGTGTCCATCAATGGTGCTCAGTGTTTATTGGCCCAGCTGCGGAAATTTATTTAGGGACTCTTTAGGTAAATTGAACTTGCTGGCCGTCTGGTGGTGCGCGTTAAACGACTTCCATGTCTGCAGTCAAGTAACAACACTTGCAACACGTTATGCGCTCCTTCTGTCGATCGTTAGCTCGATTCTCTCACTCCCAAGCATCGAGCTGCTTATTATTAAGTCTATTCATCTGTTATAGTTGTTCGGTAATAGAATTTCGTATTGGAAAACGTCTTTTACCATTAGCACCATAGTAAATCATCGGAATCGTGGTTTTTCTATAAAGCATGGTCGGCGATCAGAAGAGTGAATATTCTGCATGGGAATCGGCGGGTTTGTTGAACCATTTAAGTGTCAGCAGTGGATCATACACAGAATAGTATAAGTAATAATATCAGTCACTTTAAATACGGGTTCCCTTTTAAGAAATTGCCGCATTACCGAACGGAATGGAAATGAGAACTCCAGGAAGTCAATCATTGATCTGAATTACTTCCGAATTCATTGAAAAGACAAGACTATTCTGCAGAGAATGGATAGTGATTCTGCATTAAATAGGAAAATGTTCCATTCACGAATCTGAATTTGTTGATCGCATTTGAAATGTGAAAAAATCTATTCACCGGCTTTCTAGTGATCACTTGGATTAATTTCCGTGCGCGACTTCACACCGCATCCAAATGTGAAGAGTAGCAACAGCTTCATAATCTGCGCAGAGAGGTTAACTTGCAGGTTAATGTTTCGCAGACGACGCAGCCGCACCATCTGCCGCTGAAACGATCGATCGCTGTACCGATTGCAAAATTGGCATCGTCCGCAGGCCGCAAGCTAGACCCAACCCAGGTCGAGACAACCGAAATCGAATGCAATCATTTGCACTGCAGCCAACGCTGCCAACATTGGCGAAGATAGCTAAAATCCATGTCTGACTTCAGTCGGGCACGCGCTGGTTCACCAAAAACGGAGATTCAATGGCCACAGTCAATGAATGGAAGAACTGCCTGGGCTGGGAGTAAACTCGCAGTAGTGCGGCGGGGAGCGTGGCTTGTAGTTGGTCAATGCCACCGCATAAAAATGATCTCGGCTTGGGAGTGGTCCGAAATTCCTCTTTGATCTTCGTCGTGATCAATCGAGAGCAATAGTTCACTCGGCTTCATAGACTTCGGTTTCTCTATGGACAAATAGCGAAATCGGCAGAAAGAGGTTGCTTGGCATGATTATAATACTTCGAAGACTTCCAAATCCAACTCGACGACTGAGGGCAGAGTGTTGGGCGCACTTGCTCCTCCACTCTCAGGGCTGCGAGGGCCGAATTATGGTGGAAGCGAAGCTGCACTGGTTTGGATCGACTGAGCTGCTTCGGTCTTCAGGTTGATCTGCTCTGATTTATGCTTTGTTGTTTTTGCTGACCCACATAAAGAAATTGTTTTCATTTAACTTAGTAAACGTGGCCAGACACAAGATCTTTGGATTCGCCTCAATTCTGAACCTTCTCGTGCGCACTGCGCGAAATCATGTTTATCTCCCGAAACGTTCGGTCAACGATGCGAACGTTGTCCCGGCGTCGTGGCCAACCTTCTTTTTTCCTTTTGCGTGGTCTTCGCTTGATTCCGATTGCCTAATTAAGTGCAGTTCATTAATTAATTTAAACTAACTGTAAAGTGCTTGTTGGGCGCGGCTGCACCACAAAGCCACTTGCTGCCTCTGCCAGTCTCCGGCCTATTGCGGAACTGGGTCGTTGATTTTGGTCAAGACGCTCGCTGGAAATGCTTAATCGCTGGCAACTGCAAGGTTTATTAGTTCGTGCATCCATTCCGTAATTACTTCAATTGATTCAGAGATGAGACAGAGTCTACTTACTATTTCTCCAGCGCAATAAATTCGGTTCGACTCGAAGACAACCCCTTGTAGACTCAATGCCGGTCGCTGTTTTCTGGCTGGATCTTTTGCGAGACTGTTTGAGTTTTTGGTCTTCTTTTTATTTATTTCGACTGGGTTCTTCTTTCGCTAGTTTCTTGGGCGATGATTGTAAATCAGTTGGTCTGCCCGTTGCTTATGTTGTTGCTGTTGTTTGAACTCGCATTGCCACAATCACGACTTCGCCGTGTAGTCAATTCCTCATTCTAACTGTACTATGCAGCAGGTTCAAAGTCAATTGGCTGCCAACTGTGCAGAACTCGTCCATCTTGTGTTCATTTCGCCTTATTCGGCCGTGATCTCCATTGCTTTTAATTGTCAATATTTTTAACTGATTCTTTTCCCTCCGAGTTTGAAGCGGAACAGGTTACATGCTCCGAGGGGTCATGGCTCAAAGATATACTTACTAAATCCCAACAAATGGGAGATGAAAGAAGATGCATGTGTTAATTGATGAGAGACACTGAATAAGTTCTTCGACAGAAATCTAAAGAGGACCATAATTGTAATCATATCATAGTGATTAAAATTATAAAAATACTCTTGAAGTGGTCAGGAGTAGTTAACTTTATATATCCATTAACATTCGAAGGTGTGCGTTTACTGGGGACACAAGACCGCCATCCTCCAAAGCATCGTCTACAAAATGCTTCCACTCCCCGCAGATCACCGCTGTTTGCATCTCACTACGAGTAAAACGGCAAATGAAAATGTTGGCGCCTGGCCGATGTGGCAACCGTTGCTCTCGCCTGCCACTTGCAATGTTGTTGTCAACAACAACGGCACCAACAGTAGGTGCAGCACAAAAGCCATTATATTCTGCAACAACAGCAACAACAGCTGAAGCGATGAGTTATTAAAATGTGACGCATGTACAAACAAGCAACAACAGCGTCGAACTTAATAAATGTATTATAAATATTTTTACAGCTCGAGGATAAAAGACACACACAGCCACACACCATGGGAACCTGAATACCAAAAATGTAAGAAACCAACCAGAAATCTGAAAAGTGTTGCACGCATGCGCAAGAAGCTGCTACTGCTACCTCGTTGGTAATCGCCACATGCGGCTTTGGGATCTAATAAATTCTCTGCCGGTCGTAAACTAAATTGTCGACAATTACGCCGAAAGGGAAAATGATAGAAATAATAACGAAGCCGCTGCATTCGAAGCTGGTCCGGATGACCGACCGCCGCAGACGCTTGGACACAGTGTGCAGATGTCCACAACTCAAATGGAAGAAGTAACATGTTCGAGAGTGATGTGATGGCATAAGAGGGGAGGGAAGAGGAGGAGAAGACGAGTAGGAGGATGACAAAGCCCCACCAGACCCTCTTAACATTGCAGAGGAGAATCGGTTCGACTTGCTTACTTCCAAGCAGTTAAATAGGTGCTAATGATAATCTAAAGCCCTCTTATGGACTTCCCCTTCGTCCCTCGTAATAGCGATACTCTTTCTAAGGAAAGGGAAGTTCGACTTGGCTTGAGTTCTGGCACTCGTTGAGTCCTTCGACAGTAGAGTGGATGATTTCTATGAAATTGCTTTGTAGCAGATTCATTCTGCATTACGCTTCTATTGTTTTCGTATTCTGGCTTTTCAGGTGCATGATTTGAGTTCGAGTGTAAACTTTGGGACATGGGATGGGACATCTGGCCCCATTCCCCTTTAGTTGCTCTATGGATTTGCTTTTTCTGATTGATGCAACATATTATTTTTTGATTTTTGTGTTGGTGTTACTTTTTTACCAATAAGTAAGTGAAAAAACACATTTTTGATTATTGATCAAGTGAAGGAATGATGTCTTCATTGTGGAGCGATGAATGGAGGCTCACTTTTCCTCTTGCCAACTGTAAATCGGGCCTCAGTTAGGAGGCATCTATTTCGCTTTCATTCCACTCGTGGGTGCAACGCCACGACTTTTGTCTCTGTTGTCTTGTGGATTTCGAGAAAACTCACAACCACCACAACAACAACAATAAGCAGCCTCTGCTGGCGCAACCGATCGTGTCACATCTTAGGCGCGTGCAGAAATTTGAGAAGCTTCACAAAGGAAAAGCGCCGCATCGCATCAACCTCAGTGAAAACTCGTTCGAACTCAGACATAAAGTGGAACAATATGTAGCAAAAACCCACAAAAAAGGAAAAAGAAATTGGAACACGCGACGCTATTTTGTCCCGTATACATGCCAAGATTTTGGGTGGTCGTACTCAGTCTTATCCGACATGAAGCTGGACTTTCAGTTGCGGATGACATCAAAGACATACTTTTGGCTGGGTTGCCAACTCGAAGCGCTCCTAGACCAGGTTTGGCTACCCAGCTCAGAGAGGAACTTCGCCATCTCTTCGGGCTCACCATTTGTTAGAACTTCAAACATTAAATGAATAGATTTCTGGCCTGGTTTTCTAATAGCTTTTTGCAAGGAAAAGCAGTTGGCGTTAATTTTTCGCCCTCTTTCAAGTGCTCCGTTCTGCAGGAACGTCCGCTAGCCAGAGTGATACTAGTTGCCTATCTTCTTTCTCTCTATCTCTCACTCTCTCTCTTCAACACAGAAACACACACCCGAGATCTATTCCGGCGGCACAAAAAATACCCCGAAAATGTCACAGGAAAAATCGATGACTTGCTGTCGGCTGCCGTTCTTGCTCACGGCCCGAGCGGCAGCACGCGATGCTCTTCAACACACGGCAGCTGGTCGGAAACGAAGACTCGGAAGAAGCATGCGCAGAAGCACAGCACAATCGATCTCAAACTGTGCGCGCGTGCGCCGTGTGCTGCTGACAGATTGATGCAGATGATGGCTTTAATTATGCAAACGTAACAAAAGCGAGGAAATTCCAGCCAGACAACCACAACAAGAGCAACAAAAACTTCGCCGAAAGGGATCCGTTGACTTCTCTAGCAAAGCGACTTTTAATCTTTTGGCCGATATCTGGCACGGCCCTCTAGCGGCAGAATGTCGTGCGTGTCGTGCATTGAAAAAAGAAGAAGAGGAAGAATTCGTTGGTTGTGTAGGCGTCAAATAGGTTTCGGGGCCAGTCGCCAGAGTTTCATCATATTTTAGCATATCAGACTTTCCTTTACTGTATTCGAAGAGCACTTTTTGGGCCAGTCGATTTTACTGAAACTTGAAAAAATTACTAACAAAACCCGGGAAACCGAAGGAGTTTTTAAGCAGGTTTCTATCCAGGGTGGGTAATTTTCCACCTTCGTTTCGGGTGTTATAATCTAATTAATTATTAATAGTTTAAGCTATTCTCTTCTACTTACGCATCCTCAAGTAGCTCTCGACTTACTACGAGTACTTTCACCAAGACTTATGATGTCTAATAGACCAAATTTTCCTTAAAAAGCGGGTCACACGAACCGTGTGACAATTTTTCATGTAATCTCAGAAACCGCTTGAAAGAGTAAATTTATACGTGATGTTGTGTGTATTTGGCGGTCACCGGGATCGAATAATTTAAGCACAGTGGCCCGTTTTCTCTCGTACGCTGTACGGGCGAATGCTGCTTTAGTTTTAGAATATATAAGAAAGAGTGGGAGTACCCAGCATCCGCTGCAGATTGGCGATTCATTAGATCTTAACTCGATATCGCAAATTGTCAGCTTATTAATTACCATCGGCGGTTTGCATGCGAAAGCGATGTTCGGCATAAATCAGCGCATTTATCTTAAAGGCCTCTCAACTCAATAAATTGCTGTTTTGCTAGCGCCCAAGAATTGCAGCGCGTGCACACGACTGAATGACAAACAAAGACAACTGCAATTAATTTCACACACGCAGAACTCAAAACGTCCAACAAATGACATCAATAAAACTGACGTTTATGCGTACCGAATCGCAGATGCTGGCCGGCAGCAGTGGGCCCACCACAAGAAATGGTGCAACCTCCGCCACAACCCGAACAGCTTGAACGCGATCGCGGCGGCGAGGTGGCATGGCAGCTATGCACCCATCTTGGCCACAATTCGGCTGCCGCAGAAATGGGAGCAACCAGACGCTTATTATGACAAATTGTCCCCGTGCATGAGAGCCGGAGCATTAACAGTTACAAATGCACACATTTTGATTGTTATCTGCGGTGCTCCATACACCTGCGTGTGTGTGTATATGTGCGAGTAACACGCATGGAGAAAGGTACGTATGTGTGCTAGACTATACACCCAGATGCGGAGAGTGCAGCCGAATGCGAGTTCGAGTGTGAACAGGTTTGAGTTCTGTTACTCTCTCGGCTCCGGAGATATCTTGGAGTAATAAGTGTCTTGAGGTGTTGCTGGGTTTTGATAGTGTTGTCTACGGACGATAATCTTTTGATTGAGCGCTCCAGTTGCGCGCCGTTGTTTTTGTAATGCAGCCGCTTCGAAGGCGAGCGAGTGAAGAGTTTTTGCTGTAACACGCACGCTCGGAGCTGGCTGAAAAGCGGGCTCATTTCAGGCGCGGAGTTGATGATAAGCCGAGTGGAAACTGGAGCGCGTTGGCGCTGTTTTGACTCCGAACTCTGTCGTTGATAGAATAGAGCGATTCATAAGGAAATCAAAATAAGCGCATTCTTTGTGTCACTTGCATTGATAATGCGATTTATGATTTCTTAGTATGAAAAATCAGCTGCCAGCTTTGCATCGACGGCTTATCGGAGAAATACGATACATACGCTGATACATAACTTAAACCGAGTGGTTAGTGATTCCTTTTTCATTATCATGTTTTCTATTTTCAATTTTCTGGTGGAAATGACTCCCGAAAGCAGTCATTCCATGTGTCAGAACCTTAACGAGCACATCGAAGGAAAGACCAACAAAAAATACGGAAAAAAGGACCCGTCTAAAAACCAGAACATCCAACATTTTCTACGGACATCGTGTAGATGTCTCTTAAATCTTATTGCCAATTATTGGCTATTAAGTAAGCTGAAAAAATGCTTCCTTGTTATTTCAAGGTTCCGTTGACAGGTTTTGTTTCTGAAATGCAAAAAAACCGCAACATTTTGACGTCCTTGCATCTCCTGGAACTTCAGACAAAACGGGTGACCTTCAACACCTTCGTTGAGCGACACACAAACTGCTGAAATTCTTTTCTCACGACAGTTTTTATGGCCGCTTTTGTTGCGCTGCTGCTTCTTTGCCGTCAATAAAATCGAACTTAAATAAATAAGTAAAAATTATTTACAGTGCAATAAAAAACGAGCCGGCTAGATTTACAATTTCAGGTTATCTGCAGGTACGGCAGCCATTTTTAAGTATTGGATTCTGATTTTTGGGGTTAATTTCTCATCTCCAGCGATAGCAACAACAACTACAGAAACAGCACCAACAACGTATAGTACAAGAACCAACGAAACACAAAACAACCGAAATTTCAGTGTTGTTCGTACACAAAAACCCAGTCTGCGAGAACACAAGAAGGCGTGGCACTTGTTATTTGTTTGCCTTTATTTGCCGTAACACAGCAACAGCAACAGCAACAAAAGCAACAACAACAACGAAGAATGCAACTTTTACATAATTTCACTGCGGTTGCGGCGGCTCAAATAAAAAATCGAAATTACGTCGTTGAGGCCAAAATATTGCATTCACAATGAATCGTTGTGTTTTTGTTGGTGTTCGTATGGTCATTTCTTGTCAATCCGCAAGCAGACGGACAGACAGAGAGCCGGACAGACAGACATCCGCACAGCCAGAGAGACAGACATACTGACAATAATTCAAAGGAAAATATTTATTACTTTCTACAACGCATGTGTACATAGTTTCTGGAGGTACACTCCACCTTAGACATAAACATTTAAGTACCCTCAAAACCCGCCATTAAAATGACCGTAAAATTCCTTAGTTAATTTCAATGCAGTGTAGGTTGTTATTTCCAATTAAAAAGCAAAGATAACTCCGGAAAAAAACGCTGCAGGAAGATTAACTGCGCCAGACGTACAGCATACGTATTAGTTTTTAATTTGAATTATTATTTAAATTATACTTATTCATGTACTGTAGTATTGACACCTGAAACGGGCTGCCCCGCACTTCCAAGTGCTAAAGGAATTTCGGTCAAACGTCCCGCGGAATCTTCCATTCGCTGCTTGCAGTTATTCGAACTTCCTTCCGATGATTCCTCAACACATCACTCAGCATTTCGCATTTATTTTGTGGTAGTTTAAGAATTAAATGTATTTATTATATCTTAAAACACATTTTCTTGGTTTGCTCAAAAACTAGGCTCAAAATTTGCTCAATTCTTAAAACTAAACACTTCTAAGTTGTGTGTAGTTCTGAGTAAGTTTCCACTGAAAAGAAATCGGTAAATACTATAATAAAAATGACTTACTCAGTTTTTTAATCTTCTTTCATTTCTGGTTTTTAATTTCCTTTAATTGGGGATTTATTTTA
Source organism: Myopa tessellatipennis (assembly GCA_943737955.2). Taxonomy (NCBI): domain Eukaryota; kingdom Metazoa; phylum Arthropoda; class Insecta; order Diptera; family Conopidae; genus Myopa; species Myopa tessellatipennis. Next base: position 49,932,393 of record OX031314.1, on the reverse strand, counting down.
ATTGTACATACTTGTGTACTATATCATTATGTTTCTGTGTTGTTTTTGCTTCCTGTTGGACGTCCAATTATGTAATTTTGTAAGCTTGATCTGTACAAGAAATGCAGAAATGACAGCCACAACAACGTCAACATAAACATCAGCGTTAATTACAAACTTATAACTTAAATTAAATTCAAGTGAAGCGCGTTGCGTGAGGCATCGATGCAAAAGACAGAAGATATGCTCGCCAAACTGGATTCCGCTCTGCGGCTTTTGATCGCTGTCGCTTCTCATGAATACTTCAGCCTTTATAATGTGTTAATGATTGGCATTTGTGACAGACGACCTTCTCGGAGGCTTCCAGGAGCTCTCGGATAGGCTTTTAGATAGTATGTGTAGTCGCTTTATATGCCATGGAAGGGTTTCGCATACTTTTCTCTGGAGTACCGAGTACATTTCTTGCATAGATCTGGGTTGGGATCTTGGGTTCAATGTTGGAATTTTTATATGCATTTGAACCCACTCGACCATCGCGAATAATTGAGTTTTTTCTAAATCGGTTCTTCGTTCATACAAATCTGTCTGTTGTTCCGCTTTCTCGCTGCTTCACTGAGACGTTCTCCAAGCGAACAAGTCTTCATTCTTTTTCTGGCAGGCAGGACGAACGCTTTTTACCTTCAACTTCACCATGAGAAATTGTACAGTGCACAGTTGAACACTGCGACAGCGTATGCACCGTGATATTTTGACATTTGCGCTGTCAACCTGCGTTGCACTCCGCAAAAACTGATTACTTTTGGCATCAATTTAACACTTGAATTGTTCTCGTTCCGCGATTCGCTCTCGATCTGTTTTAATTAATAATTTCGACCACTTTTCAACGACTGTAGGAATGAAGAGACTGGGAAAATGGAAGAAACTTTATTTTGGGATCTCAAAGTGTTAATTAATTACAGAACAAGGTCGGTGTAGCCACCATTCGACTTCACCAGGCATGGAAAGGAATACAAACTGTTGTTGTTCTTCATCATTTTAATTAAATTTTAATGCTCTACTTCAGCGAGTTGTGTCGGCACCTTAAAAGATTCGCATTTCTTTATTTCACTCAATAAAACTTGCTTAAAAATTAATTAGAAGTGAAATAAATCAAATTATCAAATATATAAGAGACATTGAATTATATCATCGATTATATTATATCACTTACAATATTTCAACGTATAATATTTGGCTTCAAGATGTTTAATGGAAAATTTATCTGAGTTTCCGAGTTGGAGTTTTTTTAACGCGGCTTCTTTAAATCTGTCTATCAAGCAGTAAACAGGAAAAGATAATAAAATACAATAAAATGGGTTAATTAAATTTAGTTTAATTTAATTCAATGAATTGAATTATTATTTTGATCAAAGCGTACAAAGCACTCCGTTTTTGCAGCCGTATTAAATGACTGTTTAAGCGCTGCCGCCGATTTGACGCGTTGATTAATTAAAGCGACCATAAAAATAGCGAGGAATCTTTTGCAGAAATCTAATACGGCGAGCTTCAAAGAGCGAGCAAGCGATGCGGCGGACAAGTCGACGTTGTGCACTTTCGACTGCACTACTTTTCAACCTCAGCAGCTTCCATCCTTCGCGCGGCGCCGGCTGCGTGGCGATTTTATCGCATTTTTAATTTCTTGCTTTGCGCTACTTTAAGTTGGAGTTATGAATTGAATTGATAATTACACAGATCATTTGCGCGAAGAGCGTGAAGCGATGATGCGATCTTGCGACTCGCGATAAGGTGGCAGCTCGCACAGATGGCAGCGCAAGAAATGAACGATTGCAATTAACGCACTTGACAGTAAATCAGTCTGGTAATCTGAAAAAAAGTAATCTTGGGAAAATACCACAGAGCACGAAGCATGAGGAGGAAGCACTCATTTTTTGGACCATTGACTTGGTACCTGTAGCCACTGCGTGACGCAGATACGCATTCTTAAACTGTTGATGTGTATAAATTAAGTGTTTCCCTGGCGACTGGTTACCTGTTTAGGGACCGCACCATCGAGGTTAAACATGCACTCTTGTCCTATCAGTGGCCCGAAGCATCGACCCATGCTACAGACCAGCGCATCGGTACCCTTCATGAGGGGTTAAATAATATCATCATCGCCAATCGAGAGTCTGCCGATTCAGTTTCTTTATCAGCGCACTTCTGCTCGGTTGCGCCTCACTTTCGAACGCTGCGAATGTTCCTCACAGGATTCACTATCAGCCGATTCCATTGGATGGATCTCGCCATCAGGTGCACCTCATAATTTCGGCTGGCGTTGATTGCATATTCCGAAACTGGTTGTCGTTGCCGTTGTTGTTGCTCACTTGTAATTGTGTTGCTGTAATAATTTGAATCCCAAGTAAAAAACATCGAAACAACATCAGTTGTTCATCAGCCGAAGCGTTCGCTCCCCCGCCTCACTCACACCCTTCGCTTGCGAATAAAAAAACAATAAAAAATATTAACGAGTTGATTGCAACTTGATTGATACTTGATTGAATTTTAACGTTGAATTCTTACTCCGTCGGATCGATTTATTTCACTCAAAATAAAAGTAAACAACCGGACATGTTTTTAATTTGATTACGAAAACAGAAACCAAAAACTTTATTGAGATTCATTTCTTGATTCAAAATTAAGCCGCTTCTTTGATAACAACAATCTTACGTAAATGCAATGCTAGTGTGAATGCAATATAAATACAAAGCTTTTATTTCTACATTCTTGCTTGTCGAAAAAGAAAGACTTAAGAAACGAACTCGATTCAAGCTACTCCGATTTAAGCACATCCGTTTAAATACCTTCCTCTTTGTCTCACTTACTGCTGCTCATAATTAACCGATCAATTGCGGATTCTTACAAATTCACTTAAATTAATCAACTCTTTAATGGAGCTCATCATTTAAAGACCTGAATAAAGATGGCAAACTTGCGAAAACTGGAGAGAAACTTATGCCTGCATAAATAATCGCTTGTAGCTAATGCGTAATCAACGTTGTCTGCATCAATTATTCGCCTATAAATATAATTATGGAACAGCAAATTACTGTCCTGCTTGCGGTCCCCCAATCGCAGTTTAAGGACGCACTTCATTCGGCTTCCAGACCCAACGACAGCAGCAACATGCAAAAAGTATGGACGAAGAATGCACGCATAAAGTGCGCAAAGCTGCGCGAATATAATTTATTGTGTGTAGAGATCATTTGTTGTTGTTATTGTGATGTCGTTGTTGTTGCTTTTTATGAGAAAATTGATTAATTATTGTTATTTCAGATTTTTAAAAAATGTTGGATGCGTGGAGAGATGAAGAAGCTGTTGCTCCTGGCTACAGCAAAAACAACATCGTTTCATTGCAGCTAACTGTGTGAATGTTTTTCAATGAAGAAATATAAAATAATAAAAACCAATATTTTGAAAAAGGGCCGCTGCTTGTAAATGATGAGCGCCCATTCCGCTGGCCCCATGCAGGGTTCTGGAGGGAGCTGCTTGTTGGAGTGACAGCAAATTGATTTAGTTGCGAGCGCGAAAGGAACCCCAAGCAAAAAGCAGCGAAATCTTGCTTGCGGCTCTTCGTCCTCCTCTTGTTGTTGTGGTTGCTGTTGTTGTTGCTGCTGCTGCTGCTGGGTTTTCCGTAAAATGCATCCATGCAGCCAGGATGTCGCAACAATCATTTATTGAGGTATTTTTGCCGCTGACACGAAGCGACGCGACGTTGCGATCAGACCCACTCGCCGGACGCTGATGTCCCTGGGTGCAGCTTTGATGTTTCACTTTTTAATGGCCATCATGTTCGTCGTTAACAACTGCCTCCTCAACGTATGCAAAGCGACGCGTACAGCACAATATGCGAGAAAAAAAAAAGTAATTCCGAAAATATTAAGTAATTTTGTATTAAAAAACACGGCGAGATTTAACTCGGGCTTCGTGATTATTCGCTTCACAAAACGTGGGGAAAAACTGCATCAATTTTTAAGATCCGTAAACAACGAAAGAAACGATTATTATTATTAAAATCATTTTAGTTCAATTACTATCAGCATTTAGTTGTCTTTCAGCGCAATTAAGAGCAATAAAATCAAGGTTTTTATGTATTTCGTTACAAGTAATCTATACAAAAGCTCCTGGAAACTGAAAACATTCTGTACTTCGCTTCATTTCACTCTGATGTCTTTTTTATTTCTTTCTGGCAACTAAAATATAGTTTAGGTAGGTAAGAAGGCTTGCACTCCCCCGTAGGGGGGATTACTTACACCTAGGCCCATTTGGCCCATTGTGATAAAATATAGTTTAACTTCAATTATATTATACACACTTAAATTAAATGATGTTGCTTATAAAGTATTGAGTATTAAAAGTAAAGTAAAGTAAGTAAAGTAAAGTATTGAAAATTGTTGTTTGGAAAATTTTAGGTTACAACAAATCGATTATTCCACTAACAAGGCTTGGAATAACTTGTAATGAAATGCAAAAGATGTCATCGAACAGAAATACAATCATTGCGACTCTGATGAATGGATTTCTGAAAGGCTTTAAACGGAGAACCTGAACTGGGCAAATAATCAGCAGGAATTCAGCTCGAAGCTGAACTTCATTGCGGAGCCTGATGTCTGAAAACGAAACACATTAGAATAGCATGAGTGTGTTTGTCCCTTTTTTTCTTATACCCCTCACACACACACACACACACACACACACGTCCATTCTGCTGAACGTTGTTCGCCGTTGTCGGAAAACGTCGTCATGGTTCACCAACTCAACTCCACGCTGATAATAATTTTATTTCATAAAGTTTAATTGAGAAGCTCGTGCGCGATCACGACTTAGTTTAGTACAAGCCAAGAGAGCAAAAAAAGAACCGCTGCGAGTCGATGCAAATGCATAGAATGCGTTTAAAGGCCACAAGTAAAGCAGCAATCAACTCCAGCATTCGATTCGGTTCAGTCTGACTTCGATTCCGCCTCATGTGCTGCATTTCAGCGGACATTTTGACCGTTTCGAGGAGCCGATAAATAAAAATTCTGTAACTATTTATTTTTCCCAACAAAAACATACCGCAAAAGAACAAACATTGCAATTCAGGCTGCCCAATTCGGAGGTGCCTTTGGTAATCGCTTCCTTAGCTGCTGTCGCGTTGTTCGGTGTGGTTGATTGCAAGCAATTTATAAACAAGTAATTAAATACTTCCTTAAGCTGCATGTTCTGGCAGTCGTTTTGATAACAAGACTCGCTCACGCGGGGTACAAATGAAGGGGTGAAGTACGTGGAGCTGCTGAAGTCCGAGTTTCATTTACGCCCCTTTCGAAAACAAGGCGGACACCCTCTTTTCATTACACTATCAGAGAGTCATAAATTGTTGGTTCACTTATTGTGTTGTGTCTGGCATAAATTATCTGACTGTCTGTGTGTCTGCCTGTCTGTCTGCCTGCCTGCCTGCATGTCTGTCTGTTCCTATCTTCGCCATAACAGCAATAATTTCATTTACCAAAAGTCTCAAGTGGTGCATAAAGAAGTTGTGAGAACCTAAGAATATGTTTAAGAGATGTCTCATTAGAAACCTGCAGCATCCACTAATCATCTTTCTGTACAGTGCAACACTTCAGTCTTTCATCCCCCATACATCACCAGTTTCTGATCCTCGTCAGTACCCTTTCTGGACCTTTTACTTCCATCGGTGAGAGAATATAGTGCTCTTTCTCGGATTCTCAGAATATTTCTCAGTCAAAGAAGGTGGTTCCTATTTTTCTAAATTTCCTGTACTAGTTTCTTTATAATTTTAGAGCTTTGAGCTACGAAGGTTTTATATTTGAGTCCAAAAATTATTGCTATTATTAACAGTCAACGGTTCCACCGGAAAGACTGACAGGTTCGGTGTCATCACTTTGAAAACAAGCTATTTAGCATTCGATTCCTGCTCAGTTTTCTTAATTTCACTTGAATATACAACATAATTTTACCAATAATCTCAATACACTCAAATTACCGCAGAGGTACCAAAAATAAGACAACCAAATCGAAGGGACGGCGTTAAGAAATCTCCATATTTTCGTGTCACTGATTGATGCTCCGAATTAATCGGGGACAGACAGCGAAATTATTAATCAATACTTTGCCAGGGTTTTTACCCTCAATTACCGTCAATAAGCACAGAAATAAGACGGGGGGGAGACAGGGGCTCGTCGCTGTGGAACACTTCAAGACGCAATGAAATTTAACTACTTAATTTTAATACCGAAAGGCTAATTCATGAAAACTGAGTAACTTTCTTAATGTGTATAATTTTTGAAAACGATTTGCATCGGCTTCTTGCTCTCCCCATTCTTCTTCTTCGTCGTCGTCCTCGTCCTCGTCCTCTTCTTCGTCTCATTTTTGAATCTGAACAATTGTCTGTTCCTGAGCTGGTTTGGTTGCTGCCGGATTCGAAAACTGCCAACTGAAGCGAAGATCTCGGCCGTCGTGACTCTGTGCGGAGCTAGCGGAGGAGAAGCCGGAACTGCGTGCATCCGAGGATGGGAGCCGTGAATATGCGACCAGAGGATTGTCGCCGATGATGATGTCGCGGTGGATAACATCTGTGGACATAAAGATTTGTTGAATTAAGCCAACTGATTGCAAATTACGAAAGCTCTTTCGAGAAACACTCACAGACAGCTACAATTATTTCTACAAGCAATGTGAACAGTGGGACAAAACATAACAACAACAACTCAAAACGATCGAAGCACACAACATGTTTCTATGATGCTTGCTCAGATGGATTCAGAGAAATTTGGCGCATGGTGAAGGTGGTTTCTACAAATGAAAAACGAAATCCACATTAAAATTCAAGTCCAGACGGTTTGGAGTCCCCCGAGAACTGGAAGTGGCTCACCTGGCGTCCGGAAACCATCATGCAGCTTATAGTACTCGTTCAACTCCCTCGAGCTGCAGAGGGGCGTGTCCACCTGCGTTGTCTCGTTGAAGCGAGCATAGTCGATTTCGTACGCTTGCCTCTCCTTGTTGTAGAGCACAACCGGATCGAAGCGGTGGCCCCACAGAATCTCCGAGTTGACGTAGCTCGAGCGCGCCTGCGTCGACTGGCCGGTGGACTCGACGGTTCCCTCCAATATGACGACGATTTCAAATTTGTCCTGCAGCAAATCGGTGGCCGACAAGTTGTACAGCGGCGAACTCTCGTCGATCCTGTGCTCGATGACCATGGGCCAAATGAAGAACAGGTCGGAGCCGCATTCGTCGGCGCAAATCTCCAGCTCGGTGAAGTGCTGCGACATCACTTCGCCCTCCTTTGTCGAGCGCGTTCGAATCAGCTGCGCCCGCACGCTGGCGCCAATTATGAGTGACTTGCGCATATCGCCCACTCGGAACATCAGAGAGAGGCAGCCGTCGCGCTGACAGATCACAGCGTTCTTGGAGAAGAGCAGCGTCTGGGCGCGTTGCTTGGCGCGCGTCATCTTGGCAAAAACGATGCCAGCCATGAAGGCAGACGACATGACGCCGTAGATGGACTGGAAGCACATCATGAAAATGGCCTCCGGACACTCCTCCGACGTGGTGCGGACGCCGTAGCCGATCGTGTGCTGCGTTTCAATCGAGAAGAGGAAGCACGAAGTAAACCCGTTTATGGCCGAAACGCACGGCTGCCAACCCGAATCCTCTGCGGAGAGAGAGTGACCATAAAATAAAATACTAGACCAGATCCTTAATCCAGATGCTACAAATACTGCACCCACCCTGATTGTGCGGCAGATGCGACTCCTCCAAGTCGCCGTGCGTGTACATGATCAGCCACCAGAGCACCGCGAAGAACAGCCACGAGAGAATGAAGCTCAGGGCGAAGACGAGGAGCGTCCAACGCCACTGCGAGTCCACCAGAGTCGTGTACATGTCCTGCATGAAGCGCAACCGGCGCCGCATCAGGTTCTTTTGCAACACGTTGCATTCGCCGTTTTTGAAGACGGCGCGACGACGCACCTTCCGCATGCTTCCCGGGCGGTAGTTGCGGGATCTGTTGATGAGAAAGCCAAAATTTAGCGAATTTCAGTAATGGTCTTAAATTTACACTTTTAGAACGAGCCAAAATTGGGCCACATCGGACGGGGTCGGGTCCAAACTTGCTTTATTTCCTTTCTTTTCTATGATTTCAACTGTAAACTAATCTTTGTTGAATAAATAAAATATTTAAATAAAAAACTGCTGGAAATTTAAATAATAAAAAACGCCAAACTTTAAATTTTTAAGTCGCGCAACAGGCGCAGGTTTACAAAGAGAAAGCTTTTTACAAAGAGAAAGCTTTTTATGAGTAAAGTAATCGGAATTTTAATATTGCGGAGCCTAAAAGTATGTAAAACACACAATTTTCACCTCAACAACAACAAACCTGGGTGATTTTTAGGAAGAGGAAACGAATTTAGAAACCAAACATCCGTGACGACGTTTTAGAAATGGTAAATCGGATCTGAGCCTCCGATTTGGAGATTCGAATGCCGTCGAACGTAGGAAAACATTACATGCAGCGGAATAATTTGCGAAAATGCAAATCCTGAGTTGCTAATTAACATGCAGCTCTAGCAACGAATGCGATTTCTTGTTGTAAGCCTGATCGGGCCAATGAGCCAAATGAGCCAAACAAAGCGTAAATTGGACGCGAAGTATGACTGCATAATGCCGTCAACACTCATCAAACGCGTGCAAATTGAAATTAACGCATACGCTTTGTTGTTGCGTGCGACGACGACGTGAGTTAATTAATTCAATTCATCCAGCATTTGTAAGTGAGTTACGCTTCTGAATACGAGTTCCAGTACCAGTTCTGCATATCGATTGAGAGCAGATGTTGCCAGACTTGTAATGTTTCTAGTAAAAATTGCTTGCATTAATGAAATGTGAGCATCCGATTTACACATTCGTCAGATCTTTTATTGTACTCAAATTCAGGTCAAACAGATAGAAGATCAGACTGTGTTTAATGAGGTTTTTGGCTATCCACCTGAAGATGTAGTCACTTCATTGAAAACTGTAAACGAAAGTTAACATTATCATTTGTAGAAAAAGTACAAAAGTCACACGAATCCAAGCAAGCAAAATGTGGTCATCAGCGACCTCATGATGTTAAGTGTTCGCAACAGTTAATTGAGATCTTCTAAATGGATGTGCTTCAACGTCACAACAACAACAACAACATAAGCACACATACATATAATAAAACATTTCAGCGAGCGATGCTAAACGAAGATGTTGCACAAAAGCAAAAGCAACACGTACGAGCATAAATTTTGATTAATTAATTAATGGACATTTACGCCATCTCGGCTTCACCCGTTGTGTCAATCACGCGATCGCCTTGCAGCATGCACAATGCCCCAGACGCATGGCGATGGGGGAATCTGCCATCGACTTTAATTACTTAATTTGCGATTTGCGAAATCAATTAATTAAAAGCACCAAGAAATTAATTGGACGCAGCCAAAGTTCAAGCCTTGGAGTCGCACTCGATGTGTTCATGAGGAGTATGTGGATTAGAGGGTGTCTCGCATGAGGCATTCATTTCATAGCTGGAACTCAATTAGCGAGTGTTAAAAAGAGATTCCGTCCAGATATGATGCGATTTGCATAATGAGATTTCGAATCGCCTTTGTTTCTGCTGTCATGTTCATAGCATTATCGACATTTTGGATCTTTCTTTGAGGTGCTTGCAATGCGATGGCTGTTGTTCTTAACGATCAGTGGCTCTCAATCGTTTTTAGTTTGGCACAATTGAGATGGTCATAGAAATGATGTCGTTGTCTCTTCTGATCAACTATATTAAGTACCGACCTGAATTATAACTGTGCGGAAACATTCGCAAATGTCGTTGCATTCAGATTCTTATATAACGTGTTCGCCTACGCGCATTCGCCATATATTGAAGCTGGAAAATGCGACATGATTCCACATGTGACCGCAAAATGAGAGCGCTGGAACTTAATTTTAACTGGTGTAAATTTTAACCGGTGCAAATTACACTCGACGGCTGGGAAACGGCAAGCGTAGAGACAACAACTCAAATGAGGAAACGCTGTGAGGTAATCGAGACACAGTTGATCGTATGCAGTGCGGAGAGTTCAAGTTGAATGTCACGCCGAGTATGCAGCTTATCCAGAGAGACAACGTCATGTCTGTTGCATGTTGAACTAATGGTATATGAATCCATGAAGTGCCAGTGGTTGGAAGAAAAGATAAGCTGGTGATAAATATTTAGTAGAACAGAAGTCATTCTATAAAAAGAAACCTTAGCTTCGAGATTGACTTCTTCATTCAACACTGATTGTGAATTATCGTATTTTCAACCTCAAATAAAGTTCGAATTAATAATTGTATTTGTACCACTACTATTTGTCATCTATCACTACTATTTGTCTTCTATTACTACTATTTCACTTCTATACTATTTCAATTCTAAGACGCACCCTTTTGGCAAAGACATGTTGGATCCTTTCAGAGCTTCGTAGTACACTCCACCCTGCGGGGGCGTGACCGATATGCCGCGCATATACTGTCGTTTCCAGTGATTCGTCGCATCTGAAAGACGTGAATGCTTGTCGACTCCATTCGCATCCACTCCATTCTCATCGACTTCCTTTAGTAATTGTATATCCGTAAGTGGTTTATTCATTTCGGCGACTGCTTCTTTGGATTTCTTTAAGGAAACTGCAGGACACGATCAAGGATTCACTGTAGACAACGGAAGCCTCGAAATTCTTTCGCGACCAAAAGAGATCCACAGCAGGTGATCGCGCGCAATCAACTGAAGTGTTTGAAGCTCGTTAAAGTACTTGCCAACAGTGAAAAAGGTAGCCGAAATGTCGTGTATACCCTCGAAGTATTCTTATTTATACAATTTATTAAACTGTTTTCAAGCAGTGTTGTCGTTGTTGAGACTAGCAGGAAGGTGTTAATACATATGATCTTTTAATGGTTTTAGATGCATTAACATCTTCTTGATATAAAAATATGATGAGCTACTGTTTTGGTTACGCGTTAACGTGGTCTACATTTGCTTTCGATGTGGACCATTAATTCTTTTGTGAGGTTAATGTTGGTACGATTGAAAGTACCTGCAAATGGTGCTGCCAAACAACAATTCGAAGCCGTGCTCACCTGCAGCTGCTCTGGCGGATGAAAGGTTTTCCGTTGGCGGAGAGACCGTAGAAGCTTGTCGGCCGATTGGGAACGATGGTGATCGGATACGACTGCGGGTTGCTGATGACGCTGTCGAGCGAGTCGGGTTCCTCTTCTATTGTGGCCTGTCGCTGGAAGCGGCTTTGCGGCGCCAACGACTCTGTGGCTGCGGTTCCATTTTGCGGGAGCATCTTCGAATTCGATGAGAGAAAGTCCAACTTCATCTCTTCGTTATTCACAACTAAGCAAGGTCGTTTATTTACAACTGTAATGAAATGATTTTTACTCAATAATAAATAACTCAAGGCATTTGTATAGCTCTATATTTTGAGGGGAACGCCTTTTAAGTTACTACAACCAAATAATCTACAAACACGTCGAAAAATTAACGTTTTATATCGGAAAAAATTCAACAAGATCACTCGAATGAATTCACGGTTTACTTGGGCTTCTTCAGTTTTGAGATTGACGAATTTCATCGACCGAAATTAATCATAAATTCGATTGACGTCAAACCAATTTTTTATCGAACTCTATATAAAAATAGGTAATAAAATTTAAAAGTTTTGTTGTACATTATATGGTAGATAGGCGTGGTAGTTGGCTCGTACAAGTCGCACCTATTTTTCAGAATCGAATGATTGATACAAAAACACACTAAGCTAATTTCTGTTTTAATTGTTCACCATTATTTCGCTTGAGACTTGCTAAAGATTGGGGAAAATAATCACTCGAATATTTATTGAGAGAATTTCACTACTTGATTGTCCAACTTGACACTAAGTTTGACTAACTGCTGGTTGCAAACATTTTCGGGCACCCAGTCACTCAATGGTTCGTCACTCTTTGGACCTGACACGCAGTTGAATCGAATGCAGTCCTCTTCCAACAACAAGATGGTCACAAAGGTACTTTAAAGGCATCCGGTCGCTGTACCAGTTGAATATTAGAAGCACTTTTATGGCGGATCAACCTGACTTGTTACAGCCGTAAATCTGGAGCCAAGTACTCTATAGAATCCCGAACAACAGCTCGTAAAACTTACCCACTTCTCTGCAACAATATTGTGGAGCATTTTAATGAAGCCAATAAAATATGGGGACTGCAGGCACTTGAAATCGAGTGGATCGTCGCGCTAAATATTACGCAAGGGGCGCGCTTTAACGATCACTTTTATTGTGTGATAAATCTCAGCAGAAGCGTGTTGAATACAATATATTCGAATGTATCGCACAGATTCGGAGATCACTTCCAGGTTTTGGAGCTCACAAAATCCATTGCCGAGTAAAAAATTCCACTCTGCGTCGTTTCGGGCGGCACAGCGTTCAACAAGATCACTCTCGATCACACGCGACGGCAGACTCAGAACAATAACACGACTGAGCACAAGTCAGAGCTTCGCTTGACGGATATTCTTTTGGTGACAATTACACTCATCAACACACACCATCGCACACCAACGCACACCAGCACACACCCACACTTACTCAGCGAAAAACAATGGAGTGAAAAGCTTCAGAAAAACATCGACACAAACAAACAACTCTACTTAAAAATTATCACTTATCAGTGCAGACGGGAAACCGCAAAACAAAATATAAAAAACTACATCGTTTAAGGTTTATTTGACGACCTTCAGTTACAAAAGCAAAGCGGAAAACAAAGTCAATGTCGACGTAATTAAAACCCTCGTGTGTGGGAATTTCTAGTGTCTGTGTGTGTGTTTGAAGCATCACAAACGTAAAAAATGCACAAAAGCTGATATGCGAGGATCGTAAATCCATCAAAATGCAGCAACGACATTTGAATTCGTCATGGTTTTTTGCTGTTTATTGGCGATCACGTGTCTATTTTGCAGGCTTATTAAAGTAAAACATTACAGAAATTAGGTGTCTAGTGGATTCCTAACTATGACTGCATTCTGAAGTGTTGAAGTGTTGAACTGGCGTAAATTTACACGCTACATTTACATGTTATTTTAATGAGCTTTAAGCTGCAGGTTTTGTCTACAGATAAAACAAACCTCAGAGGCTTTAAATGGCTAAACTCTCAGCGACATTAAGTGAAGTTACTCATCTTAAAGTCAACATTGTACATTTTCCTGACTTAACTAATAGTACATAATTTATGAATGCCCACATTAACTTCTGTAAGAAATCTCTCAGACATAAAGTAGCAAATGGTCTGAATGTGGGGCAGATTTAAACTATTAAACTGTTCACTGTAAAACAATAAGCAATACTTGAAGAATTTACAGCGTATAATTTTATTTGTTCTCAAGCTTTTTTCGAAAATGATCGGTATCTCGGAATTCTTAATGCGAACGAGATAATAATATTGTATAGTATACTCAGTTGTCATATCTTCGTATCTGCCTATCAGCCAACCTTATATTTATTACCTTATGTAAGTGAGTATTATGTACGTCCGAATTGTCCTCTACATTGATATATGTACATATATACATACATCGAAACGAGTGACATTCGCTATCTTAAAGGAAAATAATGAAGAAAAAGGAAATATCTGAAGATTATGGAAGAAATGAATGATCTATCGCTAAAATTTGATGCATACGTAGAATGGGATGGGATGGATAGAAAATAGTTTCTACTAGAGTATAGTATAGTGTATAATGGAGTAGGTAGTGTAGAATATAATGTAGGAAGTAGTGTGGAATATAATGTAGAATAAAGAAGCGAGAAGGTCCACACTTGAAATGAATTCTTTAAAAATTAACAATGGCTGGATTATCTCAATTCATGATGTAAGAGCGCTTCAATTAATCCATCGTTCGAATAGAGTATCTACTAGTCATTGTGTATGCAAAATGAATTCAGTGAATTCAACTAAGTAGCGCTCAGATCACATTACGAGTATATGGGGTGGGCCATCAGCTGGTTTCTTTTTGAATTACTTCATTCAAGCTCAATTAATTATTTGAAAAACTTAATTAACTTCGTATTATAGAGATAGTGTACAATGTTTTTATACAAATTTATTTAATGAATAATATTTTTAAATATATAGTGTATAATGTTTAATATACATATATACAATTTTAAGTGGTGACATTATTGATTTCTAGTAATTGTACCGTTATAACAGTTGTTGCCTTTTATTTTTGAGCACCTTTTTGCTTATTTCAATAACTGGTAATGAATTAAATTGATTGCTTTGATATTTTCAAGAACAATTGCTGACCTTTCTTAAATCGAAGGACCTTTCTGAGTGGATTTGTACATATGTACATATATACGAGCAAACAATATAAACATCACAACTCGCGCTTATTGAATTGCACACAAATTAAATTCAAATTTCAATTCCATCAGCTCAACGTAATTCCGCATACGTTATCCAATCAGAGAAGCGTGTCTGAGCGATCGTCAGACAAAAGCAGAGTCCAACGCGATCATCACAGCAGACTCTGTTGAGTGACACCCAACTGTGTCAGCTGCGGATGCCGCCACACATAACTGTCACATTATGAGCTACTCAACACCTTGAAATTACCATCCGAGTAAACGTCGTTAGTGGAGGGGGGGGGGGGGGGGAGGACAGCCCCATCCACGGGCGTGTAGATGAACAGTTGATTTGCAGTATACATATACACACATAGATGGTGATCCAACAGTTGTGAATGAAAACGCGTTCGACAACCGCTGAGTGCGGATACTCAGTGTTTATCATTGACAATTCTTTTACTATTTGATTGTAAAAACAGACAGAAAGCAAAGAGACTTCGCACTGAAATATCTGGAACTTTTTACAGACTTTAATAGTTGAATTAAAATTCGCGATGGTATCATTTAATCAGCAAATTTTAAAAATATTATAAATTTGCAAATATTTTGTATTAAAAATATTTAACCTTTTCGAGTTTCCAGTCATTTTCAAAGATTGTACCGATTACTTTATTATGTAGGCTCAAAAAAACTGAAAAATTCTGTACGAAGGTGTTAATTTATTGCAGCATTCATTTTATTTATAGCCTTAAATGTTCACAAACAGCTTTTAATTCATATTAACACAATTAAGAGAAATTGCATTTTTATTGATTTTTAACTTGTTGTTCGATCTCGCCGATCAACATGATTTTCGTGATCTGTTCGTTAACAACTTTGAATATTGATTAAGTACGAGTACAATGGTGCACTTTCAAAAATGTTGTTATTTGCAAACAAAAATTATAATTCTTAACAATTATCTCATAAAGGAGTTTCGTGCAAATATTCCAACTCTTCTAGTGGGAAGTAATCATCCAAAAAAAGGGCTGTGGAAGGAATGAGGGACCAACGAAGAAGAAATGGACGGAAGACTTCACGATTCTAATTCTAAACAAAGCCTAGAAGTATGCAACATCTTTCTTTAGCTGCAAATCATCACATACAATTCAGCGTATTAATAAACAACGCTTCCCCTGAATTCCTGCAGTAAGATTTCAGTGCACACTGAATACCAACAATATTTTATTTAACCTGGAGGGTGCACACTAAATACCAACAATATTTTATTTAAATAAATATCTATAAATATCTTTAATTCTTTCAGGAAAAATTTTGCTTTATTGTTCAAGAAATGCCGCTTTCTCTATGCTCTACAAAAATAAAACGTTCTCATGATACGATTATGAAAAATAAGTCTATTCATCCATTAACATCAAAGAAACAATAATTATTAATTTTCCTAATATTTTATTATAATTTCTTTTTCCAGATAAAAAAAAACACTTCCTTCTGAAATTCTGTATAAATTTTTTTGTATCATTTTTCTTACAATTAATTTATTAATTTCCAGTCCATTGAAAAAAGATTTGTCTGAATAATATTAAAGGGCGAAGCATGCTGTTTAGTTGGAGATCTACGAAGATTCCGTCAGATTCAACGACATGGAAAATCGGATAGCATTCTAAAGGTGCCAATATTCAATAACTTCCCTTAATAACATATTTTTACGACTAAAACTTGCGTTTCTCCATGTTAATTATTACATACATATTACATATTACATTTATACAGGTTTCGGTCTGGTAACACATTAAAAACTTAAAATAAGCAATTTCTATATGGAACGTTTCTGTGATTACTTGATCTAAACTTAAAAGCTATAGCGTTATAATTGCGCGATTTGTTTCCGTTCTTGTTGCTTGTTCTCAAACGATAAACCCTCTTTAAATAATATCATTTATGGCGAAATAAATTCCCTGTTTTGAAATGTATAATTCTCGTAAAAAAACAGTAAATACTTCTAGCTTTCATTAAAATGAAAAGTGCAACTTATTTAAATAACAACAAATAATTAAATATTAATCAATTTGTAAAAAGCTCCTCTAAAACTCTAGAAACTATGATGGCCACTTTTGCTTTGTGGTAGTGCGTTGAACTTAAAGTATTTAATTTTAAAATCTCCCCCAGTTTCTTTAAATATCAGCAAATGGAGTCGATGGGCAGCTGATCCTGCTTGATCGACAGACGTCGGGAGTTCGACGATTTGTGTTTGTTGTTGCTGTTGTTGTTGTGGTTGGGATGAAGGTGCTGGTGGCTCTTGTTGCTGCCAATTGTTGTCTGTCTCTCATGAACGTTCTGTATTTTGGGCATCCTCGTCGAGGTGCCCGACGTTGGAAGCCCCGCTATGGAAACCCCGCCCACGGTGAAGGAAGTAATGTGGTTGTTGTTGTTGTTACTGCGGTTCAAAGGCTGAAGTTCGGCAGGTAGCCCTTGTGATATGGAATCGGAAGGTGTTTGAAGACGTCCGGAGTCAAGTGACTCATCGCTTGCCGGGTCGAGGTGATCGACAGAAGCAGCACAAGAGATCTGTTGCAACAATCCCACGGACAGAGCACGCTCTATTTATACAGCCAAATGAAAAGATGGTTAACACTGATATCCGTCGACTGAACTAACATGGTGCTCACCCAAGCCACTTCTTGTATTTTTCGCGTACTCGGCCTTAAGCTCATCCAGTTGCTTCGAGCTGCACAGCGGCGTATCCACATCGTAGGTGTTGTTGAAGAGCGTGTAGTCCACCTCGTACTCGCCGGTTTCCTTGCGGAAGG
Source organism: Myopa tessellatipennis (assembly GCA_943737955.2). Lineage (NCBI taxonomy): Eukaryota > Metazoa > Arthropoda > Insecta > Diptera > Conopidae > Myopa > Myopa tessellatipennis. The sequence continues at coordinate 49,915,163 of OX031314.1, read as the reverse complement.
AAACCACGTTGACGAAGCGATGTCCCCAGAGAATCTCCGAGGGTAGGTAACTGCTGCGCGCCTGTGTCGTCATGCCAGTTGACTCGACCACGCCCTCTGGCGAAAGTAAGGGGATCAAAACATCTAGTTGCACTTTGCATTAATCGATTTTGCTACTCACCCAACATGCAAACCACTTCAAAGCGCTCCTTCAGCATGTCCGACGCCGAAAGCATGTAAAGTGGACTGCTGCGATCTATTTTGTGCACCACAGTAGTGGGCCAAATGAACATCAGACGATCCTCACCGCCGTCAGCTCCTATGCCCAGCTCTTGCTGATAAAAAGGCAAGATTTCACCCTCCTTGGTAACCTGAAATTGATGGTTGCAATTAAAAGAGTCGGCCATTTCCTGGAAGCCGTTGTGTCGGAGTCTGAAGTACCTTCTTTCTTATTATCTGCGCCGTGACGTGTGCTTCGATTATGTGGCTCTTGCGCATGTCGCCCACCCGAAACATGAGACATGGCACCCCATCTCGATGGCAGATCACCGCATTCCGCGAGAACAACAACGTCTGAGCGCGCTTCTTCGGCCGCGACAACTTCGCAAAAACGATGCCGACCATGAAGGCTTGAATGAAGACGCCGGTGATACACTGGAGGCACATCGTAAAAATGGCTTCTGGACACTCCTCGGTGATGAACCGGTTGCCGTAGCCTATCGTGTGCTGCGTCTCGACCGAGTACAGGAATGCGGAAATCAAGCTGCGCACCTCCGTGACGCACATCGTATGTGTGAGGTTCTGCACCTGCTCTGGTTGAAATTCGCGCATGTATATGAAGTCCAGATCTCCGTGGGCGTAGGCTATCACCCACCAGATGAATCCGAAGCACGCCCACGAGATGAGGAAACTTAGTGCGAAGACCAACAAAGTCCAGCGCCACTGTGCATCCACAAGAGTGGTGAAAATATCCTGCAAATGATGTTTAAAGTTAGATAAAGTCCAGGAAGTGAAATAATACGAAACGAAAATCATTATTAGAGAAGAACCAACCAATTTATTGAGGGTTTCTGTCCCTCAACGTACATAACTATATGTACTACTTCAATTGGAAAATGGTGAAGCTCGAGCAGGAATCAATGGACCCAGATTTCAAAAAGCTATAGTAATGGAAAAGCTTGAGACGATCTCTCAGGCAGAATTATTAGATGTTGAGATCTGTGTAAAGGACTGCATACACAGTGGGGTCCCTGGCCATGAGCCAACCCTTTTGGGGCCTATCGAATAATAATAAGCTAGAGGTAATCCGGAGATAGGAAGAAATCGAATCTGCCAAGCTGTGGACAAAGACAGCAGGTCAGCGGCAGGCTAAAAGATTTCTTATCCCAGTCTAAGAGGTTTCTACGAGGCTCCTGGCACTAAATAGGAATACATTAAGAGTCCTCACAGGTTTCCTAACAGGGCACACTGTGGTCTGATAAACTTACGTTAAACATGGGCATGCACAAGAGATCTTAAGAGGTGGCGATGACTAATGGCCCTAATAATAAAAATAATAATAATAATGTAATATTGTATAAAGGTATTTGAAGGTCCCCTTAAAATATTCTTCTTAAGAATGCTTGGAAGCACTCTCAGTATCAGTCATTGTTATTTTGGGCGAATTAAGTTCCTTGCGTTTAAACTTCTGACATCCTTTCTTCATTGAGTCCCTACATCCTCCACAGTCAGAGCGAACTACTGCTATGGCGATTCAATTATTTGAAGTTCATTTCGTATTTAGCTAAGTGTATATTTTCCCCCAACTACTAAAGGTCGAAATTTGTTGACTAGAACGTGGTAAGCAGTCAGTGTAGAAGTTCTTCGCGTCACTAGTGAGCATCCCGGGTTCAAAGTATATGCACGACACACAGCCACTGAAAGGATGTCGTAAATTGATGCGAAACCAAGCTGTACATAAGCCAAGGACATCATCAGAACAACATAAAGTACGTGTATACCGTATAATAATTGTAAAGTAGACTAAAGTCCTCACCCTTGCACTTATATTATAGTTATTTACAATTTTAATAAATTATATTTAAAATTTAGTCTACCAAGCAAAAAATCAAATATAAATCGGTATAACCGAAGATTTAAACGAAGCAATATTTGATTTCTTACCCCAGACATACAGAACTATTTTAATCTGGACAACCCGTGGGCCGTACTTACCTGGAGGTAACGCCGCCGCCTCTTAGCAACGTTGCCTTGAACCACGTTGCAGTCTCCATGCTTGAAAATTACACGTTTCCGTACACGCCTTGAGCTGAAACGTGTTTGTCGATACCTGCAAATAACGCAGAATAGTGTAAAATTTAGTAAAGGCGGCAACACATGCATAATAAAATTAGCGAGCACTTTAAGGACAAAGCTAACAGCACTGCGGAAAGCACGCGTCGAAGACGATCGACAGACTGCGACTCAATTAACATTGACACTGAACTGAAGAAGCTTCCGAGAAACACATACGAAGGAGCTCAAGGAAATTAAAGCTGCACGTATGTAAGTCAGTACAACAGACTGTAGTATGAGTTCGTTTGTTCAACAGTGTTGTAGAATTAAGGCAACAGAACATTATTACTAAAGAATTAGCTCATAACTTTGCTTTTTTCAATAACTGATAACTTTACAGATATTTATACACACATAATTAATGGTCACTTTTGACTTACAGATCCTATAATAATTCTGCTGGATTCACAAAATTTTTCAGAGAGTTTTACAGCTTTTTCATTATTTTCGCTAAAAGACTAATCGATTATCATACGTTCCCAAATGATTGTGAATATTAAATTTAAAGAAAACCAATTGGAAATTTTAGGTTTATTTCATATAAACAAAGACTGTTTTGTTGTCAATTTAAAAGGTTATCAATACTTGAAAGTAGGCGCAGATGCTTAAGGATCATTGATCGGAGAGAAGTTGAAATGTGAAAGTGATGTGTGAAAGTGAAAGTGATGAGAAAAAGTGTCTCCGCGATATCGACGTGAAATTAGTTATTCATAATTGTCCACGAGAACAAAAGAAACGTTTCAATATAAAGTTTTTATTTTTACAGTATAGAACACTAATAGTCGATGACGTGATTCCTTTCTTAATACATATATTCAAATACTTAGTTCACAATTCAGGCGATCATTAAAAATTACCTCAAACATGTTTGTCGAAAACAATACGTAAACATCAACAAAAGCAAGATTGTAATCAACACCAACATTGAAGGTGACAATAGGAACTTATGTAGCTATTATACTAAAATAAAACACAGTGACGCTGTAGTTCAAGTACAACGTCCATCGGTGGAGATCACAGCACGTTTACTTAACTTAGGAACACAGATCGGATCGCTTTTTACACTTCTTGGGTAAAAGTTCCATGAGATTAAATAATTTTGAATTGCTATTTTATTCAACAATGATTGCTGATGATGCCCGAATTCCGCAGTCGAAGCGCCGATGTAAGTAAGAAATGAAAATCCGAACAACAAGAGTAATAAATTGCACTGGTTCGAGGACAGCCAAGGCTTCGGCTTCAATTTGTTTCCCTTCATGCGACCCCAATACTGAGTCCCTCCCCTCACTGGCTTGGAACTCGCCATTCGATACACGAGTTTCTCACGTTGAAGCCTCCCATCATTTCTTATCCGTCGAGTAGAATTTTTAAATTCATTGTTTTGCTCGATTTCAGAGCGATTTTGTTTTGCTTTCAGCTTTCGTTTCTTTGTGTTTTATACATAGTGATAAGGAAAACGTACGAACTTTTATGTATGGATGTATGTATCACTGATTTGATTATTTGTTTACTGATTGGACATTTACGAGAGAAAATTCAAGCTTAAATTTCGCATCGTCTTTCTAAATACGCATTACCAGTGATACAATACGTTTAATAATAACTGATAACTGATAGAAACAAATTGAGATCGGACATCACCTTATGGAAGAAGTGGAACAATGCAATGAAACGATTGAACCTGGAAACACTCTTGATTAATTGGACATCGAGGAGTTTTTAAATACCTTTCCATATCATAATCAGCTAGATTCACATAGATTCGTATCAGAGAAACGAGTAGAGAGTAGAGTTGGGTTAGTATTCGTCATACGCCCTAGTATCTTAAAATCCTCCATATTTTCGTGATAGATAATGCACACGTATACTTTAACTGTTGAAGCAGCGTATATTTTTTACATAGTTACTTTGAGCAAAACGGAAGTTCGTCGAATTCGTACAGTCGAATATCTTCTTAATTGCACAGCTTAATTAAGGCGTAATTATTTAATAATCTCCGGCTAAATTACAAACGTAATTACAAGACAAGAATCTCTAATAATGAAAATATGACGTCAGCAATGATGGGTCTAACTTACTTGAGCAGCTCTTCACGCCAGGTTGGTTCACCCGATGTCGTGGCCCGGAACACGTTCATCGACAGACGGCTGAGACTGCGCTTAATTTCGGGCATTGTTCCACGTATATGTAGTTCCCAGTGCGGGTCCGGATTAGTTCACATTACAGTTTTATTTGTAGATCAATTGAACTTTGATTGAGTTTTCACACTTATAAAATACATTATCTCAGTATTTCACACGGACGAAAATGTGTCGCACTCGATAATTACTCTTTAATACTATACACTATTTATAAATATTTGTCTTTAATACTTTTTCGTTTGTTTCCCCTTCAATATGCTGGCATTCAATGTTATAACATTTACATTGTGCACTCATATTTATTTGAGACAATGCCGCTCGCCACTTCTGCTAGTTTCTGAATTAGAAATATTTATTTTATGTGCTTGTTAAGCACTTGCGTCATCCGTCATCCGTCGTCATTTGTTACGTCGCATCCACTCGCATACAGTGTGTACAGTTTAATACTCTATAATAGCCTGTAGAAAATATCATATATGTACATCATATAAAGGATTCTTCCTTCATCGCAAAGATCAAAGGTTTATTTAGAGATGGTTCAGGAAAAACCAACCGAAATCTGATGGATATCGCACGATGCCCGCAGTGCATCATTTCGCAAGATCATTAGCGGTTATACTGGGTCTTTTGCAATTAAAAATACTCATAACTATAATTACACCTACGATCTGAACATTACGATTACGATTGTCGCCGCAAATACGACAAATTTCATTGCCGCAAAGTAATAAAATTATTCGCTTTCAATGTCGCGTTGATTACAAATGTAATAATTAAGCAAGTTTTTGATTCTGACGACACTTATTGATTAAACTTCTATATATGTACTTAATTCGTTTTGTATATTTTATATCTGTTATAATAATATTTTTTAATTCTCAAAGCGGTGCAGTATAGTTCCTAACGTTTGTACATTAATCCGTTCACTTGTCTTCGCTTCTCGAAACTATTTTGGCAGATCCGTCAGCTGTGAATCTCACGAACTACGCGGAGCATTTTGAGCAGATGCTTTTCTTGAGCAAGTAAGCCAACGACAAGTCGAGAATTCAGACATCTACTAGACAAGTTGTTTGCTCTAAATTAGTAACAAAATTCAAAAATACATCCGAAGGTAAAAATACTCTATAATCGTCGATACTACACGCGATACAAGTACGTGTAGATGTGTGTGTGTGTGTTGCAGCGGCAATATTGATGCTGTCGAAATTCTTTTTTTCAAAGCATGTCGGTCAAATGTACTGAATTATTTCGGAGAATTCTAAAACATTACTACAATAATAAAAACATCGTACTAGACGCACATGCGTCAGTTCAAGTTCACAGGCACAGAAACCTACAAATATGCACATATGCATACATACAAGCAAACATACATACATAAATACATACATACATTATCACTCTGTAAAAACACGCATAAGAAAGATTCGAAGAAAACAAAAAATATGTCTGACTTTACTGACGCATCGTTTAACAGCTCATCTTGCGTATGAAAGCACTTTCACAGCCTTCTTGGAAATCGTAGGAATGCATTCACATGCATAAAATGCATTCGACCATCTCACTAAAGTTCATTAACAATAAAAATAGAATCAGTCTCGTTTAACAGCTGAACATGTCGCTCACTCTGCCGGTCTCTCCCGGGCATTTCTCTTCCTATTTCTGCGTCACCATCATCACTTATATAACCCATATTGTGATTATTTGTATCCAAAGTACAAATTCACATTCATCTTATACAAATGATTATCATATCTTCGCGGGTTGATCTTCAGTCTTCGCCACACCAGCGGCGGATCTACTATTCGAGGAACTTTACTCTTTTTTTAAGGGCTCGAATATTTTAGAAAACGCTGAATAGTTTTGGATGACAGCAATTTAAACAATAAATAAATGTTTTATATGGTGAAGAATTACAAATTTTCTCAGGAAGAACACGTTCTTCGAATTTTCTTAACATTAGTCGATGTGATTTGTTATGTCAAATATAGTATTTTATAGCATGATATTATGATTCAACTGAAGGTTATGTTCGCAGAAGATCGAAATCTTTTTGCAAGTTTAAGACTAAACTATTTTAGTCTTAAAGTTGAAGCTCACATTTGGGAAAATAGCAATCTTCAATTTAAAAATATATATCACTATTTATGTATTAATTAGTCAGTCAGTCAGTTGAGTTAGTCGCCTTAAGATTTCAACCTTGGTTCATTGTTAGATGGTCCTGTTTCTGGCCCTAAGGAACATAAAAGAAACCTCGGTCTCAGCCCATTCGAGGTTTTTCATGACGTCTGATGTCGAACCCAGATTAGCACGTAGCACGAAAGACGGACAAACATATCTGTGCCCTTTTACAGTGCGCTAAAAAGAGAAAAACATACTAATGTTGCCTTCACCTGCATGAGTATGATTTTGCAATATTTGGTGGTAATTGTAGTCGCGATTTATTTACCTTAATCCTAAGTTGTTCTTTATTATTTCACATTTCAATGCTAACAGAATGAATTATTGCAGAATGACGTGTCATATTGAAATAATAACTGGAATTTTTTGTCTGATAAGATTGCCAAAATAATACTTTGCAAACAAATCAAAGTACTTCATGATTAACTGTTCTTATATTAGCTACAAATGAATCATAACGTTATTAATATGTACGTTATTCTACGAAAACTAATTCGTTTGCGATACGAATACAAACGATATAACAGTAAATACACTCAAACCCAGTGTTTCTTACTATACTACCCCCTTCTTGTAGGGCATCGCATAAGCGAGTATAACAGGCCAACAAATTATACGCATTGGTAAAAATATCAGTCATTTAAGATGTGGAAGTGTTAGAGTTTAGCTGATATACAGAGGTGTTGGATGAATCACATACACAATAGGTTGTCCACCGCCCTTTTGATGAAGTGAAGCCAAATATCCTAACTCATGCAAATTCTGGTGGAGTTTGGTCTGGAAAGATCATGAAATCAAACCTACTGCCTGGTCGAATTTCTTTACAACTCGGTATAAAGCGTGTGCTTACATTGTACGGTAACTCTGCTCTATGCACACATGTTAATGTTAACTCTGTCCATCCACGATTTTTAGAATTACTCATACTTACTCGTACATAGCATCAACCAAGTCGCGCTCCCATGTGACCAGACGCTTCATCTCTTCTAGTAGTCGGTAAATTTGTCGTCGGTAGTGTTGTGTTTCTCTCAAAAGCACTCGTAACACAACAAATTCACACACACCGAAAAGTAATCGAAAACCGGCAACACTGTTTTTTGGTTTATGTTTTGTTAGGTACGGTGAATTGGTGTGCAATTCTGCAACACTGCAACAGAACTTGTTTCTGGTTTTGCCAACACGATGGGTTACTCGACTGACCGGCTCTGACTCTGACAGAGAGAAATACCGCTGAGCACCTGGGATTCCACTGAAGCGTTCCTTCTGAGCAGCAGATTGCGAAGACGTCTCTGAGAGATGTCCGAGAGTAATTTTGCCGGAATCATCCTTTTAGGCAACCAAGTTTTGCAGTTTTCCTTATTTTTTGCACTTTATATCAACACAAATTTGTTGTTCCTGGTGTTTGCAATTCGACTGGGATTTCTGGTAACTTAGCACCAATTTCACGTTCATCACTGATCAAACACTTTTATTGCCATTTCTACCCTCGTTTGTGTTGCATTTTGTAAATCTGCAATGAATTCATTTGAGCACGCAGCCGACTTCGTCAACAGACAAACTAAATATTGAAAGACCTTCGTTTACGCTCAACTCTTTCGTCAACGTTTCAAGAAATACTGAAATTGGCAGTCTTCTTGTGGGTTTCTTTTATTGTTCAAAATATCGCATGCTCACGAGCGCAACAGCGTCAACCGGTGAGCATGTTTGCACAAGTGTGTTAACAACGGCAGATATTAGAAAGGCCAGGACAACAACAATCTCAGGTAATTCAAATAGAAATGCACAAAGCAACTATCAATAAAAACGAATGGGGAGAAACGCACAAAATTGTGAACGAATCAACAAATAATCGCGAAAAACAAATATGTACTTCAACTGGGCAACATTTGTTGACGACTGCAGCTAAGCAAAAACAACTCTCTATTGACAACAAGCGACATCGTTTAAAGTTGAGTCGAGTTTCGACTTATGACAGAGGCTTGGATCTCTTTTTCACGTCTCCAATGTGCCAAACGAGTACCTGATGCACACATACATACAAAAATGCTGCACTCACGCACACATTCACACTTGCGAGTGTTCATGCACGCCCAAATAACAATAACTACGATCATATCTACGTGAAAAGAGTAGCAGTTCCTAACATTAGTATTAGCCAACCAGAAAGAGAGTCATCTTAGGCCTGACCGAAGCTGAAATACACCCTACACCCGTTAAATCTCTGGTGAAAAATGTGCACTTTATTCGAGATCCTTTGAAGAAAATCCTAGGACGACTTAAGAAGATTGTAGAGTATGTCAAAGTGGGTGGCCCAAGCCCATTCTTTGATGACTACACAGTATTGAGTCTACGTAACCATAACTTTGGTTAGAGTGACATGTTGCACAATGTCTTGGGATCCGAGTTGTAGCGAATTCGTCAATACGATACGAATAAATATGGTTAAGGGAAACACCTAAACCCACTGATTTATTACCGATTATTCTACTGATTTATTACCGATTATTTACGGAACGTTAACTGATATTAAACACACACATACGCATATAATAATGATGTTAGTGTACTCGTACATATTTATGACCTTTTTAACTGTGCAAAATAATGCCAGTTAATAATGAATGTTAATCAGATTTTCTAAAAATAAAGTACTTAACAATTCATCGTAATGCCGATTTTAAATCAATATTTACGAGTATGCTGATCACCGAAGTCATTCACAAAGTGTCACAGGCTTCCAAAGGTCAAGGCAAGTGAAATCAAATCCAAAAAGTATAAAATTACTTTGCAAATAATGTCCCTGACCCGGTCATTTGTATGTGGGAGGATATGGAAGGATATCTGGGCTGTTTTTATGTAAATTACATCAATGATTATTATAATTTCGATTAAAGGAATTCGATGCGGCAACCGGCAGCACAAGATCATGAAATATACGAAATTCCGATCACGCAATATCGATAGAATCGAAATATCAACTTCGCAGTATTTTTAATATTTTGAAACGAAATCCGAAAAAGTTTCTAGAGCGGGGTTGCTTTGTCGGCATCATTTGTTGATGATTGCTTTTGCTCTTTTATTTTCACACCGGCTCACTCGTTCACTCCCACGACTAAAGTTTTGTGTCACACATTTAAGCTGACAAATGGTATCGCAAATTGGAATATCGATCTGAAAGCCACCTATGAGTATTGAGAAACAAACAAAATCTGCATTCCTTTTACACAAAACATGAGTACTTGCGTGTAACAACGCATTTCTGATCAACACTAGAAAATTCGAAGCATGATCTAAATACTTCCAATGTCGCAACATTAATTTTTGCATATGCGATAAAACTGGTGTCAACATCGATGTATGTACGTGTGGCAACATCGATATCAACAGTTGTTTGTCTTGCTGCACATGCGAAAAAAGACAGCCACAAGATAAATCCAAGTATGACGTCAATGTGGTGTTGGAACGAGCTGAATTACAACATATAAAAGTCACCTGATAATAATTGGTAAAACTATTATTTTATACGAGTATAGTGAGCAATTTTGTGTGGTAAATGAGGTGCCGAAAACGCCTTCTTCATCGGCATAATTTGCGGAATAAAATAACAAATATGTACAGATAAATAGCTCCATATCCATAGATAACTCCAATCAGTGACATCGACATACATACATACATAGTGAGTAATCGTACATATTCGTAATATATGCATGTATGTTTTCTAAATATTGATAATGCAATGGACAACTCAATACTCATCAATAAATCCATTAACTGTAAACGGTGTTCATTGCTTTTATTAAGCTTTTAGTGCTTTAGTGACGGGACCATCGGTCCGTCCCGCTGATGAAGAGGTGGCTCCATCATAAACGTAAAAAACACCAAAGAATCCGTTAGAAATACTCGCACATAGTCTGGTATAAACATTATACAAGAGAATTTGCTTGCCAAACAAATAAAATTAATTGTAATCATATGCACATTTTAGTGTTATGTAAATCAAGAATTATTGGCAAAGGACACAATGTACAGAAAATATTAAATACGTATGTATATTCAGGTGAAAAAAAAGGCAAATGAAAACCATGCATGTAATGCTTTAAATATATAATTAGTAAATAAATGAATTAAGAATTCGACCATTTAAACAACACAAAACTTTAAGTTCATCATATCATTCACATCAAATGCAGTTTTTCCTTGGGATAGAACCCAAAATTATGTATGTTTTCAATGAAGTAACATATTGTCTGGAGCTAAGCAGAAAGTACCATATTCTCTTCACAAGTACCATGAATATGTAAAATATTATTTCTGGCTTTCGGCCAACTCAGAAGGAATGAAATTTACTAGCAATGATTGCAATTTATTCTCAGATTTGATTTTAGCCTATTTAGCAATACAATTTATCAATTTATGACAATGTCATGGTTGTAAATGAAGAAATGTTTGTGTACGAGGAGGAAAGGAGATAGAAATAATAAAAAATCCCCATTATTATCTATGCATGGTACTCGTCCCCACTCAAGTTGTAGTCATTGACGATTCTTTTTAGTGTAGAATTCTTGGCGTTCCTTCTGTTGTGCTAACTGTTTTATAATAACTGATAACTGTGGCTGAAATACAGTACGTTTGTCTGCATGGGGCACATGCTAAAAATACACTTACGAGTGGTGTAAGAATATAAATAAAACTTGATAAAAATGCCAAAGAAACGTGCATCAATCATCCTGAAGTTTTCATCTTTAAGTTTAATGAAAAGTGTCTGCTATCTCTGACTTTAGAAGTTGTGGATAGTAGAATGGCTAAGAAATCATTTGTGTTCAATCATTAGTGCGCAATAAATTTATTATTTAATTACTCGATTAGTAAAAATAAATTCATTATATGCACATACATACATACAGATGTACATGTACATATGTATATGGTATATAGTATGCTTCGTTCTCGATTATTATTGTTGATTTGCACACAACGCTTTGCATACTATCAAATAACTAATAAATGTGGCGGAGTATAGAAAACATTGCTGTTGTTTTTGTTTTCCTATTCGATGCAAATTTTCATAAACAATTTCATTAGATTGAATAATGGGAATTTAATCTAGCGATAATATCACGTACTCACATGTAACTCACATTAAGAAAGGAAAAGTAGAGTTTTGAATGAATGAGGGAAAGGAAATGCTAGTACATATTTCAATTAATAAACAGCAGATACAAATTAAAGATCGCTAATTATACCAACGAATTTAAATACCTTTTGAGGAAGGAAATTAATTACTGGAAACACAGAGCTAATAAGGAAATAGAAAAACGCATTACGTCGGGACACAACACAGAAGAATTATAAAGTTTTTCAGATTTGAATCCAGCGAAGAGTACCTGATTATACGAGTATATCTCATGCAGGATAAGTTACAGATTAATTGATTGAAGTATAATTGAAGAAAAGACTTCGGCGAACAAAATAACAACAGCAACGCAATGACAACAAAGCCACACTTGGGAAACATTCAATCTGCAGGCTCGCTTAATTTTCTACCCACTGCGACGAGATCACAATCTCATAAAACTGAATTCATATAAATTTGATATGAGACAAGAGATGCGAATTATATTATGTTCAATTAAATTAAATTATTGCCGAGCTTCTTAAAGTAAGTAGCTTCGGAGATAATGAACGAGAGCTGCTTGTAAATCCTCTCTTAAATGATGAGACAGAATAGAATTGCAACAACAACAACAACAGCCACAACAACAAACGCGTACCGATTGTTTACAAAGCAACAGCAACAGCAACAATAGCATCGTCACGTTTGCATGCTGTTGGTGTAAATCCACAAACAAACAAACATACGAAACTTTCGATTCGCTTTCGAGAGAGAAGTGAAGAAAAGTAGAAAGCGTTCATTGCTATCGGTAGAACTTGGCAGCACTTTTGGCACATGGCACGAGCTGCTCTGTTTCGGTTCGAATGAATTTAGAACATTAACGCCGCGTAACGTGACGCGAAGGTTACTTCACTCGTTGCTTCTTCTACTTCTTCTTCTTGTTTCGCATGTTGTTGCATGTGTTGCATGTGTTGCAGTAAAAAGTGGAGCAACCGCCAAGCTGTCGAACATTCAACTGTGATAAATACGCCCAACTGGGGGCGTATTACGCTATGACGTCAACGCAGCTATCATGTCCTCATGAATCGGCTAATATTTTCGCTTGCAGTTTCTTTAGACGTAATAAATTCTTATATTGACGAATAGGAGCATTATAAGTATAGAAAACACTTCGTGCTGAGGTCCTAGAAATCCCGATGTGACGGACGGACACACGATATGACTCACGACGCACTCACCTGGTGATTGGACCCGGAGATTCACTGACCGCCTTCAGCGATCTTCGTAAATGCCTATGGAATGTTCCGAACACGGATTCTTTGCGGTTTAATTGCACGTTTTTTTCGCCACTTGCCACCCCGGTGGCACTCCCACAATTCGTGGAGATGTAGTCTATGTTCAGCGGACTGGATTCTTTCGCGTCGTTCTTTTGGCTCTCGTGGATTAGGTTATTCTCCCGACTCGACATGTTCACGATGACGGCCTCATGTGCCGTGCTGTCCTTGTCGTCGAGCAGCTTTGTCCACGCGGGCTCACAGACGCTCTCCGTCTTATCGACGATCATGATGCTGCTGCTCTCTAGCGTTGCACTTGCTTTAAACGCAGGCTGTAATTTTGAGGTTTTCGAAGGTGCAAATGCCAGCAGGAGAGATTCTTCGATGCTGTTCAGAACTTGTCTCATCCGGCGTTCATCGAGTTCACTGAATTAGTTTTAAATGCAAACGAAGAGATCTAAAGTATACAATACAAGAAAAAATTACATAAAACTAAAGCAAGCCAAGAAAATCAAATAGATTTTATTTCAAGTTTATTAACATTCATAACGTTCTACAGATATTTTAAATATTCATATACATTCAAATACGGCAACAAATCCAATAAAAAAACGCTTCTGAATCGTGTAAAGATTATCAGCTGATTATCTAAGTTAAGCATCATCATTCACTACGATTACTTTCACGGCAATCAATTGAAAAACAACTTAATTCGTCACTAATCACTTGTTGCGTTCTGAGCGTATTAAAGTATTAAAATTAGTATTAAAGAGCAAATAATCCAAGGAATCCTAACAGCTTTTATGTTGGAGCTACTTAAGTACTAATTGACTAAGTCTTAATTCCGTGTTAAGCACGCTTACTCGATCATCATCCGTGTGGAAAATGCGAATTACAGTCGTCCAATCTGATGAATCTTTTGTACGCACTGATTTGTTTATTATTAATTTTTCGAGCGATTTGTAACTCGATACATGATTCAAAAATGATTTTACTTATTATTGGTTTAATATTTACCTATGTACATATGTGTGTATATTTTTTTATTATTCTTTACAATTATTTATTATTAATTGTTTATTTTTCCAACCTATTTTATGTGGAAAATTTAATGATTACACTATTTTTTAATTTCATTCCTTTTCGTTTGTCTTAATATATATTATAATATATAAATTTTAATAAATTTTTCATTGTTCTCTGCTTTAAAAGTAAAACAAAACAGCGATTTGTTTATTTATATATCAGTTTGAAAAAAAATAAAATTGTGACCACAAACGACGCGTATTTCCTGAAAAATATTTCGAATCTCTCGAAAATGTTCACGTTATAAAATTTCTAAAATTTATGGGTGAAACTCGGAATTTCGAAAAGAAATATAAACACACCCGGACGCAAAATGTTCCAAAATTAATTCGCTGGTTTATTTTTGCAATTCTGCAATTTTTGTGCTTTTAAGTTTTATTATTTAATTGAAGTAATCAGGAATTCAGTAAATAATCCGATCACGCGTGTAACATGCAGAGGGACCGACTGAACTCGGTCAACTCGGTAAGGTCCCCGATCTGGCCGATGCACCCGACCCGATTCGACTCAGCTCGACGCAACTCATTTGACTCATTTGCCACACTTCGATCCCGTGGTGCCGACCGTTCGAGCGACGTCTGAAAATTAATATGATTTTTTAGACTGCTTCGACTGGGTTTTATTTCAGTTGGAATCTTTTTGGATTTGCTTGAATTTTGTTCTGAAAATATTTACTACGAACGTCAGAGAAGCTCTCTGAAATCAGTGCTGTCAAAAAATCAGCGCATTCTCTCGAGAATTCTTGTGCGCTCGTTCGTTCCTCGGTCTTGCGTTGGAGTCGCTGCTGCCAGGAGAGCCGCTTCGAATCACGGCGGAGACAAAATGACTCTTCGCACACTCACAACACACATCATGAGCTCGAAGTGGCTTGATCGCGGTTTTGCGTTCGGTTTCTTTTTGAACGAATCTATGAATGAATATCTTCCGATGTGATATTCATCTAAAGTGAATCTATAAACTTTAGACTCTAAAGTGATATCGACAGGAAGCGGAAGTACTCTGAGATTAGTTTTGCGAAGAACAAGAGAATCATGGTAAAACTCAAAAGAAATGCGGGAGAAATAACAACGAAACTGAACTAAAATTTTTGAGAATTCCATTTCTGATATCGTCGATGTACACATAATATATAGGAAAATATACAAAACTAATAATCGAAAACACTAAATGGAATTGGCCATTCTTTAGAACTCTAAAAGTCTCTTTTAGCTTAGTTCGCTTACCGTTACGGTACCCGTGAACACCGCAAGTACTCGTATTTATCACCGAAACCAACCAAATTTGCTCCACACACACGGAATCGAATGCATACAACGAATACTTCTCATTCTGTCACACTAACTTTTAATTAGTGGTTGTGGCTAGTATTGTTTTTGCTGTTGTATGTTTTGCACTTAACTTGGCGTTTTAATTTATTACTGAGATTTTTTTGGTTTTTGGTTTCGTGTGTGTAAAAAATCACTTGTTTATTTATCAATCCATTTGATAAGAAATCCTTGAAACCGCACCGCCACCGACTTCCCACTCAACCCAACTACGGAGCATGACTGACGTAACTACTGTCGACAGCAGCTCGAGTCACATGCCAACTAGTTTAGTGATGCAGATCTTCTCAGATCGAGACATTTTAATGGGTCTTGTTTTGCGTACAGGACTGAATGAGCTTGTCTCTTGCCGATAAGAACCACTTCGGTCTATCGGACTCTCTCTCACTCTTAAATTTTTATAGCATTTTATATTATTAGTTATACATTAATATTTTGTATATACTTTATTATTACCGTATTAACGACATCCCCGACCTGTCTGAGCTGAAGCTACCCTAGTACACTCTTTGAGCGACTTAAGTAATGAGAGACTCTAAACACCGATTTGGTTTGGTGGGATTTAACATGACTATTGATTTGGAGCATTTGCAAAACGAATTGTACCGAGTTTCGATTTCCTTTCATCATGATTTGCATAAACAAACAACAGACGGACGGACTACTGTTAAGCTACATCGGCTGAGGATGTGCTGCTTATTAGGAACAAATACATTTCTATCCTTATACACTTCAAACCAATGGTGAATATGTCCTTTAGGACATTCAACCAAACCAACTCCAAAACACCATCTAGTTTCGCACATCTTCACGATTATTATGTATTATATTATTATACATTATATTAATATATATTTGAACTATCTACAATATTAAGATACATATCCATATCTATACACGGGTATGTACATATGCATACGTCATACATGCAGACTATCTGATTCAGTATAATCTTGACGTTTGCTTTTCTTAGCACGTTGCTTGCATCATGTTTTTATTGCTGTATTTAATGAACAATAAATTCGGCTCTATTTTCCAGCAGATTTACTAACCTGTCTACTTAATTTAAAGCGGAATATTTGAAATGTGTTTTCAGCTCCTGCCTTGATTTACATATCAAAAGCCAACACTTCTCGGGTTTCAAATTTGCTTCTTGTTTGCTTTTCGATTCAAATATTCAACCATTCGAATATGAAACCAGCTGCAATGAACACTTGACAAGCTGCAAAAAATCTCCGTGTTGATTAGAAGCTACTTACTTTCTTCATTGCTGCAAGCCGTTTCTGTTAATATAAATCTGTTTTCTCTTTTAATACCTGGTTAAATATGTGATAATCTATAACTGATTGCTTATAATTTTAACCTTGTGATTTGACATTCTAGAACAGTGGTGTCCAAGAATCTAGGGCCATGGAAATGGGGAAATGTTGCTCTCTTCTCTGATTCTTAGTGCTGCAGAATTTAATTTCACTTACGCACAGACAGATCGGAAGACTGAACAGTAGACTTCGTTCCTCGTATTTGGTTTGCAAGGGGATTCATGTGACGTCGCTCTAAACCTTGTTCCATGATCCTTCGTTGTTGATCTCCTCACATTACGTAATCCCAACTCAAGCAATTAATTCCACTGACATTTCTTCAAGCAGTCATGAAAGGCATACCGTCGAGGTAGAAAAGGTTCATATGCACGACTGATTTCAAGAAAGTGCACAGAAATTCCTCGTCATGAATGCTGAAGATGATGCATTTAATGATATTGATATTATATTCATGACATTAATAATCCCTGATACCTTGTAATCTAAGCTCTTATCTAGATATAGGATGTTTATTTATATTATGATATATTTTATATCTTTATTTTGAATTGTATTTATTTATTTATATAGTATTGGAATCATTGTTCTTACAGACTAAAAATAATGATCTTAAAAGACTTAGACATGTGTTTATATGTATATATAATACATGTATACTATATATTGTATATATATGTATATATTGTATAGCTAAAAATTCATTAGAAATTACTAATCAAACGAATACTGGTTGATGCTTTAATAAAAGGATGCTTTTAAATCTATTTCGACAATAAAATCTGCAAATCAAATGAAGCCTTGAGCAGAAATTCAATAAATGTCTTTTTTATGAAGGTGACTTGATTTTATTAGATTTCCGGGTGTTCGAAAAAACTCGAATCGGTTGATATTTTAAAATGCATATCAAACGTATTTGGTAATTTATTGTATTTTTAAGGAATATTAAGAAAAGAAGTTATTAAAATGAGGTGATGATTTCCTGCTTTTAAAACTTGTTTTTACAGATTATTTATTTAAAGATTTCATCAAATGTAAAATACAATATACGATATACTTATATGTATAAACAGTAGTAGAGACTGTAGACAAACTTTCTTATTTTTAATATACTAAAATATTTTTATAGTCTGCAATATTTATAAAGCAAATGATTTCTGTGCTGATGATCCTAAAATATTATATTCAAAGGAACTTGCCGAAGTAGCTCGGAGAGAAGTAAGAATAATAAAGTCTCTATAAATAAACAGAATAAATTTCTTTACTTTATTCAAAAGAATCTTCCGGCATTCTTGAGGATGTCTTCATTGAAGTTTAAATTAACAAAGTTGAATATACGA
This sequence comes from Myopa tessellatipennis, assembly GCA_943737955.2. Lineage (NCBI taxonomy): Eukaryota > Metazoa > Arthropoda > Insecta > Diptera > Conopidae > Myopa > Myopa tessellatipennis. Next base: position 49,897,071 of record OX031314.1, on the reverse strand, counting down.
GCACCTTCAGCACTTGAGACCATGTTCTTATAATAATAAAGCACCTTTTCATAATGCAATGGATTCATTTTTAAGAATTCTTATTTTTAACCGAGTAGAAATGCATACTAAAACCCGCATTGGTCATTTCTATTGCCCTTAAAAACGTCATGACCTTAGAATATGCCATTCTAAAAACTCTTCACTCAGCGCCATGGATGTACCTATATAACAGCTACTCGTAATGTTATGACTTCCGATGCAGAAGCCGAACAAGGACGTTAACAATAAAACCGAAAGTAGGACACGCTTTCTTCGTAAACAAGTATGTCTATATCCAGCCGATATATCGTTGTCCTGCGCAACAAATCAGAGCTGAACTCCTTCGAAGCGTAACAGCAGCAACAACAAACACGAAATTATTGCAGGCAACTAAATTAAAAGTTTTTCCGCAGTCGTTTTATTTTTAGAAATACTGTAAAGTCCTTGAATGTCCATTACTGTCCTTGCTATCTCACATTCTCGCTAAGTTATTCAAAGGTCGCTGAACTGGAGTGCATGAGAGAGTGTGGCAACTCAGAAATCCTCTTGTTCCATGAAGCTTATAGAAATTCTTATCACTGAGCATAGCATAGAGGGCAAATTTAACCCACAGCATAGAGTTTGTTATTACATACTTAATTATGCAGAGTAACATAAAGTTCGTTATTGTATTTGCAATGCAAAGGAGTGTTGTGACTCCTTCGGAGACAATAAAGCAAAATAAAGGTCACTCCACAATATAAGAAAACCAGTATAAATAAACTACGTACGTGGATAAAATTCACAATAGATAAAATTTAGGTCCGTGTGAACATCAGTATCAATATGAAAAAATTTAATGTATAAGCAGACAATATAAAACAATGAGCACATACACCCATACATACATCTCCTTTATATACTACCTGCTACGTCTAAAGTTTGGCGGAATGTGACTAATCTGTCAGACTGAATACTTGGTCAAGTTCTTGTATAACTCATTACTCAGATTAGGAAATGCGTCACTAAAAGATACCGAAATATTGCGTGAATTCCCTTGATTTATTGTTACTTATAAGTATATCTACATAGATACATATAGTGTGCATAATAAGTATCTATATTCATATATTGTACACAGTGACAGCGGAGAAGGGAAAGAAGAGCAACCATTTACCAATAAACGGTGAGGACATCAGAAACCCACCCACAGCTCAAAGTTCCAGGGCGCTTCTTGAACCGAATGAATCATTGATCCATTGATCCCTACGAGTGTGTGGCAACTCCACTCCAGCGAAAGGTTGCCGCTTTCAATGCTCTGTACGCAAATTGCGTGTTTTCCGGTTGCATGTTTGAGCAACGCCAGACGCATTCACCTACGTTTCGCCACTCGCACATTTTGCACGGCAATTAATTGAAATACTTGAGTTGCAGTTGGTGTTGTAGTAGACACGCCGTATGTTAAGAAACTATATAGCTATAAATATTCATATAGCCACTAGGTAAGTAAGCGGGGAGTAGCAAGTTACGCACCAGAGTCAATTGCAGAGTGTGGTCATTGCAAACGACAGTGGGCTAAAAGCGAAGTGTAATCAGTACAAGAATGAATTTTCCGAGTGAGCGAACGTTGCTCGATTGCTTTCGATTTTGAAAACACGTTGTAATTGCTCTTGACGTAGATGCGTACCATGGGGCCGCTCCACTGAAGCTGAAGCAATCGTTTGCTAGAATCTAAGAGCAAAATCCTGTATTTCGCTTTTTGTGTCATCTGTTTGAATAAACAAATTTATTATAAAATAAATATGCATACTTACATACACACATTTGTTAGCTAAACGATACTTTAATTGATCGTTTTGTGAAGGCTTTAAGATTCACTTAAAAATTAAGAATCTGTCATTGCTTGTAGAAAGTTAAATGCAGCTCAAGTTACGCTGCTACAATAGTCCCAACCATGCACAAAACTAACTCAATTCCCTTTCATTGAGATTTTTTCTGTAAATCGGAAATTCTGCGTAACACTTTCAAAGCATGGATAAGTTAAATTAAATCCTAAAGAAGATAAGAATAAATTAAATACTCATAAGATTAATTATGAGTACATACCATGTCCAAATAATTGTGCATTCGTCACGAAAATAGTAATAAAAATTAAAAACAAAATAAACATGACTACCGCAGGTTCTCTCAAGCAACTAATCATCACTTCATTTTATTGCCAGTATTAAATAAATATTAAATTAATAAAACTCAGCAATAAATGCTAATTTTAGCAGCGCAAACAAAATATCGCGTGTGCTCTTGTCGAAAACCATTAAATTCCATTTTCCGCTTAAAATGCATTTCGTATAAATCTCACAAATAACGCACTTGCGAGAACGTTACGTCAATCAACGAGGGGCAGGGGTAGAACATTTCAAGTACCCCAAAAGTTGACACCGCTTTTGAGATGAATCAAAGAATATAAATTCAGAACCACACAGAATTCGAATCTTGCGAATATACACTCCAAAATTAATGATTCTAAGTCTTTAGTTGTTAATATTGAAATGATTACGTAACGTTCACGTAATAGTGAACACACAAAACAGCTCCGGACAACCGGTAAAACCTCAATAGTTACGTTTAACACCACAATGATATTCAGTACTTAAAAAACTCCAAATCTGAATGAATTACTTACATTTTAAATAAAATTAAGAGATGTAAAACATGTCTGAGAATTACTGACTGACCCGTTGTTCTTGACAATGAGTATTATTCTTCCCCTATCACGCCTGTCAACTCTCCAGGTTTGTCTTTCTAATCGTACTCAATTTTAAGACAATGACTACGAAATTCGGAAAGGAACTCCCTCAAGTGATAATAGTTTGGGCTCTGAATCAGACCCGACAGTTTTTCCATCAACCTGGTCGACACATTGGAAGTATTGTCTGCGATGTGCAATGGTGCACTGTAGTCTTACGTTTTCTACAGGCACCCACGTAAACTCTGGAGGCATTCAAACCCCGTTCTCAAATTTAGAAGTGATTCCACCCACGTTCGCACATACGCATATGCATACATATGAAGGTGATACAGAACACCTTCTTGTAATGCCGTAGGTCTTCAGTCCCGCGTTTGTTCTCATCAATAAAGCTAAAATATGCTGTATTTATTATTTAGAAAATATAAACCATCTATAAATATCGCTGTGGCTCCCATCCGCTCACTCATAAACGAATACAAATCAACGGACTGCCATTGTTTGTATCTCAGTGTGAAAAGCTGGATGAATTTCATTAGAACTTTTATTGGCCCAATAAATAACTGAGGAATTAAGTCATAATGGTGGGGACCGTTTTCCTTTTTTAGTCTGCATTCTTCAGTTCTATTTATTAATCAGACAAAAATTAGTCTGTGATCCCGAACAACAAACGACTAATGATATAATGATGTCCAGCTGGGTTTCCGCCACAAGACACACTCAGTGGAAATAAATTCATCGAAATAATAGATCTCTGAAGTGCTGCTTGTTGGAGGTCTACAGAGTACGTCAGTTTCTGAGTGGAATCTTGAGTTGCTACGATATCGATATGTTAATACGAGGAATACATTAATGCGAAATTCAAACGAGTAAATCTTCATGTAAGTTGATGTTCGTTTCTTACGTAAATCAGTTGGAGAGGTAATCGTAAAAGTATTCTTTAACAACTTCAATTGGTAAAATGCACTTAATTTTAATTCTGTAAACCTCTCTAAACGATTCTTCATATTTCCCCCGGATTCGTAGTTGATTCATTCAATTATTACAAATTATTTAATTTGTACCTACTTAAAAAACCATTTAAACGTAAGTACTTTACAAAGTCGTTAATCGATGTAATAATATTATATCTAATCTACGTGTGCTTGAGAATCTTTTTAAGGATAGATTTTATTACTGCTTTGTAAATACCTTAAGAATGCTACGAGTATCGAATGATATCTTTAACAGAAACTTAAACTGAATTATTTATGTATTTCAGCAACAAGTTTCGTTAGAATTTAATTTCCAAACGCTGATGCATACCGTTCGAGTATTAAATGACTGAAACAAAGTACGTAGTGTACAGCGTGTAGCGTACAACTAAATGTGTGTAAGTGAAGGTGAATCTATGTATATTATATAATTTAGGAGGGGATCCGGAGGGAATCCGTTTTATTTTACACTTAAAATATATGTACTATTATATTGTATTAAAGATACTGAGATATAAAATGTGTCTTAAAGTAGAGGAATTAGTATTAAAGTTTTTCGAAATGCAGTTTGAAATCTGAATTAATATCAATTGGCAAGTGTAAATTAATAGTTCAAACACAGTTGTACAGAATAATCGATCAACAATCACCAATATAGGCAATATCATTAAATTCGTGCTGTACCAGCAACACTTTTGGATCGCGTTAGAAAGTTTCGCCGTTGCTTAATATATGGTTCATAAACTAAAATTTAATTTTGTACTTGCCAAAACATTTTAACGATAAGTTACAGGTTTAATTTTCTCCGGAATTCTAATAAAATCTCACACACCAAATGCTGCATGTGAACGTCATTCAGAAAACATTCCCGAAAGCTGTTCACTCTCGATCAGTGAATTCTGACCAATTTTAATCATTTGCATTGAAAGTTAATGATGCAAAAAATACAAACGTAATTTTTAATAGTGTTTTAAATAAATATTTGAATTTTATTATCGGACATTATAGTAATGATGATTGTATATTGTAATGTAAATAAAAGCAATAGTAATATACAAGATGTATGTATACCCAATAAGTTTGGATTTTATATTTTATTTAAAATTATATAAACAGAAACTAGACAGCAAAATAGAATTATATAAACAAACATTTTTTAAACATGTTTAAAAAACACGTGTTGACAAAATTTCAAGCAAATCGTAAAACCATTGTTTATATTTTTTAATGGAAGTTCTATACGGGCTGCAGAATGTATCTACATAAATACATATTAAAATTCATAGACATTTTGGATGTTGTCCAAAATCACAATATTTATATTAAAAAGGTCTTTTATATACATAAATAATAAACTTGAATTTTCTGAGAAAAAACAACTTATTCATCTATTTTTACACATTTAATATATATAAATTTAATATATATATTTTTACATTTAATATATGTGGGTAATAATATACATATATTAGGAATTATAACGAAAAACTACTATACTACTCCTACTATATACTAAATTGAATATCATAGCTTCTGATTTCGCCTTCGCTAACTGTATAAGTATAGACTAGATACGCTTTTTATATCGTTTATTAATAGGGTTTATTGTAGATAATGTAAATTCACCAAGAATCACTACAAAACAACAGCTAAATAGTTCTTTACATTACAGTTATAGGAGTACATTTATAATTTAGTGATGTTTCTGTATTTATTGGCGCTATTTAACAACCGAAACTAAAATATACCAGTAAATTTCTCAAAATTGGTACAAATTTAAGGAGAAATCACTGATCAAAACCTCTATATTTCATACCCTATCTGACATTTCACTTTGACATCTTCAACTTTAACGTTTAGCCAGTGATAGAATTTTGAAATGCATTTCCGTTGGGCTGCATCCGTTATATGTTTATTTTTAAATTAAACCTCCGCAACACTACTGGAAATTTCAATAGTTCATCATACGACGAAGCATTTAAGGAAGCGACGTTGAGGGTGGGGGAGCGCTTATTTATGAACGTAAACCCATGCGGCGTTTAATAATGTTATAACTCACCGAGTGCTCACCAATTAAACCACGAAGGAAGTACTGCAGGTGGGTGGTTTAATACAACAACAAAAGGGCGGGTACCGAGAACTGGACAAAACGTCGGATTACAGAGTGGATGATGGCAAAGATATAAAGGATTTAATTAAAATGTTCAATTTGTTGCTCAACAAGTTTAAATGACGACAAAAACAACTAAAGACATGCTAACCTATTTTGATATTTGATATAATCTACATATGTAAGATATGTAAAGCAATCGTTTGCAATAAGCAAATGAAATAAATGCCAATCAATGAAATCATCAAAATAATATTATTTGAAAAAAAAAAAGTAATCATCGACTTAAACAAACTGAGGCAGAACGGAACAGCATCCGTCTCTATCCGCTTACATCCGTTTGAAGAATCTGAAACTCTTATAGAAAACGAATGCTCAATAATCTCGTATTGATCTGTAGTGTAATCTTTTGTATTTAGAAATCTACAAAATATTCAACAAAGATGATGTTTATATTATATATGTACATATATGCACTAGGGTTTGAAATCAAAACCAAAACTAAAACAAGTGTAGTCGTTATCCGAAATCCCAGCTTCAGTGAATAGAACTAAAAATAGAGAAACAGCTTCAATGTACTGTAGTCTTCGTGTCCGGTTTAACTTATTGAAGTATGTGCTACCCGGCACATATAATGAAGTGAAATACTTCGATTAAATCCATATTTTCAAAAAATCTAATGTAAAAGTTAAAGCATTGGTTTTAAGTAAAATATCGATATATTACACCGACGTTTATTGTCCTATTGGATATTACAATCATTAACTAATTGTAGCTTATTTTTAGTATATATTCTACATAATATAGACAGTTCTTAGACATGGTTCACCAACTAATCTGTTGACTTGTTATTGTAGAGTGGTCTCTGAAAGAAAAGCTGCTCAACGATTTTAAAATGTAATGCGCAATATTTCAACTACCCAACATTAGCTTAAATCGATGGAGAGCTGGGAGAGGTACTTTAATTCGAATGCAACTCGACTACGCTAAATTAATATTAATTTTAGGTAAATTAATGAATGGAACGCGAAAATATTAAACACTCCAAGATATCAAATCAATTGTATGAATGACGTTATTAAAATAATTATTATTAATCAGATAAAACTAATGGATTTACTCTCAGATGCAAATGTTTGAAGTGTTGTGCTAATTAAGTTCTGTGACTTATGATTAATTAATCACAGCCAACTCTGCTGTAACGTAGCGGTCATAAACGTTTTCAGTGATTTGATTACTACTCGTATGGTTATTAAATACTTTTCTGAATGAGCTCAATTCTAGGATAATGAAATTCGTTCGTTAAAGTAGAAAGAAGTGGTTTAAATCAAGTTTCTTTATTTTTGTCACGATATCTGAATATAACATAAATACTAGTATGCAAATATTCAATACCGGCATTTGTGCTTCTGTATTTTTAGTTCAATTATTTCAAAGTATCTAAGTTTCTAGAAACATCATCACCAGCACAAACAAACAAAAGATTCATTATTTATAAACATCAGCTACGAGTATTTATAGAACCACTAATTAATTAAAAATTCTAACAAATAATTCTTTCGCACATTTTTAATATACATATGTAATTTAATTTATGCGATAAGCGAATATTTTTATATGGAAACATTATAAATAGTCCTTTAATCAATCATTGACGACGATGACATCCGATCGTCATCGTCATTAGAAGCGTTTACAGAGAAAAACATTACAGAGCAAGAATGATAGAATAGATGTACATGCATGTGGTTTGTCAGTATAAAATGAGGTATAAATAACTTTATTCTTCAACGTAAAATAATAAATAAATATCGTGGACTTTTGTCTCATGAAAACAATGAAAAACATAGAAAACAATGAATTTACCTCTAAGTTATACAGTGAAATTCGATATATACATCCTTTTTGAACACTTGTTCTTTGCTTTTATAACCGTTTTTAAATTGGTGTCTGTAAAGATCTTGTTTCTGTAAATACGCCACGATGCATAAACATTAAAACAAACTTTAAGCTATTTACAGTGGATATTTTTAAAATTTTACTGACATTACTTCGGTCTCTCTCCATTCTTTTCACGCTAGCTGTTCTCTTTTAACTTTCACACGCTGTTGCATATTTTATCAACACACTTCGGAATATATTAAATACATTATAAAAAGCATAGAATTAAAATTTGTCAAATGAAATGTAATTTCCACTTATTTTTTTATATATTTTTTATTTATTTATAATTTTCTAAAGTTTTGTCCTTGTCCACGCAAATGCAATATGTTTTAGATATGAAAAAATTTACAATTGTATACAAATTCACGTACTTCAACTTGTTCAAATTGAGAATAAATATAATTATAATTTTTATAAGGATTTCATTACGAATTCGAATCCTTCCACCGCGCAGATATCTTTATTGATACACCACTCACTCAAAAACAATCCATTCTTCACCGCTGTCGACGACACACTGAAAATCAAGCAAAAGCACAGATATTAGATGTTAAAAGTAAGAAAAAAAAGGCTAAATTTAGAATCGGAAATGCTAAACTGGCAACACTGCTACACACCGGCTGTGGATGTTGAAACCAGCTGTTTTGTGTTGTTTGTGTGGAACTCGTTTGTGTTGTTGTGAATTGTTGTTGTGTTTACGTTTGATGTTGGGGAACGTGAATCAAACAGCTGTTTGTGATTTTTTGCTGCCTTTTGTTTTCTTCTGTCTACGTACCTGCATCGCGCAGTAGAATCATCTGAAATACAAGCACTCCAAGGAAGATAGCACAAAAGAAGGGAAGCAAAAAAGAAGTAATCAAAACAAAATGAAGAATTCCAATTCCATGGGATGTCGATTGTTACCAGAAGAGAAAAGCAGGCGACGAACAGAGTAGCCACCATTTAAAACGAATTTATTGAAAGCAGTAGAAACAGAAATAAGAGAAAAATATGAAAGCACGTGTTTCTCATTAAAACACAAGAGAATAAGTATATGTGCGATCTCTTGAGAAAGGTTGTTTGCATCATGACTTTTTTAAAATATTAAAAATGTTTGCATTTATTTTATTTGCTTCTTCTAAATTGTCAATAACTTTTCTAGTTTTTTCATTAATTTAATGACAGTTACGCGAACAGACTGACAGGATTTGACGCCTCAAGAGATTTTGTATGAGAAAAGAGGGTTTTTTATTCCTACCACGATAAATTCTGACAACTAGAACTGCTTCGACGGATTTCAATTGAAAACGCTCACACTCAAAACGCCAACATTAATTCGAATCTGGAAAATGAGAGGTAAATACAACAAAAACCGGTCTTGAGTGATTCGAAACTTATAGTCAAAAAGAAAACAATGCAAATGCAGTTGAATAAACTACAACAATAGGAAATAAGGGAATAAATAAATAGAAGCATCAAAATTCGTAGATAGAATTAGTGAATGAAGTACAACTAACATCATTTACGTATGTATGTAAAAAACTAAAATATGATAATAATTCTCCGTTTTTCATTAATTCACTTTAGTATTTGCTTGTAAACATTTGAGATATTGTATTATTCACTCGTTCGCATCTGATGAAACTCTTTCATAGAGGATCAAGTTTGCCCCGATGTGAATATGGGTGATTGTACGTACTCGTATGTATGCATGAATGTACGATGTAGCAGGGAAAACGTGGAAATCAGCATTAATATTGATTTCAGAAGTAATGAACGTGAACGAGATAGCAAACACAATCAAAAACCAAAGCAGAATAAAAACGACAGAAACAACAGAAGCCGAAAACAATTAAAAGAGACCGTAAAAAGTGTTCTCTTTCAAAACAGTTCTGAAACCAAATGTACAGCGCCCTCTTTAGAGAAAACTCTATAGAAAATATCGATTGCGAGTTCGCTGGAACACATTTGTATATAGAACGAAGGGGAAACACAGCCATGGGTTTTGCGGCGAATTTGCTCTTATATTCATGCTTATATACATATATGTAACATATACATATTGAAATAGATTAAAAATAAAAGAATAACTGCTGTACTCGTAGTTGTTTCATCGGCATTTATAATTTTGTTTGGATTGTTGTAGATTAAATTTGGAATCTTTTTCATATAATATAATATTGAATTTATTGCATTTTTAACTCTCGATTGGTGATTAAATTTATAGCGAAAATTGAATTCCTTGATATCCATACAATTTATTCTTTTGCGGATGAAAATGTATTTAAGAATATGTATGTATATGTTTATATATACTGTATATCTGTTAAAATAGTACAACTGTCTCTGTTGCTCTGAATAAAACCGTTTATAAACCTCCTTAGATTCGCAAATCTCAATCGCTGAGTCGGTTTCTATCGCATTCATTACACGAAAATAACCATGTACACAGTTGTCATAACGACCAATTTTGAGGAATGTATACTCATAACGAACACCTGTAGTTGAATCCTCTCTGTTGGCTTCATAGCGATTTCCGCAAGTTTTTAGTTCAGAAACGAGAACTAAAAACTTTACCCTCGTTGCTCGGGGTCTTATGTATCTCCCTCCCCTCGCACTCATCGTAGCTGGAAGTGTGGAAAACTCCTTTATGTACCATATTCGATATTCGAGTTGAAATTGATTTATGAGTACATACTGCAAGTATCTCTTGGATACACAGATATCGCACGACATATCTACGAAACGAGCGAGAGACTTCTGAGCACAGACACTCTGATTAATTTTTTCCCTACACAATACATGTACATGTATGTAAATATTGTATATACTCGTCGATACCGTATCGAGTTCAATCCGACCGAATGAGTTGGAAAACAGCAACACGAACCTACATATTCTTTCGTTTCTCTATGGAGATGTTCAGTTCAGCACGAGTATTCGTGCTCTTGTTCTTCGTCAACTTTCTGAGGTAGTTTGCTGTAGTTGTTGTTGTTGTTGTTGCTATGGTATCTGGTATTTTTGCTTCAAGACTGGCGAGCTTTTCTTTCCCAAATCAGTTCTAATTCGTGGGTCTGTCTTCGAAGATACGCTACGTAGCGTACTCGCGATTCAATACGCTTGCGGTTGCCTGGTTGGCTCATGTGCTCAGAATCGATTCGATTGTTGTTATTGTAATTGTTTTTGAACGCTTTGCAGGCTTCGGAAAACTAGTATCTGAAACTTGTTTTCTAGAAATATGAACATAGTATATTGAAAGCATCTGAAACTCGCTAAATTGTTCCGTTTCGTGTTCGGTGATCCGGACGAAGTGGCTGAGTTCAGAGTGAGTTTAAAGAACCATCTGGTTCAATACTCCGTATTGAATGGTGAGTGCGTCGTACTTAAGGCACACATCTGGCTGTTGTTGTTGTCGCACTCGGTGCTCCTGATCATTGTATCTTACAGATAAACACAGTCGTATATCAACTTGTTGTGTGTTTGCCTTCCTCCCACTTCACCCAGTGCCTCAGTTACGACGCTTTTCTTTGGATTTCCCAGTGAAATGTTGTGGTTTTTCTTTTTCCAACCTCATCACCGTTTTCCAGTCTCTTTAATCGCGCAGAGGCGTCGTTAACTGCATTTAGTTCGAATAGACATTTCGTTGTATTGGAATTTTGGACTTTTCTGTTACGAAATTAATTTTTTCGGTTTGTTATGGTAATGCAAACAATGAATACTACTTGCTGGTATACTGTTGTTGTTGCTACCTTGCACTCTTCCCGTTCTACTCGCAGTAAATATTAATATCTACATTTTCAGCGAAGTAAAATAATTTAGCAAGTTCTTGCTGTCTTGCAGTTCAGTGGAGAGCTGGATACTCGAGAATGACTTGCGAAAAGACAGAGAATAGTCACAGATATGGATTAAATCATTAAATGCAGCTCCTGATTGCCGCACTCGTTCGATTATGAAGCAAATTTACATCTGTCACAATTTAGAAATTGAGACTTTTATTCTATGAATCTTATCATCACACTTAAGATATGCGCTACTGTACTCCCTCGCTAAAGTGGTCCCTAATATAGGAAATTTATTAATATTTACGGAGAAAACCGACTTACTTGGGCCAAATAAGGCCTATTGCCATACGACTGGACCCCCTCGCTTATCACCCTTCCCGGTGTTGGGAAAAACTCCCAATTTTTATTTTCCTCGCCACTTCAACTTCGTTTGCAAAGAACAAGCATAGGCATACATGCGTGGGCATGTTATTTTGTGCCCATTTGATAACGATTTGTTATCGTTTCTCACACTAACACTAAACGTAACAAGCTAAAAAGTATTAAATATTCTAAAAGTGATAAAATCTTGATGGATGTTAAGAGATAACTAGGGTCGGCCGTGGTCGAAATTTCGTCCAAGAACAATTCCCATTTTTAATTAATCCTTTTTTATTTTATTTTATAATGCTCGTCTATAAATAGCAAGACCTCGTCTTCAAACAAAATTTGAAATTGAATGAACGTCGTATTTGTATATAGATAATTCATGTAAAAATTCACATGAAAATGTTATGCCCAGTACTTATTTTACCACTTCAAAAATAATAATTTCTTTATGTAGCACAATCCTTTAAAAAACTATTTCGGGCTTTAGTTGCGTGAAATGCACTTTTCTTATATTTTTCATTAATTTTCTCGCAGTGTTGCAGAAACGCACCGTTAGGCCGAAATGGGTTAATCGTGTTGAATACACATACAAAATGTTCCTCTTTTCTGATTAGTTGCAACGCTGAGAGGTTTGTGTATGTGGTTAATTTATTGTTGTTTTTATTTCCATAGTGATATTATCGAGGCAATACTGTAGTATGTAGCTAAGAAAAACCAAATCAGGGCATCATCGCTTAAACAGATTGTGTAACAACGAACGTTTTTATGTACGTTATTCAAATTGACATACGATAAGTGTGTACTTTATGTATGTATAGTGTATTTATTTAGAAATATTTACACTTATATATTATGTACCTATTTTCAGTTGCTCCTAAATGCACTACAAACACCATCTCAAGGAATTTCGGGATCTTGATCCATTGGTTTCGCAGTTATGAACACTGCGAGAAATTATTTCTTTTATTCATTTTTGTTTCGTTGTTTCTCTTATCTTATATTAACTAAAAGTTTGGAAAAAGCGTAAGTTTCGTTACTTTCATAGTCCTAGTTTTTGGAATAAAAAGTGACGTCATATTTTTGCACATTCCCGTACGGTTTTTCGTACTTATGCCATAACACGCGGGCTACGCAACTCTACGTTTCCCATTTAGTTATCGTAAAATAAACGTACGTAAATATTTACATATACTCGGTTAGAAGTGTAGTTATGTGCTTTTTGGTAACAAAATTCTTCATAACCAACTCGATTCCGAACGGCTTTCCTGGTTCGTTGGTTTCGCAAAACGAAACGAAGCATAAAAGAAAAAGCTGCGCTAACGTATTCGAACACACGAAAATGGAAAATGGAAAAGAAACGAATAAAAATCATTTAAATACTTTTGCATGCATAAAGAAGCTTCCAAATCGTTCTCAACTTGAATTTCGGGAGCCTTGAAAATGAATTACATATATAAGTATTACATATATAAGTATATAAGTATATATAAGTATTCTAAAATGTTTATACGATATTTGAACTTATCATGAGTCAGTTAAAACGACTGGAGATTTGACTGACGATTTCAATATCGCGCTGTTTTCTACTTTTATCTACTATCAAATTTGAGTTGATTTCATTTAAATCGTTTTATGTGCAGTTCAATCAACAACCACTTCGCATTTTTTTTTCTTTTCTCGATATTTTGTGCGAGTTTAATTTTCCCCTACAATCATTTCTCGATTCGCCCAGTTTTTACTTATTTATCTATTCCTGTTTTTGCACTTCGCCTCACCGTCGTGTTCACATCGTTCCGCTTCGTATTTGGTTTTCAACGTTTTCTATACTTCGAAAACCTACAGTATTGAAATCGTCGTTGACGACGTTGGTTGTTTTACGAGTGTTGGGATTTGAGTCGATTCTCTCAGCATATTTCTCGCTCTCACTGCCTCCGTAGAGTTGGTGGAATTTTAATTGTGTGCTTAGTGAAAAAACAAGAAACGAATTTCGTAAGTTTTAAAACTGTGTGGGAAAATGAAGCGTTTTCTTCCAGTTCCTGTGTGTGAGTCCCACAACAGGCTCACTTGGATGTGCTCTTGGTGCTGCTTTGCTTCGCGAGAACATTCAACCTTCGTCGTTGCCGTATCTGATTCCCTTCGAACCACAGCCGCTTTTCTTCATCCAGAAGGTTTGCTGCCGGCTTCATTTTCAATTTTCGAAAACCGAACGTATGTTTTGTAATCATCACTCGTCACTCGTTGGTCGTAGCAAAGATGAGTTTTTAATCGAAACTGCATTCAATTGGAACTGAAAATAAGTGTGATGATTTTACTGCTATAATTTCCATGGTTTTGCTTATTATTTCCATAGTTTCGGAGATATAGGTCCGAAATTTTCCAACTTTAAAGGGCTATAATTCCGAAACCAGATGAGAGCGGGTAAAATGAAACACAACAACAGAAAAACCGGAGCTGCGTCAGCGTCAGTCTAAAAATCTATTAAAAATATTAATTAATGAATTATTACTGAAGAATCAAGAAGTGAAGAAAGGAATGTTTGCTCAAATTTGCTTCTACGCGTATTGGTGTGTGCAATTGAATTCGTCCAAAAGGGAATTCGATAGAATCAATAATTACATATTTTGAAAATAGCAAAATACAAGGCTTCTCATTAGATCAGTGGTTCCGAACTGTCAGTGAGAACACCCTACTGCCCGGAAGGGTCTAAATGGTCTCTACCATTCTAAGACCAAAGCAACACCCAAGACTTTTCAAATGTACCTTGAGTGGTTCGGTGTTTCTTCAAGTTATTTTTACTTTAAAAAGTCAAAAAATAAAATCCAAAGTACGAATTTTAACAGATGGGAACTATTTGGATTTCAATCTAAGCTGAGTTAAAAAAACATCAAAAATTCATTATGTGACATGCATGGTTGCATGTTTGAAGTCATACTTTATTCGATCCTCCCAGTTTTCTTTTATTTAGAATTCTTAGAACGTAAAATTTTCTTCAAGCTCTCTCGGTGGAAAATAAGTCTTGGAGGCGTTGTTGTAATCGAATTAAATCTACTCGATCAATGTACTAAGATCAATGCATATGCATAAAATATACCGGTTCTGTTACTCTAGTTCAATTATTTATCTTTCCATCCGAAAGAGAATCATTTACGGACTCAAAATAACGCATACACGAAACATGAAACCACGTCTTCAAATTTTACATGGAGCTGGTTTCTGAACCGAATTCAGAAAAAATTTACATACATTCTTATATGCATGTACAATGAACATAATGAGAAATGCTCGCGTTTCCCCTTCTTAAGCTGAGTCAAAGATAATTTTATGTTTATTACGTAAATTTAAGTACGTTAGCTCGGGTATATGAGAAATTATCTGTATTTTGGCTACAATTTCATATTATCAATCTGTTAGTGATACACATGCACACACGCAGAACTTCTACCATAAACAGACGCTAAACTTACAGTAAATAGACTCTTGTGACTGCAATGTTCGTGACATTTGAGTTTTGTAGTGAGCTTTGATCACGACATTCGACATCCTTATTGCGATCTCAAGATTAAATACATTTAAGTTGCGAAAACACATACTAATATCGTAAATACTCGTGTATGCATTTGTAATTCCACATTAACAACATCTGCTCTCTTTCCAGCAGTCACGATGAGTTGCTGGATCCATGATCCATAACGCTAGCCAAGCCGAACAAAGGAAAAAGCAACAAACTCTTCCATCAGCTACATAAACATGTCCATGTCCTTACAGAAGCAGCATCACATCACCCAGTTGCTGAGCACAGCAGCCGCCGGAAATGGCGTGGTCGGAGACGTGGACGCTCTACTCACGCCCATTCAAATATCGCCTGTGGTACGAACGGAACCGAAGGCCGAGCGGAATCTGTGGCGTGAAGAAGAGATGCTCCAAATGCTGAACCTCATGCTTCAAGCCAACGCCATTGAAATGCTCAACGACAAGTCTGTGAAGAGCGAGAAGGTGTTCCGCAACATCGAGAAGCTGATGTTTGAGTGCGGCTATCGCAAGAAGTCCTTCATGCAGATCTGGACCAAGTGGAAGTTCCTGAAGTCGACGTACATGACGTCGCGGCGAGCCGGAATCATACCTAAGATGATTCCGCCCTCCATCTACCATGTGCTGGACACCATCCTGAGGAATGCACGGAATGTCAGCAGCGCCGGTGGAAACTCAAATAGTGCAGCTGGTTCGTCTCTGGATGGAGAGAATTCCGATAGCGGACGCCTGATTATATCACACGTTGAGTCGGGTTGCTTAACAAATGGCTCAGGAAAAGGCAGCAAGAAGTGCGCCAACGGCACAGCAACAGCAGCCGAAAGCAGTCGCGACCCGGAAGACGACAGTGAATTCGATATGGCACACCCGATCTTCGGCTTCCGCCTGGGAATGGTTAAGCAGGAACCAGTCGATGCAGGTGAGTTCCGAAGTGATGGTTCAAAATCAAAAAAACAGTCTGAGATATCATTTCGCACAGGTTATGAGGCGTCGTCGCACATCAATGCCACAGCCTCGGAACATGATCCGCTGGATGACCCTAACGCCAACTCGCCGGACTCCTCGCTAGCAAACACAGACTTCGCATCTGATATCAAACAAGAACTTATGGATGCAGACAACCTTGAACTATACAGCTGCACATCACAAAATCCTCGAGAAGACTCACCATCACTTATGAGACCAGGTTCTCCATTGCCGCTGGTGACATCAACACCGGAAGCTACTCTTCATGCACGGGATGCACAGATGCCGCCGTTACGAATCGCTCCCTTCGCTAAGGCGCCGCATATGAACATGCAGCGACAGCAGCAGTATAAACACCAGCAATTCAATAGTTCACCCCCGCCACTCTCGATGCATCCCATTCAGGAACAAGAACAGCAGCAAGAGCATCAGCAACATCAGCATCAGCAACTTCAGCAGCAACAGCATCAGCATCAGCAATATCAACAGCAAAGCCATCGTCACTTTACGCGCCAAAGTCAAGTACACACTGCAAACACCAATAAGAACAAACGTAAGGAGTCCGCGTTGTTGCAGAAAGTAGTGCCGCGCCAGTACCGCGTAATACCAACAACAGTGGCAGGTGCTCCGATACGACTTCCACGTGATATAACTATACACCAAACCCGGCCTTCCTCGAGCACGGCAGCACCGCGCCTCAAGCAGACATCCATGCAGCAGTTGAACTACGGGCCTCGTCATCCTGAAACGGTGCTGCCCGACATCGGCGCAGAGGAAATAACTCTACAACACCAGAAGATGAAGTGTTACGCCGCGAACTACGCACCCACCACGGGACCTTCAACCAGCCAGCAAGCCGCCGCAGCAGCCGCGGTCAACGGCTCTCCACCTCCTGCTCACGCTCAGCGGAAGCGACGCCTTCAGTTGCCCTGTATAAATCTCAGACCGGCGAAGGTGATGAACATGGAGAAATACGCTCAAAATGAAAACATGAACGGCTACCAGGATATAAAATTCCCTCAAAATCATCAGGAGGACGATGATGATATTGAGGGTGAGGACGAAGCAGAGCAGCCTTCGCTATATACCGCTTTCAAGCAAAATAAGAAATCCAAGCAGCATCAGAAATATTTTCAGCGACAAGAGCAAGCGAAGGCCCAAAGAAAGACGCAGGAAGACTTCTTTGAGGCAGCCCTCAAGGAACTGGGAACGTCGTTGCGTAGTGCACAACGCGAAATCATGGATGATTTCTTTCAGAAACAAATGGAAATGGTGCGCGCGGAGCACGAGTTCCAGGCCAGGCAGGACAATCTTTTAATAAAGGCTTTCGCGGAACAGACGCAGTTGATAATGAAATCGGCGAAGACTCTGCTTGGCGTAGACCTGTCAAGTCCAAAAAAGAAATCCAAACATGAAAGCGAATCTAATGCCCCATCAGAGGACATTCAACCGAAAATTGAAACGGAAAATGAGAAAGTGGGCACCGAGTCTGATCGAGTACAGGACAGAGTCGTAGAAGAAGCCGTCTCTGAGCACGATGACGAGGGCTACGAGCAACAGGAAGATTATTTGGACGAGTCTAATGAGGAAACCAACGATGATGAAATATCCGACGATCGCAACGAAAGTGAGTGCGAACAAGGCGACGAAAATCTAATTAAAACGTCGAACGCAGATGCAATTGAACTTAGTTCAAGTAAATTATTCGAAAAGATTTGAGTAGAGTGGGAAAAGTATTAATACTATGTAACGAAATCACATACGCACACATTCCAGACAAATGTATACATTTGCAAATAAAAAAGACATAACTACTGATAAACTATTCTTGTAACTGGCCATAAGGGCATTTTTCCAAATATTGTTGGAAAAGCTGTACATTATAAGTTAATTCCTATCGTTTTTGCAAAGACTTGATATGTTAAGAGTAATATTTAAGCATTGATATAGACATATGAACACATTTACAAGTATGTGTTAACCCACAACTTTAACAATAGCTTTGTAAGATTGAAAATTATAATCACTTATCTGTTAATTTGTGCAAAGAAGTGACTAGAATGTCAATAAAAGAAAAATTAAAATGAATGAACAGTTTTAAAATATCATTAAACACCAATTATCATCAAATAGCCAACGGTTAGCTTCGTTCTTTTACCAAACTTTAATTTTTGAAGGAGTAAACTTTTGGAGAGAACTGCGATTTTTAATTCAAATTTACTACTCACGCGTTGATTAATAAGCGTTGAATAACATAAGCACACTAGATACAGTTTAAACCGTCGTAATACTAATTCGGGAATTAGTACTTCGGGAAGGAAACACATTCTTAAGAATCAAGAACACATTTATTCAGGCATATGTCAAAAACAGGCCATAAAATCATTGATATTAAATTTCTATTATTATTATACATATACTACGTATTATTCTTCTTAATTTTAATTATTGAACCTTACATGATTTTATTTGTGGCGATCGTTATCAATATTCTCAGGATGAGACATCATAAGTATCCAGTTTGGCTTTCCACTTTTTACTGTTAAGCATTTCGCATTCTTTTCCTGTAAATGAAGTCCTCCTCTTTTGAGCTTCGTATTTGTGAATTCCTTTTAACTTAATTTTATCCATTTTCACTCAGCCTCTTATATTTCACCCTCGCATTTGCATGTAGGTTTTTAGCCATGTTACTGGTCCTGCTAATGGGATTAATTCGGCACACCTGCAAGAGCTGCGAATTACTACTTTTTGCCAGTCGATTGAGCGCATCGATGATAGCCACCTGAAACAAGTATTTCATTCGATGACTTGGCTACCAAAGGCAACAAGGAACGCCAGCCAGGTGCTGCAGTTTGCCCTCCACCAACGAGCCTTACACCATCTAAACATGCAAAGGTTTCGCCTCGAAAAATAATTCAAATCAAAGCAATCC
Source organism: Myopa tessellatipennis (assembly GCA_943737955.2). NCBI lineage: Eukaryota > Metazoa > Arthropoda > Insecta > Diptera > Conopidae > Myopa > Myopa tessellatipennis. The sequence goes on along the minus strand of OX031314.1, from coordinate 49,877,741 downwards.
ACTTCCACCGGATGCCGAAGTACATCGTACCGCAGAGTGGCAGTCAACACTTGCAGACTGGGATGAAGAAACTCTTCCAACACGAGTGACCGACAAGAAAAAAGTTGTAAAAAAATTCACGTGAAACCGACGGGATACGACAAAAAACCGACCTGGATATATAAGGATATGAATTTACCGAATTCGGATTTTTGTCTTTGTAATCCAGCTACAGCGGTTGGCCCAGCCGCATGCGATTGGCATCAGTAGCTGTTCTACGTTAATTTTCGGTGTTAACATGGCGCTGGTCTCATCCGCATTTAATATTTGCGGAGTCGTAGTGTTCAAATTTCTGTTATTTACCGAGTCATTTGTTGTTGGTGTTTAATTTACTATGATGATGATTTACTCGAATTGAAATTCACATTTTAAATGAATACTTGTTGCAATTATTGTTGTTGTGTTCTTATCTTACGATATCCAGTGGAATTGCTGAAAGTTTTGTTCTCCAGATCAATTTGTTCAAAATAAAGTTCATCAACCATCAACAGACTATGAAAGCTACTGCTATTCTACAAGCTTTTGGTTTATTTGTTTTAATTGGTCGTGGAGCATCCAGTAATCTGGGTAAGCAAACATGGATGTCTTTGATATAGTATATAGTAAGTCAAGTTGCCTGAAATTCAGCTAAATAATTGACATTCACTCACAAAATTAATTTTCATTTCAATAGTAGTGAAATGAAATCGCTGATTAGAATCGTATGAGGATTCGACTTAAGTTTTAATCGCCTCTTCGAAGGTCTCTCAGAAGACTAAATGTGAAGCTCTTCTCAACTGGTATTGAAAAATACTCCTTTCCCATCATACTTACCCATTTAAGCAATAGCAATGAGTTAAAAGTACAACAACGTCGCTTTGAATTCCACAGACAAAATGCCAATCTTATTTAATTGTGTACAGAGTGTTGGACAGAAAGGACTAAATGGACTAAAGATAGTGCCCTAGAATTAGACTTAAATATAAAATAATCTAAAGAGTATAGAGAAGGTATGCAAATAATGAATAAGCAAAAACTGCCCTTTTAATTGAGTGACGCCATGCATAGGATATACATATACTTTTTACAATATATGAGGGGACAAAAACCTTTTGCATTGAATCTTAATTTAAATGTGGATATGAACACTTCAAGGATGAACAAGAAAAAATATCTCTAAATATTTTTTTTCAAAAACTTCTCCCTAATTAAAAAGAAACGATTTCATTTGGCATCATGGGCTTCGGTATTGTAATGCTTCTTTGGAATTTCGTTCGGCACAAAATCAAAGTCGAAGCGGCGTTGTTACGTGTCTTGTGTCTCCAGAACACATTCGAATGCGTCACAATTATTAAGGTTGACACAAACATGCGACGTGCAGCTCTTGCAGCCGCTGTCACACTTCAGACACGCATTTCACTCTGGCGAGTGTCCCCATCGAGACATTTTTTACGACCACTTTTTGGTTTTATTTTTAATTCCACAACAAATCAGAAGAACCGCACTTCAAATGACTATCATAAAAAATTAATTTTCCGGGAACGAAAATGCACGGCTGTCGGGACAGTCTCCCTGTCGCCCCTCCGTCACTTTGCCGCTCTAGCATTCAAGACAAATTAAATCAATCAAGATTTTGGAAATCGTTAGCTACAAGTATGAAGACACATGCGTAGACAAGACACAATCTGTCTGTCGGTTACACCACAACAAACGCTTTCTTCAATTAGTGCTGCAAGATAAAATTATAGTAGTACTTAAGCGTAAGAAAAATTGAATGAGTGGCGGGATTTACAAGGAAAACAGATGTTGATTTCATAGCTCAACATAAATCAGTTCCGGTTTATCACAATCGCTCACTTAAGGCACTCCACCTTGCTGTCGATGCTGCTGCCTTCGTTCTGATGGGGTTCGTGTCGAATCCCAGCAATAAACCGACACCAGATCAATTCGGCTCGTCTGTGTAAAGCTGGATTAGCAGTGGGTCAGAGGAGGACAGATTTCACATGAACACTTGAGCACTTTGAGTGCATTCAATACAATGCAACATTAGAAAAAGTTATATGCATTTACATAAAAGAATTACAATATTCACAAAGTATAGCAAACAACTACTAAGAGATTCCATAAATAATCAAGTAGAATTGAGTACAAAATCTCAATTTAATTAAAAGGAATCATTTCGACGGTCATTTGAATTTAAAGTGCATTTAAATCAAGTCATTTCTAAATTAAAGATATATAATTGAATGGGGTTTGCTTCAGGCTTTCTTCGAATGATTAATGAACTCATTTAACAGAATCCATTTAAGGAGGATAACTAATTCCCACGCTGCATAAATTAGTTGCCTTTATTAGTTGGATAATCATGGAATCTCTTTATTTTCATATCTGGTACTCAAAAAATATAGAGTAGGAAAAAAAACAACCGGAACCGATTCTGTCTCTAGTTGCGTAAGAATTAAAATAAAGAAATCAAATAATTTTATCGCCAACGAACTGATTGTTTTATTCTGAATTGCATTTTTTAACAAATCTTGAACTGAAATATAAGCCACTTAAAATTCATGGAGCTTCAGAAGAAGCTTTCAACTGTGTTTAGTATAGACGAAAGTAAATCTTAACAGGAATGATATGCTAATTTGAAATACGTCACCGACCAATTTATCATGTTGCCACACTCGATTAGATATGCAAAACTACTAGAAGGGTTTCGAAAGCGGTGCGCCATCGTTTGGCAAGATTTCGGTGCATCTTTCGAAGTCCACTTCCTGCAGTCGTTAATCAGACTCAGACTCAGGTGGGTTATGTAAATACATTAGATCACCTCTCAGCCCACTTCGCCGTTTGAATTCAAAGTTGAATATGAAAAATCGATTTAAAAGGCAATTTAGTAGTAATGCGAGACACAAGGATTTTTATTCAAGAAAACAAGGATGTAGCCTCTTGAAAGATGGACACGAAAATAATAATTGAACATATAAACCCGTTTCTCCACTCAAACAGAAGTGGACACGGGATTTAAGGACATGCTTTATATTAAATCACGATTTATTGCCTATACAAGTATATAAATCATATGAATATACATGTTTCAGGAATATAATTCATATCTTCAGTGTGATTTGAAAACTAATAAATCGTTCACAACAGAGCGATTATGTTATATTGAGTATAGCTAAACATAAATCTTTTGTCTCTGATCTAGATTCGGAATATCATTAGTGTCCTCTAATGTCTACTCGAGCTACTAAAAACTCTACTAAAAGATCTATCTATTTTTCATCTATTGTGTCATAGAATTGCTTTTGTTCTAGAAGAACACCACAAAAAAGGTCGCCGACCTGTTTAGCTACTATTAAATGGCTTTCAACATTCCGGTCCATTGTCATAAATTAATCTTCGTCCTTTTTTCAAAATATTAGCGTCAATTAATGCACACACTAAATCCTCTAAACGCTTCCACCAAAACTGACAGACTTACGACCAAGTAACACACCTAATGGCCTCCTTTCGTTGTCACTACCCACAACAAATAGCTAAATATACATCGAATTAAGTTGTTGTGGTTTCACGATACGAAACCATGTGTGTGTGTACGTATCGCGCTATAAATAGCGCCCCAAGCCGAAAGGTCTGATTATGCAGCCTGTGGCCACGAGTCACAGCCCTCCAGCAATCATCTGCTCCAGCGGACACGGAAGCTTCCCGTGGCTGCATCTGATGCCGCGACCAGATTCGGAATGAACCACTTCCATTGCATCTAGAGACTAGACTAGAGGGAGAACTCTCTGATGGATGAAGATGTTCTGGGACATTAGGAAGAATGCAAATTAATCATTCGATACGTACTTCGAATGCCCGGTCTCACTTCCCCGCGCCCGGTGAGGAGTGGAGTTGAGTGCTACAAGTATTAGCCTTCAGGTCACGCTGACTTGTGGCAGCAGATCGCGCGCGCCCTCATCATGCATTCACGGGGGTGTGCGTAGAAGGTAGGGAAGGCAAAGAAACAAAGAAATTCGAGTTTTTGGTTTCATGTTGTGACTGTGTAACGTAACTGTTGCCGGTGGCAACTGTCTGTCTGTTTCTCGCACTGACGCCACACGTACGACTTGCATGAGTTATGCGTGTTGTTGTCGTGGTTTGGGGGACGCGGCGACGTTGTGTGATGTTGTGTTTTGGGCGGCAGGAAGAGACTTTGTGATGTCGTGATTTCAATTTACAAGTATTCCGTGCGGCTTCCAAGGATTCGATAAAGCTTGCCGAAGCTGTGAAACATTGAAGATTAATAACATTAGAGAAAACAGTTCCTAAACGAGCATTACTTTTAGTCAACCCAACACTGAGGTGTAGCTACATGCAATGTTTCAGTTCGCAAATGTGTTGTAAGTCTGAGATTCAGAGAGATGCAATGATTACTTATATTAGGATAGAAATCGATCAATAATCAGCAACTATAATAAGTAACCTGGTAATGAGTGCAAAGAAGATATCTCTGCTGAAATTGGGTATCTCGGTGGTGAATAATGCTGGCATTACTAGTACACCCCATCCACTTCTACACCTTCTCTTTACCAGGGTTTTGGTCTAATTGCATCACATGAATGTGGACATCTAAGAATGCACCTCAAAACAAGAACAACATCAACGTCACCTCCCATCGGACTCGCTTCCAGGAACTCGTAATTTCTAATGGCCAAGTTGTCCTTGAATGAGCACCACTGGAGCAAGTCTTCTTAGTTGTCACTTGTTGCTGCTTGCCAAAACTCTGCCCTCGCAAAGAGTGGAAGTCGAAAGGATGGAAGCGTTGGCCCGCGCAACGCACTCCACTGCAATCTGAGATGATGTTGTGCTCCATTTGTGCTCATTGGCCTTGTCAAAGAGTGTCACGCCGGATTGAATTTGCGTCGCTTTTTTCTCTCTCGACGTTTCAAATGCTTTCCTCGTTTTTTACATGCATTTTGATTAATGTTGCTATAGTTTTGCAGTACTGGTCCGTTGCCGTCAAAGGTTTGCTGGCGGATCTGTCACTTTGTCAGTCTGCCACGTTGTTGTGTGCTGGAGTCCTGCGCATCCTGGGCACAAAGCCATTGAAGTATTTGAATAATGTGTGTGTCATGGCTTCTGACACGAGCTAATTGCTGTCTGTCTGCGTCTATGGATGGATGGATGTACGAAGTTGTCGGGCGCAATTATTCCAAGTAAGTGGAATGAGTGGGTGGATACAATATTTTGTCTTGTTGGGCTAGCAACTGGTGGTCGGTTCGGATGCAAAGATTCTAGTGTTTCGTGTCTCTTATGTGAAGTTTAACTTTCACGCCTCGTGATTCTGGTGGAAACCTCGTGATTAATTGTGTCACCGTTGAGAGTGTCGCCCCTTCAGAGTTACCGCATTCACTTTCGAAATGAAAGGTTGGTCGGACGAGGAGCAAAAGTGATTTTCTCAGGTTGTGTCCAGTCGAGGTTCGTAGTCGATTTATTAGTCATTAGTAAACTCTCGCGAATATAAGATAAACCACCTGATTGGATTATATTGTCATTTTACCATATTAGTTGTAATTGAAACAGTAATTACAAGGGATGGGATAAAAGTAATTCACAATTTTAAAATTGAATTACGAATTTCTCACTCTTTGATGTTTCTTTTTCTTAGAATTGAAATAAACTTTAACTACTTAAAGTGGTGCAGATTCAACAGTTGGTACAAGGATTCATTTTGAAGCTTTTTATACCAACTGCAGTTAAAATGACTCGGTCAGTCTAAAGCATAAAAGCACTAAATATTAAAGCCAATGCGTTTATCTGACAGTTGTGACATATAGTATACATAAATAATATAAAGGTCTCGAAAATGCGCTGAATTATTGTAAAGTAGACTAAAATATTCAACGATAAAAATACTTTCAATAGAAACCCTACAGATTTACGGACTTCTAAACACAATTCTTACAACAAAAGGATTGCAATCGGTTGTTTTATCAACAACGCACACTTAAATAGAAAACCCCATAATTTATTGCATATAAGTGTGAATAAGGTAACCTCTGACCTGGCTGTTAAATCCGTCTACCGAAATCCGAAATTTAATTCATAGGAATTGCGAGCACGATTACAAAACGAAATACACTTGTATAGATACCATTCATCGAGACCGTAGATTCATATGTAACAATGTTCTCATGTTTCGAAATAAATCTGTTGAATATCTAAATTCTATGGAGAAGGATTCGTTCGTTACAGAGTTCGTTACAAATCAGTGAAATCAAGCGACTCGTAATCCACTCTGTTATACGATATCGACAGATCTCTATCTCATCTATTGTGCCTATTTTAGAAGTTTTTAGTTACACCTCCGTCAGTTCGAACGATGCTTTTTTCGATGAGGAAGTTCTGAAAAATTTATCCTCCTCCAATCAGTACCCCGCGGATTTGCTGCTCTTTCTGATATGTCAGGATTGACAGCCTCCTGATACTTGATTTCAAATGGATTTCTGATTATTATTTAATGCTAACAGTTTCAATGAGATTTCCTGCGAACCCGCGGCGTATGCACGTGCTTCGAGAAATAAAATTGGGCATTCTTTTTGTACTCTACACCAGCAGGTGAGGGCTATTCTCGTCTACTCATTGTTTGTTCTTCCGTTTGCAATGAAGAACAGTAGGCTTGGACGAGTTCTATGTTCAATGTACTCAACAATTTGTCAGCACTTTCTAAAAAAATAGGAATCCAAAAAATGGACGTGGTTCGCCCAGGAGTTTCGCCGCGAGAGTGAGTGTAGGGTAAATGAGCTTCGGCCGAAGCCAGCGCATTTTCCGAGTTTTCCTGCATTCGAAGTTTCTCGTGCTCACCACGATTCGCTCTTCCTTGTTGTCGGTATTCGTAGCATTTTCACCACACTTTCTCCCATCATGTCACCATCAACGTACAGTAGTTTTCTCCGCTCTTTCGGTGCTCGCGAGACCGGCGCAATGTTAAATTACTCGCATGTTGCAGGAGTGTTTGAAGCCAAAGCAGAGAGGGCAACATTTTCACTGTGCCTCTACTGGCGATGGCACCGTGTGCAACTTTCAGTTAGACAGGCACTTTGGATACGTTGAGATCGTGTCGGCGCTTCATGACGTTGCAGTTACGTTCGATCAGCCGGAGTGTTCTTGGAGTGTCCTGTTTTCATGCAGGTGGCCGTCGTGCCGACACACTAACGTTTAAATCGAATCTTTGCCTCAGTTGATAGTTAAAAATATTCGGTTCGTGAAAACGTTGCGACACTCGCGAAACGTTCACGTTTTTTGGAGATACGCGAACACCATTCGGCAAGTGAAACGAAAGGGAGCAGCGGCAACGGAAACGAGGACACGGCAGCATAATCCCAGTCCTCTGGCTGCTGCTCAAGCTGGTGAATGTGTTATGAGGCCAAGCCGGAGTCAGAGCCGGAGCCGAAGCCGAAGCGTACAAATACGTGCAAAGGCGCTGATTGATTGTGAAGTAATCGCGCGAGGCGAGCGCAGTCGCTTGTGGTCCTGTGTGTGGGTTTCGCGCCAAGAAGGATAATGCAATAAATTCAGAGTGGCGCTAATTGCAAAGTGCCGAGATGAGGTTCGTGTGCTTGTGTTCGCGTTCGCGAGTAGTTTAACAAATATAATGAAATTAGGAAGAGCGTCGCAACAGAGCAAAATCAATCTATGTATGTGTTTGCCTATCTGTAGCGTTTGTGCCTGTGCGTGTGTACGTGTTATTAATTGAACGCAACGAATTACCTGATAATTCGACACAATTAATTACCAGTGAAGTGGGACAAAACATTCTTTTGTGAAGAAAAACGTTAGCGGAAACTTCGATATTTTCGTATGTTTCAACGAAAGCTAAATCACAAAATTCAAGTATACGTTATTATCGGCGAGTAGCTTAACAACAAAACACTTTCAACACACACACACACACACACTGCTAGTATAGTTAAACAACAGAATTCATTCGTCCTCAGATTAAACGACGAACGATATGAGAAAGTCAAGAGTACGTGTCTCTGCGATCCCACAAGCACGGCTCGTGCCAAGAGTGCGAAAGTGTTGGCACCGCACGACCTACACTCGGCAAAAAGGACGCCTAAAAACAAGTTCCGTCTTGTGGTTCTTGTGTCTATCTGCTGCGACTGCTAAAAAGAGAGGGGAGTACTTAGACACTGCGCCAGAATTTCCTCACACGCCGCGACCATCTATTATATTGGTTTTCTTTTGTTTTTTCCTTTCTTTTGCTGGCTGGATTTGGGCTTAATACGTCGACCCCCTTCGTTGGCGTCTGCGGCGCTTCCCAAAGGCTTATTCTTCTTTTGGCCCACAATCAATTTGTTGGTTATTTACCCCGAGAATTCCTTCGTACAACTTGGCGAATTTCAGCGCAGGGAAGCTCTTTGGTTTCATTCTTATTTTTTGGTTTTTAGGTTATTTTCGCGTTTAATTTATTTGATTATCAATTCCTCTTTCGCTAATTTCCTGAACTGTTTTCCCAGTTTTTGTTATGCACTCACAGCTTCTTTTATAAAGAAATCCGATTTTATTTCAACCATTAAACCGTTCCGGATTGATAATAATAATAATAATGGAGATGGAAAAAAAATAGTAGTTTTAGAAGCGTAACGCGCTCTCATGTGAAAGTTACTCATGTACGAGTACTTTTGAACCCTGTCAAATGTGGCGCTATTCCTTTTCAGCTCATGGCTTCCTAGATCCTTCCTGAGGTTGTTCCTCGCTCGCCCATCCGTCAAAGCAAAACAATGTTGTATTACGAGTGTTTCGACAAAAAGCTGCAATTTCATTTTATGGCCGTTCTCAGCTGCTCCTCTTGTGGCTTGTCGTGGCTTGTACACCATCGTGTAGGGCTTTTATGGCCCTCTGCATTACAATTTTGAGGCTGCCTCGTCGTCGGCGGGTTGGCATAGTTTTTTATGCATATGAGTTGTAAGTTTTGAGTTATGACTTTCTATCTGTCAACTTGTTTGTTTATTGTTATTTTTGTTCTTCAGTTTATTAGGATGCTTGAAGTTACAAATTAAGTTCGTACGAACTTCAATCCTGTTGTCGAATTAAAATTAATTATATAATTGTTAGCAAAGAAAGAGATTTTTCACACATCCGATTTCTAGAGAAATTCATTCAATCACTCATTCTAACGCTATTTTACTAGAATATCAATGATGTTCTATGCTCATCACCTCATCAATGAGAGCATCCATGATCAGGAAAAATGTTCCCGTTCTTCCCCCCAGTTTATTGCTGAAATCTTCGGCTTATATTCAAGCTTTACTGCCTACAAAACACTTTTTATACCTTCGAAATATTTAATTCACAAACTTAAAAAACACGGTTGCAAATAAGAAGGCAGGAACCACGCTTATTATAACGTATTTTTCACAATACAAAATCTGCCTCCTCTGTAGCAATACAAAACTTTTCTCAGTTGAGCTGCTCTACCATCAACAGGGTTAGAAACTATGACGACTCCGTCTCGTGCAGAGCAACCGTGCGGCTCTTATATCACGGCGCCCTGCCGCGATGCCCACACGTGTACCTGCGACAACAAGAAATGCCAGTATGCCACCCGGGATCCCACGGTATGGAGTCATCGAATACGGTGCTCCGGCAGATTGTCAAAACTTTTTAACACGAACGAACTGGAACATTTTGAGCGGTCGCCATAAGAACTAAACACGTCCACTCTGCCAGCGCTCTCAACATGAACGCCACCCCATTTTCAGGAAAACTGCTTTAAAACAGGAACGTGTTTGCTTTAAAAACTGATTTAAAAGGTCGCTTTTATTTGTAATTTCTTTGGACACAACAACGCGAATAGAGTAAAAAGAAACTCTTGCATTGATTTCTAATAAATTTCTGAATTTCATCCCAGGATATGTGTTAAGAGGATGTGTTTTGATTTAGTTGAAAAACAAGAAATAAAGTTTGAAATTTCAGTTCAGTAAAAAGTTAAAGAAAATTATCAAAATTATGAATTTCAAATAAAAATTCAAAGAAATATCGAAAGATTTCATGCACCCTCATGATTCAGGGTGCTGGAGGCAGCTGATTGCTAGAAGCCATCCCGAGGAAACCTCACAGATCTCAATAAGTTTTATAGCGTTGTGAAAGTACACATTTTCGCACCCTACTCCAGACATATCAGGTTGTCCTTCCGTTTGTAACGTACAGAAGTAAGTGTGGCAGGTATAGAAAAGTGTATGCACCATATATTGTACATATGTATATTCTTGATCAGCTTCTAAGTTGATTTAACCTGTCTGTCCGTCTGTCCGTCTCTTTGTCTGTCTGTCTTTCCGTGAAATTACAATTTCGCGAAAACATACGGAGATGATATCTGAATGAACTACTTTTCTCCTTAGCAAAAATGATTTAAAGTGATAGATAATATTTTCACTAGAATAGAATTTGTAATTTTAAAGACTACAAAGTTAATCAGGTTTAATCACTTTACAGCACTCACATTTTATATGTTGTTAATAAGGCATTACAACAGTTTTGTTATTATACTCGTACATCAGCAAAAAGGAGATTTAATTTAATTATTAATATTTGCATAAATACATCGATTAATTAAATCCTAACCCAGTCATAATGTTAAAATAACTTTAATTTAAGTGGCTTTGTCGGGTGGGTGTGGGAGGAAGTGGAGAGGTGGAATTCGTAATCTCTTAATTAATTTTATATCATGCATTTGAAAGTTCTTTCCAGAAGGAATTTCAAATCAAGAAGAGTTAAAATCCAAGTTGAACGATGACAGCTGATTGCCAAACTTGCAGAGATGCAAGCTTTCATTTTATTGTTTGAAAAGGAGCATTTGTAAAAAGATGGCACGGCATAATTTTGGGGATTATCACTTAAGCAGTTTTTAAGGTGGCCAATGAGGTGCATCTGTTTCCCATTTGGATGTACTGCCTGGCGAAATTAATTTCTGATAATAGCAGCTGAACAATATATCCAAATCAATAGAATTTTAAACAATCTCTAATTTATTTTAGCTTATAACTATAGTAAACTGTAATTAATGGAGTATAATCCAGAATTACGCCTGCACCACTTTGCCTCATCCTCACCGCGGGGTCATATTTGAGGCCCGTTTAATTCTTACAACATTTTCTATAACTAACCAACCTTTATTGAAAGGACCGGAGGCAGGATATTATTCTTCTTGCACACATGGACCGAAATGGTTAATAAACTTGGAATGAATGATGTTGGTTGACTTTGTGGTTTAATCGGAGGTCGAAATATTTGCTGATGTTGACACAAAAGTTTACTCGGTTCAACTTAAGACGACAGACATACAGTTTTACTCGGGTCTTTATTTTTAAATGTCAACAGCATCAACGCATGGACATACAAATCATACACAAATAGCGTTGTTATTATATAAACTCACTCTAAAGAAATGTAAGTTTTTTTTGCTTAGTGAATTTTGAAACAACTAAGGAAATGAAAAAACTTAACCTAATCCAAAAACGAAAAATGTCTAAATCAATTTCCGTTTCTCCTCTTTACAACAACACTTTGCACTTTTCTTACGTATTCACGTTAGTGCATACCAGCTGACTAGTACGGGAACTACGTAAAGCTCGCCAAATTACTGTTTTAAGAACAATGTAAACAGAAGCGGAGCGTGGGCACCGTTTGCGTTCCGCAGAACGCAAATAGGGCATAAAAGTACGGTTGGTTTGTGCAACTATGATAATAAAGACAGCACAGTCTAGAAAATTTCTGATTCGCTTGATTCGTGACAATGTATTAAGAAAAAGCAAATATGAGTAACATTTATTATCAGGAACCACCTACATCGGGAAAGGTACTTCTTAAAACGACTGTTGGCGATATTGATATCGAATTGTGGACTAGAGAATGTCCGAGGACATGCCGAAACTTTATTCAACTATGTATGAATGGCTATTACAACGGCACCATTTTCCATCGGGCGGTTAAGGGCTTCATAGTACAGGGAGGTGATCCAGATGGGGATGGCACAGGCGGTGAATCAGCTTTCGGGGCACCATTTAAGGATGAATTTCATTCTCGACTACGGTATACACGTCGTGGCCTTGTGGGAATGGCAAATTCAGGCGCGGATGACAACGGGTCGCAGTTCTTTTTTACAATGGGACCTACTCCCGAACTGCAGAACAAAAACACGCTCTTCGGAAAAGTAACGGGAGACACTTTGTTCAATGTGCTAAAACTGGAAGAAGGACAAGTAGATCATAACGATCGACCGATGTATCCGCACAAAATACTACGCACAGAGATATTGAATAATCCTCTTGACGGTATCATAGCACGAGAGAGAGAGTGGAGCAAACGGAACGATAAGGTGAAAGCAAAAATGGTAAAGGGTGTTAAAAACTATGGTTTACTATCTTTCGGCTCTGAAGCCCAGAAGGATGAAGAAGAAACGAATAAATTTGTACGGAATAATGTTGGAAAATCTAAATCGATGCATGATGTTGTCGACGATCCAAAATGGAGCAAGAAATCCATTCGCTATGAATACAGCAAGCAGCCATCAAATCTAGAGTTAAAAACGAACAGTGAAAATGTGTTTGCTGAACAGAACGAGAACCGGGAAAAACGGTTGAAGAAAATTAAGGATAAATTGAAGATAAACCGGGATTCTTATAAAACCCCACGTAGAGAAAGGTCACCGGTAAATGAAGAGAGTTCTGAGTCAGACGGTGATGTAATTACAGAACACCAGAAGGAACTGATGAAGAAAGAAAGGCGGAAGGAAGAGATTAGGCAGGAAATAATGAGTTTAAAAAAGCAATATCAAACTAATAAGAAAATTAAAACTGAACTGTTGAACCAGAAAATCGAAAGAGAAATCGGCAATGCTGCGACAAAGATGACAGTGAAAAAAGAGGTGGTAAAAACCTTTCTTGAAGAAAAGGAAGAATATAGCTCATTGAAGGTGAAGCTACCAAGAAAAGGCGACAATAGAAACTTGCTTTCCAAGTGTCGCTCCAAAGTGGACACCTTTAGGAACGGCAAAAGTGGAAGTTCATGTAAAAGAGCATCTTTGGGTGACAAAGAAGTTGAGAGACATTCAAGGCGATCGGTGGCTGGCGCACAAATTGACATTCGAAGACAGGCAGGTGGCATTGGCCAAGGATGCGTCGACCAAAGAAGACGACTGGAATGATGATCACGATCCTAGAAACAAGCGCAAGCGCGGTGAACGGAAGGATGTATCAAAGGTTTTACAATCGAAACGAAAACGATAATTTCTAGAAACACGTGTTGACAACAATACTAACGAGAAATGATGCAGAACTGATGAAATGATATTTGAAATTATTCTACTTATTTCGTACTTATTGATTTTGTACAATAAAAAATGCTTTGACATGGCAATCTGAAATCCGAGCCCCAAAACTGATGACGATTAGTTTCAATTCTCTGTAATCCATGAATAATTGACAATCTTCAAAGCTTCTGCTAAAAAAAGAACTCAAAAACATTGTATTTGTTTGATACTCTGTGAAAGAATAAGAATTGCTTAGCAAAAATGCTCCTTTCCACAACGTGAAGGATTCTACATAACCCAAAATTAATGCAGGGGAGTGAAAGAGCGGGAGAAATCAATAAAACTAAAAAAATTCAGGAAGGAGTGGGGATGTAGGGATGCGTTTGGGATAAAACAGTAAAATGGTAGGCTGTATAAAACGTCTGATTCTGCTACTGAGTGGCAGGGAATCAAGACTTCACTTTCAGAGGAGTTACTCGACTTCTTCTTGCTGGATGTTATCACTAACGGACAAAAGCAATTCTTGCAAAACATATCTTTATCGAACTTTGTTCTTTACAATTATTTGAGGTTTTTTATTTGTATTTTCTTTATTCACTCACCAACTTTTCAAACCTTTCAAGTCTCATTGCCTCTTAAAAATTTACTAGACGATGTTTTATTTTTGGCAAACCAAATGTTCAATTCGATCCAGTGTGTGTAGGGTTAGTTTGCAAGTGATTAGGGTGAAAGTGGAGCTCTTGGAGTGAGCAGTCGGTGGTGGATGTGTGTGTGTCTGTGTATATACATACATCGGTCGAATAGAGATTTCATTTTTACCCCACATCGGTTGGTTATCAGTAAAACTTTATATGAGAATTCATTATGTTAAACTTACTTATTTCGAAATTTCTCCCAGATGAGAACGGAAACGAGTTGCTGCTTTCGCATTCAGCCGAAGCCATTCGAATTTGATGGACTGCAGTATTACGGTGGTTGGTGCGGGGTTATGTATGACGTTGTCTATCTACTGTCGGGCTTATAATGTTGGTTCCGTGGTTCCGAGGTTTTAATATTCTCTACAGAAAATACTTACACGCACATGTAAATCTGAGGATTTGTAACTGAATTCGTGAAAAGCTTTTAGAACAGTTTCGAGTGTTGAAAAATGAACACGAAACTTTCCAAAGAAAAAAAAAACACCAGAAGTTAACTACTAATAATGCTCAAAAGGATTTGGTTATCGTTTATTTATTGTATATTCAAAGAGAAGTTTAAAGAGAGAGAAAAAGTACTACTGTTTGTTTAAATATTTCCGATCCCTAAAAAAATCGAGAATTTCCTTTTCAATTTTTGTAGTTACTCTGAATCTTTTACAAATACTTAGTTCAAAGGTGAATTCCGTGGTTTTTCTGATCTTGAATTTTATGTAAATCGTTAAAAAATGCTATTCTGAGGAATGAATTCACTTGCTTAGTCGTTTAATAATAAAATTAGTAACTCATTCAATAATAAACTAACCAGAAATTAGTGGCTTATAACAGATTTACAATACAGCTTCAAACACAATGCAAAACATGTGCATGTTTGTGGTGTCTGCCTTGCATTATTAAACACCTGATAAATTCCAAAAAAAACGAATGAATTTCCAACTAGATTTACACAAAGAACTTTAATTAAATGCTGGATTAAATATCAGTTGTTGGGAAAAAATACAATATTCAATATAAAATTATCCACCATAGAGACACGCTTTAAATAACTAAATTAAAACATTTCAAAAATCTGACAATAAATTCGTATAAAAAAAGAAACACAGAAAAGCGTCGCGTGCTCCAGTTTTCTCATCAAATTATAACCAGTGTATTTACAATACTTTACGAAGGGAATAAAAGCTGTATAAAAATTAATCTATTTTTTGCGAGTGTGGATTTTAATAATAAATACAATAAAACCCGCACAAGAACGCTTTTTAAATGGAAAACAAAGAAAACTGAAGATATCATAAACAACATTTAATATAAAAACAGTCAAACCAAAAGGCAACAACAATAAAGCCTCCACCCGCTCCGCAATGACCGGCATCAGAAGCGTTGTGGCGAGGACGCCACACCACCGAAGATGGCAGCGCAGCTCCCCATCCTCCGTGACGATCGGCATGCTTGTAGTGTGCCTGCTGAATCCAGTTTTGCCGGAAGTCATCTACAGAGTGGATCCTTTGGGTAAATGCTCAGTTTGCTATTGTATGTATATAGAGTTATAGTTCATATTTATTTATAAGCGCCAGCAAAATATGTTGGTCCGTAATTTAATTTCCTTATTATATTCCACCAATATATGTATATGCATTAAGTATGTGTGTGTTCATGATTTATGTGTGTACATATCTACTGGATGTAGATAGACTGTGTTTACCATTGCTGTTATCCTGTAAATACGAACACCGGAACATTCACAATAAGTTCGCAACTCAGTTTGATGTATTCATTATACATGAATCAAGGCTGCTGGAAACCTCTTCATTTGGAAGTAATTATTTTATATTCAGAGTCATTTTTGTAAATAATTTATTTCAATTAAGCAACTCAATGGACTCAAGAAATTCATTACATCTCTCAAGAAAGAAAAAGCAAAAGAAACCATCGAATAATTGCTAATCTTCAAGAAAATCCCTATAGAAACAATTCATCGAATGGAATATAAAGCATCATAATTCAAATAATAAAGTTCCGGAAAATGAAGTCAATATTAGTCAGAGATCAAAACAATTGAGATCAAGAGAACCAACAAATCTTTCCATTTCGATATGAAATGTATTAGATTTTATTATATATTATTAAAAACAAGTAAAAACAAATCGAATATAATATTTATATTACTCAAAATAATATACATAGAACACGTGTTTCACTTTCTGAAATAGCATTTATTTCTATTATCAAGGATGTTGCTTAATTTTAATGTACGAGTATGTCTAACATTTAATCTTAATATTTTCAAAAGCTTAAAAATATATTAAATTTAAAGAAGGAGCGTAAAAAAGTTTTAAGCTAGTGAAAAACTTCTGTAAAAATTTAAAAACCTTTTTTCCCTCATTTTCAATCTTCAAGGTTTCTCCGAGTGTCCTCTGAGTGGAAGCTTATTTTTAATGAACTTTTTACATTCTCTCCTTCCAGCAGAAAGCGAGCATCTGGCACTCGTCTTAAGCTGCTTTATCTGGCTCATTATTTTTAATGCATTTCTTTCTCTAACTAAAATAATAATGCACCTGAAAAACATGACGTGTTTGTTTGTATCTCGCGAATTATGGCCCACATGATAACACCGCAAAAGCATTTAATCAACACTGCGAAAGTTTCGGTGGTTTTCGGTTTCAGAGCAGCCGTCAACAAACTTCCGATGTGTCCGATAAACTTGTTGTTGTAGCATCGTTGTTCTCCTGTGAACTCGATGGGATGTAGTGCATCATCCTCCTAAGAATTGCGGAGAAGACAACAAAAAATTGTGCAAAGAAATTAAAATTTCACCGCCTTTTTTACTACAGCGACACGATGACTTGGCAAAAAATGTTGGCACAGCAAAGGAACTGAAAATAGCTAGCCACGGTTTTCAGAGAGAGGAAGAATAGAGTGAAAATAATTACAACATTTTGTGTCCCAACACGTTTTGTGTATTTTTAACAGTATTTGAATTTTTTCATGGAACCGTTAAGGAAATAAAAATGGACACTTTATTAGACAAAGAAAATGACACAATTAACTCTTTGGGATTAATACAATAATATTAACACTACTTTATTATCTCTCTACAATAATTATTTTTAACATTATAAATGATTGACTGATTGTACCTACTAGATTACAGGCTTGGTATCTTAAATTATATGTATAGTACATGTATTCAAACTTAAACTTATTTAAACTTGAAATCTTTTTATTTTCTTGCAGTTTATATGATTAGTTTTTAATATAAATAGTTTATACTCGGCTGCGTTTATTATTTACAAACTTGCTTTTGATGTCCTCTAAGAAAATCGTTATAAAACTTGATAATCTGTTGATAATCCGCTATGATAACCCGCTGTTTATATCAAGTTATGAGTACATCAAAGTAATCAATTGTGTTTGTTGCTGAAGACCGCGTTGAGAGCAACATAAAAAGGCGTCAGCGGATCTTCAGTGCCCCAACATCTGCAATGAATATTCAATTGTTGTTTTACTGTATTTTACTATTCCATTCGTAAGAAACCGTAAAAACCTAAATTATAAAAATTGCTGCTCTACTTTCAAAGTTTTTCTGGAATTTTTTGGCTTCTTATATCGCCAGCAAAGATTAAACACAGCACTAAATCAAACAGCGTATTTGATAATCTATCATGGTTGGGTGGAAATCTTTAATTTCACAACGTGAATCAATGGCGTTGCCAGCCGCTTAGATGCTAGCAATTCAAATTCAGAATTCAGAGAGTGAAATTAAACGTTTTTCATGCCTTTTCTTATCTTCTTTTCGGTTCGTTTTTCTTTTATACAATTTTTACCTTTAACCTTACCATAAAGATTAGTCGAGCACACGTCAGATGTTCATATCTATTTATATGCAACATAACACAGTAAGCAAAAATATTGAATAAAAAGCTCCAGGTGGCAACACTTTCATTTCAATAAATCTATGAAATCGCAAGCACTGAAAATGGAAGTAGCAGAATCCACAAAGAATGTGATCACCATTTCTGGTCGTTCACGTGTTGGAGAAGCGATGGAGTGCTGTTAAAGGGACGGGGGGAATGTTGGATGGTGGGATTCTTGGAGTTTTGCGATGGGGATGGGATTGGGGAGGCGTGTTGGACTGCAGGCCTTTTGACTTGGCAAGCTTTTGACATTTTAATGTCGCATAAATTTACACCCATTCAGCGCATATTATATCCAGTTATACTGTAGTATATAGTATATGTACAAAAATGTTAAGCGTTTATCCACAAGCACATCAAAAATTGCACTCCTTTTAAAAGGTTTTCCAGTGAACTTAGCATTGAACAAATCCAACACACATTTTAATCGGAATCATTTTCTCGGTGCCAGGAGGCACTTCGAATTGAGTACTCAATGAAAACAAGTTTATCTGCACTGCTAACTCTTTCGTTTGCTCTCCCCGGGCACTGAAACGTTGTTGCTGTTTCATCGCCAACCGCATATTCTGCAATCATTTCGCCCCTATTGCAGCAAAGATATTCTTGCAATGCAGGGTGGCCCACACCAGCAATCATCGGAGACAGACGCAGACGCAATTAAAGCAAAAGCGAGATACGAGCTCCTCTAATTTAATACGGCTCAAAGTGTCGACTTATGTTCAGGTACGAGTTCAGGGCGCGTCGCAATCGCTGAAGCATTCCGATTTCAAATGGTGTCAACATCAACACATCGCAGTGATACTGAATAACTGAGTTATACTTTGACACACATAACATTCATATATAAATTCGTATATATCTAAGCAACATTTCTATGAAGGTGTTTGCATAATAACGGAAGAGAGAGAAATTTAATTACTTGTTTTTGTTCTTTGGAAAAAACTCAATATTTATGGTAGCTTTTCTCTTTCAATCCTCTTTCAATACTTTGAAAAAAATACAAGTTTATTTTGCTTATTATAATACCGTAAAAATATGAGTTTCAAATGGCCAAAGTTTCCGAGTATTTCTTCGTGCTCTCCCCCGCTGGTGCTCACGGCACTGCAATTCAAACAAAATTAGACCGACCTGGTTCGGTGCAGTGCCAAGAAATCGCAGAGAAAAAGAGCAAACTTTGCAAGGACTGGTTTCTGTAGAATTTATCTTTCATGAATTGCAAATATAAACATCAGCGGAAACAACTCAGAAACTTGAAAATTATTTCGGTTCCTTTCATAATTATAGAAGCTCCACATTGTGTGCAAAACAGCGCGCCGAGCCGTAGCGTTAATGGAAAAATTAATGATATTTAATTTTAGAAAATAATCTCGAGGCCATGGAAACCGTTCTCGACTGCTTTCAGATTTGTTTCGTATGTAGGAGTATTAACTGTATGGTATACGACCAGGTACGCGTATCACGCTTTCCGAAATACCCAGAAACGGTCTTTATTTAAAAATGCTTTGTAATATTTAAAAACTTAAAGCGCAATTAAATTTCAACCACCAGACGTGATTCGATGGAACAACAACATCAACAACTGCCCTGGGAAAACTTTGCTCAGTTGATTCTGTCCAAGACCTGTGTTGTAATTAGGTCATTAATTATTATAATTATGTGATTACAGTAAATTGTCACGTACACTTGTTGAACGCTGTTGTTCGGCAGATAAATCAGACCAAAAGCAAATATTTTCACTTAAATACGTTTGTGTCTATGGTTTTCGTCTTTAACTTGACGTGAAACGATCTAAAACGTTAAAATATGTAACCACAATTACCATTAAATATATGATAACACTCTGTTGAGGATCCATTATTTTGTAGATATCGTAAATTTTGATAAATATGAATTTCAAAGATGATTTGATTGTAATGTTTTCGAAAGCTCTTTCCATGAGATGATACGAGTTGCTTGGAGTTTCAAAACCGCAGAACTTTCCTTTATTCAGAGCTCTATTAATAATTCATTGGATGGAAATGCTTCTGGACCACATCCTTTGCCGTCGTCCCAACAATTTTAGTGCGGTCGCTTTTTAAGTGCATGATTCTAATTTGCAAAACAACAAGCACAAGTTTGCTGCACTTCGACGCCGAATTTCGATTTTTCATCTGAATTTTGGAATTTTTCGAATACCGAGTAGTCTCAACAGTGCCTGTGTTGTTGTTGTTGGTTTCTGTCGTGGTTTTGGTTCCCTATTTTATCATTGTAATCGATTGTTTGGAGCGACATCGCAAGGGTAGCCGTCAGAACCAGCAATAACAACAACAACCACACTTCAAACATCGAGTGGCTGTTATTGAAAATCATTTTAAGCTACCCTTCACCGCAATGCGATTCAAGCACCGAGCAAAAATGAATTCCATTTTATTTCGCCAACTAGATAACGAGATGATGAAGTATTTCGAATTGATGAGTCGTCCTGGTTGCGCATCTGCAGCATCTGCAATTCCAGTTGAACGAGGGGAGGAGTTGCCAGGACGATTCGAGTTTCGTTCGAGGGCCAGTACTTGCATAAGAGCATGTGTTCAGCACGTTTGAGGATTACAATTTCGATTGCAACCAGACTATAAAACATACAAATTAGAGATTCTGTATCTAGTTAATGGAGATGTGATCATTTTTCCACACCGGAATTACTAAAGTTACAGAATCCGTTGCAATCAGAGGCTGACACGATTTTCGGTCACAGTCAATTGAGTGATTTCCTTTATTTTAGATACTGCGAAACGAATGAGAAAGCAAAGTGTTTTAATTAAGCTCAGCGACTTGAGTTAGAATATCTCAATGACTTGCTTTATTCTACTCTTTCGTATTATTCACGGATTCGTCTAGAGTAACAGTAACTATCTAATCTTTGAGGTGCTCGGAAACGTTTCATTCGAACACCATTCAATCCGGTTTTATTTTGGATTATCTTAAAAATGGTTTAGATGATAAATGAACCTCCCTTTCTTCTTCTTCTTTTTGCAGCTCTCCTGGCAGCCACGTTGCGAACGTATCAACGAGCGGGTTGTGACTCGGAGCAGCTCTCACTGAACTGTCCACGCGGCACCAGTATCTCCATTGAATTGGCGCAGTACGGTCGAGCGGGAGGTAAGAGTGCTCCCGGCCCCCCCACCCTCGAACTCTCATTCACCTGTTTCCCGTTTGTTTCTCCAGATTTGAGCGATCACAGTCTCTGCCCGCCAGTCTCCCAAGAAGATCTGGACAACCAGCCAACAACCAGCGGCAGTGCAGGCGAAGGCGTCGTCCACAGCGGCACCGAAATCGAAGTCAAACCGCCAGAAACGTGCACCGTAAGCGGATTACAGGTAAAAAGCGTCATTAAACAATTAGTGTTGGTGCAGGAGGGAGGAATGCGAAAATATGCCGCGTAGCGTGGAAGCGAGAGGCAACTTAATTCGCTTTCATTTTGAACAGTCATTTTAATCGCCTTTTTTATATCGTGCACCGTGCAGCGAGAACAATTAAATCAGTGAAACGAAACACGTCCGGCGATAATTCTTTTTACGGTGCAAAAGCTTTACAAAAGTTCTTCGCTTTAGTGAATCAGCTTTCGTATCTGACGCAATCCTTAGAAATTTATCTCTAATCATTCATCATTGTATTAGCTTCTTGTCCAATCAAGCGTTTCGACTTGGTTTCAATCTTCGTTCGCCGCACCGTTGAGCGGGATCAATGCCATTCTTATAAATAAATTATCGATATTTTTGCGTATCGCGGCTACTGCCGAAGTGGAAAGCGGAAGTGTTTGTGTGTGTGTGTGCACGGGTGCTTAAGAACGGCGAAACACTTCCGTTCGGGTTGTGTGTGTGTAAGCCAAACCGGAAATTAAGCTTCGGTTTAAGATGCGTAAATAAATTATTTCGGGATACATTGAATGGGGTAACAACCCCATACTCAGTGCACCCAAGTTCTTGTCGTTGCTGAAGGTGTTGTTATTGCGATTGAGGGTGCTGGGGGCGCGATTGAAGCTGTTGTTGTCGTTGTTGTTTCGAAGTGTTGACGTTGTGACAATGACGCTTTTGGCGCGACGCACAGATGCTGCGGAAACCGGTGCGGAATTAATTCAAATTGAAGTTGACGCTCAACACTAAACTTTAATGTTCTCTCGAAACATTCGGAGTTCGCAGCAATGCCTCGAGCAACGGAATTGCGATGCACAGCAATAAAAATGAAACGAAATGAGTACACCGAATACGACAGATGAGAAAATCTCTTTCGCTCAAATATTACAAGGACTTCGATGCAACCGCGTCGCATGAGATTTTGTAATTTTTTACGAGTTTCAATTAAACTTCAATTAAGTGAAACGTAAAACATCGAATCTTTATTGCCGTTGATTGTACTTCAAGCACTTGCAACTGAAATCGAGTCGAATAAAATCAGTCCTTAATAAGTAAGCAAGTTTTCTGGTTGGTTTCAGTGGGTTGGGTTGGGTTGGGTAAACCGGAAGGATTCCCATTAAGTAACAATCTACAGAGCAGCCTGGTACACGAGGGGTTCGGGACATCCTTAGTGGTTAAATGAACTGGCACAGGCTTCGTGCCATGTACCCTACATCTTTCAGAGTGGCTAACACAGTGCAACCCATTGTTTGTAGCTCAATCTGCTCTCTTCGAATATCCGGCATCTTACTTCATATGATAGCAACGTCTACACAATTCGGTTCTAGAAGTTTGCATGCGTTCCAGTCCCTAATGATTGCCTTGTGGTCTTGTATTGAAAAACTCGCCTTACAACAAAACCATGACGCTCTACGTGAAGTCTTTATGGTCCCTCCTTTTAGCTTATATCAAACGTGTTATAATACAATAATATATAGTATTTAAATACGATTTCATCCAAGGAACTCGTTACAATGGTGCATAAACACATTTGCATAAAAACGCTTTGCAACCGAATGTGGAGAGACAACTGTAATTTCAAAACTTCAAAACTTTTTTAATATTTTCAAATAATTTCTCCTCTTCGTGTGCTATACGAAAAGGATTTCAAGGGATTAGTTTGGGTATCCTTTGTTTTCCCGTCCCTTTTGTTTTATTGTGTTGTTGTTCTGAAGTTTGGGGAAAAATGCGATAATACATTTCAAAAATAAAATTACACAGCACACATACTCACACACAATCACACATACATATACATGACACTACATCACCAACATTCTATAAACAGAAATGTGCATTGCTTTCAGAATAGTTCCAATTCCTTGCATTTTCCCCCGATTACGATGTCGTCTTTTTCAGTACGCTCTGCTGCAGACTGTGGTCGACGCTTGCCAGAAGAAGAGACACTGCAAGTTTGCAGCGAACCCTAAAACGCACACCGAAGCCGTAGATCCTTGCTCAGGAGTACGAAAATTTGTCGAGATTGCCTACAAATGCCGTCCATGTAAGTATTTATGCCACAGACAGCTGCTTGTGCGCGTTCGTGGGTGCACTCATGAGGCCCGGGGGACGTGTAAGTAGATGAACTGTTATTCCTTCACTGGGGGGCGGGGAGACCTCCATCCATCACGAAAATGTTTATGGAGAAATTGTTGCCATCCGACAGTCAGTCGGTCGGTCTTTTTGGAGCAGGAGAAAGAAATCTCTTGCTAAACATGCATTAAATGGTTGCTAGTGTTGCCACCAGATGACTGGCTCCCTCGTCTTGCTTTTCTGATGCAAATGCAATGAACACGTTTGGGTTTGCGACAATAAACTGGAATCGAAGAAGAAATAAAATTAATTCATGGAATAAGAATTGAGAGCATCGTTTAAGAAACTACAGAACTGTATCGAGCATAGTATCGAAAAACTGTAAAATGTTTATTCTCAGTAATTCCATTTCCATTTACAACGTAGTTAAGCGTCATTTCTTCTAATAATAATCAAAAGCTCGCATGGGAAAAGCCATCGGATGTGTAAAAATACCTCCACATGAACATATCGACGCTTTTGTCGAGTGCAGATTAAGATTAATGGGCCAAATGGGCTCAGCAGAAAGCTTGAGGCGAACGACGGTGATAACCAGGAAATGAACTGCTGCCAAACACTCGTTTCCGAAAGAAGCGAGCGAAGCTTACTCAAGGAAATGGATATTTTAGTTAGAAATTAGTTAGATCAATATTCGTAAAGCGTTGTTGAAAGAACAGAAATGAAGAACACAGCCTTAGAAAAGGTATTGATTTGCTATTATTATTGTACGCTTCACCCCGAAGGTGAAAGGATATATTAAGCTTGTCCTTCCGTTTGTTATCCACACAAAGAGCCGTGGCAGGTATACAAAAGTATGTAGAATAGATATATACATATACATATATACATAGAGTATATTCTGTTTACGAATAAGTGTTTTATGTTTACTAAATTTCAATTAAGCGGAAACGAATAAAGATATCTAAATGGAATGTCGTACACACATTTTTAGAACGTAGAGCAGTTTAGGTACCGACCACGAGCAAAATCGCCCTTCATTCACGCCCACTTTTTATACAAAGATTTCTTAAACATCATACCATTGTATTGGAGTAAACTATAACGATAAAATTGCATCCTATATCAATACGAAGGAAGTCTTCTTTCGAAGCGGACCGAATCACCGTTTTACTATAAATTTAAGAACAGAGTTTAACTACTCGTCTACTCATTCTTTTTGTGTTCTTTCGGAATTCTGCTTTACTAAAACACCATCGAAGAAGTCGTCTATTCTTGAGCGAAAAAACCCCTTCTTAAAAGAACCGTACAGATAAAAATGTGAAAAATGTGAAAGGTGAAAACAAATAATGGAATTTTTAAAAAGATTTTGCTTCAGTTTGTTTATTTGTGCCTGAGAATTTCTCTTTTCTTCGGCTAAACTTCTGCAAAATTCTTCAGGCAGACATGAAATGAGAAACATGTTTCCTCTGTTAACTGAACTTTTCCTATAAGTTGTAGTCGCAAATTGGGCTGCATCTTCCGGCTGTGGTCCCGCCACCGCCGATGAGCCTTGGCACAGCACAGGTGCGGCTCGGTTGCCGAATCGCATAGACTTCTTCGCTGTCACCTTGAAAGCGGTTGCTTGTGTTCTTTCGGGTAGCTTCAGCGTCCTCAGGCTGTCGGTGAATTACCGAAGTTGTCTTGGCTGGTACACCACCCGCCGCCTTCCCTCCTCTTGCATTAAAGCATTGAAGCAAATGTTAGTCGCTATTCAAAGAAAACACTAATGAAATTCGCAAAGAAAACGAACTTGTAGTGGAAAATAATCCGCAAACGCAATTAAGGAGAACTCTTCTTATCTTGCCAACATTATGGACAGCGGCGGCAGGTTAACGTCGCTCTTATTATCATGTCATGGTCCCGAGCATACGAGCGCCCATCAAAACGGCGCACGTACTTTCGCAATAAAATGTACGAAAAGCGTTCCAACAATAAAGGTCATAAATGGGTTATCACGGACCAACGACATGACTTTTTGCATGCAGGTGCAAAATACTTTATCAATTCTATCTAACAATCTATCCTGCAAGAAAAACATGCTCATGGGAGAAGTTTTTCTGCAGCTGAAATTCATGCTTTATGACCGAACCGTCTCTGCAACCGGAAAATTCAGTAATTTACTGCTATTGTGCTGATACATTCTTTTAATTCGTTAGAGTTTCCACCGTTTAATAAGAACAGTCTACAAATTTGTCCGGTCAATAAAGTACCAAGGTAGATTACTTTAATTTACTTTATTAACATTACTGTGATATTTACGAAATATCGTGTTGATTACACTTCGGAAATGCTCTGGAAAACAGAGGAAGACTCACCGAACAGATCTGGTTCCATCTCCTTTGCTTAAACAGTGTGTCATTTCCTTTAATTACACTTTGCGGTGTCAGATCTGCCAGTTTGATTGACATGACATGAACTCATAAATCATCGGTTGGTTTCCCTCACAAAATCGTTTAGTTGGCGGACAGACATACCCACAAGAGCCACAACAACACCAACCACACTCAGGTCTCTGCATTCGCAAGATGAATGGATCTGAAGGAGGATGAATATGAAATTCCATCTATCATCATAATTAAAACTTAACCATTGTAATTAAATTTCGTGCGATAACTCGTGCTTTCCGCTAATTTCCCGCGATGCGCTTTCCTTTCCAGATGAATTCCGCAGCAAAGTGGCTTGTGAGAACGACAACATGCCGCTCGTCTGCAATCCGTACTCGCGCATCGCCATTTACAGCGCTGCTTTCGGGCACACGCAGCGAGAGAGCGTCCAGTGCGGAAGCGGAAACGCGCCGGATAGTCCAGAGGACAGCAGCCACCAAAGTAAGTCTCCCTTCGACCGGCTCTCTAAGAAGCTGCCTGTCGCATGCCAGCAGGCACATTTGAATGCTTGACGATTATCCTCTAATTTAAATGACTCGTCTGTCTGTCTTTCAGCTTGTCAGGTTTCGTACGCCACTGAGACAGTCATGCAGATTTGTCATGGTCGACGCCGTTGCTCGATTACGGCAGATGCGGGCACCTTTGGACGGCCCTGCAAAATGGATGTGCGAATGTACCTTAAAGTCGTCTACACTTGCAGTAAGTTTGCGAAAGGCGTAGATTTTACATTGAAATAATGAGCAAATTAAACTAACTACAATATTATGAAGCTTGTAACTGAGACTTATGAAACTTTCCTGATGCGCCTTTTGCAGTTCCCCGAAAAGTGCTCAAAGACCGGTACGAGACAGCAGCCGAAGCGGATGAGCCTCAACAAACTGAACTGGATATGGACCAAGACGAGCTGTACGACGAGGACCAGTTCTATAAGGAATCGGAAGCGATACCGCCGGCGCCCAAGCTGCAAGGAGCCATACCGAACCCAGGCTTTCCCTACGACTTCGGCCGAGCAGCGGACGGCGCAGTGAGCACCTTACTGCCGCCCCTTCTGTCGCACAACGACAACTCTCTTGAAGGTATGCACTGTTTGCGATTTTAGTAATTTTTGGATGTTATGCTAAAGTTGAATAACCGACCCATCCTCCACTAAAACTTAAAATGGCTCTGATTTAAAATTCGTAATGTATCACCACTCATTGTGTTTTTAACAGTGCTCAATAATTAATTCCTTCGCCTGAATATTTCATCAACGACAATGAAATTGTCTCAAACATATCCTTGTTGTTGGTGCACGAAAGACCTATAGAAATCTTTCCATATCGCTGTAACCATACATGTGCATTCCATTCGTCTGCGTGAACCTTTACCTACCTCCACCCTTTGTGTCCAACAGAATGTAGCATGCTTCCGGCCGCCTACCTACATTAAATTCTGAGTGGCACTTCATTAATTTTTGCTAGTACTTCCCCGTTCTCAGATGGACCTGAGTCCACTACGAACTCCGATTGGTTCTCCACGTCAGACGAACTGCCCTCCGCTTCAACCTCTGTTGAAGAAGGTCCCTCGTCCACCGTTGAAACCTTACTTGTCGACGATGGTGGTGATGATGATGACGAGGACGGTGACCATGACGAGGACGACGACGACGACAGCATCACGTGGAAGAATTTCTTCTATCGACCCAAATGCCAGACGCAGGACGATTGGGGATCCATTGGATTGAACTGCACCACTGAAGACGTGGCCATGGAACGTGTGGAGGTTATTGGGTTCGTCCTGAACTGGATGCAAACATATGCACACATCAGAAGTGAGTCCACGATTCAATCATTCGCTCAACCACATCCACACTCTCGTAATTCACGTTGCTAGCTTGGCAGTACTTTTATCTGAATGAAGGACTTCATCTCCAACATCGGGCATTCAAATGATTTCACATTTTCGCCTCTTGTACTCTTATCGAAAGGAATATTTATAGGTTGCCACAGCGTTTCCATGCCATCTCACTCGCTCACTCTGCCATTCATTAGACAAAAACTCGACTCGGCATTCAATAATCTCACGATTCAGGGTTTCTTTCGAGTGCTAATACAGCTTTTTCAATTTATTTCTGCAGAAAACCAGGAGCAGTTTTATCTTTATTTGATTATATCGGTGGCTGCAGGCGTACTGCTCTGCCTCACGCTAGTCATCGGACGCCTCACGTTGCAGCGACGACGTACGCATCGAAAGAACAGCGGCTCCAGCGGCAAGCATTGTGACGTAAGTGGTCCAGAAGAAGAAGGAGGAGGAGGCGGCGGCAAGTACCAGCAATCGACAACAGGTGAAACTCACCTGCCGAACTCCTTCGGTGATGATATTTCCGACATTGATGCTGACATCGACTTGTCATCTCCGATGCCAGTCTCCAATCTGTCGGCGAGGAACGAGGTGAGTGCGTTGAAAATACTTCAACTGCTCCTGTGAGTTTGAAGAGAGCACCAATTTGTTCCTTCTTATAAGTGACTTGTCGCCACGCTTGTTGAGAGGCTGAGAGAACGCCATTGAATCATTTTTATTCAAATATTATTGATATCAGAATACTGAGAATTCAGCGCAGGGATTCGTGTAGATTGTAGATGCTGTTTTCGTTGCTACTTGAGCTATTTACGGAAACCTTTGTTACGTACCTAGCTATGTTACTATTAGTACCACACTTTTCACGATTTTCATTGAAACTAAGATAGGAATTCAAGAGCTGGTTGCCAAAATTTGAACCATTTTTTATTTTCTGTTTCTTTAGGTTAGTTTTCTAGGTTCATCAAGTCTTTCTGAAGCTACTCATAAGCTTTTGAGTTCTTTTTACAATTAATTTACCTACTCCAAGAATGCTTAATTTGCAATAAATTCCCCGCATTGCTTTCCATTTAATTGGATTCACTTAATTAAAGCCATTTTATTGTCCGAAGTGTGATTTCCATGAATCTCGTATATAATCTGCGAAAAGCATTTGCAGCGATTCCTCAGAAAATTCGACGTTGCACTGCACTTTGTGAATTCAGAACTCTTGATGTCGCCCCACACGGAACACTCAATAGGGTAACTAAGAACAGAAAATGTAATAAAGTGAAGCAGTTACTCATAAAGCACTTGCGATAACGCAGGCGACCAGGCTTCAGCACTTAAGCCCAATGCTGTTTAGCAGCTCTAGTGAGATCTGTGTTTTGTATGCCCCAAAATGTTTGCTTTCTGCCTTTTCATGTTCATCGCGCACCTTCACACTCTCACCGCCTCACTTGGTTGGACCACGAAAGACGTATGTGGCGTACGCCCCAACCCCCAACTGCACATACGGCCACCTGCTGCCACCGCACTCAAGCGCAAGCGTTTCGTCGTCCGCTACGCTGCTGATGCCCACATCTCACCACGGCGGAATGTTGGTTTCAGGACACACTAATCCGATGGGTGGCGGCGGATCAGGTCTGAGCGGCTGTCGACAGTCCACTCCGCCACCGGCCACACTCTACACCAGCATGGGCGTGTGTCCGCCCACCGTGAATGGCGGCGCCATGACAATGGGTAAGTAGCAAACACAAACCGGAGCGCTTCAATATTCAAAGAAAGCCAACTCCTTACAATAAAAATTCAAGTGGCTTTTTGAGAGTATTAAGCGGTCCTTTTATGCAATATTTTTTGCGCCCGGGTGTAGGTCCACACATGCTCACACCGTCATCTCTTGGTTCGGTTGCACACCATGGCTCCGGTACTCCTTCATATCTCACAGGATCAATCATGGTACCCGGACATCATCATCCACATCCCGGCACCTTAAGGCGTGCCATGATACCGACCAGCATGGGCCTGATAGGTACACCCTCTCCGCCGCCGGGTGGTGGAAATTTCGGGCCACACTCCATGGCAGGTATCCCGTCAGCCACGAGCATCTACTACGACAGCACCATGCCACGCAGCGTCAACCGCGGCTTGCCCACGGACAACTCGCAATACTTCTACGGATGACATTCTCTCAACCGCAAGACATCACTACCCATCGCCCTTGCTGTAAGACCTCCGATGGGGCTGAGTTTGCTGCCCATGTCGGGCACAACGGGCACAGGTCGAAAGTTAGGTACTCCCCTCGGAGACACCCCTACCACCGGAATGTGCTCAGAAATACCCTCAATCACGGTAACCACCTCGCCCTGCCCCGCTACTTTAGCCTTAATCAATCAACAGTACGCCCGGCATCAACTGCCGCTGGAGGAGAAGGCCACAGCCAGCGAGGTCGAATCGCACCAGCACCAGCACCAGCACCAGCACCAGCAACAACAACAACAACCACTGAGCACTCAACAATTACCACCACAGTCCGTGAGCAGCAGTGTGCAGACGTGTACCGCCGGAAGGGCGTATTGTTTCTAGAATAGAATTGTATTAATCGACTCAAGAGTCTCGTTCGCATCCGGTGCGGCATCGAGTGAAGACCTTGTGTACCTGTAAATATTTAATGTGCTCGTATGCAGAAGCGGTTGCGTTGTCCAGGTTTTCATTAAACTTATTAGTTCGCTAGCAAACCCTCCATTAATTAGTCTGTTGTGCAAGGACGCCATTTTTATTTGCCTTATGCACAGTGAAGACTTACTATCTGCCAACAATCGAGTAACTCGTGTTTAGAATGCGATTCTCTTTCTAAAGGTATTTAAGTGTTAAAAAGCAAACAAATATGCGCGCTCTATTTTGCTAGAATAAAAGTTGCTGATGTTATTAAAGCCAGTACTCGAAAGTTTTCATCTTTATAATTAGCGAAAAAAGACGCTTCCCAGAGATGCAAACTTGAGGAAGAAACAGAATGCGTAAATACAAGAAACGGAAATGTTTAAATTCGCATTTTACTTTGCCAACTAATAATTATTGGTCTCCAAATTGATTAATCAAAGCACTGTGCCGAACTAAGGAACTACAACATCTGGATTTCTTCTTAAATCAACTCGCGCAATTATTTTTCTTGAATGCAATTTTTATACTACGCAAAACTTATTCTTTATTGTTATATATGAGTTAAGGTTCACTTTCTAAGCAAGTTCTGAGTTCTAAACAAGTTTATGATTTTAACGATTTTTACATAATCATATTTATTGAATGCGTTAAATGCGTGTACGAAATAAATTAATATTCAAATTTAAACTCGCCCGAAGCAATTGAATTTCGACATCGACTTTGTAAATTTTGTAAACCAAACATAAACCAGATTTATTTGCCAAAATGCCAAGCTTAAAATTTAAAAATTTGTAAAGAATTTAAAATTTAAATTTTCTCATCTTAAATAGCCTTAAATACAATATTATTTTATTATTTGCTTTTAAGTAGCCAATTTTTCATTCATAGTGCAATAAATTTTCCTACTTCTTTACTTAGAAGTAAAGTAAAAAGCGGAATATAGAAGTCACTAGTTTAATTAAATAGTTTAGATTTAAGTAGAATTTAAGATCAAATGTGAAACGGTTTGCGATATGAGTTTAAATGAATTTGAGAACTCCTTTTAAAGTAGTTTATTAATTAAAATTAATTGCCGAATATTGCAAACGAATCAAGTCAGTTAGTAGGCAAAAATGAGCACCAAAATTATTAAGAACGTGTTTGTTAAATCGTATTTCTAGTTTTTAAAGATTACATTCTATAAAGCTATATAGAGACTAGAAAGAAACGGTATTTAAAGAACTTTCATTGATATTGATATTAAGAATTAACTATAAGAAGACTATCTATTTTTAAGTTGACTAATATCTTTTATAATTTCGGGGTTAAAATTGAAGAAACAGGGTATTAAATAAATCTGAAGACTTAAGCGAATTAAAAAAATAAAAGAACGTTTTATTTTGGAACTGTGCAAGCGAAGTAAGCAAGTGGCAAGTGATAAGGTAAGTACAAATCTTTATTCATTTATTCCTTGAAATATAAACCATAAAACGAGTTCATAGGCTATAAATGAGACCAAAATGATTATGGAGGCGGGTTTTAAGAATGTCTGAAGAATATTAAGGCCACGTTATACATCATATGGCATGGAAAAATAAAATATAGAATAGAATAGAGTAAAATAGGAATAGAAAGAAGGAGAAATGGAATGACGGACGGGCAGGAAACTCTTAACTGTTATTAAAAGATAATAATATAATTCTATATATACATCTGTGTCCTGTTCCTAATTAGCAAACCTTTCTGAAGCGCTAACTTAACGCCAACTTTAGGTCAAGCTTCTAGTTATTGGACCCGCAAAACATAACTAATGTCAACAAAAGATATTGGAATACTTGGTCATTAAGGAAGCTCCGTGCCTCGAACCATCTCCTGCACGAAGTTTGCTCCAACGATTTGCGACTATGAGCTTAATTAACCTTCCTTTTCATTGAGATATAAATTTAAGGCAGCTATCTAGCAGACTAGATACACATCTGGTTACCTACAAGGCGCTGGTGTTGGAAAGTATTATTAACTGCATTAACTTTATTGCAGCAGAAAGCCTTAAATTAAAGCGATTCCATGCTTCTATTGTTGCTACACGAGTACCATTTCTATCACTATTAAGGATTATCGGGCAATGTTAAGCATCCGCATCTACGAATCTATCACTTTCAGGACGTTTATAATTATGCAAATTTGAATTATTCTGTGTCGAGAATCATGCATCGCATCATAGCACAAACAAAAAACCGTCTCCTTGCCGATGTGGAGATAATTCATTGGAGCCTTGATGTGGTGGAGGGGATGAGGGTTGGAAATTTGAATAGAGTAAATTTGTTGGAGCTGGCATAAATAGAGAACCTCTTGATGTCAGCTTGATATCACGTTTACCAGAAGTGGATGGTTAGTTGTTGATTGTTCTATCGATCGTTAGACCGATTTACATAAACGCTGGAATGGAAGTGTATTTAAGTGAACTCAAGAAAATTTCCATCATTTTCTATATTAAAAAATTCCTTTCGATATTATGGATGAACTATTATAAATAATATTTGATTCAAAATATTATTTTACTTTCACGGTAATCATAATTTACAGATGATACTTGAAAGTAAACCCTGAACAAGTATTTGCAACACGATATACTCCCAAAGGCGGGACAAACGTTTCGCATGAAGTGCGAACACAACGCCGACAACCAAGACTCACAATATCGCGATTGTTGGTTCCAAGGAGTCTACACAAACATGGGCAAAGATGGGCGTGGTGGACATCGCACTAATTCTTGTGATCATGGTTGTCCAGCGAACAAAGCTGCCTTTGTTCTGCGAAGTTCTGGCGACTTGAAAGCTCTGACTCTGCCAAGTAGCAATGAAGGTGGCAAACAAATCTAATCTCCGGCTAAACTCAAAACAACTTGTAAACACATTTGTACTCAAATATTGCAAATTTCATTAGCACACCATTTCTCTTGTATGCAATCATGACGCCGCCCTCGCCTCTTCTACAAGATTCGAGCAAAATGGACCGAAAGCAGGAATTCCTTCTCACGTCTCTCTCGCTTTATTTTATTTACTTTCCATTGAATAGCAAACAATAAAAATATTGATCATCAACCAGCATAAACAAACCGGTCAGCAGGATGGCAGGACGGAAAGAAAGACGAGCCAAGACGGTATTCTTTCTTCCATTGACTTTATTAAGTTGTGTCTGGGTGCAGAATACTCACTCGTACCGACACTGCAAGGTAACGCAGAGCGTTGGTAGCAATACGATTATTTATTGATTCCTCAGACAAATGATTTTGATTCGCGTTCCGGAGGACTGCCAACTTTGGCAAGTATTTTGTGAACTTTCATTCTTCTACTCCGACACAGCACTCCGCGACATCCTCTAAGACAATCCCGTGCCATCCGTGTACTTGCAGTGCTACCCGGGCAGCTGAGCGTTGATGCTTTCTTTTCGGAGGTGTGCGAGGGCCCTCCGTGCGTCGATTTATTTTCTTTCATTTGCAATGAACTGCGAACGTCAAATGGACTGCAATTGATTGTGTCTGTCGGTGCGAAGTATTCGGAGCGAAGCTTGTAAGGTTTGAGTAACTGTGAACAAGCTGTGTGCCGACAGAGGTTGGCAAAAACGACTTATATTCAGGATTGCTACGTCTCGAGATTAAAAAGATGTCGGTGAGGAAAGTCGATCTGAACGAGGCGAAGAACACATTTAGTAGAAATTTAATTCTTTTATTTGGTTAATTTAAACCCTGTTTTTTAATCTAAATGCAAAACATCTAAATGCAATGCATCACTCATCGTATAAGAAAGGAGATTATACAATATCTTTTCTTGTACTGAAGTTTTCTTAAAAACCTTTACCTTTGGCAGAAAAAAGTTACGATTACTTTTAATGGACTCTGCTTGTTAATTCATAAAATACTTTCAGCAATTCAATGATGTTCGTTCTGCGCTCCAATTGCTAAGCTATTTATAATTTGTTTATACTATTATTTATAATTTATAAATGATTTACTTTTAATTGGAGGTTGCGGTCCAAGAGAGACGTTCGTACATCTGTCGTATTCTCGTGATGTTGCGATTGGCTGTTAATCTCTCTCTGAGGCCTTATTAAAAACCTATTTAATAAAGCGTTTTTTAAGGCCAGAGTGCCGAGATTGTGTGTATCATCCACCAACAACAACAACAAGCGTTGTGGCTTGTGTTGGATGGCCGCCCGCTGCCCAGCCTGCTGAAAACTTTTTCAATTATGAGAATATTATAGTAGATGCAGCATCCTCATTTCTGCTGTTGTCTTCAGGCTTTGAGCTACTTCTGCTTGTATTTCAGCGAAAAAGTTCGCTCATTTCTTTGTAATTTTCATTAAGTACTCGATTTTGCTCGAAGTATTGCTTTGAGCTCAAGGCCCGGAATACTTACAATAAGCACAACGAACAACTTCCTCTCTGTGAGGTTGAGCACAGGGTCGACAATCAATGAATCGTTCGGAATTGTGACTTTGCTCCTGCCGAAACACTTGATGCACATCTTGGAACATATTGAGGGATATTTAACAGGATTTCAAGTTGATTTCTTAAAGTGTAGTGTAAATAGTGGATCCAATGTCAGCAAATTTCATCAGATTTTTTCAGACTTCGTAGATGGTTGCCCAGCACATATTCTGGTGGGATGTAACACTATAAATCATATCACAGACACGGCGAGACAATTGTTTTCACATTTACGTTTTTATTTCGGCAAATTTTATCCAAGTGAACGCGTTAAACACACAATCATAAAATGCCACCCAACGAAACGACGTTTTTGGTCGCGTTTCCACCAAAATAAACACCCACCGCCCACAGCGCTCATGTCATAAATTAAAATTAGTGTCGGAGATCAATTTAAACGTCACAAATTCACATAAAAATGCTGGGATAGCGCAAAAAGCTAACAAAAGCAGTAGGATCGATGAACCGCACCATTTAATTTTCGCAATAATCCATCTAAATGTAAATTCGTTAAAAGACTTCCATTAAGCAAATTAAAAACGCTCTGTGCACACATGCAAATAAAACACAGGTAATAAATGTTCACCCATTCACATTTATAATTCTAGACATATTTTAGAAAACGGCGGCGAACGAAACACGTGCGTAAAACAACAAAAGGCAATCTGGAGCATAAAACGACGTTTAAAAGATGATGCGATCTGGGTAATGGTTAAAAAATATCGTGTCGTACATAATAATAATTACGTTCCATACATAATTTAAAAGGACGAAGCAAAAATGATTAAATGGGTCGGTGAACACTCACCCATCAACAGTGGGCAAGATACGAGGGTAGAGCGTCCACACTACGGATGGCTTTCAAAGAAATGCTAAACAACGTAGCGTCTTCAAACCTCCAACTTAACGCTTTGAGGATGGTACGCGATGGTGAGGATGGATGTAGTAATTCCTGCAACAACAATACGTCAAATTAGGGTATTTCTATGACTACCCTCGTATTCGTGATTCATGAAAGAGACGTCCTGAAAAGACTACATGAAAAGACAACACAATATAAGATCTGATTCCTTTTTGGGAAACTCTTTTCAAGCGCAATTTTCTTCTTGAACCGGACAGGCAATCATAACAGCATTCAATACAATTTAAACGTACATGCTTTTAGCACTGTCTCACATTTTGAGTTAATATTGACAAAGATTTGCACAGCTAATAAACATAATAAACGTTCCAAAAAGGTTTTAAATGGATTCAAAGCCTTTACTGGAATTCCATTAGCATTTCGCTAATGGAAATCCTACACGAATCCGCGAATTAAACATTCAGTCCTAAAAAATAAGTTCATTGGCGTATTTTAAAGCTGCCGCCACGTAATTATGGTATATTTAAGTGTGTGTTGCCTTGGCAACTGACGAAGTTGGACACCATCTGAGTGATTCATTGCTGTCACTTAAATGCGCACATGTTGCTGCAGCGAAAAACATGAATTGAGAGTAAGCAAACAATGCGCATTTACTGTCATCTTAAGGATGTCAAGGATGTTTTTGTCAAGAGGAAAAAAAAGCTTCTTCGGAAATCCTCAGCAACTCCAAGCTCACTCATGGTGAGCCAACTGAGTCTGCTGGAGTCGTATCCCATCTTCATCGCAGCCGAGTTATGTCAGTGACAGTAGCATCACAGACAAACGCAGTCATCGTAGTCGTCATTGTCATCTTGGCTAACATCCGAAGCGAAAGCTATAGATACAAACCAGCAAAGTTACTTTCTTCCTCAAACATACTCTGAGCAATTGCACGAAAAAGTAGCATTGAATCACAGAATAAATTGTATCTATTGATATACCATTATATAAATAATACTACTATAATATAATAATATACTATTATGTAGTATTTATTCTGTGATTAAATGTAACATGGTTGAAACGTAATGATTGCATGAATGGAAAACTGTTTCTTTCTTACCGAAATAGATTTTGTCATAGTCTACAATAGTCAGAGACAAGACCCCGAGCTTCCCCTTCCCCCTCCTCCCACTGACATCGCTCTCAAGGACAGTAAATTCAATTTTATAAATAAAACAATAAACCAGAGTCCATCAATTTTTAGCTGCAACTTTCTTTTCTACACGTACTCACAGTAAGGAGGTGCTAGTCCATCCACCCGTTTATATGTCCTCAGCCCATATCCTTCGGATCGGGAGTATTTTTCCATTTTCATTGTCCACTCGTAAGTTAAAAATTATACTTCTGTCGTTTGCAAGTTTTATAAGCTCTGCATTTGTGCAGTAACAAGTGACTGCCACGGCTCCGGCTGTCCTCATATAACTCAATTCTTGTAACTTGATTTTTATTTAGAATAAAGAAAGGAATAGAGCCACTGAACAACTGAAGAAGGGAGGAATTCTAACTTTAAAATTAAATTTACAGGAGTATAAGTATAAGTTTAAAAGTTAAACATGTTCATTTTGAAGTTGATTTATAATGTTCATATTAATGTTTAGTATCTTAAAATGTTTGATTTATTCAAAAAGTCGTTAAAAAGAAACCCTGTTTCATGAATAAATTAGTGAGAAGTCAGGAGAAGTAAATTAGTTTTCTTTTACTAAAGTAAATGAATATTTATATCGTGAGGATAGAAATTTCGTCCTGTGGCAATCTCTCAACACATTATTGAATTATTAAATATATATATGTATATATACAACACTTCTATTATAAAAACATTCATGAATAATTAAAAAACATTCCTGTTGTAACTGAAATATCTCACATTCGTGGAAGGTGCAGGAAGGAACACTTAATAATTCTTATTAATGACCCGAATAATTTAAAGGATTCAGTCACGTTTTCTCCTCGTCGTTAGACTTCATAACGGAACTCTTAACCTACAGAACCCGAGAATTTTTACCGACTAAGAATTTCGAATTTCCTAAACGGGACACAAATAGAAGTCCTTTTAGTGTCTCAAAAAGACACCTTTTAAGGCACCTTTTAATGTCTTACTATCTACTTTTACTGTCTACCTTTTACTGTCTTAAGAGTATTATATACCTATGTACAACACAATGTCTCCTAGGTTTATTTATAATCAGATTTTTATATTGTAAGCTCAGGTCTCACTTTCAAAAACAGAGTAGATTTAAAGCAACAAACTCTTTGTATTTTAAATCTATTCACATAACTTTTATCGAGGCGAGTAACTCGAATTTCAGTTCTATTTGATTTGAAACATACAACTCAGACACATAGAAACATTGTACTAAATTGAAACTTCTAAATAAACAAAGCTAACCTTTAAATAAATTGAAACTTCTTATACTCGCTTATACTTCAACTTCGCCTACAATCTTCTCCTCCTTCTTGATCCAACTACCGAAGTTCTGCTGATACGATAGAGACAGTCAAGTGCTACTCTTACGAAACATTTGAGGTGATGGCAAAAAACGAATATCAACGGGACCTGGTTCAAAGTTGAATACTTCACGGAGCTTCGTTTAAAACGTGGAGAATTCTCTTTTGATATGTTAATCGACACAAAGGAATCCGAATTCGCCACTGAAGCGTTTTATTTACTTGCTCGCTCCAGTCGAATTCAGGGCGCGCCAAACTGTTTCCATGTCGGCACCGAGACAGCTCACACACGGAGCGCCTGGGATCCATTTGAGACATCCTGCCCCTTGGCTAGAGGGGCACCCGGCCGTGTATTGTTAGAAGTTGCCAGACACAAAGGCACAGCTTCTACAACATGTTTTCCGAGTTATCGATCTTGCTGAAGACGAGGACCGTGCTCAAGTTATTAACACCGAGAATCGCTCGGCGACCGGAAAGAACCCCTTCAGTATTGATTTCGTGGTGCTGTTCCTGGGAGAGTGTGGAAGCAAGCAATTGGGGCGTCGTTGGAGTGACCGCACAGGATGCTCCCCTGCATCGCAATCGAGTGTCAGTAGCTAACGTGCTCACAATTAATTAAGCTAAGAAATCTATTCAGCTCACTGAACCAATTCGCTCTTGTCTGCAATTAAATCAATGAAAGTCGTTCCTGCTGCCCGCGCCAACCCTCTGAGCGTCCAGAGAAGCTCGCGCTGGGGTTCTTCTGAACAACTCTTCGCAGCCACACAATACTCAAGCTGCGGTCGCACAATTAAACTGAAAACAAACTCATCTGAGTGATATGCAGATTTAATTACACATCCGTCAACTTTTGTGGAGAAGCGCACAGCACTCGTTCGCTACAAACTGGTCGCAACGCTTGTTCCAGACTTTTAGCCACTATGAACTCATTAAGGTGCTGCCATTAGTTGTACACCGCTCACCATTGCGTTTAGTAATCGAGCTTGTGCTGCCACGTACTTTCAGGGACGCACAGTTGGATGGGTGTAGGGGGTCCATACACTTCAGTCCAAAACTAATACATCTACAAACTACAACAATTAAATATATTCGTATATGCAAAACTTGAAGATTCCTAACAAACCTGTTGAAATCTGTGCCTCCCAGAAACTTTTCCCCTCTTTGTTACCACTTTTCCACAGTTTGTTTCTCACGGTTGCTGTATAAAGACTGATCTCCTTTCTTACACCAGAAAAGAAAACATGGAAAAACAATGTATTTTGATAAACTTTATTTACAATAAAATTTATTTTACAATATATTAGTGAAAAAAGGAGAATATTCGAAATCATAAAAATATTATTGCTCTGTATTTAAATTGTCTTGAATTTATTTTCTGTAAACCTACTTACTTATACGACTTTAATATAGATATTTAAATAATATGAAAATAATGTTTCACATTAGTTCTTAAGATACTCTCTTTTGAGCGTAGG
Source organism: Myopa tessellatipennis (assembly GCA_943737955.2). Classification (NCBI taxonomy): domain Eukaryota; kingdom Metazoa; phylum Arthropoda; class Insecta; order Diptera; family Conopidae; genus Myopa; species Myopa tessellatipennis. The sequence continues at coordinate 49,838,167 of OX031314.1, read as the reverse complement.
ATGTAAAAATATAACTCTGGTTCTCTGGTGGTTACAAACAAATTCTAATTAATTTGCATCTAATTTAAAATTTCAATTTTTAGGTGACCGCAAAGCTTTGTATTCCGTTTCATTTCAAATAATCTACATACGAGGCGACATTTATTGGCATCTAAACTCCGTTTTGTTACAGCTCTTAACACACACTGTAAAAAATGGTAAAAAATAGGCGTAGGTTTTCACTCATTCACTTTACACAATATTGAACTTCATACCTAATATATATTATAGAAAACCTTCTTCTGATAAATGACCAAATCGAGAGCATTTAGAAGAAATTTCTTTAGATTTATAAAGAGAATTTATTACTTAAATTCTCAATTTTAGTGCCATTAAATCTACAATGTTCATATAAAACGATGTTAAAACATAATAATAGTAGGTCTTTAATTTAGGGCTCATAGCTCATGATTCAAAAAAAGGTACCCTTAGATTTTGTGTGAGCATTTTTTGTGAAACATTTCTTGATAAAGCTGCCCCAATTTTGACCAATTTAGAACACTCACTGCAAGTTTTCAAATGTGTGGCTTGATGCTATATAAAGTGTCAATCAATAAATTGGGCTCTCCAAAGGGTGTTGAGTGTAGACACAAAATCAGTTTCATATGACATTTTGTAGCAAAATTAGATGCTCACAAAGTAAATGAAATGTTGATCAAAGCTGAAAGCTGACACACAAACAGGACGTGGAGCCAACCGACCAAACATGTGAATGATGGATGCATACTCTGGATTGACCACAACAACAGCGACCAGTAGAGCCACCTGTTATCGGCCTCGTTACTGATGCACGCAGTCGAAGGCAGACACAGAGACCATCATCATACGCATTAAGTGAGCCTTCATTATGTCAGTGAAATGTGATATTTTGAATGTTTTGGATAGAGTCTATTTAAGCTTTACAGGAATTGAAAAATCCTACGCCTATCAGATCCTGACAGTGAAGAACGATATGGAAATAGAATAGTTGCTATGGAATCAGTGCAATATGGTTAAGTATACATGTACGAGTATATGCAGATAATAAATGTAGATGCTATTATAAGAGAACTATGCAATTATTTTATATAATATCGATTCGTACTTACTTGGAAATTTACCTAAATTTTGTTATAAAGATTAGAGGAATTAAATAGAGAGAGAGAGAGAAAGAAATTATATAATAATTGAATGAATTATTTGATTAGTTTATAGATTACTAAAATGTTATGAAAACTAAGTAGCTGCTCTACGAGGAATCAAGGAATTGCGTTCTAACAAGGAATCTATTCGTTTAGTTAACTACGAAATGAAGAATTCCGACTTCGATTCCCCTCCTGGGAAATCCGTATGAGGAACGCGGTCATTTCTCCCATGATGAGGGTAGGACCACTTCTAGTTGGGAAACTGTAGCAACCACAACTCGATCCGTCTGACCTCGAAACTATCATCTTATTACTGATTATTTCACACAGCAATCTTTCCGATTTGGTTTCCGCACCCACTGATTCTTGTCGCCCCGAATGTCTTGCCATTGCGCCATTTAAAACGTTGTAACTAACAGTCACCAGAGGACAACAGCAAATAAACACGCTCAGATCGTTGTCAGTTGTAAATAAAAGTGATACAAACGACTCTCGTCTGAGTGCTTCGAACGTGCGTTGACCGCATTAACGAAAACACAGTCGAAAATGCAATTTCATTGAGTGTTAAATTGTGATTGTTCAGCTGACGTCTGAACTTGATAAGGGTGCAGTTTTTTGACAAAAACGGAGGGGACGAACGCTGCTGAAAAAGAAGCTTTCCCCATTTTTCACTAAAATTGTTTGTCACACGCAAACAGAGAGAGAAACACGATAGTCGTAAACAAGGATTCATCTGATTTTCCCTGATGTACTCTAATATACATTATGTACACTGCAAATTAAAATCAGCGTTTAGTGCCACTCATTTAAGCCTTTTAAAACACTAAAACCACTTTATAATATTTTGCTTGCAGCAAAGAAATTAGAAAGATAATTTTCAATTATCAATTGAATTCAATTCAATTCAATTCAATTTTGACTTCATTGAATTGACCTCTGAATAGTGGATCTATTCCGAAATTGCAAGGTCAAATGTCTACACTGATCAACTGCCAGAAATATGAGAATTGGCAAGCTCGTTAATAGCTTGTTGGCTTTTCAGAGTGCAATTAAAGGGATTTCTTAACCTTTATATGGTACTCGTACATGTAAAAGTGTAGAATGCCTCCTTGCTGGAAACATTAGCAGCATCCTTGCTGGAAACATTAGCATTCAAATATCATTGACCCTTAAAAAAGTATCTCAGCATGAAAGGTCAATAAAATAAGGTTTAACATGCCATTAGGCAGAAAACGCAAAAGTCACAGTCATTATGAGAGTATTAGACATACTATTAATCCTAAAAGTTGAACCTATGCCAAGCCTATGCCAAGCATTAACACTTAACTTCATCCCATCTCGTCATCGTCAATTAGTTTGAATGGCCACCTCCAAGAAAGAAGTTTTTTTGTCCTTTCAAATGTCAGAAATGGTTTTTGATGTTGAGATACCCTACACCCGAAGGTGTAACCAGGCAACGAAGCACTATCGGCCTGGAACAGAAACAACACCCTATACTATGCACACAATCACAATGTTTCATATCTGCAATATATTTTCGACAACATATTTCCACCAAAATCATTTTAATTACTATGGCATGATACACTGGCACACATATGAAAGTTCTTTTATGGATGCGTATATTTGAAACTTTGATGCTTTATGAGGCAATAAAAAACCAAGCTGCGATTATGGTTATGTAAGTGAAACCTTGATTTTGCAAATCATAAACTGGGCAGAAACCATCGCAGAACAACGATAATTACAACTTCATTTCATTTTTATGGAAACCGCACTTATTAACGCGGCGCTCATACGATACAAGCGTCAGCACCACGACCATCATGAAGAGTATCGCCCTGGAGCAGCAGAAATACTCGGCTTTCGTACTCCTTATTCTCATTTCGAACAAAACCTTTCTGCTTGTGGTTCTTAAGTAGGGCGTCCGAATTCATAAATTAACTTCATAAATGATTAATATTCTAGGGAATTAAAGTTTCCTTAAAATTAAATCGCAAAAAATAGAAATTGGCGATTAGTTATTTATATTTTAATTACTTGGAACTGATTCACTGAAGTGATTTTGTCACCGCTTGCGATCATTTACGAGAACGCGTTCCATAATTTCGTTCTAGCCGAGGAAAACATGTGTCTGAGTTTCTGTGGAAACACTGTTTGCAGTAATGCATCCCAGTGCATTTAGCTCTGGGTGATGATTGCTCATGAGGGTGTGTGTTCGCCTTGAATGCAGCTGCAACTACAGAAGGAGCAACTTCCTGATACTCGGCGAAACTTTTAAGCGCAAGTGGCTGCAGGAGTGTATTATTATTATTATTCTTGTTGTTGTTGTTGTTGTTGATTTTGGTTGCGCTGGCTCTGACGAAAGAATGAAAGAAGTTTGAGAACCACTCCGGCTGACTTGATGATGTCTTAAATGGCAACAGAATGTTCGTGCGCTTCGATGGTTATGCGCAACCCTTGAAAATGTGACTGTGCTTTTCGACTGTCGCGTGTGACGTCCAAAAATCTGTTGGAAGAATGGGTTTGGAAATGAATTTGAGTACTTCCATCATTGCTTCAACTAGAAAAATGTAATATTTGCAATTTGTGGCCTTTTCTGTTGGCTGTTTTTAACGTTTGTTCATAAAAAACATAAACTATCAACTACCTTCGAAAGGATTCCTACTTCTCTATTTACACATCTTGCAATAGAGCTCGTGTATGCAGAATCTTTAGGACAGACCGAATCATTGGCTGAGGTTTCCTTATAAACTCCCACTACTCGTATACATTGCGATTTGATGTTGCGGAATTTTTCCGAGTACGATAGAAAAGTATTAGTATTCAGGTTCTCTCTCATCAGCCACACCAACCACTTCCATGGCAACTATGAAGTACGTAATTACTGAAAAGTGCAATAGAAGTTAGAAACAGAACACTGTTTGAACAACATTATCTTTACTTAGAGCGAACTCGTCTCGTTTTCAAGGCAGAACCTGAGCAAATCTCCGAAAACTAGTCGCACGAGCAGCACAAACTAAGCCCGGAAGCTTAAAAAGCAGCTTCTACGCAAATTACTGGTACCACAAACGCACGTGTAGCAGACTTTCGTCACGACTTCGAGTAGATTCTAAGCTGCGAAGGTTGACGTGTCGCAGCGGAAGTCAGGACATCGCAGGCGATGTTCGTAGTCAGCAGTAGTTTTTTTGCGTGATTTGAAAGCCCGAAACTTATGCGGCTCGTGTGGCACTTAGTACGAAATGCGAAATTGGAATTGCGCTGCATCGCTCACGTTCCCCGCTTTAATAATGCACACTTCAGAGACCTCACAGGGAAGCACGTGTTAAGAAGTTTGTCACCCAACCCTGCTCCACCACATACGGCTTTCTCTGGTAAGGTGTGAATCTTCTTGTTATTTAATTAGTTTCCACACAAAGGAACCACTTAAAACGGATATTAAATGATTTGCTAACAGCGGCATTTTAATTTATGACGAACGGCAAACATACATAAGTTACTCGTATGCAAAGAAACTAAGAATGGAAAATGCATTAATCTTTACTAAATAAAGAACTGAAAATCTGAAGCAACTTCGCCGCATGGTTAATCCAAGAAACCACAGGTTGCTATCATAACAACGAGTCTAAGAATCTGACTTCACTTTATTGGTGCTTGATTTCACTTACCCACATGAAACCCACAACTTTTAAAATGCTCACTTTATGTTCCCACCTGGCAGAAGCAGTTTCGGCCATTTTATAGTACTAAACGTGACTTGAAAACCATCAAAACTACTCTGAATCAAATAGCTCTCAATCGCTCTCTTAATGGCCACGTAAATCCATGCAGACGCTGTTGATGGCGTTCATTTAACACAATCCGGCAGATCTCCAGGCATCGGAATCGGATGTCGTGATTGCCGTTTAACACTCGAACTTCCCGCTTAAGACCGAGGAAATGTGTTCGTAATGCAAGAAGTCATTTTAGAGGTGTGCCAAACTGATGTGTGATGTGCCTCATTTCTGATTACAGTAATGGTTTTCTTGTCTTTCATTTGACTTTGCATATGTAAGCGTTTATGTACTCGTAGCTGTCGTACTCGACGCAATTGCAAAATGAGGATGAAATCCAAATTATGCTGAAAATGGGAATTCTTACTGCAAGTGGAAAAACTCGGTATACAGCCACGCATAATTTTTACACAAAGACTGAAAGAACCTTTTTTTAAAACAGCACAACAGCGTATCGGAGTAGCGTTTTATTGAAGGCCTGGATACTATTTATTTTATTAAATTATTTTATGTCAAATCTATTTACTTACTGGAATATGAATCAATGGACAAGATCTAATGGATTCACTATAGATGCGTTTTGATACTCCGAATATCAAAAGCTGCTGTAATAAAAAGTTCATAATAAATTATAAGTTTATTCTTCGTGTTTTATATGCGGTTTACTCTGTCTTTCATACCCAACTTTTCAGGCTTAAATAATGCTTTTGCAACTTTAGAACTCTACCTTTATATGTAAATATAGAAACTATTGTGAATAAGTAAGTGGAACTAATTAAGCAGCAAATTGTATGGATTCGTTGGATAGAAACTAAAAATATTAACACTTTATTGTAGTTTCAAATTATTTCATCTGTAGTCGAAAATCCTCGCTCTTGCTATTTAATTTATAATTTGTTTAAATTGAAATGTGTCATATTTTTGTAACATTACTGCTATCATTTACCGAACGCCACTCCAAAACGTACATACATAAGATTTAAAATACGAGTACAGCAGTCATTTGTTCACATGCGTTGCACTCATTCGAGGTACATCCAAGCAGAAAGTTGTTGTTTTTATGTAGATTCGAGCTCTATTAAAAGTTGCGTGCCCTCGTTGCTCGTACTCAATAATAATCAACGTGTCATGGTGATTCGGCGCAGGGAGGGGGAGGAGGAGACCAAATGAATCCACACGCTGGAGCGATGTTTAACAGCACAGCGTAGAAGAAGCACATGCATACATTGAATAATACAATCAGTTTTAGGTCTTGAGTGCACGAGATGTGTTCTTCTCCAGGCAACCACAAAGTTCTCAGTGATCACTTCAGAAATCTCATCAAGGTTGGCTCTGATAATCTCTCTAAGGCGATATATTTGGGTCGCGAAAAGTTGCAAAACCGTTTTCTAAATTAAAGCTTTTTAATCTATGTCATTCATTACTTTTATTAAAGACGCAAGCATTTCCAAAGTACACATATAAATCGATGTAACTGCGGAAAACTTTACAAACTAATGGACACTTCATTATACTCGCTAATGTCCTCACTTCATTTGCACTTCATGTGCGGTGCAAACTTTTGCCAAAGAAAAGAAGACTCCGAGGTGAAACTATTTTCAACAATTCACCGTCAAGAATTTAGAGGATATAAATTTGTGTGAGTTCTCTTAAACTTCCAGCCTTTAGTTGCGGGCCAAAATTTCTTGTTTCATTCAACATCCCCCACGAAATTAGTTCCTCTTGTCCAATGATTGGTGGAATTAATGGTTGATGTGGTGGAATCAAAACCCATCGAGAGGCAGACCAAGCATGCAAGGACATTGAGTGGGTGTCCATCCATCAAAGGGCTTACCAAGTATTCTACAGAGTCAGATAATTATTCTTCCTTCATTTGGGCGATGGTAAGCAAGAGCTAATGTTACTCGTATGCCGTTGCATTGCCGTTTCACTGGAGAAAGTCTTCAATGGATGAAAAACAGTTTAATTTACTTCGCTGGCTCATTAACAAACATAATCCGATGGAAGCTACGTGGCAAGTCTCTGGGACACGCATCCATGAACAATTGCACAATAATATGGTCAATTATTGACAGATTTATAAACAGCTTACTTTATAATTAAATATGCTTACTTAAATTAAATGGTTCACTTTACCATACAACACCATCACAGTTAATTTCATATTGCCTCTGGAAGCATCATTAAATTCTCTTTGAATTTGCATGTTTTCTGAATGTTTTCACAGTTTTATTGCCCGGTAATCCATATAAACAGAACTTAACGGATGCACTTATTTCTCTACTGGTGCACTTTGCTTCCTTAAAGTTTTCTACAAGAGGCGTTTAGGTTCCGGACAGAGAACTAATTGAAATTAAAAGTTTGATTCGAGCAGAACGGCGTCGAACTAAATGAAGAGGAGGACGAATTTGAAGAAGAGAGACTATTACGAGTATTTCTTATAGAAGCTATCAGATTGCGGATTCTGGATCTCTTTTGGTTTATACAATTTCACAAATGGTATGAAGTTCTTCTAAATAATTACATCTCTAGAACTATACACGGCGGTTAATTACTATAAGAACTCTGATTAAAAAGCAAATTTTAATGGGAAAATACAGGATGCATTTAGAAACCTTCTAACCGGTTTGCAAGTACATACTTAATTTATTAAATAATTGTTCATACTTATAATCAAAAAATTCCTTACTTATTGATTGCTATAGTTTCGAATTAATTGGTAATATCGCTTTACTATTCCACAGACACCGAAATTAATTATATGAACATCTCATAGAAAAGTTACTTCGCTAGAAATAAATCAATTTTCTGGCAGCTAGAGCCAAAGGGAAGTGAAATAATCTGATGTTTTAAGTGGTTGACGGACGAACCGGAAAGCAATCTTTATTATCAACACTTAGATCATAACAACTGGGAATGTTTCCCAGCTCCAGTGAAAACATTAATCAATATAATAAATACAAATTAGTAAGTATTACAGAGCAAATATTACATCATCTATCGGACAGAATGGCCAAAAGCAGGCTAATACAAGGTTAACCAAGGGTTACGTCAGAGAACGGAAACGAGAATTTATAAATATCGTGTGTTAAGATGAAATGAAATGTCATCAAATCAAATTAAATGTGTGTCTGTTACGAAATGTCTGTTACTTCAGATATTTAGACATAAATTCATAGTCTTTCAGAGTTGTCCTTCTCGAAGTTTATGGTTTACTTTTACGTTTTTGATCTAAAAAGTTTTTGAACTACGGATTACATTATACGATACTAGTCCCTTTTTCAATTAATAAACCTTTTCTATACTAGAAATATTCGATTTACTGAAAATTCCTACTTCTACGAGTGGAACTCACTTAACAACTCTACTCTTTAACTGATGTGGCTTCCATAGAAATTGAAATTAATCTAATAGCTTTCCTCCTGAACAAAATCTGACCACATAGCAAATGCACTGGGAATCGAATTACTCGTATACCCATGGAACAAACGGGGAATACGTCAGCACTCCCATCTTCTTCTTCTCGTACGTCGTTCAAGCCAAGTTCTGAAAGCCAAAAATAAGATTGAAGAAAGACTGGAATGTTCATCATCTTTCGTGTTGTTTTAGCACTTCTCTTCAGACATGAGACGTTCTCCATCACTTGCTAGGCTATAAAGCGACCGAAATCCGTTCGAGTGCTTGTGGTGGACCGACTTGCTGACTACCAAATGGTTGCTGAGTGTTTATGCAATCGACTGAGACTGTTTAAGACTTGCGGCGTGCGGTTCCGCATATACAAACGTAATTGCTTTCGAACGATGTTGCGTGTCTTCATTCATACTCGTACTTCATCTCGAATAGAAACCAATTGGAAATGACACATGACCTATGTACCCATAAACGCGTATGCCTCCCATTATTCACGTCGTAATCGCTTAACCCTTATTCGTTCATGTTGCCACGTGAACACATGAACTTCGCAAACTTAACTCAATAAGTCGAAACAATTCACAAGTCATTTAATGCTTTTATAATATTGTCACTCCGAGATAAATAAATCATATATAAATTACTCCAATGAACTACTCTTAGAAGATTGAAGTCGATACTGAAAGTCTTATATTGATTAGTTGAACTACTAATTCTACTAAGTAACTGAAAAGAAAGAATGATCGAGAACTGAAAGATCTTGAGCAGAATTGCTAACGTACAAACTTATTCCAGTGAAATATTATTATTCGCCACATAAATAAAGTGTAAAATATGAATACAAAAATTGTTAAACCATAAGAATAGAAATACCCATAAATTATCAACCTAAAAAAAGCTTCTATCTATGCTTTATAATAACACTTGTAAATACTTCATAATGTTAGATGTAATTCAGCACTTTCAACGTAAGGAAATTTTTATTTCGAATTTTTTTGGGCGACCTCCCAAAAAATAGCTGCATCTTTTGAGAGTAAAATATGCAGCAAATAGTCTCACGTTTCATTAAACCTTATGCATGAGACAAGCGGGAGAAGAATAGGAAAATGACAGGATAGGAAAAAATACCCAAAGTACAATAACAAAGCGAGGCGGACACGTTGCGAACAGATTCCACAATAAACCATCCTCACCTCAAACTCTGGTTTCTTGCTACCTCGAAACCATGCCATTCAAAAGAGCCACATCGGCTAACTGCACCGACCCCCGCACTCTTTGTGCTCTTTGTACACTCCTTATTTATTAAATGGCCGGGAGGAACACCATCCCTTTTTTTGCACCACACATTTCTGAGCTGGTGCGAAGTGGCGCTGCTCATCCGCAACTACACAGAAGTGCCGGGAAACCAGAGAAGACTTCACAAGGGGAACTGAAGAGGAAAATAAAAGTAAATTACAATAATGATTGCGGAGAAGGAGATGAAAGGTAAAAAGGTGAATGCATTAAGCTTGTCTGAACCGTAACTTGTAACTGTCATTGGCTATGGCGGCTTTATACTCTATACAAAGGTTGTCCTCTTTAAATTGATGCATTTTATAATATCAACTCTTATCAGAAAAACTTCTACGGTATATAAACATTGCAAATTATCGCAAATTAAATAAATAGTATTAAAAACTATATTTATATGTATGTGCTACTAAAAATAATATAGAATTAGTGCACTTTTTTTCTAAAATAAAACCGATATCCTGTTATATTATTCAATATAACTCCTGTCTAAAATGTACACATTCAAACTAAGTAAGATATATTATTGTTGTTCACATTGTATACTCTAATAAGTAGTTATTATATAAGAATTTATTTTATTTCGGTATACAATTTAAAATTTCAGTTAAGCTTTTTAATGTTGACACTTTTTCTTTCGTACGCTTTACTTTATTTCAGCTGAGATGGAAGAAATGAGATTGACACATTTTGAAAACGTGCTTGTTTTCATTATTGTATTTATTATTGGCCGGTACGAAATTGAATTCGGTCCAGATTGACGTTTGATCCGAGTCAAATAAATCATTTCTCCCTTAGGTTGCAAATTCGTTCGGAAACGTTTGCGTCGTAACCAAAAGTGGAACACCTCATCAAAGATGTTGAAAGTGCCATAGCTTCAACGTGGAAATACGTATATAATAAACCATATATTTGTATGTATATGTAAGTATGTATGTGTAAATGAATGTGACACAAACATACATACATATCTGACTGCCTCAGAACATGGGTGACATGCATTCAGGTCACGTTAGCAATTAACAAATTTGTCTTCTGAAGGAGATGACTGCAAAAGAGCACGCATGGCAGGGAATCTGGTGCACCCAAACCAGGTCAGTTAAGCGAATGACAGCTTAAAAGAAAATAACACTGCTCCGGAATACCATTAAATATTTATCGGTGGCAACTAACAAAAGAACATGAAAGTCAGCATTAAATTAGAATAAGTATCGCTTTCTTTCTTCGGATAAAAGTCCGATTAGAATTAATTACATTTTATGTACTTCATATATGCGTACATATATATGAATCTATAATGTATGTATGTATGTACATCTAAAGAATCTATACTATTCTCCCCCTTAGTCTTACCAATATCACTCAAGGCCAGTATCAGGATCAGTTTGGAGATCAATATCAATGTAACAGTGTCAGTGTCAGTGTCACTTTTAGGTGCAGTCTCACTCTTCGTTTTACTCTTCTTCTTCAGTCTCAGCTCCAGTAACTATGTCAATATCGTCAGTATTAACTATGTTAATATCAGTTCAGAATGAAAATCAGATGAAAATCAGAAGCTGAAAATAAGGACGAGTATCATGAGAGTACGAACGAGTATCATCGCCAATGTGCCACTTAATGTCAAGTTAATGTTATTTATCATTAATTCTAATGCATGCAAATGTTAAAATCATGCACGATGCTCTCTGATGCCAATCGGTTTTTGGAGGACAGAATGTTTTAGAGAATTTAATATTTGAACTGAGGGGAGTCGAAGAGGGGAACGTCCGCCGTGTGTGGAACTTCGATGTCAAAGGGAAATTGAATGCAGGTCAAGGAGCTGACTGCGGCAGCTCGAGCAGCTTTTTACCTCGCTTGATTTTATTTATGGAGTGGTTAAATTAATACCCTTCGGTATCGGAAATCACGTTGCTGAGGTAAACATGTTGACATGAGAAAATGTTTACCGGAGAAACAGAGGTCACTTTAAAAGTTGAAAAATGCTCAGGTGCCAAAGTGTTTATCCACGTATATAAATGCGTAGACTTGATATACTATACATATAATGATATCTACAATTAATTGTATATATTGTATATATTTCCGTAGGTTTTGCAGAAAGGACAAAGAGAAACGTTCTAGAAAATCTTCTTTTCCTAGAAATAAAAATCAGTTCCAAACACAAGTTTGCGAGAAAAGCCCCGAAAATAGATCAGCTACATTTGTATTTAACACAGTTTGCATCTAACGTCTAATCAATCAAAATTCTTTGCAAATTCCCAAATGCAATCACTAAACAGTCCTACAGTTTGTAGATAGATACTCGTACATACTTAGATGTATACATATAAGTACACGTATGTCCATATATGTATGTATATATAAACCCATTCACGCATTCCTAGAATTCCTCTCATTAGACCGTGATTTAATGAGCATTCATATGGCACAAAAGCGCAAAATATTTACTTCCCCGTACTTCCCCGTTGTTGCCCCGTACCAAGGACATACCTCACTTGACTGTGGACTTTTGCTGTTCGTGTCTGTTTCACTAGGCAACTGGCCACGAAAAACCAGCGATCGAAATCACGCACATCGCAGAGAAGTGTTGCAGTACACAGACGCCGCTGTGTCACGGGCTTTAATGTCCAATCGGCGAACTGTAGCATCTGTCATGTCGATTTGTGTACAACAGACGAAACAAGTCAGTTCGAGGACGAAACCGCAGAATGGTCGGATTCTCTGTGGAAGCTCTGTGACCTTTTTGGCATTAGTTACCATGTCAGGGAAGCCAGGAATGACTACAAACGATGGCACCAGATGTAAAATCGGAATCATGATAGTAAATCTTGTTGTGATTTCCTCCAGGACGAGCCGAAATACGATTACGAGTGTTGAATGGATATGACAGTATTATTGGATATTCTAAATGCAGTTGGGATTTCCTGGCAAAAATTCGAATATAACAATCTTAAAATCTTACATTATACACCTTTAGTCTTTAAAGTCTCCATTCTTTTTAAAGACTCGCTTTGTTTAAACTTAAATAAGTGAAGAAATTTTATTTTTCCGTTACTTTCTTCTACTTATGATGTTGATTACCGGCGGAGAAACTACACATCACACACATTTGCATCGAATCTACTGCAAATAAACGCTGCATCAGCACGAAAACACTGAATGCTGTGTAAAGCTTCATTCATCGTTCTTCCTTTCGCCATCATTTCGTTTGTTTTATCAAGCTTTTCGTTGTGAAAATGTTCCCCATGTAGCATTAAGAATTCAATAAAACATTCAGTTTGTCCTTCAATTTAATCGCCGATGCAGCCAAACCGACTGGAACAGAAACCTGCTGGTGAAAGGCGAAAATGGAGCCATTGGAAAAAGAGTTATCCGAACAATTGAAAACAGCATTATGAAATACTCGAAAAATAAGAGTCCGACACACGGGGAATCAGCACACAATTCCGAGCGAGCGAATCTGTGAACGGATGAAATCGCTCGTTCCACTTTCCGGCTTTATGGCGGTCTTTGTACGCCATTGTTTTCGGAAAATGCTTCGCATGTGGACTCGCACAACAAAGAAATGAAATAATTCTGCTCTGTAATTATTATTTCATGTCGCTTTGCATTCGCTCGGCGTGGTACTCCGCTGTCTGGGGAACAATCTCAGGACAGAGCTGCCTGTGCGGGTGTTTCGCCGCAAACTTCCAAGCTCTGAGCTCGCCCAACCACTTGGGGCTCTAATAATGTTCACATTAACTTTAGTTTTTTCGCCGCATTGAGGAGTATATTGTAACTACGATTGTTTAAGTTTGTTCCTTTCTTCTATAGAAACGATCTTTCTAAATGACGACGATATTTCTACATGAGGTCGTGAAGGTGAAACAATCAAAATTTGTCAAAAGGTTTGTTCGAACAGCAGAATTCATGAATACTGCAGCGAAGGAGGATTGCAAACTGAGTTTTCCGGGGATAATAGCAGCTGCATATCAAGCGAAAGAGTCAAACGGCATCTGACATTTTTTAGAACAAAGAAGAAATTAAAAAGTAACATAAAGCAACTCAATCAAACTTCAGCAGCGGTAGGGAAGCTTGGGACAACTTTATATGGATATAAAACATGGAATGCAAACGACGCAAAGTTTGTTGTTGTTCAAAGTTGGTTTGAAACAATTTTTAAAGAGCAAGAGTACGGTATTTAATAATTTTGTGTTTACTTTTAGTATCTGAAGCGGGAGAGTTTCAAAAAATGGTACAAAATATAAATTAGTACACATTGCAAGGTGAGAATAAGATTAAAGATGTACGTAAATCAGAATGAAGTAATTTTGATCTACTGACAAACTTTACAAAACTTTAAGTATTATACACAACCACAATTAAGCATTATAAATAAACACATTACAAATAAACACGTGCTTTTATTAACAGTTCCACATATTCACCACGATTTAAAGGACGAAGAGACGAATAGAGAATTTCGAAAAGACTTGCTCAGATGAACTGCCTCTCTTCAGAACGTAATCGCAGAGCAGCAAACTCACTCTCTGTACTCGATTCAGTGTTTAGTGCTCGAAAATGCTGCACAACATTTCATTATAAACCTTCGCGGCATGATGTTGCTAGAGTCTTCAGTTAAACGTGGCGAGTCGAAGTCGTTTCACAGACAGAAATTTCTGTCATCTTTTCAGTCAGTCTTTTATTGACGATGTACACCGACAAGTATTCCATTTCATTAAATAGATTTGGTCACTGTAGCTTGCACTCTGCTTGGACCATGAACCGAAGACTAACGGTTCAATTTCCCATGGGTCCATTATAGGAAAAACATGCACCAATGTACAAAAAAGTTCAGTTGGTTGAGCGGAAACGCCGTTTGAATTCCATCGACTGAATGCACCTTCATATTTGAGTTTACAGATGAAAGATATTGAAGAGTACAGACTCTTTCTCCCAAAGAACTTCTTTTACCTACCTCAGTCTACACCTATTTTGCTACTTTTAAAAATACCGATATATAAAAAGAAACCAATGAGCAAAAAATGGTTGTATTCCGAAAGCAAACAAATCATCTTTGTGTCCACCCATTTGCCCAACATTGTTTCGGGGAAGAATAACGAAAGCTACGGCCCGGTCTAAGCAGAACTATAACAAATAGATTGTTTCGTGAAAAGTGCAGCGCAACGTTTTGAAGAATGTAAAAAGCAACAACAGAAGAGAAGAAAACAAAGCGGAAAATGTACGAGAATGTTTAATTGAAAAACGAATCTAGGTTGCACCGGGGCACCGAAGAAGAAAGGAAGAAGGCTGCGTGCGACTTCTTTGAATTTGAGCTCCCTGCAGAAGCGGATGTTCGCGAAAAATGGAACCTTGCACATTTTAGCTTTTGTTTCATTTTCATTCGTGCATTTTCCACATTTTGAATGCTTTCTTTGTAGCAGCTGCAACACTTCAGCACAACGTTTGCACTCACTTTGTCAGTTTTGCTACGAAAATCATTATTATTACTTAAATTAAAACTGATCCAAAGAAATTCACAGAGCTTGACGTCGAATACTGTTGAAAAAATTAGTAGATAACACAGTCTGCCATTAATGAACATAACATAAACTTTTCACAGCACAAAGTCAGCCAAGGATTGTAAGGAAACTCATCGTCTTCATCCACGTGCTTTTTCATGAGGTAGTTATTTCGTACTTTGCAACTACGAGTATAAACTCGTACTTAGAGCTGAAGTTCTCTCGTTTATTAGTCCTACATGTAGACAAGACTTAAATAGAGAACAAATGCGTTTTGCCCCCATCCCTCAGCCAGAAGATGTGTAAATGTCAACCCTTTCAAGCAAAAAAAGGACTTGAATAGCAGTATTTCAAGTTAAGTCGGCAAAAATGAGACCGTTTGACACTTGTACAGGTCGTGTTGGAATGAGGACACTTTCCCAACCTCACCAGGAGGTGTTGTCGGCCCACTTCCCCTGTAGAAGGCACTTAAAAAAAACGCAAATAACAGCAAATGATAACAAAGTGGCGTTTATTCATACTCGCAGCTCAGTTTGAAGCCCTTGCGACATTGCGCAATCTTCAACAGGTTGCATCAATCTTCATCAGGTGGAACATCAAATAGTTATCGATCATCGTAATACAAATTTATTCAGTCAACAGAAAATCGTCAGAGTGAAAACACGGAATATATAGTGCTTAGATTAACCACAGAATCAATTCAAACACTTCTAACTACTCAATACATGTAAATTCAACAATAATTAAATGTGAAATCTCATATTCAATAAAAATAAAGTTTTTCATTTAAATACAAATAGACGTTAATCTCTTCACTTCAGCAAAAATACCTACAAAAATCGGTTTCCGGTCTATAAAATCGTCAGTGCATTCAAATGCATTCAAAAGAATTAAATAGGAAGAATACCACTAATTTTCAGCGTCCTTTCCTGCTCTAAAAAAGGTCAGACTAACCGATTTCCATATACTGCATTTCAGATTCTTCGATTAGTCGATTAGTGTTGGGAAAATTAAAGGCTCGCACTCAGTCTGCATCGAGTTATCTGACAGCTGAATTCCGGCTGAGTGCTTCGCTCGAGAGCTTAGTGCTTCACACTTCAACCTGGATGTGTCATCGGGACCGTGGGAGGGCGATGTTTGACGGCTTGGCATCCTGCAAACTTCAATTATGTAAAGATTTAATAAGATTCTCCGTGCGCATGATTTCACACAGTCTCAAACACATGCAAATCTCGCATGTCATTCCTCAGTTTGTGGGTTCATGTGTGTGCAGGCCGATCCGCGCACTTCCGACACCTTGGCTCCTTGCGGGCTGCACGTCTTCCTGTTGAGTGACCAATAAACGCAAAGTATGTTGAGTTGTTTTGTTCGTGTGTCGATGCGCAAACGATTTCCATGTACGGAAGTTGCTTCAAGTATGACGGTTGGTTGGAGCGAACACAACTGCCTCCATCCTGTTGTGCTCAGGAGCAGCCAACTTTCTCTGCAGTGAGGAACGTGTTCCCGTCGAGATTTCCATTCGAGTACTTTGCAGCAATTAAGGCTTCGTTTAGGAAGCTGCATTTCGTTTATAGCGTTTAGCTATGCTTTGTGTTCAGCAATGTGTTAAACGTGGTCGTGGTTGGTCAGTAACGAATTTCAGTTATTCTTCTGAAACTTGAGAAACCGCTCTGGAACCAAGTTCACCATCCATCAAGTCCACGTTTATCTGAGAGGATAGACTAGAATTCACAGAGAATACAAGCTACAAGAGAGCTTTCGATCCCGTCAAGTAAACTCATTCTTTAATCCTCAATCCTACTTTAGAAACTTTGCAAACCTTTTTCCCTTTTTTCTTTCGACGTCAAACGCAGATCCATAAAATCGTCAACTCATTTTCAGGATTTTGCAATCTACGAAGATTTCTGAAATGCATAAAAAAGCAGCAAGACCTCGTACTGAGGCTTTTCCCTTGTGTATGCTCCACGGACATGTAGAAAAACATAACACCAAATAAAACAACAACAGCTCAAAGGTTACGATGACGTATGAATGATGACTACAGCACAAGGAATTCGATAATTCCGGTAACGTCTCTGAAAAATCCTTTCTAATGAATATTGAGCTTCTCTCAAAGAACGCAACAAAAGAGAGATGACACGAAAGCCTTTTGAATCAATCGACTGCTCCTGGCACCAGTATGTCTCTAGCGGGAGCCTGTTTTATGCTTCATGTTTTATTCCCAGGGGCAAACAACAAACACGGTATTTGAATCGTGTGCCGCCCTTTCGGTGTTCACAGCAGGTACCTGCACCCGGATGCGTTCGATTTTCAAAGCTATTGGCAAACTTATCTGGGTCAAATCTGGTTTCGACTCTATAGAACTCTTAAATTTGTCTAAAATTTAACCAAAATGTTCTACTTTTCTGATCCGCGATTTTAGACGAACTTTTAAAGCGTTGCAAACGTTGTGCTCATCGTCAGACAAATAATGAATAATATGAAATCGTAAATTAACGCTCGACTGGCATCGACAAAAAACAACCATTCGACCATTTCATGTGTTTGTGAAACGCATGCTTCAGTAACGTATTCCACCCACTCTGGCAGCACGACTTACGCTCAACTTCACTTCCGGTTAACGGCGTTAATGCTCGTTGTGGCTGTGGATTAAAGCGCTTGAAGTACACCAACGTACACACAAAGAACTCGAGGACGGATACAAGCTCGTAAACAAGCCACATCAATGTGCACTACAATAAAATGTTAACTAGTAAAAATAAAGCCGCGAATTATTAAACTCCCGTTGGATGAGTTCCATGTTCTCACTCGATATACGCTTCGATAACTAATAAATACGACTACATAAAATAAATCAAAAAGTTTGATAATTTCTGGATCGAAATAAAAAGGTTCTTCGTGAAGGCAATCCTTCTGATTTCGTGTTCTCGGAGCGATACGAAACCTATAAATTTAAGCTTATTTGAAAGTATTTAAAAATAAGTACTTGAATCCAAAGCCAATATTTTTATCCTTCGGTGGTGCTTGTTTCCATTACAGTGGCAAAGACAAACTTTCATGAATAGCCTTAGAAGAACATTACAATTTTTCTTAAACTTTATGTATAAATTTTTCAGGAAATTAAAGTGTAAGGAAATCTGTATCCGGATAACTGCTTTCGAAGATATTCCATGCGGGGAGGTCCGCGACTTTTTAAATGAACGACAAACCGAGTGCTGCATAAAGTTGAAAACTCGTAGAAGTGTTTGTGCCAAACAACGGATGCATCCTTAGGTGTGGCTTCGTTGTCATCGTCATGCGTCACCGGATGTTCCACTTCGCCACCAGTTGTGTGAAAACGTCTTCCTGATATTTATCCAGTCATTCATTTAGAGTGCAAGAACTTAATTTCAAATGCATAATTAAATGGTTCAGCGCTGAATTGCACTAAAGTAAATTTGCGTGAATCTTTAATACGTGATAATCGATTATAAATACCATCGACATGATTTTAAGTATTAAAAAAAATTGAAAAATTGAAACGAATTCAATACAACAGAAAAATTACGCATGCCAAAGCGGATACTTATAAGTTCTCCTCTTAATCTCTTAGTATTAATTGATGTAGTATTAATCGTAATTAGTGAAACCTTTTTGCCATTTCAATATTACAAATGAATCATAAAGCTGCTTTTACTTTGCTTCTCGATTTGATGAAAAATAACTTTGAAACTTCGTTCTGCTTCCATTTATTCTTTGGAATTGCATTAAATTGCAGTGCGGTTCATCCTAAATAAAGGCGTCCATAATGGAGTTACTAAGTGACCATTAAAGCCACAAGAGCAGTACTTTTAAATATAAATCTGGTAAATTCTCAAAAGGCAGGCGATTAAAATGTGAAAGTTGTTTGATGTGCTTACAGCCAGATGGAACTGCGATGGATCAGAGGTTGAGAATTATAGTCTTGATGGACAATTGAACTTTCAAAGACTTTTTGTCGAAGACTGTATGAAGTGGAGTGAAGGGCCTTTGAAGTACGAATTCCTTTGTTGGTTTAATAATGTTTTATTTGAATTCTTGATCGTAGTTTTATTTTCATTTTCTTTTTCACCTTCTTCACGAAATGTGATGATATCGATGTATTTTTCTAGCGACATGATTAAGCAAAAGCATTTTAAAAATTTCTGTTTTGCGTGCAAGGAAAATAAGAATTTTTCATAATTCAAATAGTTTCTGAACACTGACTCGCAGGAGGCAGTAACGTTTGAGGCCTCGGTCTCGCTCTGGCCCGTCCGCTGTCATAAAAACGACTCGGATTTTGCACAATAAACTCAGCTCAATATTCGTACTCCTGCTGCAAGAGCAACATAATAAATAAGAGGAATGAATGAATCCCGTAATCTGCCGTAAATTTGTATGTGCGTTTTCGATGTGTGAGTGTGGATGTGTGAGTGTGGATGTATGTTTTGTATGTAAAGTGCTTTACAGGTTGTTAAACTGTTGACTTCAACGCAAAATTCACCCTTCTTAACCACCTCCCTCCACCCACTGAGTGGGTTATTCATGTTTGCTTCCAACAATAACAACAAAAACAATAACAACAACAATGACAGCAACTCATATAGCAGCTGACATAACAAACGAAAATTTAAACATGAAAAATAAAGAATGAAGAATAAAATTCAGGGAAATGTAATTCGCAACGAAAAAATACTGAATACCTTCGGCTACTTCGAGCACTTTAATCCTTGATCAAAGCCGTTTTTAACACCACATTCATGCCAACAGCCGGCTTTGCAGACTGAAAAATCTACTAGTCGGGAAAATAAGTAGTTACTCAACTAAAGAAAACGAACCAGTTTCCGAACATATCTCATTGCGTATTTCATTACTACACAAGTTCCCAAAACCACAACGCTTCTTTAAACTTGTACATATTTTGGTTGTTGTTTTACAAGATTGCGTTGAGTCTTTCCATTGACTGCTTTTATGAAGAACTGTTGAATTCAACATTAAACTGATTATTTTTTAGACTAAATGTGGTAATGCTAAAAAACCATTAACTCAAGAAACCTAAACTATAAATCGTGCTATTTAAAAACGTTTAACATATTATACACACATATGTATGTATATATACTCGTACATATTTAATGTGTCAAAAAAGCTCATTTCCTTGCGAACTTGTAATAACTTTTTAATGACATCATTAGTCGCTTGTGTCACCGAGCTGCATCACTGCGGAAACTCGATATTACTGCAGCTGCTTTTCAATTATGCCAACATGCGGACATTCGTCAAACATGATGTCCTTCCATAGGATTATCCTTTGCTTAGTATAGATTGCAGTCTTCCGCATAAGTTCGAGCTATCCTTCGATGCGATGTGAGATGTTTTCTTTTGTGATGAAAGCGCATCTGTTTGCCTCGTATACATCGAAACCCTTTGCTATTGGAGCAAGTTTGCGAAGAAGCAAAATAGAGCGCCTTCATTCCACCCATCTTGAAGCAATTATGGCTTGTATAATGTAGCTACTGTGGGTTGAATGAATTCAGTAGTCAGATTCGTAAATTCACTCTTCGTTCACGGAGCAGTTCATACTCACACATTCCTAAACAGCACCCTGTCGATCTCTGGTTACTATTCCGCGCTTGTTTAACTCCAGGAACCATAAAATAACCGTCATCACATGCGAGTTTGGTGAAATAAACATGACGTCTCTTGCTAATAACACATTTCATTCCTAATGTGGTTAGCTGCACGTTAAAGACGCATTCGACAAATTTGAAGTTGCGGAAAACAAAAGGAGCCCGGGGAGCAGTCGTAATGAACCTGTGCTTGTTCTTTGAAAGGAACAATCATACAGTAATACAGCCAGGTAACAACCGAAATTACCGGAACGGGTTGCAATTCCACTAAATAAATATTTTGATGCTGAGAACTACGAGTTTTGTGTGGTAAGAATCCACACAAAAACTGCATCCGGATTGATTTGCCTGTACATTGGATGCATCATTTCGACTGCCATTCGTTGAAGGTAACAAAAGTGCTGATATATCCCAAAGCATTCGACATCAGATATCAAACTATGATTGGAATTACCACGGTGGCAGAATGCCAATTACCCAAAATTGTAGTGAAAAGCATAGAATAATTTGCCCTCATACGTCTTGAAAGACCGGCGAAGACCTACAATAATTTTCGAGTTGTGGAGACTGCAGGCTACAAATCAAACAAGTCGTAGTCACACCCTCGTCCCCTCAACCCTTCATCTGCTACTGTATTTGCTGCAATTTCGTTTAAAGTTTCGGCTTCTTTAAAAACTGAAAGGCGGACCATTATCGTAATTTAATCCAGGCAAAAGAACTGTTAGAGAATATAACTGATGATGGAATTTTTCTGTATTACTATTCTTATACCTTTTTTGTGTCTTGACTTTTTAAGCAATAAATTCTAACATCCGCGTAATGAACTCTAGCAGATGAAATCCTTCAGAAGCTTTTAAGGACAAATTGCCGACATCTGTTAAGCTCTTCCTGTATAACAAAAAGTCCCTCTTTGTTTCATGTCCTTCTCTTGTCGCATTCTTTTCCGCTTTCCGTCCATCTTCGCTGTTTTTCATCTTTGTTATCACTTGCAAGCTGTAAGGAGATTCTTCATTCGGTCCAACTTCTGCATCGTAAATCGAGATAAATTCTGATGATTTTCCAAGACATTTTAAATGGCAAGTGAAAAGCTTTTGTGTGTGAAAATTTAAGGAAGCATTGTAAAGTAAAGCTGACAGACTCAGGTACCTGCTGGCTCTTTCAATGCAAATTGCTGTCAAATTATTGACTATCGATTAATAAAATTCCAATTTAAGTGTTTGCATAAACTACGTAATTGCAAATTTCAGCGTAAAAGAAAGAGATTCGAAAAGAAATAATACTTCGTAATTGCAATTTTGGACGAAAATGAAAAATGAGAATTAAAATGAGAAACTATTTCTTATCCTGTTGGAGTGTTAAAGAAACAACTAAGAAACTAATCATCTCTTTTGATTGAGTTTGAATTGCATTGAAGTAAAATTTAAGAAATTAAGTTAAATTAAGCACAAAATAAGGTTTTTATATTGTAGATATTTTAGATAATTTTATTTCAGACGAAATTTCATTACTTGATTGCGTTCAGACATCAACCGCGGACGTATGGAAAATCTTTTTCATTAAAGAGTTAACGAGACACCTAATAAATTCCAAACTGAATAAATCATATCATCTACAGAAGCCATTCGAAATTATCACGAAAGTAAACCGAATTTGTTTTGACAACATCCCAACACATGAATTAATTAGTTAATTAATTTGTAGTTAAATTAACTCTTTAATTAAATTTTTAAATCTCATTATATTAAACAGAATTTATAAATATAAAAACGGAATCAATATCGGTCTGTTTGCAAGTAGATTTATCTAATAATAATTGTGAATAATATATGTACATATGAATTTTCAATATCTCGTTACAATATCTCATTACAATAACAATTGCGACATCTAAACTGAGCGTGCTTGATTTATAATTAGGCACAATGAGCGACTCTTCATACCACAGAGATATCAGAGTGGTTTCTCTTGCATTTGATAAAGTTAATTATGCTGGAAATGCAGGTTTTTAAATAAAAACGATACAATTTAATACAGTCGATCACTGAACGTGCCAGCATGAAATTACATTGAGCTGGCATCACTGCTTCGCAATGAGAC
The DNA here is from genome assembly GCA_943737955.2 of Myopa tessellatipennis. NCBI lineage: Eukaryota > Metazoa > Arthropoda > Insecta > Diptera > Conopidae > Myopa > Myopa tessellatipennis. The sequence continues at coordinate 49,815,305 of OX031314.1, read as the reverse complement.
GAAAGAATGGCGGCCACCTGATGCGACGTGAAGTTGCGCCTCTTTTCGACGCGTGCCAAATGTTGTTACTTCGTGAAATTATTATACAGTCGGTTGGCTGGGCGCAAATGTGCTGCGAGCTGCGATTTCGGCTTGACAATGCGAAATAACAACTCTTCGGAGTGGGGTGGGGGCTTCGGTGCTTTGGTGTGGTATACGTTATTTGCACTCCACAATGTTTCCGCAACATGATTTATTCAAAATTAGCGAAATCCTTAAATGCAGAATTTCAACTCTCAGATGATGTGGCCAACATTTCGAATTAAATTTCACGGGAATTTAAGCAATGAATACTAGAACATTCAAAGGACCGAAATTTGTGTATTTTCAAATTCAATTTATGCACTTATAATAGAACTAAAAAAATTACTAGAACAAATTACAAATACTTATGTATTATTGAGTATATTCGAAAGCACCTTAAATGCATTTATTTAGCGATATGCTATAAGTACATAATTTCTTATATATGTATAGTAACAAGTTTCAGTTTTTATTTCATGATTCACGGAATAATTAGTACAATAAATAAAATATTCGGCTATGCAAAAGTAAGACAGTTCAGAGGTTTTTCCAAACTTAACTTTCACTATTAAAGTTTCCCCATGATTTTCCGTGAATGATTACGCAAAAGTAAAAGGCAACGAACTTATGTATCCATGTACACAACTGAATCGAGCGGCTTTTTGTGGGTCATTCAGCCGCATTGCATGAATTGAAGCCTTCTGCCTTTTTCATGGTGAAGGAAAAATCGACTTTGTTGTCATTTCTGTCGTTGAAAAGAAGAAAATATTTTTGCTTTGTTTTTCTTTTGAGCATCGCGTTTTTTTGCAGTTGAGGGTTTGGCTATAAAAGCGGAATGAAAGTCATGTGGTTTCCTTAAATTAGTTTTCTAGGAAACATGACCATCCTGCTGAGTCTCCGTCACAACCAAAGCAATTTAAAAGCTTTTCCTTTGATGTATTCTCCGATAAGAATTTAAAGTGATTTAAAGTGAAAAGATTTCACATCTTTATAATTACTGGGATGAGGCGCAGTTTCAAAAACGTCCTTTTAATATCAGGTGATCGAGGTAACCGAAAGAAGTCTGGTGACTTGAAATTCTAAAAGACATATTTTTATTATATAAAGATAATAATTTCAGTCACTCTCAGAGATTCAAAAGAAATCCGTCGTCCTGTACCAACTCATCTCTAAATCCTTCTAGTCTCTGTGGCTTCCGTTGGAGTCTTTCCAAATACTCTTTTCGCGTGCCTTGCAAAAACTGTCGCATTGACACTAAAAGCTCTCTCAAGACTTCTCTTCTTATACTCCTATAGTTGCTGATTTAATTACAATGCGGTGTGCTGTGTAAACGTCTAATTAGTAAAATGTCAACAAGAAAGAACCCGCGGCATCTAAAAATGGCAAACAATACATTCGCTTCATAAACAGTTTGCTTAATATGGAAAGCAACACAAGTGCAACTCCGGAAGCAGCTTCGTTCCTTCCAATTATACGAGTCTAAGACTTTAGATGCTGTCAGACAGGATTTCACAAACTTGGAACTTGAGAAATGACCACGTACTGCATGGGAGTGAACTAGATAGTTTTACTTAATGCGCGAATTTAATGGAATGTACAATTACAATTAATAGTTACGTACGGGATACAACACAGAACTACCTACTATGGACTAGTTACAGCAGTAATCAAGCCATTTTTTAATAAACTTTCGAAATAGATAAAAGTTTGTGAAGGTTATTAAGACATCACCTTTTTTTGTTGTTTGTCTCGCGTCTCTTAAAGTTTGAGAAATCCTGCTCCAAGCAATACCAGTGACGTTGCTCTAAGCAAAATGCCCACACGCAGCAATGACAACCCAATCAGAAGACAAGCGTTTACCAAAGCACCAGACCCACAAAACAATGTTACGAATATGCATTCTGTCTGCGTTCTGCATCTTGCAAATATTCTTTCAACGCAAACGTTGCACCCGGCGGGAGCGATGCGTGTGTAGTCAATTTTCAACGAGTCCAATCCAATCCGATGTCTTCTATCCAACCATTAAACGAGGTCTTTCCACAAACTGGCTGGATGTCATGGCAGCCGTCTTTCCGCTTCCGTTCTTGGCTGCTGTGCACAAGAGCCGTGTGCAGTTCGGGCTGGTTTGGGTCTACAATTTCTGGCGAAGAAGAAAATTAAAATGCTTGGAAATGTAGATGCAACGATGTTCCTTGTGCTCTCTTTTGAAAATATGTAGGCCGGATGTCGAAGTTGAATTTCCATATAATAGACACTACCTTGTAGAGAGTTCAGCGACTTCATCAGAAAAAAAGTTGGAGGGGAGGAATGGCGAAATCTGCAGTTATGATTAGTTGTCACTTTTTGGGGCGGCGAAAACTAAGTCGGAAAATGAAACATTTTTGAAGTAGTTTGAAAAATTGGTAGACTAATTAGAAGATGACTTTTTTGACGAAGGCAGACGTCTTTCTTAAGTTTAATCGACATCTAATTAGTTTAAAGTAGTTAGTAGTCAACAGAAACTCTTTCATCCAGTTATTATTGCATACATTTCTAGCACAGTTGTACGATTAACTACATTAACTATTCCTTTGTTTTAATAATAAGCAAGTAAATAAAATAAAGCATAAAATAAAATATGTAAAGCACAAGGAATATGCTTCGATATTTATGGGACTGAGAAACTATTCCGGCTAATAACGCTTTTCCGACTTCCCTGAACTCATTGGAGGAATTTTACATGAATTTGTTTTTAAACTTGGTTAGTTACTCGGTTAGTTACTGTAGCTTCACTTCCTGCGGTCAATAACTTTGTGCCACAAACGTTATGAAGGGATCCTACATGAACGGAAGCAAAAACATGGTTTCAGTTTGATGAAATACATTTTACCAGCGTTAACTATGTCAGTGGAACTCACAGTAAAAGCTCGCTCATGGTTAGTAGTAAAAGTAGAAACAAAACAACTGTTCATTTGGATGAAAATATTGCTATTTTAATTAGAAACATCCTGATTTATACAACACATTTATACTTTCAAAAATGGACAAATGACTTAATTAAGCCTTTATGACCTTTTCGAATATGTAAACTGTTTCCTTTTCTAGAACACAAGATTAAAATAACACGAAATGAAATGAAATGGAATTAACTCTTTCCCAATTCCTAAAGGCGACAACGTCAATATTTTTGGATATCCGACTGCGAAAAAACTAACTATTCACCTTGCCTCGTAAGGAATTTAATATAAAATTGTTCTTACTGATATAGGTACGTTATATCCTTCTGTCAGCGAAAATAACAATTATAAGTACATTCTACACCAATTAAAGTACATGTACACATACATGTACACACATACGTGTATGTACTGCAACTCTGGTTCCTGAAAAAGAGAATGCATCACTGATGGCGTTGTGATGAGTCAGTAGAAGATCATCGTAGCTATCGCGAAGTCGGTTTACGGGTTAGTATAGGAGTTTTTCTTTGTCATAGACACATTTTGTGTTCTGTATATATTTCTTACTTGAAACAAAATTTTACACTTATTTCTTAGTTGAATGTAGTTCCAAATACTGCAGAATTATATTTTAATGAAAATTAATTTACAAGCAACATTAATCAATGAAGATCTAGGCGAAGTTAAAAATCATCCTCAACCCTTAAGAGGAATATGACTTTAAAGAATCCGAATCCACCCTCTTTTAATTTTACTTATAAAAATTCCATTAACTCTGTGCTCTAAATTGTGTCGGTAATAATTTTATCTTTTGACAACTTATCGCTTCACTTTATGGCATAGAAAAGAAAATTTAAAAACGAAAGCAAAAACTGTGCTCAAGACATTAATTTATAGACCCGAAATGCTTGTTATTGTTTTTAACCGAAAACAGAAGCATAAAATAAAATTTATTTTCCAATTCAATTACAGAAATATGAGTATTTGTACTTCGACGAGAATAAGTTTGTTGTTCTCTGAATCGAGAGACGTCGAAAGACCCCAACCAGGAGATCTCATTCCAAATACTTTAAAATTCATTAGTACAAGTAATTACTTTAAATATACTCACTTTCTTTATTTCATGTTACATGCAAATAATAATCAATAAGCTCTGCATGAGAATTTGGTCCATTTAAAGCATTTTCTAGCCATATTAACAAAGGTAACAACACTCAGTTAATATAGAGATTTTAATTATAAAATGTACAGACAGGAAAGATTTTAAGGTAGCATCCTGGAAAGTCTAATTTAACACCTACATAATTAACACCAACCAAGAGTGAAATCTTAATGAGTGATGGATGAGTTACAAATGAAGTTGGGATGATGTTTTTATTACTCGCCCTCGTTCTTGGTATACGTACAGCTGCACGATTCCTTGGTTATTGGAAATACGTAAGAAGGACACACAATTAATTGTAGGGACTGGTTGTGTTGGGTGTTTATACCCCACACATATGTATATACATATATTAAGTTTGTCCTTCCGTAGCTTGACTTAATCCTTCCAGTAGTCAATTGAGTCAAATGAATAGGTTCGCAAACTCTTACTATATAAATTATAAGGTGATTTCGTCTTTCACGAAATAGGGTACTTAATAAACCTCAGTAATTTCTTTTACTGAACTTAAGAAAAGTGAGAAAGATATCTTCTTCACTGAACTTTGTAGAACTTAACTTTAAATAAACACATCATTATAAATTATTTCTCGAACTTTCTCATTTTATAATAAATGTTCTGCAATATTTATGGGAAAGAAGATACTCCAAATAAATCGAATGCATTGTAGTTAAAAGTTAAAGTGCTTTTGAACAACAGACACAACGTAGTGTAAGGAAATTATGCAAATTCTCTTGCAGAACAGTGTTATTTATGTACATATGTTATTTATTTGTGTGTACTCTTATTATGCAGATGACTTGCACAAAAGCAAGTCCTCTCGTCCCCTTTTTAATTATTTTTGACCGGCATACGAGTAATCGAAAGGTTGTTATTTTGAATGGTTTAACAGTGCGATGTGACACACATCGTTTCACACATCGTCCACCAAAATGGCAATTATTAATGGCTTGTAGCTAATAATTTCAGACTGTTTCCGATTTTCAACTGCTACACTTACTGTAAAAAGACCTACGTTCTCGTATGTGTTTTTTATGCTCCAGACCAATATTGGTAGCCATTTCGGTTATGTTGGCATTTGCCAACTCACATTTGACGAGTATGGAAAGCAGTCAATAACACTTTATTATGTGTATGCATATCGATTTTTATTGGATCAATCAAGCGCATTCAACGATACACTGTCATATGATATACATACATTCATATGCACGATACATATCATTACTGAATAAAATGTACATCATCATCACTGCCGAGAGTAAAATGAATATTTTGCTAAGTAGAGTTGAAATCGATTGGATATGTCGATCCCTTTTATTTGGCCGCCTCAAATTATTATGCATATATAGTAATACAAGGCTTTGCAATTTCTTGTTGTAACTCAATATCCTGATATACTTATCATGTACTCATATACAATATGTATGCTATTACGGGTAGACAGTATTTTCTCTTTCTCACCTGGTTGAAAGGAACCACATTCGCTGGCAAAGAACTACGAGAAATTATCTTTAAATCCAAACTCAAATAAATTGTAAGTCGACAAATTACTGGAAATAAATTGAATACGACACTATGCGCAACTTGAGAATTTTTATAGGACTTTTCCAATAAGGCTGCAGCTTTGAGGGGGGTTCCAGTTTCATTACTTATGCGGATTGCATGCAAATCAGCAATTCCGTAGGGATGCACCACCAAAGCATGTTGTAGGATGAATAAAAGCGGGCGGATTCTAGTTTCTTCGGATCTAGTCAGTTTTTGGATTTTAATAACGTCTCGGATCTGCAATGAATGCTCTGCACTGAAGAGCCATGATTGCAAATTTAATTCGCTGTTTCCTCCACGCCTCGTTGGTGGTTGGTATTGGTTAGTGGTGGACTTGTGGCCCGACTGGTGGTGGAAATTAAATTCACCGTAGTTTCGTTAGTCGAAACCATGTCGTGGGAGGTATCGCCTTGTTGAATCGATTCATTCTACTCGATTCATTCTTCGTTTTGCGTTCAATTTGCCCCACAGCCAAACGGAAGACTTCAATCAATCGATTTTACATTTTTTTTAGCGACCTTGAAAAGAAGAAAGCAAAAGAGAAATGAAGATTGTGGCGGACTCGCGGAACTCAAACAAGTAAACAGAAAATCGAATGATCTGCTGCTGGAGCAGAACATTAGAAGAACTCTGATTTATATTAGATAAGTTGGGTTTAGTGGCTAAACTCCCCCCTTTTCCCCTCTCCGCAGTACTAAGCATGTCAAATTTGTGCGCTCGTTGAAAACATGCTGAAAACATGGTAACGCCCAAGCAGCCCATCTATGGATCTACAATCTGCAATTTACCAATAATTCTTAATTATATTCAATTCATAGCTGTCAAAATACGGGAAGTATTTTAATTAATTTCTTAATTGTCTCTATTTACATACATATAATAAATTCAAACAAATTATAGCAAGTAAAGAATTCTATTCAATTGTAGTAAAGAATTCTATTCAACCTACATTTTGAGAAAATCAAAGGCAGCAAAGGATTTACATACATGTTTCTCGCACCTGTCTATGAGCTGTAGAAATACCTAAAACTGGCAAAATAATTCTTTAAATACAATCCAAGGCGATCTCGTTTTTTTACTTCAATGAGCTCAATGGACCAGAGAAAATGGAATGAGAAGAACCATATGAATTTTGTGCTGGATGCCCATACGGTTTGTTTGAATTTTGACTCGAATTCTGGTTTATGTCGTTTTTGGCTCTTTATTTCCATGGCTAGAAAATGTTTTTTATTGCTTTGTTTAAAATCCCATTGTGAAACTTTGTATACCCTACAACCGCGATGATCAGAGGAAGAGAAGCATTGACAAAGATTTATACAGAAATTCATGTAAAAGTAATCATTAGCTTATGTAGCGCATTAGCTCTCTTGTTATGAAAATACCAGAACATCCATAAAAAAGTATTTTATATTATGACGTAAATGAAAATCTGTTGTAAAATCGAATAAACTCTCAGCTAAAGAATATTTCAAGAAAAACCGATTTGTGAAACGAATATTTATGCCAGAGTAGCGTCATCTCATCATGAATCATGAAAACATCAAGAGATATTTTAAGATTTTGAATTTTGAGTCGAGTAATGCCACACGTAGAGTACCCCTGAAAATGCCGGCCTTAACGAACAAAATATCGCTCCGCATTTTCAGCCGCTAAATATTACTCAGCCGCCGAGATTGCGGCCGGTGGCCTTAACCTTGAACACTTGATATTTATTAAGATGAAAGCATTTTTATCGTTTTTCCAAACACATTTATTTTCCGAAACTCGCCAGATGCGGCAATACTTGTTCACTAATCTAGAGCATTCTGTGGTTACGTTTGTCCATGGGCACCACTTTGTTGGCAAAGGAAACGATGGCAGATGCTGGCTGACTGGCAGCCATATCGCAGAATACGTGGCACTGGTTGTCGCTACAGCCGGCGGCGAGTTTACGCGCGACGAACCCGAATATGGTCTTGTTGACTGTGCGGCCCTCGTCATCGGCGGCCACGCTCCAGAAGCGGTTCTCGGGATCGACTCCACAGTGTGAAATGTTGTGTGGTGCATAGTGGCGTCGGAAGAAGAGACGACGAGTATTATCCGTCAATGTGATGCCCTGTTGTGAAACCTTGAAGTGGACCTCTGTTGCTTTCGGCAGCGGGCGCCGCAAGTACATTTCACAGACAGATTTCCGAAGCGCTTCGTCGCCGGTTAACGACTCCATGTCACACGAGAACAAGTACAACACGTTGCAAGCGGCGCCCTGCACCAGCAGCTGTTTCTGGGCGGCGGCTATTTCGTAGTTTTCCACGGACAGCAGCAAATCGTATTCGGGAATCGTCAACTTGAAGGGCAAAGCCATTTGATTGATGGAGTGTTGGTAGACGAGGGCGGAGAGCGAGGTGAAGACGGGCTCGTTGGCGCAACCCTTCAAGCGTACTCCGCGCGTCGTGGGTTCCACTAGGAAGTGGCGCACAAGCTCCGCACCACTGGAATTCTCCGGCACAGCGACTCCCTGAGGCGTCTTCTCCACGCGCATGACAAGTCCGAAAGCGTTCTTGTATGTGGTCGAGTTGCGGATAATGAATGTTCCTGGAGCGGCATTGCGCAAGAGGGCGACCGCCTCTTCGCGACTTATGTGTGGCTTGTACCAGAACTCCGAGTAATCCTTCGCGAATTTTACCAAATGGGGAGCCACGTCGTGCGGGTCGTTAATTGCACTGCTGATGAGCGGCTCGGCCTTTCGATTCGTTTTCCCGCCCAGTGGCTTGGAGATAATCGGGACAGCACTTGAGTGAAGCCGCTGCAGTGTTGGTGTGCCAGGCGTTACCATTGGATAGGGACTCACGCAGCGCTCGTCCAACGAACTTTTTGTGGTATCGGGAAATGCAGGTGTTTCGGGGCGCCTTGCATCTACGACCACTTCAGCGACTTCCAGCCGTGTGCTCGGATTCTCCGAGTCGTTGTCCTCGCTGACGACTCTCGTAATCTCTGCCTCATCCGACACTCTAAATGTCTCAATGTCAATGCTTTGCGGAGTTTGCTTCTCACGCTGTAATGGTTTCGGTTTCAGAAAAATCGTTTCATTCAGTATCTGCTGCAGGTCGTCCAGATCCTTCTGTATGGCGGCGTTTTGAGCCTGCTGGATGGCGAAAGTTCGCTGCTCCCGCTGTGCTTGTTCGCGTCTCTCCAGAAGCATCTCCTCGAATTCCTGGCGCGTTGGCGTCTTCCGCAGCAGCGGGCGAGACGGTGAAATGCTGGGCCTGGTCGATTTACGCAGCGTCACGGGGCTGGGTGGGACGACCACTCCGCTCCGGTTAAGCGATTTCGTCTCCTCGACCGTATTTTCTACGGCAACATGATTCAGATCGCTGATCTTGAACCCGGCTGGGAGATTTCCATAAGTGAAGGGGCGAGCATATTCCCGCGCATGGTAGGGCTTTACCTCTTCGGTATCCTCCGCTAAACCGTCATCGCACGGATGGTCCGGCGACAACGAGTGCGTGTACTCAGTAGTTTGCGGCAGAGAGGGGGGGGATTTCACCGATGCCATCACCACGTCGTATTGTAATGAGTTCACGAAATTGAAAAGAGCCGAATGAAGAAAAACCAAACTGGGTCAAATGCAGCACGCAAGAACGATCGACCGAACGTGACTGCCTCGCGTAAAATCTCTCGATACACTACTGATCTCATCTGATGGTCACGTCCACTGCGCCACGCCGCCAGATTCTGTTGTTTTTCTGATGAGGGACGGAGTAAATAATGTGTAAATAATTTGTAAAGTGAGACAAGAAAACAAGAACAACCAAATTTTGAATTCTCGTGGATCTCGCAGTTTTCCGCCGCGCTAGATTCATTAATGACGCAAATTCTCAATGTTTATACTTTTTATTCTCTGTCCATTCATATTCTTTACTTCATCAAACAAAGTGTGTAATGTTCGCATTTTACGATGTTCCGATGCTCCGTTATTCCTCCACACCTGCCCCATATTTATTCTTTCGAATTTCACAGAATTTCATGGCGCTTTTCGTCTTCGTTCCGTCAAAACAATGATGAAAAGTATATCATCATCATTGCACAGTAAACAAAAACAAATTCCAAATTTAAATCCTAAAGCAATATATTTATGTATACATATGTATATACCTACAAAAAAATAATATTTCGCGTTTGCTTCACTTGACACAACGCCATCCGTCTGCCAACCCAGCGTTTGACAAAAAGCGTCGTCGAGAAACGAGAAAAAAGACAGCAAATCTTTCGAGCTGCATCTAAAAATAGAATCACCTGCGTTGCACTGCGTACGGATTCCACCAGATAAACGACTTCTATCGGATAGACATTGTAGACATTTACATTTCCTTATTCTATATAAAAGAAAGGTACAGAAAGGTCACTGTATCGAAGCTAAATCTTTTGAACAATCTGTGAGCAATCCGATCAGTTGCAAATCGGAATATTGCACAAAGTCGCAGTCGTTAATCCATTCTGGTCTGAAGCTTATTTCTCTCATCGCATAACTAAGAAGTATTCGAACTCGATACACTTCTGTGTGTTTTTATTGATCTCTTAATGGAGCAACCCATACATATATGCACCATCAGCTGGTTTCTTTTTAAAATTGCCACGGGAGAACCACCGTTCAATATTCTCCAAAGTTTGATACTTTATTGAAAATGGTTAACCTTCCGATTAGTTAAGGTTAGTTACTAATTATCTATAAGCACGAAATTTTTCATTTTAATTTTATGTTCATTTCTTAGTCTCTATGAACTACGAACAACTTTAACAATCTTTGATGAATTTTATCGTGTGAAGATGGAATTTGAATCCAGCAGGGAAAATGCAGTCGCTCAACGTGACGAAAGCTGCAAAGCGAAGTGGGGAATGAAACGCAGAGAAAAATCTATTAAGGGAGAAATTACAATTTTCTGAGAAATGGTTTATTTTCTCAGAGCGTTCTTTATTAATTTTTTTGGATTTTTGATTCTAAAGACCACATATTATACATGAATCCCTCGTATTTTCTACTCTTTGCTCTCGAAGCACTAGTTTTTATTTTTGTTATTATATTTTATATTAAAAACCCTCGCTCATTGGGTCACCCTCGCACTTCAAGTTACTCCGAGTTTATCATGGCACCCTATTTACACTGCACACCCTCAATTAAACTTAATCAAGGATATCTTAATCAAGGCTATCATTTGAGAAAACAGAAGAATATACCACGAGTACCATTCAACTCACGTTTATATTGAAAGAAGTACAATTTTTGTAATTTATTCTTCGCAAACGCATTTCTATTGCCTCCCTATTCAGTATCTCTCCATCCCTCCAGGAGAACGTCTACAATATTAGCTATCTCTCTCTCTCTCTTTCCCTTTCCTCTCTCTCTATCTCTCTCTTGTTTCATGGAAAGAAACAAAATTCGAATCTGAGAATAAATTTCGAATGAATATAAAATTAATATGTAAATTAAAATAAAATAATTAAAATAAATTACCTTCTACAATATATAAACTTATAATATACACGTATGTAATTAATAGAATCAAATATGTTTATAAAAAGTATTTTCCGAGAGGAGAATTGAAATATAATAATTTTAAAGGATCTAAGAAAACACTTTTAAAAACCCTTTTCAACTAGGTTTTATTTTCGATTAATATTCGAATTCCCTCGTATTTTCTACTCTTTGCTCTCCAAGCACTAGTTTTTATTTTTGTTATTATATTTTATATTAAAAACCCTCGCACTTCAAGTTACTCCGAGTTTATCATGGCACCCTATTTACACTACACACCCTCAATTAAACTTAATCAAGGATATCTTAATCAAGGCTATCATTTGAGAAAACAGAAGAATATACCACGAGTACCATTCAACTCACGTTTATATTGAAAGAAGTACAATTTTTGTAATTTATTCTTCGCAAACGCATTTCTATTGCCTCCCTATTCAGTATCTCTCCATCCCTCCAGGAGAACGTCTACAATATTAGCTATCTCTCTCTCTCTCTCTCTTTCCTCTCTCTCTCTATCTCTCTCTAGTTTCATGGAAAGAAACAAAATTCGAATCTGAGAATAAATTTCGAATGAATATAAAATTAATATGTAAATTAAAATAAAATAATTAAAATAAATTACCTTCTACAATATATAAACTTATAATATACACGTATGTAATTAATAGAATCAAATATGTTTATAAAAAGTATTTTCCGAGAGGAGAATTGAAATATAATAATTTTAAAGGATCTAAGAAAACACTTTTAAAAACCCTTTTTAACTAGGTTTTATTTTCGGTTAATATGCACAAATATCATTTCATTATTTCTTTGAATCATGAAATCACATTTTTATGTGAAATTTGTACTAAGAACTTGATTTCATTTTTCGATGGATAAGAGGATTCATGAATTACAGAAAATTACCACTATTGTTGTGAAATACGTATTTATATGCATATGATAACACCTCGTAAATACCCCATAAATATTTTGACCGAACTCAATGCTAGGGGCGTCGAAAGTTTTCACTTTTTCAGTCTCCGCTGCGTAGTTCACGAAAATGAATATTAACGAAACACATGCGTATTCAAAACAGCAAACTGGGGCAGCAGCGGATGTGCCCATCGGCCCGGAGTGGTCCAACCGCATGTCAGCCAGCACGTTACAACTTGCGAGCAACACGATCTACATACTTTCGCTGTCGCGGTCGGTTCCACAAATCATCGTTGTTTTCTGACAACGCATTGTGCAACACCACGCAATGCGAATACGTCCGTTCACAAAGCCAACCTCATGCACAATCTCTCACCTGCTGGCAACTCTCGATAACATCCAGCATTATTCTCCACCGATGCGGTGGTATTTCCTTTCGACTGCGGTCGGAGTGAAACGAGTGACAGAGTTTAACGTTTTAATTAAAAGAAATTGGTTCGATAACGTAACATATTTATTTAACATTAAAAGGACGCCATTCCTGTGGAGCGAAGAGGACACGTGGGTTGCTCGTAGTGCTCGCATGGCTCACTACACAAATATTTGAGATTTCCTTAAACATATAATTTATATGCAGAGACACTGGAATATATGCGTCGTTCGTCTTCCTTTCTGTAAGCTCGCAAATAACGTAAATATCGATTGGAACATTCCTTTTTTCGATAGCATATATGTATGGTATGTATGTACATATACACATATGTCTGTATATACATATATTCCCTGTATTTTAATCCCATACAATAAAAAGTAACATTAAAGAATACTTTATAGAAATCAACAAGTTTTATCAAAATATACGAACGCTGCACAGAAAACACAAGAAAAAGAAGAAGAAAATCCTGGAGAAGATTGTTGTTTCAAAAAAGTTCTGCGAATCGTCGATTTAAATCAAGCCAAGCAACCAAGAAGAAAATATAAATCCCCATTTTGCAAAGGATAACTTCAGGCACTGGCATTTAATGGAAGTGAAAAGTAAATGGAAATGTGAGCAAGTGCCAGGAGTGGTTGGGTTACGGTACAGCAGTCACGATACAAGTCAGTTTAAGTTTTAATTTTCACAAATATTAAAAACTTTCGAAATACTATTGTAAGTCATCTCTACGAATTATTAGGGATTCATCGACAGTTAATAATTGTAGTCACTATAAAAACGCCTTTCATAATTTCCCTGTACAGTAGCTGCAAGTCAGTAGCTTTTATTTCAGAATTTATTTTCAAAAAATAATAACTGAATAAGAACTCCGCTTTTACATGATAGCTCGCTTTATTGGCTCAGTTCAATCTACACACGTATAGATTTCAAAAGAAAAACTGACTAAATAAGCCAAACTATCCTCAAATACACACACACACACAGAAATCATGTGGAACCCGTAGATGGTTCATAGTATGTACCACAACCTGCGTAATCTGTTTTCAAACTCATCGATGAGCACAAAAATCTCTGGTTACATTGCAGATACGCCCCCAGGTGAAAAACTTGCTTCCGTTCGTTTTGTCGTCCGTTCGAATTCCGTGAAGTTTCCGTTGTTCCATAATCCGATGATAAACGAGTCAATACCTAACGGTTGTCATTCGTGTCCTGCAAACTTAAAGAGGATTCAGTGCATTAAATATTTTCGTACTGACAATTTTTTCTTTTTACTACATTGTACACTAGTTTGGAAAAATTGCAACTTGAGCAAAAATGCTTCGTGGATTTTATGAGGAAACAAGAATTATTCCGAACTGCATTAAATTGGATTAGTTTTAATCCAGCATGGATTTTGAGCATTCTTCTAAACTTGTAATTATCGTTCAATCTAATTACGAAATAAATCTACATTATTTTCGAATATATAACAAATATTTCACGTACGTATAGTATATAAACTCTATTATACTAGTATACTCGTATAATATACTCGTATAATTGAATTGAGATCGAAATTATGATGTCAACGAATTATTCGGAAATCTTCATGCACACTACAATATATCACCAAAAGAGGATCATCAGTTTATACGATACTTTTCTCAATCAATTTATATGTATTTCTGTTTAAAATTTGCTGTCACAACAGTCAACAAACTAATGCATTCTGCATGCATGTGTATGGGTGTACTATACTCGTATGTGTGTATGGCTGCGTGCTTGTCTGCGTAACCAAGCCACTTTCTTTATGTGTTATCCACGATGGCCCAAAAACGTTTTAATTAAATCGCAACTGAGCCACGCTCATAACACCAGCGAAAACCATTCACCACCAACTAAACGACCGAATGAAAGCCTGCGCGCTCAAATAATAAAGGAAGACTTTCGTTTCAGGAATCGAGGGGCTACGGAGATGAAGACTCCCAGATATGAATTCCACATAACGACACGTTTCGTGGGTGGGGTGGGGCGTAGGCGGACCATGTTAAGAATGAGGCGCTGGTAGAAACGCTTTAGAAAAATGCTGCTGTTATTTACGACCGCATTGATATGGTGCTTAACATGCAGGCTAGTGACCCGGCTGCCGTAGCTATGATTATTCTCGGGGCGGACCCCACATTCCAGCCAAAAGCACGGCGCAACAAAGCAAATATTCGCAGATGAATATAAATTCGTTCGGTTCATCACGTCCTATTCAACGTACAATAATTGGCGGAAGGATTGGAAGGTATCTGAATGAAAAGTTATTGCAATATTACCAGCATTTTTAATATATTCTAATATATTCAACACTTTTTAATGAAGAGAAGAGAATTGGCAAGAACCAAAACAAAGTGTGCATGAACTACTACGGTACAGTGGCCGATACAGTTACAGGTGGAAGCACACGGAATTCCCGAACTTACTTCCATGCATACGAGTACTTCATAAATTACTATTTCCATTAAGCCAACACTTAAACTTTAACTACTGTTTTAACATCATTGCGGAAATTTATGAGTAAATACCGGAGCACCGCAGGAGCGCATAAAACTTTACTCTTCTGCAGCAACATAATCTCGGCAGTTTCACTCACTTTACTGTGGGAAAAAAACGTTTCCTTCAGCTTGATCGAAAACCCTCACCTCGGCTTCAGGTCGTATTAAATGGAGATGATGGGAGCCTTAAGGAGGCCGTCCTTCAGATTTGTAAACGAAGTTTTATTGCTTCATTTTAAACTGCAGAATTCTGAAATCGATTATTATAAAAACCCTTAAAATTCTGCTTACTCAATTTATTAATTTCACTTATCATCGGTTTATTTGTAAATGTAATTGCGGATCTGTAATGTAAAATTTGTACTAAAGCATAAATAAAATGATTTCTATTTGAGTTAAATTTCGTTTCTTATCGAGTTCAATCAAAAATCATTCTTTTTACACTTCTCGTCTGCCTGACAGAATGTCTGTCTACCAGTCTATTTGTCTATTTGTCCTTCTGTTTGTCTGTTGTGGATAAGAGAGGAAACGAAACTCAGCTATTAGAACACTATATTTTTCCTCACATAATATCAATACAAGTTGTTCCAACAAAAATGACGTGATTCTCCTACATTTAAATTATGTTTCATAGAGGAACTTTCATCAGATGTCCCCGGAAAGTACGGTATTTCCGCTTTGGCGTAGATAGATCGAAGATAGCACTCTTTCTTAAGTATGTATATACGAATATTTCGATACCGTCGATATGTTTCACCATGTTCATTTACCCCACTGTATAGGATGTTAAAATATGAAAAGTTGCCATAAAAGTTGAAACACACTAGTAACGATGAAACAACGAAATGAACGATATGAACGAAAATATATTACCTCGGGTCAAAGCACAATCAGAGCGCGTCACATTTTGTATGTATTCCCTGAATCGAGGGGAAATCCGCTCGTGTGTGCATACGTTCAAGCTTTGCGACACCTTTTCGCATTAGTGTCAAAGGCAAGCGATTCATCTGAATAATTTTATGAGGTAATTTACTTGCCACCAAATTGGTGTGGAAACTGTTGTAAAGAGTTCTGGAGAGTACTGGCGAATCTTGCGTCCCCCAAACATAACTACAATCTACTCGCGTCCATGAGTAAGTAGAATTCTAATCGATATGTGAAGCATAAAAATAATTAAATTTAAATACTTTGCAAGGCTAATAGTGACCCTGCGTTTTTAAATCTGAACGCTCTTATTCTGAATCCGAATAATATGAAAATAAAAAAATCTGAAGATTAATGAGGTACAAAATGATGTCTTACCAACAATATTGCACTTTTGAGTCCCAAATCTGCTTCTAGTGGAAAATCAAATACAGAAAATAACGGAATGAATATTTTTACTATTATAGTATATCGCTATGATGCGAAAGAGTTTAAAGCTGGATATTTATTATATTTCTCTACGAGGTTTTTAGAAGTCAATCGTTTTTATGGTTATTCTCTCTGCTTTGAAATTTTCAAACAATCATCAATGCAAAGTATTTCACTTCAAATCCCATCTATTGTGAATCTTTTGTTTTGGGTCTCTTATTGATAGTGAACTCTATTTTTTTGAACTTATAAAAATAGTCATTTACTTATGGAAGTGACACTAAAGCTACAAAATCCAGAACATAATCGTCTACAATTACGAAAGTTAGTTTAAAGCTAGTTTTAAGTTGAACTCAAAACTACATTAGTTAAATATAAACTGATACACATAATTTACAACTTACGCGAATAAAAATAATTACCAACTAAAATCACAATTTTATCAAAATTGAAATCACAATTTCATCCACTATTTGCAGAAATACTTGTAAGATTATTCAATGGAGGTTTTTCTTCTCCCGTCAACCCGGCCAACATTTGTTTAGCAAAAGTTTTCAAATGTAAGGGATCCTTATCGCTGAAGTCATCCACAAGCAACTGCATCTGTTCCTTCAAACCATCCGATATGGATGTAGTTATGTGATCTCGGAAAAGATTCGTTATCGGACTTAGAATGACGCCGGTCAATTGTCGTATGATTCGTTGATGATCCAGTTGCACCTCGATGTTTCTATGTAGAATTGAGAAACATACTTTTTAATTACGCTCTGTTTATTTTGTTTCAGTAAATAAGTAAGATAGTATGTACGTACTTGCGTATGTATACAAGAGATCTAATATGTATTTACTTACTCAAAGCTTGTAATGCGAAAATCATTAAGCTTCAGACGAGTATCAAGCACGCTGATAGCGAGCTCGCCAAAAATAATAGTGTCATCTAGTGATCCAATAACTCTTCCATATCCTTCAAGAGCCATTAATTTTATCAGAAAATCGTATTCAAACTGAAACGAAGAATGTATAATACTTCAATAAGATATGATTTTTAAATATGTAATAAAATTGTGCTGTCTGACAAAATTTTAATTTTATTTCAACTTATTCAAATACAATTAATTTTTACACTCAATTATAGTCCAAATAATTAAAGTTCAATCATCTTTTTATGAATGCAACGCTTGTATTATTCACAACAATGCACGCAGGCGATGAAGCATTTCGAAACATTCCGAAGTGTGGTCAACAGCTTTAGCTGTTGGTTCTACTTCACAGAAAACACTTACTTGTAAATGTTTGATAGTTAAATTAAATCTGCACAGAAACGATTTGTCGGTTTTGTAGGTCATAAAGGCGTCGCCGAACCTCTTGATGCCCTCGATGTTATACACGATGCCATTGGACAGATATAGACCCGCTTCATAGCTGACGAATAATGGAGTCTAAAGACGCATGGTAAAATATAAAAGTAAAATCTCGCAATAGTTTTAAATATTTTATTCCTTTTTTGTGACTCTACTTACAACTGATATGGTTTCCCGCATGTTTGGCAAGCGTAAATGTTCAATATTCAACTGCTGCAGGTGCTTCACGATCATCGGCACAATTATATCAACCTCCGCATTAATAATCGACCAGCCAACTTCGTCCTTCTGGAAGCTACTCTCGGAGATGTCGTTGCTATCCTTTTCGTTGCCGTCAATATGACGCCCTGCCAAAGATGACGCTTCTCGTCGCTTTCGCTTCAGAGCGCTTATCGTTGTTGCCGGATCGCCAACTCCTGTCACTATAATGTCATTTACACGTGAATATATGATTCCATTTGGCTCATATGGAGTCCTCAGCAATGGTACTCGAACAAGGCGTGAATTGGCGCCGTGCGTATCTGTGTAGGAACTGCAAAGAGGTAAATCAAAGGATAACCATTTTAAGTCCGCTCTAATGTGGTTACAGTTAACAGAGCGTGCGAAATACCCGAAGTTCTGTTCTCTGAACGCTGCAAGATACATTGTTTAGTTCCGAGTTGTTTCAACTCATTGATTGTACTTTTTGGCAATTGGACAACAGTTTCACAAGAAGAGCCCCAATCTTACCAAGTGACCGCAGATTTACTTCTATAGAGTCTACTCTGTTAGTTTGACGCTACAGCAGAGTGAGCGTCACGCAACAATGACAGACTCTGGTGAGCAGGAAGGAGGCGGATGAGGCGACACATCCATTTGCATGGAGGGTAAATCGATATGCATGGCATCCAGAAATGGTAAGGAGACAATTGCCTCAATGCGAAACATAGAAATTGCAAGAGCAACAGTGTTTTTCTTTGTGCTGCTTCATTGAGCCGCAGTCAGAGTGGCGTGACTTCGAGTACAGCATAAATTCGTAATGGCAGTGAAAATCAGTCACCATGCTATAATGGGCCAAGTGGTTCAATTAACACGTTAATTTGAAATGAATAAATGCAGAGGAAATATTATGCGCTAATTTTGAGGCGATTAAAAATGAAATAATTTCTCTAGAAAGAAGAAAAGTCAGCCTACAAGAAGCGAAACAGGATAAACGAATAAAAGATGTTGACTCACGGCTCATGTTACTAAACAGAAATTATGTTAAAACGGTGCAGATGACAGATAAAAGAAAAAAGGAAGCTTTTCATTCATTTTTATTGTTATCTAGTTTTATCAGCTGCCTACAAACCTGGCCTGTGGCTCGTTGAACGGTACACAACAAGTCCAGTCAAGCAGCAAACTCAAAATCAAGGCTCTTAGAAAGCTTTTCACACACATGGTTTCACACATGTTTCACACACAATGCGACAAATTACTTCCCCTTGAGACGATTTAAATCCGTGGCTGACCTCACCGATTGTTTACGCGACTTTAATCAGAGATTAGATATACTCGTATGTATATAGAAATATGTTAAATCCACACACACAAACACAAACTTGTAAGGCACCGCTGACGCTGCATCAGCTGATTTTTTTCTTTAAACGTTTCTTTATACGAGATCGGACTATTGAACCTGAGCCGGTCCTAGCAGCTTTAATATTAACTAAACTATGAATTCCTGCTGTTGTTGTCACCACTTGTTGCTGCTGTTATGAAGTTCGTTGCGCGTTGTTATTAAAATAAATTATTGTTGTTATTAAATAAAGCCATGTGTGGGCAGTTTGATTACCAACGAGAGGCAGCACGACGTTTTCGTCAACGATCGATCGATTCAAAACTTATTCAGTTTGTCTTTTTAATTAAGTATGCGCGCGAAACGGACTGCATATTAATTTTGTATATTTTTAACGTTCTTTACAGTGGTTAACAACTCGCTGACTTCAGAGTAAAATTATAGAATAGACAATGTTATATTTAAACTTTATTTGGTTTTCGTGATGTCGTCACTAGTCGCGCAACAAACGCGGCTTGAACATGCAATATTTTTCACTTTCAGTAACAACTTTATGTCTCTCATGCGTCTGTGAACTACAAACTTATTCCGGCTTAAAACTTTTCTAACTACGGGGCTGCCTTATAAACGTCGTTAATTCACAACCGATTCTCTGGTCGACGTGTGGTGAACTGAACAGGCGAACTTCACCAGTCTGAATGTTCGCCTCCAGCCTTGATCTTGTTACTTGAGACTTTATTGCGTTAGTGGGCTGAAATTAGCGGGGGGTAGTAGCACTTTCATCTACCCAGCCATCTCAAGCATTGTGTAGTAGCTCAACTCAATTTGCAATATTTTTAATAAATCATTTATCTTAATGAATTCGAATGCAATAAAGTGTATATGTGTATTTTAAATTGAAGTTTGATATGGTAAATTTTATTATCTTCAATTTTGACGGTATGCTAAGATGTTATTAAATACATCAATTATGATTAGATGGTAATAAGGTAATTTCTGGAAGCTCTGTAACTCTCAAATGGGATTAAATTAAGACAGGATTAGCACTGTGAAATAATAATAGGAGAAGAAGGAAGAAAAATGTACTACATATATTTCTTGGTCTTCATATTCAGACTTAAATTTTCCATAGTAGTGTCTATCCGCAATAACTTGACAGATGATCATGATAGATCGTGCCACCACATCTCTGTTTTACAAGTTACAGCTGTTTCTCATGTCAACACAGGTCACCGAAAAAAGCGCTAATTAGTTTTCTGAGAACCTGATTGATGAATCACGCAATACTACGAGTTTGCTTCCTGCAATTAGCAGCTTTTGATTGCAATAACTAATTGTTTTATTCTACACGACGATGTTCTTAACCACACAGAATTTAGTTAAGAATTTTAAATGATTTCACTTTCTGAATAAAGGCCGAAGACAAAAACAGTTCGCATTTTAAACTATTTTATTTTTACAAATTTATTGTTACGAAAAATATTTCCAGGAATGACTAAAAAATTACAAGATATATGTTTTAGCTTAAGACACATTGACTGGCTTAACATCGCGTATGTATTTCTCAAAATTCTTATCGTCCTGTAACACCGGGTCCACTTCATTGATGAGTTGCGTCAGAACGGGATTATCCAACATGTTCGAATGGTTTCCCTCAATGACCTTCAAGACTACACTACCTTTCGTTATACTAGATAAGTTGTAGTCCTCTTCGATATCTTGCAAGGACACTTCAGACGGTCTTATGAGAGTGATCGGAGTCCTCAGTTCCTCGATTCCCTCCAAGTCAAAGTCGGCTGCCATCCGCACACGATTAAACATCGCTATGATCATAGTTTTCGCATACTCTTCGCTATATAAACGCTGTTTGGAGACATACTCAAGGAACTTATTCATTTTTTCATCTAATGTTCTTAATTTGAAGAAAATCTCCTCAGCAGATTCCTTCAATTCTCCCGGGAATATTTGTTTAACTACGCTGGCGAAGATGTGGTTATAGAGATAATCATCGGTGAAGTTTGCCCCAAAATGGGCTAGTGTCAATTTCTTGAAAAAATGTGGCGCGCCATCAATGAGTAGCAACTGTCCACGATAGCCTGCCTTCTCGAGCATTCCCACCAGCTGCAAAGCTACAAGTGATCCGAACGAATAGCCTATCAAATAGAAGGGCTCGGACGTTTTCAACACCGATTTGACACTCTGCAAACAGAAGGGGACGATATAACAAACGATATAGAATGTGGCATCGAGAATCTCAATGTAATAAAAAATTACTTATACAAATACCCACCTCCCAGAGTGCTTCCGCTACATCCTTTACGGTTTTAAGTTCAGCAAATCGATGCAGTTGCAACACGTTCGCTCTGCTTACTATACTACTTCCAATGTTGTACCATGCCTGGCCTGCGGTACCCTCTAGGCCCGGAATTATTATGTTAGGTGGCATGTATTCTTTGGCGGGAGAAGCCGCAGTCTTCAGAGGTAGCATAACTTCGTTGCTATGTCGCTCATCTCCAAGATTTCTTATCAACATTTCCATACCAAGTTTGCTAGTTTCGGACACGAACATCATTTTAATTACATCTGCACTATCTGCACTGGCGTCTACGAATTCTTGGAGTTTCTGGAATGTCAAGGAGCGTAAATCTTGCGGCGACAGGAACAGCTCGAAATCACGTTCAAGTGTTTGCTTTATTTCCACCGCCATGAGTGAGTCCATTCCCATTTCGGAGAGTGTTGTTCCCAGAGACACCGATTTCAAATCACGAATGCCCATGATATTCATAACAGTCTCAATTAGACTTTCGTTTCCTGATCTGCCGACTCGTTTTTCCGCAACGACCATGCTTGCCACAAGGGCTTCCTTGCTAGAAAGTAGAGTATCGAACACTTGCAGGCACGATGAAATGCGTTGCTGCAACGTACCGCCAATTTCTATGTCAATCTTATCTTCGGCCATGTCGGCCACCAAGCCAACTTCACCCACCGCGCCCCACTGTATTGCCTTGCCTGGATAGCCGTGTGCCACACGGTTCTCTATAATTCGCTCCATAATGGAGTTCGCCATGCCATAATTCGACTGGCCAGCGTTACCTCGACCACAGGACACACTGGAGAACACAACAAAATGCTGCAGCTGAGGGCAGCAGGAACGTGACAACTCGTCCAAGTGTTTGGTGGCAACAGCTTTGGGTCCCAAACTCTCTAAAAACTGTTCTTTGGTCTGATTTTCGAATATGCCATCTCGTAACACAACAGCCAGATTGAATATACCCCCGATGGGGCCCAGTTTTTCAGCTGCTGTCAACAACTCTCGACAGCCTTCTAAGGTTGTTATATCGGCCGTATTCACTAGAACGTCACAGCCGTAAGTCTTCCACAGTCTAAAATAAATCAGTACAAAAATTTGAACTAATAATATTGAAAGGTGACTTACGCAATGCGGTAGGATTGATAATCCTTTGTTATGCCTCTGCTAGAGCTAAGTACTATCTTCCTAGCGCCTCTTATTACCATCCAATCTGCCAGTTCTAATCCGAAACCTCCGAGACCTCCTGGCATAACATAGCACAGACTTGGATTGAAGTAAACCAGTTTCAGCGCGCACACAGGCAATGTGAGGGGGCAATCCGCATCGTCGCGCATTTGTATGAGAACCTTGCCCATATGTTTGCCGCCGACTAGATGACGGAACGCTTGCTCGATTTCGGATGCTTGGAAAACAGTTGCAGGCAAGGGTTGAATAATGCCGCTCGCAATATCGATGTCAATTAATTTTTTCAAGTGCTACATAAGAGGAATTTAGTTTGAAAATAATCCAGCTGTAAAAAATTTTCCTATACTCACTGCAATTTCTTCATCAGGAGCAGTTAGCAGCCTGTCGGCAAGCACTGCATGAAATCTCAACTCTTTTAAAAAGCAGCTCAAGCCAAGTTTGCTGTCGTTCGCCATGTCGAATTTCCCTATTTCCAAAAAGTGCCCACCGAAGCCCAAACAGCGGACTGAAGCAACCAGCTTCTCTTCGGATAACGAGTTCAACACGAAGTCTACTCCTTCTCCGTTGGTCTCACGGAAAACCATTCGTTCGAAAGATACGTCTCGGGAATTACCGATGTGAGACTCTGGAATCCCAAAATACCACACATAAGATGATTTAGGCACAAAGACGTTTAAAGACGTTTTACGGGGTTACGTTTCATTACCTTTCAACTTTGGAAATGTATCCAGCAGGAATTTCTTCTTCTTCGGCGTGCTGCAGGTAGTGAATACTTCCAAATTATAAGCCAAAGCTACACGTATAGCCGCTAATCCAATGCCGCCAGTTCCAGCATGGATGAGAATACTTTTTCCTTTCCGTATATCGACCGACATGAAGAATGCGTAGTATACTGTGATATAGACGACCGGAACAGTAGCGGCATCTTTGAGCGTCCAATGCTCCGGAATATCCCAAATCAAACGAGAAGGTTTCTCAACATATGAAGAAACGCCGCCCTTGGCTACCATACTCATTATACGACGACCAGTCAGCATGTTGATGCCAGAGTATTCAAAGCCCAAGACGCATTCCTGATCCATTCGGCTGGAACCATACAACTCCACGGCAAGACGTCCAGTGGCTAACATGATGTCCCGGAAATTTACTGAAGAATACGCTATTTTTATAGAGCAATCTTTCGGATCCAAAGGACCCTCAAACCAACGCAACGACGACAAATCTCCACGCTGCAACACATTACCGTAGATGTGATCGGTGTGACCTTTGGGAGTGTTATCAATTAGCAATTTCAAATGTCGATATGATCCCCATTGACCCTAAAATTTCAAGTATTTAGTATTTACATAATAGTGATCGTCTTAAAGTAATGTGCTTACATTCCGAAATACGTTTATCGCAAGTCCAAGCGAATACTGATTTGCGTAAAATGGATTTGATAAATCGAATGCTGGCGCCGTAGTGTGGTCAATAAAGAAACAGGTAATCAAATTACCATCCGGTTCTTTACGCAAGCAATTCGTCAAGCCGATAATGCCGCTCAGATTTTCATTTGCAGCATACAATAAAACCGAGTTCTTATGCGAAATGGCGGTTTGAACTTTAGTAATCCATGAGAGTTCCACGTCTTTCGAAGAAACCTCTACAATAACCGGGTCGCAGAGTTGATTCTTCGAAGCTGTTTGCATTAGAATAAGAACTTCCTCCTGGTCATCCAGTGGTATGATGGCTATAATTCTTAAGTAATCAGGTATTTTTAAACTACTGATATTCGAGTTCGTTCTCTCTCTTGCAACAAGGTAACCTCTGTCCACCAAACATTTTTGCGAAATTTTCAGTGCATCTTCATTAACATCGCCACAGAGGCCGCCAACTATCACAAAATGGCAATTTGTCTGCGAGGATAGCTTTCCATTGTCTATAACTACACCGGGAATATCTTGCAATTCCTGACTTGTCAACACCATGTAGTCCCCCGTTATAAGTGGTAGATCCTCTATAGCATCTGCGAAATTTGATATAATTGGGGCTCGTTGATCTGTATCGACTTCGACGATTTTCATTTTAACCACCGGTGTATTTTCCAGAGCAAGTTGAATGCAAGTACGGACGGCATCCGCTGTGCCTAGTTTGGGCGTAGGAAAGTGTGGTAAAAACTCATATTTTTCCAGCACTGGAATGCCGGGTGGTCGCCGACGCTGCACGGGACTGGCATGTAAGCCGATCAACTCAATACCTCCCGCTACTATTCGATCACACTTATGGTCTACGTAGACATCGAACTCCGGCGTCTCTGGGTTCATTTTTGAAAATAAGTCTAAATGATGATTACCGTAAATTCGCAGTTTGCGGATTTTGGTCGGTAGAAGCAGGGTCCTCGAATCCGTTCCCAATATATGGATTTGCATCATGGCATCCATGAATGGTACCCAATTGTACTTCCAGACTATTCTTCCATACAGACCGTCACCGCGAGCTAATTTAACAGCACGAAAAGCTCCGCCATAATGATAACCACGCAGTTTTAGTTCTTTATAGAAGTCTTTAGAAGACATCATCGGATAGTTCGATTCTTCGATGAATTTACAAGCTTCAGGAGGTGTTGGATGTTCAATTTCAGTTATTCTTCCAGTTACCAATATGCTTCCCGACTCTGTTATCTACACATATTAAATACATCAATATTAATGTGTTATTTACCCATTTTACCAACATACCTCGAAGTTACCAGATCCGTAATTAATCATTACGTTAAGATCTACAGTAGAGCCAGCAGACAAACTGGTTGCTCTGATGAAGCGTACATCTTCAAATTCTACGGGAATGTCCATATAGCACGGCCCATGATACATGAGTGAAAAGGTTTCCCAAACGTACTGTAAGTAGCACGTGGCCGGAACCAGTATTTTGCCATCGATTATGTGACCGTTAAGAAACTCCTCGTCATCACTCGTCAGATTAACGGTGAATACACGCTCGCCACTAGATTTAGTTTTCATATTCTCATACTTGGTAACAAACCAATCCTCACTGTGATCCCAGCCCACAAATGAGCTAATACCTGGGGTACCGCGAGAAACAGGAAACTGTACCTTCGGATATAAGTTCTCTACAGGTAGAGTGACACCGTTACAGAATATTCTATCAATAAAGAAACAACAAAGAAAGGAGCAACTTTAGAATAGAAGAATTCAATCATGTGCTGGAACTTACTTTCCCAGAGCACTCATGAAAAATAGAGCATTATTTTTATTGGCTCTCTGTGTCAGTGGAATATGGATGCCACCAGTCATCGAACGCTTCAGAATGGCTTGTAGAAGCCCGTGGGGAGCAATTTCGATTGTAATCGCATTCTTGGGCAACTGACTAAACGTCTCCTCAAAAAGAACACTGCTCAGCAGGTTGTTGGTATGATACTCGGCCGAGCATAAGTTGCGACCCGGTTGATCCCACTCACTCTGTGGAACGCTGGAACTAAGCCATTTCTCGGAGCGTGGCTTAGGATTCGAAATGATTTGCTGTAGATACTTGAGTAGCTGAGGACCCATGTGGGATATGTACCGTGAGTGGTATGCAATATTTGAACAGGGGACTTCCTTTGCAAATATGTCCTTTTTCTTTAGCTCCGAAACAAATTTGCTGACCTCCTCAGCAGGGCCGGATATGGTGCAAGAATCTGCCCCATTGTGACAAGCCACTTCAATAGTCTCTGGCAGAATGTTAATGATATTTTTATAGCCCAAACCGACGGCAGCCATTGATCCCTTAATTTTGTCGATATCCAAACTTACTTTGCCCCTATAGTAAGATGCCAAAATCATCTGCTCAGGGGTGAATCCACCATCTGCGTAGCCACAACCTAGTTCTCCAACGGAGTGGCCTATAATGTAATCTGGCTCCATGCCGAGTACCTTTAACGTGTCCACGAGCCCAATTTGAATAGCGGCAATGCACACAAACGAATGTAAGATATTATCAAAAGTGTTTGGATCTTTAGATGTCAGTAAATTTATTAAGTTCAGGCCCTTAGGAACCAAAGCGGCATAACATCTTTCAATTGACTGTGAGAACGTTGGCATCGTCATAAGTGACGCACCCATTTCAGTCCATTGCGAGCCCATTCCACTGAATACCCACACAATAGGGCGTTTGATACCGGTGAAATGCTGCACGTCCCTGACAATTGCTCGTGCTGGCTCAAGGCCATTCTTGGCGAATATTCCATAACCACGGAATACCATGCCAGTAACATCTTCCTTTTGAATGTTCTGCAATAACGCTATATACTCCGCGTCCAACGGTTTCCTTTCAACGGCGTCGAAAATATCGTGAATGGCCTTTTCGGTCCTACCAGCCCAAGTCAACAAGCGTGGTATGTCGTCATCTGGCAAGCCGTAGTTAACTTTGGACTTCTCAAAAGCCTTCAAAAGCGCATGAGCATTGGCACCGCCAAATCCGAAAGAGTTTACGCCAATATAAGGCTTGTGTAACTTCTCAACGTCCTTGACAACTAAAAGACGTCCTTCAGCCAGGGATGGAATTTCTGATTTAATCTCGTCGAAGTTAATGTTCGGAGCAATTGCACTGTTCTCGAAGGCCAGACAGGCCTTCACCAAGGAGCAGATACCTGACGCAGCTTCGGAGTGTCCCACATTAGACTTTACCGACCCAACCAGAAGCGGCGCTGTCCGCTGGCTGCACAGAACGTTGTCAATGGCGCGACATTCTTCGGGATCTCCAACCACGGTACCTGTGCTGTGCGCCTCCAGGTAACCCAACTGATCGGGAGTGATGTTAACTTCGTTGTAGAACTCACTCAGTAACTGCTCCTGCAACTTTCCGGACGGATATGTGATACCTTCAGACTTGTACCCGTCGCAGTTTGTCTTAGAGTAGATTACACTGGCGTAAACACGTTTAGCATCGCGCTTACGCTGCAAGAACATACAGTTTATCGCCTCGGAGCGCGTATAGCCCGTGGCGTTTTTGTCAAATGGGCGACAGTAGCCATTCGGAGCCAAAACTCCAAGCCTGTAAGGAATTGTGATTTGAGACGTGGAATTGTACCGCTTGCTTAAATGGACCAATAAAGATTACCTTGCAAACTGTAGCGTGACGAATGGATGCAGCAACAAGTTGGCACCGCCAATAATAGCAGCATCGATTTGGCCACTTCGAATCGCAGTGAAAGCATTATCCAGAGCGTACATCGAGCTAGAGCACGCAGTATCAACCAAAAACGAAGGGCCATGTAGGCCCAAACTATACGATATACGGTTTGCCAACATGGCACGGCTGCAACCAGTTATACCGAAACCACCCGAAGACACTTTTTCATAGAACCAGGTTTTCTCCGACTCCGAAATGCATCCACCTATATAGACGCCCGTCTTTGAGCCGCGCAAACTTTTCGGATTGATACCTGAATCGATAACTGCTTCGTAGGCAGTCTCTATTAAAACACGCGTCTGCGGATCCATTGTATGGGCTTGTTTGAAATGCACCCCGAAGAAGGTTGCGTCGAACTTCTCCAAATCGTAAATTTTTCCAGACCGCTTTGGGATTTCTGGATTAAAATGACGCCAGCGACGTTCGTCATCATCAACCATATCAACCTGGTCCATAAATTAAATAAAGTATTAATTATTATAAACTACAATTTTTAAGTCTGTTAAGCTTTCCAATCCAATAACCGATGGCAAAAGCATACACAACCTCTATTTCAAAACATATGTAGCATAATGGGAGTGTACTAATGCCAATAAAGGATAAAAAACTATGCCAATAAGTGGAACTTTTGGCCTAGATACCTAGCACCTGAAATTCTTATACACAACGGTTTCCTAGGACTCCGTCCGCGGAACGCACCTTATTATACAAATTATACTCATACTCAGCAATGTTATGTGAGTTCGGAAACTTTCCCGACATTCCCGAAATCACAATTTCATCGCCGTCAGTATCCGGAAACACCCTCGAGAATTTTTTATCCTTCTTAGACGCACTCGCATCCCGATTGAGAGACATTTTAAAAGACCTGGAGCTGGAGGCAAACAAAATGTATGCGTGTAATTATTTCAAAAGTTTTTTTATTCAGTTTCAGTTTTTAATATTTTTGGTTTTTGTTCAACGTTCACAAGACACACTGTTTTAACACTTTTCACTGTAATCCACTGGTAATTTGCAAGCGAAATGCTAGACCGCCTACAATTGACTGTACTTTTTCGAACGGTGCTACTTATATAATATGAGCCCATCTTATTATGAATTCCAATAAAATGTTATTTTCAATAGGAATGTGCGAAATACTCGTATATGTCTGAAGTGAACCAATCAAAAACCAGAAAGAGAGATATATTCGGCCTAGCCGAAGCTTAAATACTCTACACCCTCTCGGTGTGTGGGGATTATGAAAAAGTAGGCGAACAACACCCATTTTCTATGAATATCTAGTTAATATTCTATAAAATAGTATGCGGATTAATCTATTCTTGATAAGATGGATAGTTTTTATACTAATATAAATGTACAGCGAGTAAATTTTATTTTCGTAATGATACATTTCTGATGCATTGAGTTCGCACCGATCATGGCTTTTCCATTGTAAGTCCATTATTAAGTTTTGATCGGTAAGTTCAGTAGGACAGATAATGTACAAGTGGGCGGAGTAGTTCACCCTCATACAGGATGTTGAAGAAAGGGTATTATGATGAAGAAGCTCTGGCAATTTCCAAATTTGATTCCGATATATCTATTAACGAAAGGAAAAACTTAATATACTCCTTCACCTACAAGTGTAGGGTGTAATTAAATACATAAATTAATTAAATAAATTACAAATATCAGCGGGATCGCGGAGGAGTTAGAAAGAAACACAACCTCTGCTTAAAATTCGGAAAGAGGAGATCATAGGTTAAACGAAAATAAAAGTAACCATCTTTGCTTTATGCCAATGAACAAAAGCCTGTGTTACATATGTAACTCTAATATTTAAGGGCGAACGCGGGGTTCCGTAGGTGTCTTAGAAAACTCCCCTCAACCATTTGCCTAGAAAATACTTTTCTACTATACATTTGCCCGCCTTAGGTAGGGAATGCAAAGTAGTGAATATACTAAAATTAAGACAATGTTATTAACCCCGAACTTCAACCATGCTTCAAGTGAATTAAGTAAATTAATCTTATTTACATAAGAAGGCATTCAACTTTTAGAATTGTGTAGTCTGAAATTCGTATGAACTGCAACTACTCGTTATTGTATTTGTAATTCTACGAAAACAGTTTTATTGAATGTCCACACTTATTTCAAATGCGCCACGGAGAAATGACGACAACGATTTCAGAACGTTCTTCTTTAAAGATAAAGTCAAATTAGATCAGTACCTACGGAAATACCATTTTATTTTACTCCTATCCAGGATTCCAATTCAAGAAATTTCATAAATACGGGAAGTTTT
Source organism: Myopa tessellatipennis (assembly GCA_943737955.2). Classification (NCBI taxonomy): domain Eukaryota; kingdom Metazoa; phylum Arthropoda; class Insecta; order Diptera; family Conopidae; genus Myopa; species Myopa tessellatipennis. The sequence continues at coordinate 49,785,011 of OX031314.1, read as the reverse complement.
TGCGCACTATTCATTTGTATACACATTAAATGTACCAATATAACGATATTTCTAAAATTTTACCTCATAATGCAACTTATATCTATATATGCATGTATATCTATATATATACTATATGGAAGTGTTATTATACATTATATAGGAAGTATAGGAAGTGTAAACATTGTGTACAAATTTCCATAGTGTTTATAGAATATTATAATCATGACTATGATCATAGTCAAATTCGCCCTTTCGAAATTCACCAATCAAAGTCATCGATTTGGTAAATTTAAATCAGTTTTCGAATAAAGAAATAAAGAAAAAAAATTAAAATTAATTACGCTGTTTGATTGAAATAACGTTCAATTTTCAATGTTATAATTAATTTATTTATTTACACTTCTTGGCTTTTAACAGTCTCAATTTTCACGTACATTTACACCACAGATAAACTCTACCGAGATTTATGTAATTTCGTTTTTTAATCAACGGCGTTTATAACCATATTTTTACATTTCCTTGTCTAGCTTCGTTTCTATGCGTTCAGAACATTATAATTTGGAAATTTTAGAACGAAAGAAATTTATTAATAATAAATATATTATATATCAAATAATATAAATATTATATACATATAAATATAAATATTATATATAAATATATATATATAAATACATTGTATATTATTCAAATTATATTTATACGAAAAAATGAGCAATAGTTAAATATAAAGAACTGAATATTGAACTCTTCTGCACGTCCATTTTGAATTTTTATCGTTATACTAAACCTAAATAAATAAATAAATTTCTCTCGAGATTAAATTATAATATATTCAGCGATGAGATTAATTTTGGTCTGAGTTATCATCAATATTTGGGCTGTCTTGAATGGCATTAATCTTGTTTTACACTCCCGTTTTAAAGGTGTTTTAAAATTTAATTAAAATTATCGGTATAACGAAATACAAATTTCTTACGATATTTACACGGCAGAAAGGTAGAATATCGTATATACCTTTTGGATTTCATAGTCGTCAGCAACACACTTGCTTAGATAGTTTGGACTCAATTTCAATTAACTACAGAGACGCCTAGCGCCAAGTAAAAGAATCAATAGTAGTAGTAAAATCAAATCAAATAAACAAAATATATGTATTTTAAACAGTTTTTTATGTTATTTGAAAAACATCAACTCTTGATATTTTGGATTTGAAAAATAGCATACGAATTACAAGAAATTCAAGAAAAAGAAGCGACCATCTTATTTTCTGCAAAAGCGAATTGTTAACTTTTATTATTAAAACATTCATTCGTATGTACAATGTATATTCTCTTTAAATTAAAAGAAATGTATAAATAATAATTAATGCTACGAAAACATATAATTCGTGGATTCGGTTTTGTCCATTTCATTTTCCGTGTAAAAAATAATTACCTGAAATGTTAATGAGTAATAAATATATGTTATATCATACAATGATTAGTCGCTATATAAATTTAAATATAAGATATCAATCAATATCAAACGTTTCAAGTTTAAGCTATGCTTGAAACTTCGGCACTCAACTCTTTAACTTGTGCCGACCGTTTTGTTCTTGGCGGCGGAATAGGAGGAGATTCGCTCTTTTCTGCCATTACAGGACCAACATTTGCTGCCACTGCAGAAGCAGATGTTAGTCCCGACTGCGGATGCGGTGAATCTTTGTTTTGCCGCCAACAAAAATGTCCCGCAGTTGTTTCCATCCACTTTTCCAGCTTGATTCCATAGAACCGATAAGTGAACCAGGTAGCTAAAATGCATACGATAAGGAATACGAGAAGGCCGACAACGAGTGAAGTGAGGGAGCTCGAGTCCTCTGCTTGTTCGTCCTTTTGCGTTGTTTCCGTGCTTGTCTGATAACCCTTATGCCTGGTAGTTGGTCTTGAAGTCGGTCGCAGGGGCCGAATTGGAGCACGCACACCCTCTCCGATCGCAATATCAGAACAGCCCCGAAACTCTTCTTGAGGACCACAGCCCACTGCGCCTAGACCATCAGGGCATATACCCCAGTTATTACCAGCGATATAGCGCCATTGGAGTAAACACTGCGTGCATTTGATATCTAAAAAGACGAGATGGTTAACCAATAAATACGAAAAAAAGTCTAACAAACAAAGATAGTATACATATGTACATATGTATATGGATAAATGTGATATAGTCTGATTAGAGGAACACTTTTACTTGCCAGGAAGTTGAGCTTTTATTTCATAAATCCGGCTGCCGTTTCTCGGATAGAACCTAGTCTCCAAGTCAGTCGGCGTAGGTTGTGATGGCGAGCCACCAAGCAATTTGAGCAAATGTCGATCCAGGCAGTCTTGCTTTGCATCTGGTTCTGGACAAAGTCGGAACTCAAAGTATCTGAAATAGAAACAAACATGATCTTCTTCAAAATCCGGAATGCAGTTTAGCCAAATGATGAATGTTATCCTATTATGGTGACTATAATAGGTTCATTTATATAATACTTCTCAGGATCTTTATGCTTATCTTTAACTTAAGTTTATTATACTATAGGAGTTACCCACCCCATGTGACTGGCGGTGAGTTCCACACGAATGATTATATCAGCGCCTGGACTGTATCTTCGCACAATAACCCCTTGACCCCACAGGCCACCATATTCATGCGGTCGTGGTTCCGCTAGATCCCAAGCATCGCCACACTCCCCGCACTTCCCCTCATTTTGCTTCCACTGGCGCGTGAAGCCACCGCAATATAGTTCATGATCATTGTAGTCCGGTGGTGTTTGGAATCCGTATCGCCAAGCAGAGGCCCGACTCGGTGGCTCGATCAGCCTGCCATGACCGGCGCATTTGGAAACATACAGAAGAAAAGAGACGATCAACACAATGTTCCCAGCGCAGCTCCTAGCATCTTTAGTAAATGAATCAATCCAACTCATGACCAAATTACTCACAAATAAGTAATCCAAGTCGTAATTTTTGCCAGTAATCTGAAATAACAAGAAAGAAGAGGAAGAAGATTCAAGAATAATGCATGATGGGGATGTTTCTAGTGACAAATAAATGTGTGCATGTCGCCCGCTTTAAAGCGTCGTGGATAAATTGCACATTTCAATGCTCTTCAGCCGCCAACACTGAGACTTTCACTTGTAATAATTAAGACTTTCACAAGTATTCAATGGGAACTTACAAACAGCAAAATTAAATCATGAAACAATTGAAAACATACACATTTATTTTTTGTTTTTCTTATTTTTATTGCCCACAGATTTCAGATGATACTTATCTCATGTGGATGTGAACAACTCGTGTATTTTAAAACTCCCCCATCTTTAGACGAACGAAGTCAACCAACAGACCAAAAAACTGGTGTCTCAATAGAACACCGATGAAGCCATTCTTCTCCGTATCACTACTTTTTTGGCAATTTGTAAAGCGTTTTCATGCATGTGTGTTTAAGTATGAATATATTATTGCAGAGGTTCACTGAACCCCTTGGTCCCGTATAAGCTGAAACAATTACAATTTATGTATATTTAATTTTTGCCGCAGTGCGTTCATTGTTCATATTTCCAAGTTCCTAGTAAGAAAAACTTCCCATCGAATAGTCTCGATCCGAGTTTTGTTTTTAGAGAATTCAGTTTATGTGTGTTTGGAAAATAGTGTGGAGTTTTGCACATTCAAGCATTTAAAAAAGACGCTTTAGATTGGGGTCACTCTCCATAAAGAAGGAATTTAATTCTATTTCGATTATCATCTCATGAACTTCGCAGGTTAGGATTAACCTTTACCTACCTAAAGAATTAAAAGTGATACGTAACTGTGGTTTAAAGCGTCACTTCAGATGCTTACGTAAAATGCAAGAAGACATTCGATGAATATTGGATTGATTTATGAAGTTACTCGTATACTAGTACTTTTTTCGAGTAATTCTTTACTTCTCTCAATGGTTCCTATTTCTTATACTTCTTATACTCATAACTTCAGTATATTAGACATCTTTTAATTATTGTGATTTTTGCATATTGTATGTTTGTACGAGTATCAATATAATACTTAATTCGACATATAATTCACATTACCAATCCAACAGCTTAAACTTAACAATTTTTAGCAAGACATATTTTATTGCATAAGTTCTTTTCATGGTAAAAACGTGACTTTCACTACAACTGATTTGTAAGGAACTTCTCAAATTAGGAGTATTTATTAACAACTTTAAAAAATTAGTACACTCGACTTGAGGAAGCGACTTTAGGCCAATGAACAAATACCGACCACCAGCAGAAGTATCGTACTTCAGTATTCAAATCACGTCCGTCAGCAGCAAAAGTGAAACTGCTTTTTGTCAGTAGAAGAGTAAGTGGAAAAATATGAGAAAAAATACGCATATTTCTCACTGTATTTCTTATAATTCACCCGGAAATAATTTCAGTATACTATTATTATTATATTATTATCAGTATCCAAATAAAAGCGAATACTTAAGGTACCCTCCCTATACTGAGTAGCTTAATTTATTGGACATTATATATATTTCTATTGTAATCTAATTAAAATTGCAATAAATATAAAACTGTAGCCAAAAATTATTCCCACATTTCGAAAAACATCTCTTTTTATCCCTGCAATAAAAGGCATTCGGTCATAATTCGTCTGTTCGTTCATGGAAATAATTTAACATGTTTAAAAAGGTTTTCTAAAACATGGGATTCAGATCAGCTGGAGAAAACCACAAATAATTACCATACCAATCCAACATGTTTTTCTATAGTTTACGCGTGTTCTTTGTTTTGGATGAAAACATGCTGGTTGGTTGTTTTATAACAGCAAAGTTTCTCCTTCTAACTTCTCACATTCATTCAAGTTTGGGAAAAATACTCGTATGTTGTGTAGTCTGTTTAAGTCGCATCCTAAACAGTGGACTATAGTACAGTGGAAAGAGTTGCTTTATAATATATTTTGGGAATTTTCAAGCGAATTGACATTTCTTCTAATTCTGGTTAACAAACGTCGCTTAACTTTTGTATACTTTTAGTAACTAATTTAAAAAATACTTGAAACATTCAAATACTTTACGAATTCATGTTTATAAGCGAATTTTGCCAACGTAGCACCAAAGAATATCGAATTACATTCGCAAATGCAATAAACAAATAAACAAATTCGATGAGGAATTCAAATGAGACATATGAAAATAGTTAAGAAACACCATTGAATGCAGAATAGTTTAGAAACGATTAATTTCCGTGTATATTGGATTAATACATCAAATCTTATATCAATATATTTAACACGATCCATAAAATGTATGACTAGAATACATATTCAACTTCTTCAAGTGATAAGCGAAAGAAACTATTATACGAGTACATAAGTATTTATTATATGTATATCATAACATACATATAAATATATTAAATTAAGAAAACATCAAAAAATAAAGTACACTTTTTATCAGCTATTTTTTTAGAAAGAAATACAACATATTTTAATATATTTGATGTCGCATGCAACCATCGCATGGTGTGTGAACAACAGGTCCACTCTATGCAAATCGACAATGCAACACGTTAATCGGTGTTTTTTGAAGAGTTTTCACGGTGATCAGTGATCACAACCATCATTAGATTAGATATGGTGATCATATCCATAAATGGGTAGGTAAGGGATTATAAGGGAATTTATGGATGGAGTATTATGACTAAGAAATACAAGACTGTGCTGAAAAAATCTCATATATCGAAAGACGTTCTGCCTTAATGACTCATAACTGGATTAATAATTAATGGTAATAAAATTAAAACGATCGCCAAAATACAGCACTTAATGGGGAAACTGGTTTTAACTGTTAAGAACACGTCTCGAAACTTAATAGATCAACGACACATTTCTGGTCTCAACATTCGCATTCGATTACGGAAACCTTGAATGAGTGCAAAAAACATGGCAACGCAAAAAATTCACTGAAACTTTCTTTTTAAATTTTCATACTTACAGGAAATGATATGTATTTCTTCCGATTAGCGAGCGTTTATTCGTAATTTAATACAAAGCCGCTTTCATCACGTAGAAAAACCATGTATCTTACTTCTTGTCATAGGACATGTTTAGAGTTCAACTTCCAATGGAAACCGTGTCACTGTCCATCGACCTATCGCGTGCCTCCTCCAATCCCACCACCGAAGATCTAACTTAGTGTAACTTAGTAATTCGAAATACGGTCTGCTATTTAAAACATATCGATGTAAACACTTTTCGGCCGACAAGTTTAATTCAGAATATATAACAAAATCAAAAGGAAAGTAGCACGACCGTACTTTAGTCTGCGTCCACTCAAGACACGAGCTCCAACTGATTGCAAACCAAAACTCCAGCCGCTGACCGTTGAAGAGTTTGAAGTTCGCCGTAGAAAAACAATACCCGTTGTAAAACCACACCACGAACGAACAACAACCACACTTCACGAAGAATCGCTTAAGTAGTAGTTAGTTCCAGCCTTTCACTCTATAACTGGCGTGTGTATATCATCAACTGCTGCGAGTGCAATCCAGCCAGCAGCAACAGTCGAGTTACACTGAACGCGATCCACAAGCTCTCAGTCGGTTTTCATGGCTTAGGTTAAATCAGAACATGTTTAGCTCCAGTTTTCCGTCCGGGAATTTAAAACAACTTCACTGAAGTTGATTCATGGTTTCAGCCAACTACCTCGGAAGAGTTTGAAAACTTTAAATGCAATGCGTGTCAACAACAAATTACCATGAACAAGACAAAATCTGGCCAGAAAAAAGTCTGAAGTACTCGCCAGAAGTTTCACACAGTGAAGATTGTAACGCAACAGAAATTAAGCAAGCAGAAATGGCAGAAAAATGGACTAAACCATTAGATGCGTGAAGAAAGTAGTACATATGTATTTATAACCAACATTGAATTAACTGCGCTTTCAAAAGTGACGGTCCTTGCTGCAGTTCCTAATAATTACGATGTTTTCTTGTAGTGTGTTGTATTTCCTGGAGTTTAATTAAATCACCCTCGTAACGTATTGTGCTATTTATAATATCCATATTGTATAACGCATATAACAACGCGTCAATCTAAAGGGTGATTGTGGATGACTTAAAGTTTTAGAAAAAATAAGAATGGATTTTCGTATATATCCAGTTTTATTACTATCATATATTAATAAAAGAATTATTGAATATATCCAATACTTGAATGAATTAATTATCCTCCCGGATGGCAGAGGATTTGACGTTGCTGAAAGTCTATGTCGAGGAAGGTCTCCAACGTACATATATTGTTTGTAGTAGCGTGAGCACTCTATACAGGTCACCACCTTGTGTAGGGCAGAATCCGTAGATCTTCCCTTGATGTACGCATGATGGTAATGGGATCGTTTGTCGCATAGTTTTTTCTGAGGTTATCGTCCAGAATACGTTCCAGTGTTTTTAGAAGGAAGGAAGTGAGAGAAATCGGCCTGAAGTCCTATGTTAACTCGTGACCACGTTTCCCCACTTTCGGTATAAAAACAACCTTGACCTTCCTCCACGTGTCTGGTACACGGCCCAACTCTACACTGGATCTGAAGAGCCTGGTTAGGAAGGCGTTTGCTAAGACCTCCGTTCTTTGCATCATCACCGGCCAGATAGCGTCTGGTCTGCCGGGCACTTGAAGGGGTCGAACGAATTTAGAGCCCATTTAACCCTATCCGTCGAGATGATGTCTTCTATCATCTTAATATCAGGTTGGCTGTTAGAGCTGGGCATATCACTTGCAGCAGTTGTCTTGATTTTATCCTCAGAGTAGCTTGGAAAGTGATTCCTGGTGAGTACTTCCAGGGATTCCGATGCGGAACTGGTTAATCTGCACGACTCTCAGCATCACGAGGAAGGGTCGTCTATGGTCCGCAGCTCCTCCATCTGCTTTCCAACCTCTTCTGACTCAGCCAGGTCGGCTTCGGTTTCAGTGGAGCGGAAGATTTTAACCTTGGCATGCCTGATGCCAAACTTCATCCTTAAACCGGCTTGCTCAAATGGGCGGCATCCTTCCCTCCGTAATTAGGAGGAGAAGTGAGTGGCTGTTCTTGTGTGGATCCTCCACCTTGATAACAGCCCTGTCGTAAGTCAGAATGGTGCGGTTTTGGATAGCCAGTCACTTCAGAAGCTTCTGAGCGTCTAGCTTCATCACAGGCAACCAGATGCTAGCACGGGGTCTCTTTGGGATTTGCCTGGCTGGCTTGAGCTTCATGCCTTCCTCTTGATAGCAACAATTTTTTCGAGATGTTTGAAGAACCCATCCTCGCACTCGATCACCCTGTAGCCCCATATGGTCCTACCGGAGTCCAAAGAGGGAATCTCCTTACCATCGAGCACCCATTCCATGACAAACTCAAAGAGCTTCGACTCCATGCTCTCCCAGTGGTCACAGACGGGCGCTGGCTTATTGGTGAGCTCATTAACAAGCGCAAGGCCAAGGTGTTTGGCCTTAGAAACCCTATTTTCCTTCGTCGAATGTCCCGGCAGTACTTGGTCTATTGACCGTACCCGCTTTATCGTCTTCACCCTCGCAGTTTTTGTCGTCCAGGTTCTTGCGGTATTCTTCCACAACCACCTGATACTTCAGCTTGTACTTGTTCACTTTAACAGTGGAGTATTGAATAATTATTTTTGTAGACGTAATGACGTCAAATTTTCAAAGAAGTATTGTTTTTTTACTTCGTGATTGTGAGCCTTAAAATGTATTTTCTGCTAAACTCCCGCACCAATTGTGACAACATAAATATGTATGAAAATTTAAAATACTCTACTTTCTTAATTGGTTAGGTTAAATATACATTATCCACAGAAAAAATTAATAAATGGAAAAAATACTATTCAAAATCGAAAATTTAATTTTCGTTAAAAGTACACAATTTTCGATAAAATGTTTCTTACCATAAATAAAAGATAATTTCAATACCTCTCCAATGATACCAATAACATATATATAACATATAGATAGTTCGTATAGCTTAGGAAATATAGGCCAGAAATTTTCAAACCTTAAAGGCTTATAACTCTGAAAGAAGACTAGAGCGAAAAACATTTTTCTTAATGTTAAAGTTGCCGTAAAAAACAACAACAACAGCAGAAACCACATTAAAAACGGAGCATCTAGGTATCGGTAAACTTATGCCCGATATACTAATACAAGAATCTTCTAAAATGTGCGGCGGAAATACCCACATAAACTAAACACTCACATAAAGTAGTTCTTTCCGAACAACTGAAAATTTATGACAGCTCATGTTTGTCGGCTGACGTTTATCGGATCATTTGATTTTTTGTTGACGCAGTTGTTTAGCAACCTGATTTAATTGTTGGAATAAGAAATCAGCAAGGTTTATAGAAAGACAAGAGGTTTATTCTATAAACCTTGAAAAATCAGTACCAATTTCAAAACAGATAAAGGGTGATGGCAGACCGATTAACGCAACTGCAGGACACAGTAAACCAGGTGAGTTGTTTTTGCTTGAAGATAAAGCATGATCAGACATTTTTACATTGACTAGCAAGCGGAGCATTTCTGTAATGCCATTGGCATAATTCAGCAGACATCTTATCCCAGCAAGTTTCCGAATTTCGATCGAACTGGATCCCAGACTCCTAATCAAAACCCGCCGCAAGAGGACTATGCTCAGCTATTCGCTCAATTGATATCACGATGTGCCAAGGATATCGACACACTAATAGAATCATTGCCAAGCGAAGACAGCTCGACTGAACTACAGAATCAGAGCCTCAAACGCCTCGAGGTAGAGAATCAGGAAGCATCGGAACGATTAGAGCACGTAGTTCAAAAAGGTGAATTATTGTTGGCAAAAATTCAAGCTGCACTGGAAGATATTGCACAAGCTCAGCTGGATATGCAGATAACGCTAAAAAATAAATGAAAAAGTAAGGGGAATTAAGTTTTTTAAATTCTCCACGATCGTAGATCATGATGCTATCAAAGTCGTAACCTCTCTTACTATTTTTTCTAAATTTTGGTAAAGTATATATTTTGTCTTTAAGACCACCGTGTAGTGGACTACAGGATGAAAATAATATCTGCTTCTAATGTACTATTATTACAAAAAACTTAAAGGATTATCTGTAACTCATTAATCCAAAATATACACAGGAGAGCTTCAAATTAATCGGTATACAATTTTATTAAAATTGGTTCAGTTTGATAAATTAAAAAAATTAAGAAAATTGTTAATGATTACATACAAATTATAACATCTTTCATACGAGTAAATATGGAGACTCTGGCGTGGACCCAACCCAAAGTAGTCTTAATAAAATCTTACTGTAAATTTTATTTATGAATAGCTTTCTAAAAAATGTCAATATCGTTACTAATTTTTTTATATTATATATTTATTCAAAATATATACACCTATAATATGCACTTAAATTTAATTAAATTAATAAAGAAATTATAAATTAATTTTACAAACTATCATGATAATATTGATTATTTTAAAACAAATATTTGCTCTATTGCCCTCACTTCGAGTCCTTACAAATATAAAATCTGTTCTTATGTAATTTTCAATTAAAATAACTATATGTACAGTTATTTATTTATATGTATATTTAATTTTCTCAAGGACTTCAAGCTTCGATATCAATTCGATATTCTAAAATGCTACTTATTATTATTTAAAAAACATACGAAATGATATTGTACAATTGGAGTTAATTATTGTTAACAAAACTATTAATATACTTGCTTTGCATTGCATTCAAACTATGCGGGTAAGCAACGAAATCTGTGTATGTAAGAGATTGGAGTAGAAAACGTTCTACTTTAACTTAAAATTTAGATAGCTTAAGTAACTGCACACCAGAACAAAATTTAGCTTTCAGAATTATGGACGCAATTGTTTCCGTGCACATTATAATTTGATAAAAGTTGAGAATATTTTAAGATCAGTACCTCTTTCATTTCTAAAAGTTATTATCGTTCGAATTTCTGGCCTGGGATAAAAACTATTGCTGAATTTTATTTCTTAAAAAAATAGCAGAAAGCATTAATTAAGAGTTCCACGGCATCCTTGTGCCCCACAAAGGCAAGGAATTTTTTCGTCTTCCAACGGAAACTTGTAGTCATAAGTAATCTCTTCGTTAACACCGATCGGCTGCTTAGAGTATATGACAATCTTCTTTTCGGACTCAATGGTAATAACCTTAGCATAGCAATTTGGCTAATTGAACAATAAAAGATATAATCGCTGTTATATTTGAATGATGATCACAAATAAGAGAGTTACTTACATTGCAGCTATGATTAATAAATCGCGCCAAGTTACCGCATTTGGTTGCGTCTATAATTGTCTCCATATCGATCCGAAAGAGATATGAACTACCAATGCCTATAGCTTCATACTTGGTCTCCCTCAAATCTGCAACAATAGGACGAATCATTTGCCCAACGTACTCAATCACCATTTCGTCTGCAGCAATTGGCTCCATTGCAAATAAGCCCCAGTCGTGAATGGCGGATTTAGCGAATTTTAGTTGTTTTTTCCTGAACTTAAGTTGGTTGAACTTCAGCAATTCGGATTCACCAATAGACCCGAACGCGGTGAGCAATCGCCGTTGATTCGAACGAGCCTCTCTCGAAATCCCTTGCATTTTGGAAACTAATTTGTTATGCATAGGCATAGACTGTTCATCTAAGCGGTCTACATTGGCTGTGCTTTCTACATTAGCCTTCGCGTGATGGTATTTGTGTTTAGCCTTTTCACGAACATCTAATTTATAGAAACCTTCCGTACGAGCACAGCCTGACTTGTGTTTCTTAAGCTCGTCCTCCTTTTTTCGCTTTTTATTTGGTGGAGGAACAAAAGAACGGTCTGTCATACAGTGATCCACCCAGTGAGTGTTATTCAACCAAAATCTGTGGACACAATACACCAATTTTGAATAATATATCTTCACAATTATGATAGATATTTTAGATTTGTAATTATTATCTTATGAAAATGGCTAGTAAAAAATATTTAAAAATCGAATTATAATTATAAGAGGATTCGATTCCTATATTACTTTACTATATAATCTAATCAAACATTATTTTACATAAGCAAACATACCCATAAGTATCCTCCTGCAGATGAATTTCGTAACTTCTTCGAATGAACTGAATGTCTTCCAGATCGATTCCTCTCGTCAGAAACTCGTAAAGAACCATCATCTCTTCGGTCGTATCGCGAGGTTTGAAATGCTCCGTCGGCACGAAATTGTTAACAGATCTTTTCAAGGTACCGTACATGGGTACTAAATGTTTAGATCCTGATGACTTCCGTTTTTCAAACCTTTCAAAAGCATCTTCCTTTTTCTTTGCACGCACTGAATCTTTCCGAGGTCTTCCGGGGCCGGGTTTAAATGTGGTCAATGCCGCAAAATCTTCCCTATTCTTTATCGTAGAATTAATTGATTCTAATAAAGAGTCCTTTGAAAGAGGCGTGGTCGCGTAGCCGCCATGATCATGTGCCAAATAATGTTGTTTCTTCAACTCCGCTTCACCATTTGTAGATATATTCTGCGAGCTGTTGTCGCGCTTTGACAAATTGCCAGATATATCCGCCGTCGGCGGAAGTGAATAACAGTGTTCAAGTGCAACTTGACTAGCTTGGCTAGCCTGACTTGAGCCGCCATCAGATGAGGTAGGTGACATCTTGACATCATCATCATTATCATCTTTCGTCTGAGAATTCAACGGTTGGCTGACATTCCGATCACATTCGCTTACTTTTTTACAGTTAATATCGACTACATTATTTTTGACGCGATATCCATTAGTAATAGATGGCTCAGCCACGTCAGTGCTTCCAAAGGTTTCATTATTTTGGTTTGAATTTGATGTTGATATTACCTGCTTTTCTTTCGCTTCCTTCTTCGGCTTTAATTCAGTCTTCGTTTTCGAAAATATTGTTGAGGAATCGTTTTCATTGTTAAGTAGAGAAATATTGTCTTCTTTAATACTCAAGGAGTTGCCGCTTGCCTTGAGCTCTGTTATAATCTTAGCACCAGGTGTAGGTGGAATCTTCGATATATCGGGTGTTCCCGGCATATCTAGATTGGGTGATTTATCTATTGTAAGGAGAATCTTATGATTTGGGGTTTCCGGCAGTGCTTCTGTAGGACTCTTCACTACTTCCGATTCTTTGAGTTTCCTTTCTTGCTCCTCCAAGAATTCACGCTCGATTTGAGCCATGTACTCAGTATTACGCCTTCGACGTTCTTGGTATTCGTGCTCCTCGTCGGAATCGCTATAAATTCTGTCATACTCAAAGTATGACTTTTTCTTTAACTCACCCGCATCAAGTTTCTCATTGAATTCATCTTTATTTTTGCTTTCATCGATTGTATCCAAAACTTCATCCTTTTGTTTAACATCTTGTAGAAGATCATCTCCAGCACTTAACGTGCTATCTTTGCTTATATCTTCTAAATCTGAAGAGAGAAGTGCAGATTTTATAGTTTTTGTGCAGCTTTCTAACGGCTTTGATTTGGCAGAATTAATTTCACGTCGTTCTTGTTCCTCCTCTGAATCGGAATAAATTGCAAGTTTTTCAGATAATTTTGCATTTGCAATAACCGGTCTTTGTTCATCGTCAGAATCTGAATAGACGTCATCGGCTGTACGATGCTTGTAATGACGTCGAGCTTTCGTTGATTTTGTTCTGCTTTGGTCATAATCAATAACTGAACTAAGGTCATTGTCTGAGGATGAACTTTCTTCACTTTGACCTTTTTCATCATACTCATCATCTTCATCCTCTTCGTCGCTAGAGGATGATGAGAAAAAGCTTGATGAACTACCTTTGCGCTTCATACGAACTGGAAGTAGCGATGGTATAGCTTTGCTCTTGATACCTGAATTGCGATCTTTGTGGTCTTTAAACGATTTACTTTCTGTTGGTGTAGCGGAAGCGGAACTAGGTTCTTCTTTGTCTGAATCGGAACCATGTACCATTTCCTCTTGATCGCTGAGATGACCTTCATATGAATCATCTTTGAGCTTTGGACTTGGTTCTTTTCTTATACGCCGGAAGGATGGCAGTTTGGGAATAGAAGCTCGTAATCCTAGGGCAGAATATGACCCAACGTCAGAGATTTCGCGATGGTTGTTAATGAGTTGATTTATATCAGGTGCCTTATCCAGGCGTGCTGTAGTTGGAGCAGTTGTTATTTGTTTTTTGGCGGCTAGCGTCAATTTATCTGACGACTCCGTATCCTTCTTTTCTCTAAGTCGATTTTTTTGCAGTTGTTCATCCCACCAAGTCTCAAAACTTTTATAGGCGGTGTTCTCGATCATTTTTTTGTTAAAATCACGTTTAAGTATTTGTTTTAACTCTTCGCTTACACGTTCCACAACTTCTTCGATAGTCTTGCTGTAAGGATTATGCTCCGGCATTTCAAAAGCAGCACCTAATTGGTCGAATTCCACCTCTCCAGACCGCTGATACTTGTATGGATTATAGTAACCAGTGTAGCCTGCAGAAGTCTCGAAACCGGCACCAAAACCAGGTAGATAAGATGACTGCATGTACGCAGGATGTGGAAAGTATTGTGAATTTGCAGAAGCAGATTGTGCATACGTGTGGTAACCACTAGGATAATAATATGGATTTGCTGTAGGTGGATAAACATAGGACGTCGCCATACCCGCAGCTGCATCACCAGCGGATGTAGTCGGTAAATACTGAGTACCGCTAAGAGATGCGTTAGGTGGTGGCTTCTCTTCAATTCCCTGAGCACCGTCATGCGAGGAGAGGCTTGATAGTGACATATGATCGTCATCTGTCTTTAAATGGCCTGAAGTAATGGGACTGCATGATTCCTTTTTCAACAAAATTTCATCATCACTTGAAGAAATGTCGCTGGCTCCATGTTGCACTGTCAAATTTTGTTTTTCCTTGATCGAACTATTCGGGGATAATTTCTGAGATTTCTGTTTTCTAGGTTTGTTCGCAGAATTTGAGCTAACTTCACCATCCTCCTCTTTTGCAGATGGCTTTTCCGTATCCGATTCGCTGCTCTCCATCTGCAGAAATGGGGGAGCATTGCCGAATGACTTTCCTTTGAACATCATTGCAATGCGTGTATCTAAATCAACGTTGCCCATATCGCTTACCTCTGTTTTTTCACCAGACGGGTTGCCTTTCTTTTTTGACATCGATTTTGTGGAAGGTGATTTTGTAGGAGTATTTTCCGTTTTTAATGGAGTCTTTAACACAGAATCAGATGGTAACGTGGTATTAGACTGGCCAGGTGGTGGTGGTTCAGGGTCGTCCCAATTGGGGGTCCCATCCGGTGGAGGTGGCGGCGGTTGTGGATGTGGTTGTGATTGCGGCTGCGGCGCAGCCCAGGTTCGATGTCCAGACCATGACGCTTCGGACACAGCTGAAGAATAACCATACTGTTGATGATATCCATAACCGGTGGCATTTACAACTGAAGCTGAATTCAGGGGAATAACATATAGGGGCGCTGGTGTTTCTGGCAGCGGAGGATAATACGGATTTGACGTTGGTAACGGTGGTGCATGAGAGTTAGCGTTCTCAATGTTATTATATTCTAGACTCGATGAATATCGAAACGAATATTTGTCGCCAGACTGATCATTGTCACGATCGCCGCGTACACGTTCACGGTTACGATCACGATCTTTGTTCCGATCTTTTGATGTACGCCGATCCCGTCTATCAGTGGCACGATCTCTGGCACGCTCGTAATCACGTTCGCGTTCTCGATCCCTCCGACTTCGGTCTCTGCTTCGCTCTCGACTTCGATCATGACTACGCTCTTTAGAATGATCTCGTTTGTGATGATGGTGATGATGGTGCTTAGAACGGTCCTTCTCATGCCTAGATGAAGAATATCTATCATGATTACGATCTTTATTTTTTGCATCACGAAACACACGATCATCTTCATTAAAGCGATCTCGGCTGTGTGAAGACGAATAGCGATCGACGTAGTCTTTCTTTTCCGAACAATAATATGCACCCT
Organism: Myopa tessellatipennis; assembly: GCA_943737955.2. Classification (NCBI taxonomy): domain Eukaryota; kingdom Metazoa; phylum Arthropoda; class Insecta; order Diptera; family Conopidae; genus Myopa; species Myopa tessellatipennis. The sequence continues at coordinate 49,768,972 of OX031314.1, read as the reverse complement.
TTGACTTCTGATCAAAGCTATCCTGTGAAGTGTACTCAAGACCATATACAGAGTTTTGAGAATGCGATAATTGAGGGACTGATCCAGCATTTGATTTTGTTATGCCAACCGCAGAACTGGTAATGGATGGCACCGTTTGTGGCAGCTTTGGTTTATTTGATATTAAATTATCTATAGTGTGTTTGCAAATACTTCCAAAAGGATCGTGGAAAACGCATAAAATCTAAAACATATTTCAAATTTAAAAATTTTCATAATAAAGCTAAATTAGTGGAATTATAGAGTGGTCATACTTTAATACACATTTAAATAACTGCACAAATTTCAGGAAATGAAAAAATCTTAAATATATTATACTTTTTCTAATGGAAATGTTCTACAACAATTAACAATTCGCACTGTTTGAGCGTTAGCACTTCTTTAGCACAGTGCTTCATTCTTTTGCACAATAATTTTTTGTACTAGTCATACAAAAAATTGTTTATTATATAAAACTTTCTGGTTTAAATAAAAAAAAATAACCCAAGAACACTTTGACAATATTTCAGATTTTTTGGAAGGAATGAACTATACAAGAATAATTTTACTTTAATATAATTGCAACACTATAATTAAAGTGTTAAATAAAACTTATAAACGTTGCATTGTTTATTTGTCATTATATTTTGCTACAGCTCACCTTTCCCATGACAGATTTCTGATTGTATTTGTCGATGCACAACCGGGCTGACTTGACATTCCCAAAGACAATACGTGCAACTCCCAAGTGCTTGTGGCTTGTAGGGTGATGATAAATCGTGATATCTTCGTAAATTCCACACTTATCCAGCATTCCGCTCAAAAATTGCTTGTCAATGTTATCGTTTAGATTGGTAATTGTAATCTCAATAGCTGGTGGCTGGCCGACATAATTATTATCAATTTTCAGGCTGCAAAGACAAGTAACATGCTCAGCAGACGTTACTAATATATATAATGTACGTATCTAAAGTTACCGAGGCACGGGCAATACTAGGGGATCCACTGGTCTCGCTCTTATACGCACAACCGGATTACGAGGATCACGTGGAATTACCGGTGGGTATGTCGGATCATTCGGCACAACGCCATCGTAGCGATATAACTTAACGGCGCCTTTAATAATTGCGGGGTCCGATAGCAATTTAAAATTACGTAGCGACTTTTGTGGCATGGATGATGACACCCCACTAGACGCACCACCAACAGCAGCTCCATTAATGGTAGGTTGAGATGAAGAAATACGTCCATAGCTCTCCATGAGACGGTTCATTTGTAAATAACTAAGAGCTGTGAAAATATAAAAAACAATTAAACTGACGTAAATTAAATCGTATCCTACCATCAAACCAACCTTCAGCAACAGCTCAACTTAACCCTAAACGTTTCTATTGACATCTATAGAGTAATATTTTCGAATCTGACAACTTAATCAAACAAATGCAGTTCAAAGTTTTTCTAGATTCCCAACAATATCTAAACTGTGATGAAGGTAATTATACCTGAGCGATGTAAACTAACGTAGTATTGCAATTGCGACTATGTTCCAACCAATGTAAATCTAACAGATTTCTGAGTTTATTGCTCGAAGTGCTGCTGTTGCTTGCAGTTCCAATGTTTCGCGCTAGCAATCCACATAAATCGTACGCTAGCCAAGCAAAATGTATTTCCAACAAAGTCCAGACATCCAACAGAAAAAAGGGTGCTATTCGGAAATTGCAGCTGTTTCCACTAAATTCTCCTCTAATTTAAAGGAGTTCTGAAAGCGAATTTGTTTCGTTTTTGCAATCCTATTTTTTAATGAAATCGATGTTCGTCTTTGCCGTGGAGAAGGAAAAATAATCACGGAAAATACAAGCGAAGCAGATTTTTCGAAAATGAAAATGTGACTTCGAATGTCAAATATTTTATTCAAACGGCATCGGCAACCCATGATTCATTGATAGGAGTACAGTTTAATACGTAAATTTCAATATACAAATAGTACAATTCTTTTACAATTATAATACAAAATTACAAAATTTAGTCCACATTACATAATAAACTAAAACCGATTATTACATTAATTTTAAATAAACCTAAATAATTCGACGATTTAAATATAATAAACACCAAACGTCACCTTTTATCGAATGGATAATACTGTTTTTTTAATTGGTCGCATTGAGGTCGATTTGTGTTTCTGTAACCCTGCAAAAGCAAATAGTTTTCAGCAAATATACCCAACTTCACCATCAAATTTATCCTTTTTTAGTAGTGGTGGTTGCATCACAATAGTTTTGGATTCGTGAATTATAGAAGGGTAAGTGTCTGGTATTTATTATTTACAAGAACTTTGCAATTTTTTGTTCCTTAAACTGAATTTAATTCTCAGGTTGACATATTTTAATATTTTTAGCGTTAAAATGGCATTTAGGACTTTTCTCACTAGATTCTTTTCAATGCCCGTAGTTATGGCCGAAGAAGAAGGGGAAGAAGCAGAGTTAGTGGATCCTCAAACAGTCTTAAGAGTAAAATTTGTTGAAATATATTTTTGCTTGTTGCTTAGATATCTATATCTTTTGCAGGAAAAGTGCCAAACTCATGGCAACATAGAGTCACTTTACAACAAGTATCAAACGTGCAATGACCGCGTTAATAGCCGCACCAAGACCGCAGAAACCTGCATGGAAGAACTGATTGACTATGTTTCTGAATTGGATCACTGTGTTGCCCATAGCCTATGGCCTAAACTTAAGTAAATCCATTAGAACACAGAAAATCTTTCAACAAATAAAATGCCTAGCAACCCACTAAATTTTCGACTTGTGTCGAATTTAAGTAATTTTACACATGTACATACATATGTATGTATGTCTAGCCAAGGGAGAATTGAAAATGCACCAGATTTACCAATCAAAAACAAATGAATGATATAAGTTTATTTCCGTGAATTAACAAGAAATGTGTACAATGTTGATGCAATTACCATTTCCCCTATATGTTAATCAATGTGTTTAAATTACGTTATTTACATAAATTAGGTACACTGAATAAATAATATTTTCATTAAAGGTAAAAATGCAATTAATTTTTGGCAAACGATATGTATTTCTACTATCGCCACTATGGGCTCGAATAGAGCTCCAACGTCTTTTTTCTGCTGTTGATATTTAGTACTACATTATTTACCTTACACTGATCATTGTGATTTGCTATTTTAATTTTTCGGGCGATGCTGTGGCCAAATTTAATCGCTTTGGATATTGTATTATGAAATAGAAATAGTCTGAAATCTTAAATGCAAATAGAATGTATAAGATATATTTACATATATTTAAGCGGAGTTTATTTTCAAGATATTATTCAATATAATTCGGACTTCTTTTCCTGAAAGAGGCTCAAGAAAAATTTTTGAAAATGTTGAAACATTTTCAGTTATTCGACAAATCGTCTAAGTGATCTCATTGTAAAATTAAGATCATGTTGATACTATTCCAATGGGATATGTTCGGTTTCATAGTTATAAAAAATATTTAACGAATCGTAATCTATGAACGGTTTAACTTCAGTAAAAATATGTAACTATTTATGAAAGTCAACAGCCTAGCTAACATAATATATGGATGTTGTTTGGACTCCAACTGCAAAGAACACCGATCAATAGGTTAGTATAACTATTGGTAAATTAGAGACTAATATAGCTTTGAAATATTTAAGCAAATGAACAAAGTAAAGGCATTCAAGAGACATCTTATTTGTATTGACTCGTTAAAGAGCTTCGTTTCCACCTTGAAGAACTCCAAAGCAAACACTGCAGACACGCACAGGTTTATTAATCCCGAATTTAAGTATAGGGACGTCATTGTTTGAGCATTTGAAGCACAGAACACGTCCACAGTGACGACTAGTAAATAACAAATACTGTTAGTTATAAACAATTTTTGTTGAAAATTTCAATCATTACCAATGATGCTTTCGCATTGTGAGAGAAAACTTTGTACTACATTCTTGGCATAGATCAGACTCCGACCAGAGAGACTCCTGCTGAAGCTGATCAAGTAGTTTATGCAGCAATTGGTTTGTTGCAAGTTTAAAGTTAAAAATAGTCACACCATCTCGGTTTTCAGTGCCCAGACAAGCACCGTTTTTTACTAATACTTTGCAAAGCGGAGCTTGTCCGCGCATAAAGGCCAGCAATAGCGGCGTGTTGCCATCCATGTCGGGGGCATTGATCGGGTACCTCGGCATGCATTCGATAAATAGTTCGTATATTGCAGCGGCAGTGTTTTCCTCCCCAGTGCGGCAAAGCTCGTGCAGAGGATTGCGACCTTTTAGATTCACAGCCTCGGCATTCACACTAGACTCCGTAAGCAATTCGCGCACAATAGCCAAGTGCCCACCCCGAACAGCTATGTGTAGGGCATTGTTACCGTCGCTATCCACGGCATCGTAATCTGCACCATTTTGGATCAGTGCTGATACCGCAGTTAAATTGCCACGTTCCGAAGCAATATGCAGAGGTGTCCTCTGTATAGCATCGCGTTCATTGACGCGAGCTCCAGCTAATATTAAATTTCGCGTAATCATCTCGTTCTTGGACGATGCAGCTAAATGCAGCGCCGTCGATTGGTTGGCGTCGTGAACTCGTGAATTAACATCTACTTGTATAGCCAACAAGAACAAAACACTTTCCAGGTCGTCTTTCATAATGGCCGTGTGTAAAAAGTTACGTCCTCGTTGATCCATTTGCTCTGCCGCATTCGGTAACCTATCGAGGATTTTTTGTGCGGCGTTATGTTTACGTATAGTAAGAGCAGCAGCAAATGGTGTATTTGCAGCTTTGTCACGAATTTTTAGATCAATACTGGGATGACACAATAAAATGGATATAATTTCGTCGTGTTGATTTTCAATAGCAACGTGCAACGCTGTCTTATAGTCGGCATCCAACGAATTAACATTGGCACCGTGGTCAATTAGCGTCTGCAGTACTTTGGTCAAACCCCACTGGCAGCATAAATGCAAGGGCGATGCTTTATCTTTGGCTTCGTCTCCGCCTGTTCCATTCAGGCCTGGCTGGCGGGGAGAGTCCAGGTCACATTGACTCCTTACAAGAAACACGGCTACGGCTTCTTTATTCTCATCAATGGCGCGATGAAGCAAAGTCTGCTGGCAGCCATCTGGTCCGGGGCCCCAACAATCAGTATCGACACCATGCCGAACAAGCACTTGGGCAACATCTTCGTACCCCAAATCCAGTGCCGTCCAAAGTGGAGGATCGCCTTTATTATCTGGCGCACTAAGCGCAACGCCGCGAGTACATAAGGCATCCACTACCTGTGCCATGTGACAATGAATAGCAAGCTGCAGTGGGGACTCCTGCTCGCCAGTCAACGCATTTATATTGGCGCCCTGATCTAGCAAAAAAACTGCAGTATCAGAGTCTTGATTTAGTATGGATTGGTGCAGCAGAGTCATATCCTGGCCGTTTCGAGCGTTAACGTCAGCCCCACCAAGCATCAAGATTGGCACTAAAGTTGTTTGATTTAGTATTAAGCTCAGACTTAATGGCGAATCTCCGTTCTTATTCCTGCAATTGAAATCGGGCAGCTCTCGATGCTCAATACCGTTTTCTTCAAGTTCCAGGCGATAACCTACAAACTCATTGATCACGTCTGCTGAACCCGTCTCGACTGCTAGATGCAACGCCGATTTGAACTCCGAAACACTAGACTGAACATTTGGCGACGCGCCAGCACGCAGCAATTTTGCCACTAATTTAGGCATATTCATTGCGCTCGCGATATGTAGCGTCGTTAATCCACGGCTGTTCGTGTGGTTTAAATTAGCGTGATCTGCAAGGAACATGGCAGCCTCCTGAAGATGTAGCATCGTTACAACTTGCAACAGATTATCGCGAGTCTCCGATTTATTGGGATTCGGGGCAGCTCCCAATTTCAATAGTTTATCAGCTAGCTCAAATGGTGGACAATCGTTGGTATTATGAGGCGGCGTCAAACTCAGCTCTAAGGCGCATTTCTCATCAGCGGTTCGGATGTTTATATCTATGTCCGAGACCGACAGCAATAAATCAATCAGTTCAGCATTTCCCGACAAAATAGCCACATGGAGGGGTGTTTCACCTCGTATGTTTTGTAGATTGACACGCGGATTCAGCGCTATGATCTTTTTACACACCTTCACCATGCTTTCAAATGTTGCCGGTTCTTCTTCGGAAGGAGAAATCGAGGACAAAACATGCAGAGCGGTATCCGCAGTAGGTCTGTAAATTGGAAGAAATAAACAATTAATAAAATCAGTAACGTCTTCTCACAACCAAACCCTTACCGTGAAGCAAGATTAACTTGGCACTCTCTATCCAGTAAAAAATCCGCTGCAAATGCATCGCGTCTTCTGATTGCATCAATTAAAAGCGTTGAACCCTTGTTGAGTTATAAAAGGATAAGTTTCATTAATCATTTAATTATTAGTCTTAATTCCTCGAAGATTCTTTCTTTCAATTACCTCTGCATCATACGCATTGATATTGGCACATCCGTTCTTTACAAGAGTTTGACAGATACCAGAATTTTTGGCCACTAACGCTAACTGTAGTGGTAATTGTCCTTGGTCTGATAAGCTGTTCACCAGTTCTGGGAGCTAAAAATACAAGATGCTGAAGACTTTAGTTAAGAAAGTCCATATGTCTCTAGGATTTAAAATTCCCTTAAACGGAATTGTAAAAACTAATGAAATTATATTATCGTATTTTGAATATACAGAATAGAAAATACCGATTGAATAATCCATGGCTTCTCCCATCCCTTTGAAGACCGCAAAAAATGCAAAAATTCTATGTTCCAGTTAGATAGATATTGTCCAACTCTATTAATAATAGAAAATCTGCAACCAAGAACCACCTTTGTTAGCTCCGTACCTGTATCTACTATTATTAATTACTATCAAAGACAAGACTAATGGAAGATCACAGAAGCACTGACCACGGCCATAACAACATTAACTACGAATGTTTAAAATAAGCAAATAATGAGCAGTATTTGTAGAGAATAAGATACATTTTATATTTTAGTGTATCGTTTGCAGAGAGTCAGATAACAAACAGAAGTGTTCGTGCTCAGCTGAAAATACATACATTACATACTCGTACGTATATTAAAGAACAAGTTGTGGCAAATAATCTTCGTTTAGTTACTCTTTAGTGCTCGAAGGGAAAGCATTCGACGATTGGAACGCGTGTTCGTTCAGTACTAATTTTATTTTATTGAAGGTTTTTTTTGTTTTTTTTTCTCGTGATTGGAAAGAAAATCCTGAACAATAAAAAAGACTGCAGAGAATAATTACATACGTACTGAAAAAGATTTTATTTCATGGTTTATACAATTCAGCTACAGGCTATAATAATAATTATAATATATAATAATTATAAAAAAACTAGAAAGTTCCAAAACCGTGTTAACGATTTCAAACCTGTATGATTCCAAAACCTTTACTGCTCCACTTATTTTAAACATCAACAATTCATCGGAGATCGTATTGAAACTCTTTCTCTTTGGAACCATTGAAATCAAATAAGTTCATTTAAGTATTTCTATAATATTTTAAAGAAATCACCAATTACCTAGAGAATAAATTTTAAAGAAAATAAATCAATAAAGACATGTTGCTAGCATGTAAAGTGGAAAAGAAACAAATTGGCAAAAGTAATTTCAATTGAAGGACAAAACTGATAACACACGAAAACTGTTGGAATTGAAAATATGAACAGGATTTTAAGAACCACTCGTAACTCAATATCAAATGCTGAAGCCATCTGTGAAAATTATCTAAAATTATTTGTTTTGGTCGGAGTTCTTCTAAATTCATTCGGTTAGTAATTTTAGCTAAAATATGTAAAACACTGCGAGCAGCACATACTGCATTAGACTCATATTTATTATAAATTCGATATTCAAATAAATAAAACCAAAGAATAATAGTACAAAATGGGTTAATAGGAAAGCTTCGAAGTAGAAAGCATTGCATTAATAATGACACCATGTTTCTTTCTCTTCAGATGCTGAAAAAATAATAAATGCTTCCTTCTGTCTTGAAAACAACAGCAATAACTGCCAAACTAAATCATTGCGTTTCACTTTTTTAGACTTTCACAAGAAAATACAAACTATTGGTATTAGCAGAAGAATGTTAATTAATATTTTTCCTCAGTTTGCACAGTTGTTCGGGGCCTATTCAGAACTCGATGTTGTAAAAAAATGCGTACAAATAATAATAGTTGATTAAAGTAAGAGCGAATAATCACACATTTGTTTTGAAATAAATCACTTCACAGTGACTCATGCTGATTTGAGTACGTAATTATCTCCTCACAAAATACTACGTATCGACTCTCAAATGTTTCCATTATTTATATAAATTGCGTTTGACGACCGAAACAATTTAATCTTAAAGCTATCATATCGAGGCGGAAGTTCACGATTTCTATGAAAGCATTCATTCGTTCAAAGAATCGCATAATAATAACTTTGTTCGCTGGTTTGAGCATGAGTCTATACAAAAATGAGATAAAAGATTAGAATGAGTAAGAAAAGCATTTGTGACCTTTGAGAAATTATGGACATGGAGGTTGATGATGGTCCACAATAGAGTAAAACAATTTTCGACTACTTATTATAAATGAAAACATAAATAATAATAATAAAGTACTTTTCATTTAGATTTGAAAGTTAAAAGCAAGCTATATTCTTCTCTACAGATTATGGTTTCGCCGTAGAATGTTACAAATGTACCGTTGCTGTGGAAAAGATTTATGTCAGCAACAACACAATAGTAACCCCAATGTGTTCAAAGTTCGATAAGTCCGACGATTATATTGTGGATTGTCCGTTTTCAACGATGTGCCTAAAAACTATATCCACGTTGCATTTACAAAATGGACAAAAGCAGGAGACGGTGACTAGGGGATGTGCACAACAGAAGGACACAACCCAAGTGCGTTGAATTGATTTGTTTAAAATATAATATATATTCGTAGATAACATTAACCAGCAGAGTGTACAAAATTTCAGGTGTTTAGAAATCGTCAGTGGCAACAACAACACTCTGTTCAAGAAGTCTATGAGGAAGGATGTGAAGAATTTAAGGAAGATAAATTAGCAGCATCTGCTAGAACTCATTGCTATTGTCGTGGGAACTTGTGTAATTCGGCTAATAAAAAAAATGCAATAAGTGTTCTGACAACCGAAGCAATGGCTGTGATAATTGCTCTTACCACCGGTCGATACGTCCGATTGCGCGACTAACATCAAGCTACAAGAGATAATGTAAAAAGATTACTGAATCGATATTGTACTGTTAAATTTAAATAAAATATTGTAGTTACAACAATATTGTATAGTTTATTAAGTATTTTTATATCTTTATTAAATGAAGAATATTTATATGCTTAAATTTTTGTGGTCACTACACGACTTTCTACATGATGTGGTAAGCTCCAACTTTAAAAAAAATGTTATCGTGCAGATCGCTGTCTAAGTAAATCCTTAGAGATAGTTTGATTATGGATTTGAAAATTTTGTAAATGCCGTTTAGTTTGTCCTTTTAAATTTCTATAAATAAAAGTTTTCGTAACTCCCCAATTCGCAAATCTATACTACTCGTATAGATGCATACTATACTTTCTGACAATAGGAATACCAATTCAAAGAATTATTTTGTATCAATAATCTGTATTAATAAAAATTATATTACCGTTTTTATACTATACACATTTGTTCGCACAGAAACATTTACTTCAATAGTTCTACAAATATACTATCTCTTAAGTTTGTTGACGCCTTGCAAACTAATTCGAAATTTATAATTAAAGGCCTATAGACCACCTTTTTAAAGAGTAGATAGTATAGCGGATGATTCCCTTAATTTACTAGAAACTGTCTAAAACTCAGAAGATATTGTCGAACCCGATTAGTCATGTATTAGGCGAAATCCTTGGAAAAACACAATCAGAAAGCATCCGATTCAAATGAAGAGAAATCGAAACAATTTATTTCCGACTTATTAGTGGAAAAACCAAAAATCTGATGAATGAATTACATATATATACATATAATTAATCATACTTACCGAACCATCATTTTCCACTAAGCAAAGGAATACTACATCCTCTCTTAGCAGACGAATAGCGGCGTGCAGTGGATACTTTGTCTTGCTCTTAAGCATTTTATACAACAGTGGGCCGGACATGTGTTCAAAATCCTGTGGAGTCAAATCGTCCCAGTGTGTGGAAATCAATCCGGAACAATAATCCAACAAACTTGCCGCTTCCACCTCCTCCGCAACACAATAAAACCTTACACATGAACGTACACCAACCGAGGCAACTAGTGCGCGCTCACACAACCCCAACAAGCCGGGTAGTCTGAATTTGTGTGCAGCTCGAAGTAGTCCAAGAGATAGACGGTCGTGTTGAAGATCGACTACGTCTGTATATATCCAGCGCAATAGCGCGAATCCAATATCCTCATCCATGTCACTCCAGTCGAGTTCACACGAACCGGTGAGCATTTCCTCCCGCCACTCCTCCGATCGGGCATTCAACACGAACTTATGGGCTGGCATAGACTTTTCTTTAAGTTTAATCGTCAAATCGGAATAAACTGCTCTTCCATATAATGAAGCCACCGTCATGACCAGTCTGGATACAAAACTGCTAAACTCGCCAAGCTCACCATCAGCTGACGTAGCCACAACTTTACTATATTTGCGTTCCAAGTCAGCATAATTCCGCTGCAACTTTGTATACTCCTCCTTTAGCAATTTTAAGTGCCTTTCCAGCTTAACAGAGGCCGCAGTATCGTTGGAATCTGAAATATAAGTGACTCAATTCACCACCGTATGAGGAAACAGTGCAAAATGCAAGTGGTACAACGCCCCATTAATCGGCATTAGTGGTTCAAATGCGTTTTTGAAACTACACCATGATAAACATACCCATGACGAAATTATTAAAAGTAGACTGTTCTTGAATTTAAACAAATTCCAAATTTTTAGAACTGAGGATTATTAATATTCCTACTCTTTTTTATAATCAAGATCATAACAAGACCAAAGAAATGTTATAGGACTGTCAACAACTTGTTATGATTTTTAACTAACAATGTTCACCTCTCACTCTAATTGGACATCAGAGTTGTCTGTTGGACATTTACAAAATATTTGCAACCACTATTGCCAACTCATTGAGATATTGAAACATAACATAGTTGAAGACCTTGTTGATGAATACTTAAATAAAGATGTAATTAAACGTTATTTGTACAATACAGGGCACCAAATTACCGTTGTGGAATCACTCCAGTTTTATCGTTGTTATTTTAGTTTTTTATGCTGATTACAACTTCTTTGCTGTCCTACAGTTGTCGAGTTATAGCCCGCCGAGAAAGGGAAATGTTATTATTATACCTCCTAAACTATTAAAGATATCCGGATAAGATGGATACCGTTATAAATGAATTAGAAATACCTTTTATTTATATAAAATAACATTTTATCAAACAACCATTACTTTTGGAATGGTTTTATTTATTAGTTTTTTCCTAAGAAAAATGTATAATTAGCTATATCATTTTCTAAATTCTAAGAAAGTAGAGGCGATTTTACACGTGTTTTTTATTAGGATCGGATTTTTCATCAGTATTTTAGGAGTAACGTAGGAATTGACTTGTGTTTTACCTCTCTCATCTTGGCGAAATGCATAAATTAGGTCGTAAAAATAAGTGAAACAAACTAAAAAATTAAAACTCTTTTGAAAGGGTTTAGAATAAAATTTATTTACTTTTATATATATAATATATTCGTTGTTTAAAAGTTTTCTGTGAGATTTACAAAGAAGTTTCTTGATATATATTTGTGTATGTATTTACGTGTTAATTAATAATTTGAATTTTATTTAAACGGATGTGTGCACTTTTAGTATAAAAGCAACTTTTATTTATTTTTATAATAAAATTACATTTAAATAATTGAATTAGTAAATTTATATAAACGCACGCATAGTACATTAATGATAAAAATCACGACTGGTCCCAATAGGTCAAGTTAAAATCAAATCTATTAAAGCTTACACATTCATAAATTGTAGTTTTCTTCATTCGGAAGTACTTATAATTTTACATTTTTATTTTCAAGATTTTTTGATTAATCCACATTTGAAATTCAATCCCAATGTGGATATAATATGGATATAATTTCGCGGTTTTTAAAATCTTTAAACAAGTATCGAAAGTAAAAAAACTTGCGACTGACTTTTCCTTTGCGGTTCTGAAGGAAAAACATTTCGAAACACAACTAATTATAAATTAATTCTACAAAAGACTAAATTATAATGTCTTTAATGCACACATTAAAATCGCAGCTCTTATTGGGGACACCCTTTAAAAAGATGTGGTGTTTTATTTAACATGATTGGCTATATTCTTTACTTCGTCATTTGAAAAGAGTGTGCGTAATCTCTCTTTCTAATTCCATCCAACAAACTCAAAAGCTAAACTCTTATTATTAATTAATCCGAGGTGGTACGTTCAACAACCTCTCGTAAGTTGATGATGGTTAGTGATGGATGCTTAGTGAGATCCATTCCAAACAAAGTTACTGCTACGTTTTCGTATTGGAGCATTAATAGCACACAACTTCAGAAGTTGTTGATACAGAGTAGTAGAAGTAAAGCGCTTTTATAAGTACATATGTATCAAAGCCTTATTATTACGCAACAAAGTAATAATGAGTATATAAGCATTATATTCTGTAATTGAGCAAAACATAAATAATCACCAGTGGTTATTAACTAAAACGAGTATTTTGTGGTTTTTTAAAAATTATAAAATTATGTTAAACAACAATATGAATCATATCACATGTAAGCGTATTAATAAAATTTAGATCACAATGAGTAGATATATTTTAGTAATTAAGTATATATTAAATATTTTTACGTTTTCATAAGCTATTCTCATAGATATTTATTGATAAAGACAAAACGAAAAATATTTTAAAAGCACGGATATTTTCATCTCTAGTTAAGTTAGTTAGTTAGTTGGTTCATTAGCATTTTTGTGCTTCCATCGTATGCTTCATTCGTATGCAGATCACAGCACAACATCTTATAAGATAAAACTTTAAAACCTTTAAACTAAGCATTCGACTAAGCAATGCAATATTATTCAGATTTCCTTTTTTAAAATTACCTTATAAATTACGTTTACTTGAAGATTGTTTTCGGATAAAATTACTTGTGCTATTTTATAAATCGATTTCGTGAAGGATAATGTTATGTAATAAGTTAATTAACTCTCCATATCTAATTGTATTTTGATTATCTGATTTCCTTAATTTAGATTCATAAATAGAAAATTCTATTTATAATATATATACTATACAAACATATAATGAATGTACTTATAGTATATGTCTAAGAATATAAAATTAAATAAAACTGACAAAAAGGAAAGTTTTGAACATAAGAAATATTTTGTGTGCGAGTATAAAACCGTTTCTCGATTATTTTCAGATATTTCATAGAAGATTCATACTATTATTATTCATAGCATTTATTCATATTTCATATATCTATGATTTTGTGCATATATTGTATGTGTTCTTGGCATGCCTACGTATATAAGCATGTATGTGCATTAGTATATATATGTATGTATATTATTAAACTAAATTCACAAATTCTCATTCTTGATAGATGTTAGATAAGATTTTAAGGAGTGATAGAAAAGTCCGTTTCATATCAACGGAAGTTTGATTGTGTTATACTCGTACATATGTAATGAAAAGTCTATGCTTCCTCTGCACTTTCACAAACTGAGTTGGATCCATTTTCAATTAAAGATGGAAGTATAGCATCACTCGAAGATTGCCTACGTGAAGAAAAATACGTTTAGTACAAGCAACACTAACGATCAATTTACCACTCAGAGTTTTACCTGTCGATGTTCACGTGATAGTTACCAGGAGCAGAGTATGAGCGGCCAGCGAATGAGAAGCGTTCGATGCGTGAGCCACCACGCTGCGGCGCTCTTCCCGAAACGCCTTTGAGAAAGGGATTTCCAAACGAGTGGTTCTTCAACATGGTTTTAATCAGAATCAAAGTGTCCAACTTGGGGATACTCCTCACAACCGAACTGATGTCCTCGTCGCTAATTTGGACAGGGCTGCAGTTTTCGTCTTCAGTTGGCAGCAGATTTGCACCAGAATTTGTCACCCACGCGTGTTCCTTTAGTTCGAAGGTTCATAGAAACTCCCGCTTATTAGACTCATGCGCACCATGTTAAGTTTTTCTGTTTACCTTTAGCTGCGGCAAAGTGATTCGCTTGGAAGGATCTTTGGTCAGCATACAAGCGATGCAGTCTCGAAGATCTGTGCAGATTTTCGGAAAATCGGGAAACACAAGTGGCTCGTTTTTGATTTTCTCGTACAAAACGGGAACTGATGCCGCCACAAAGGGAACATTTCCGTATACTAGGGAATAAAGCGTGGCCCCCAAAGCCCAGATGTCGACAGCCTTGCCGTTGTACAAGTGCTATGTGATGAACAATTTATTGACTTTTAAACTTAGTAGTGTTAGAATTAGCTGCTAAGAGATTTTAAAATGAAAAATATACTTCCGTTATAAAATTCTTAGTCCAAGGAAATTAAAATGAAATTAACTCAAGTTGCATATGAATATATTACCTGCCCCGGTATTAAAGTCTCTGGTGCTCTGAATGCTGGAGTCCCTGCTGTCGAAATATTATTCATTGTTGCATCCTCACCACGGAATTCATTGCATACGCCCAGATCGGCTATTTTTACACGCCCGCACTCAGTGAGCAGCAAATTTCCCGGTTTGAGGTCAGAATGAATAATCCGTTGATAATGCACTGAAATCAAATGAATATCAAGAGTATAGGGTTCGAATTTTGATTACCTACAAAGAAATCTTATATAAGTCAACTAAGCTCTATGAAGCATATTCAAATGTAGATTTCAAAAAGTCTCTAAATACAATATTAAGTTATATGGCATTTGCGACGGTGCCTAATATATCTTAGAAGGTGTTGCAACATAGCATTGCACACTGAATGATACTTAAGATGCATTTATTTTCATATTCACACTCGTACGAAATTCTAATATTATGCACTTCAAATGAAGGGAATATTATTATTCATATTCACTTCATTTAAGCTCATTTTTAGTGTGTACTCGTACCGACACAGTCTCAAAATCGGTTGCAAGAAGTGCAGTTTTAATAAACGAACCCTATCCAGCCCTACATCCGTTTCATAAACCATGCCGGTTTATCAGCTCATGTGTTAACGGTTTATCGAACTGGAAATTATTTTATTAACGTTAACGTAAGAGCTTTAGTGTGCATGTTCATCAACGAATTTTAATATATGGTTACTGGATATAAATATTCAACACGTCTTAGTAAATGTTATTATTAAACAAAATAAAAGATATAATAGAGGTTGTAAGTTTCTGTTTAGATTTCAGAGTAGACTTACAATATTCCAATCCCAGCAATGCATCCCGGAACACGCTCCAGGCTCTATCTTCTGACAAAGGTTTGTCAGTGGGAATGCTCAACACTTCCCCTTGCTGGACTAACTCAAAGACCAAGTATAACGAGTCTTCCAATGGATCATCAAGGACTTCAATTAGTTTTACTACATTCGGATGATCTAGTTTTTTCAGCACAGCGATTTCTCGATACACGCGATCTAATGGTGAGATCGTCTTTTTGGGTCCTCGACCTATCAAACCGGCTTTACGAAGTAAACGCCTTTTCGAAAGAATTTTCATGGCATAGTGTGTTGAATCCTCCTCAGAGTATGCCAACTTTACAAGTCCATATGAACCCTTTTGAAACCATTAGGTAATGTTGAAAATGTTTGAAAGTCTAGAAATATACGAGTATCATGATACCTGTCCAATTTGATCCAACAGTTTGTACTGGTTTAGCTGCAAAAAACTGCCAGACTGTTCAATAGATACGCGTCTGGACTCACGCAGAGGAGTGCGGCGTCTGTTGCTAGGACTACCATACGGACTGTACGGAATATTTGGATATATAGGCCTCGTTTCTAAAGGCTGAAACCTGGTTGCAGCTGGAGAAGAACCATTTTTCGAGTTTAAGGTATTGTTTGCGAACAAGTGTGTGACTGATTCTTCCTGAGAGCAAAACTTATCGTCTACCGATAAAAAGCTATGCAAAATTTTTGATCCATCGTTAGAGTAACCAGCTTCTGCTACGACAACTGATTTATCATCGCCATGGCAAGGAAAACTGTTATCTGTTATAAAGAAAACACTAGAAATATTTGGTGGTCCTAGAGTGAAAGTGGAGTGGAGAAAAGAGGGTGGTCCTAGTAATGCTTTCATATTTTTAATATTACCTTCAATTATGGAACCGCGAATTGTTTTTGGTTCACTCCGGTTCTGATGTAAGCTGAGTAGTCCTTTTTCCTGACAAACTTGTATATCAATTGGTTCGTTGGTTTGACAGTTGTGTTTGTAGCCAGTGTCTTTTTCCATATATTTCTGCTTTCCGGCCAGCTCTGTAGAAGCTTTAGACGAAAATGAAACATCATTCATATGAATATTTTCTAGCTCTTTATGGAAATCGTCTAAATTTATGCTGGTTGTATTTGGAACCTCTGGACGATGAATCAATGAAGTTTCACCGTTTTCAGCACAATCATTGTTCTCTTTCAGTAAACGATCGGAAACGGTTTCTCCCATCAATTTATACGCTGGGCTAGAATTGTTATCAGTTGGGGACTTTCCGATAGTCTTTTCTTCCTCACCACAATTCGATGTCTTTCTATCGCGTTTTAATCCCGTGGTTACAATACCATTCCCTTGCGCTACAAAAGTTCTTTCCATTTTATGAATATTAAATAGTTGAAATACACTAAAAATATTAAAAAAATATAGTATTTTAGTAATAAAGCAACACATTTGAAAATAGAACAACATATGAAAATTCATGGATGCGATATACGTACATATGTATATTAATCAATTTGGTGATTATTCTAATTTTAGTTAAGTATTCATTTTATAACTGCAACTTTTAATTTTGCTCACTTATTTACTTTATCTTTATCCTTATTGTGATGAGAAGAGCCCGCATGCAGTAAGGAGAAGGCAATTTATTTACGAAGAGACGGAGCTGGTTATGGACATTAATAAATGACTGTGGCAGAAACTTCAGATATGCATTCCTTCCAATCGAGCTAAATGGTTGGATTACTGCTGGCGCCATAGTCTGAAACAAATCGCATCGCGCCTTTCTGCGACCTTCTGCTCTCTTTAGGGCTGTGTACTCAACCCGGAATATCACACACGTGACTTTTAAGAGAAGTTGGAAAAGTCTTGTTGCCTATAAGGTAATGGTGTTGTTTAATGTACAACATTTTTCCAGCCATTGATAGCAATGTGGTATTTTAAGTATCTAATCACCTCACCCAAATAAGATTAATCTTATGGGAGCACTGCTCAATCGATTTATCACTCTACGCCTAGTTTTTTGTTTTCAAATTTTTTCTGCCTTTTATCTAAATATAGCCTTTTTTCACAAAATTATCTCAACATTATTTTCGGTACTCATGGCACGAATATTGTATCTCCTTCGGCCTCAGACTGCAGTGCTCCAAAATCACAACAAAATCGAGTGGACTTTAGTATTTCGATAGAGCTGCTTTAGATTTGACGTTACTATCGGCGAAAGATCCTAAATGATGTTTAGATTTGCAGGCAACATTAAAAATGTTCTTCTTCTATACTGTATATTTGCTGTTATCTGCACGGCCTCTTCCGAGGTACAACTCCCAGAGAAAAACACGAAAAGTAATAATACTCTTTGGCCCCCGGTTCGTCTCGGTGCACCTACGCAACCGATCAGAGGGGAGCACATTTCACTGAGATTTTACGAAGCTATTAAAAGTACGGATAAATGTAAAAATAACTTACAAGCCACGCTACACAACTTTCTAGAGAATCTGCAGAAAAATCTGACGACTTCCACCATATTTAACACCGTTGTTAATATCATCGATGTCACCAAGACGCAGCATCAGTTGCGGAAAGTCAACGATCTATTGACATACTTTCGCACAGCCTCAGAAGCAGCTGAAACATTTGCGGAGGAGGCTGAAAATCTATTTGAGATTACAAAAAATGAGAGCAACGCCCTGCTAATGAAATTACGCCAGGTGCCCACAGCGCATCTACACATTCCTATGCATGTGAAGTCTCAACTAACCGACTACTTTGCCGAAATGGAATTCTTCCACATCATGTTATGCGGAATCATTGATCAAGCCTTGGAGTACATCGTTCATACCATGCTATCGGTGCAGGGTACATTTAGCACATACTCCGACATTCAGAAGGACATGTTGTATAACTGGAACTTCAAGCGAGATGAGTGGTGCTGCAGTCGTTATATGGATTTTCTGCAAAACTGGTCCGTTCAGATATTTGAATGCACCGCTGGGGCAAAATTAAGTATTGCCTATGATGTCTACGCCATGACCGAGGTGACCACGCTTTATATTCTGCACCAACTTGAGTTTCGTATACAAAGGCTTTTCAATTGCTTCCTGATTGGCGGTTATGAGCTCCGGTGCCGTTTTCTAAAAGAACCAGAACTAGATTTCGAAAAACTGCACGCAAAACTAGAAGAGCTTCAAATTTATTATGATATCAAAATAAAACATGGTCGAGTTTCGAGTTTAAGACATCGCAAACGGAGAAACGAAATCGAGAATGAATTGGATTTCGAAGAAGAGGACACAAACACCAACAAAGAGAAATGTATACCGGACGGATTTCCTAACATTCATATGGCCAGCAGTCTGAAATCGTGTTTTTATTTTCCAAAGATGAATGAATAAATTTACTTTACAGACAATAACTACTTCTTCACGACAGCATCTCCGAAATATTGGATGATGAAAATGTTATTCAAAAGAGAAGTCGCACATAAAAAAGCAAAATCTACAAGACACTTTCAATCTTTAATCCTTTAGAATGGTCTAAATTAATTTCCTTCTGAAAGACATCCTTTCCTTTGTAAAAAGGAAAATTCAAAATAAAATATATGAAGAAAGAACGTATAGTATGAAAAAAATCGCAACAATTTTTTAAGCTGTGAAGGCCTGGATATCAGCATTTTATACAATTTTCTATAAATAACTTCTTGACCATAGTTCCTTACCTTATCTGTTTACCAGAAAAATTATTTAAATTTAATTAAAATTGGAGGTTTTTATTTTGAATTTTAATAAATATGGTATACGTACTCGTTATCTTTGATCTTTGAAATCGCTTTGAACTTTTGAAATGCTTGTATATGATTAAATTGTTTTGTAAGAAGTTAAAATGAAAACAAATCAAAACTTATTATTTTTAACGATACTATCATCTATACTAATATCAAACAGACTAACCGAAATTTGATCATGATCTTTTAAGTAGGTTTCAGAAACAATTAGTTTTTCCATTTGACAAAAACGTGGTCAGCTCGACTAAACCTAGGATTTCTCTACAAATTGATTGCGAGCTGTACATATTTTGTTTGATATAATACATTATGAAAGATGAAAGTATCCAGTCTCAAACCAAATATTCCCACAAATGAAATTGGGAAATTTCAACAGTTGTTAAGTCGTAGATCGAAGATTTTAGTTCGAATGTAGGGTGTATGAATCAGCAATGATGTACGAGTGTATGTAAATCAATGGAAGCAATCCTTTGTTTGCTGATAACTAAATTCATCGAGCAGAACGGAGTTGGTTCTGGAGAAGTGGTAACGTCCGGCAGTAAATCAGTAACCCTCTACTACCCGTCCAACTGAGATCGAGAGAAGTGTAACAAATAATATGTATCAATCACTAAAACCGTTTGCGATATTAGATTCTTTGTTATTGCTGTTAATGTTGCCTACTTGTATTTCTGGAAGCACAAGTGTTTTAAGTAAATCGAACCACCTAGAAGAAGGAATTCAATTGCAATCCCAAACTGAACTGAAAATTGTGTCTATCCGTCAAATATTTGGTGATATCGAAGAGCTAATTCGTAGCATCGCACAGACCTATGCTTCATATGGTCCGCAGATTACTGCGGACTTTAAGGAATTACTAAGCAAGATAACCAGCCGTATAACAAATGCGTTGGACAAGTTTAAGTTTGGGCTTCTTGATGCCAGTGAGTTAGTTCTGCGCGAAAGTGTCCGCAACTTGGAGGAGCAGCTGATTCGACTGAAGGAGGAGTTTCAGAGTCTAGCGAATATTGCGGACAAGGAGTTCCACGATTTGATCGATTATTTCAACAACACTCTAATCAATCACACGGAGAACATAGTCTGGGTGAACAACCTGAAGCAGGAGCTGCGCACCGCGAACAAATCTCGGTTGTACAAGGACGGTTGCAAAGTTGTGGATGCATTAATGCACCAGACCACAGATGAGCTGCGCAACTGTTGCAACATTGCCATGAAACCAGTTTATTCGTTGTGCCGCAGTGTGCGCGAAGTGCTCATCGAGTCCCTTCGAGTATTCGCCGATGCATTGGAACGCATACAGACGTGCGTGGAGGACAAGTATTCATATCTGGAGTATATGATGCCATGTGTAAATGTAGCCTATGATGACATCGGTGTTCTGGTAAAACGAGCTACACAGCTGAGGAAGAGGCTCACTATGATGTTGCCCATGAAGATTGTGTTTTCCAAGTTTTGTATTCTGGTCATGTCGGTGCAGACGGAGCAGCATCAGCTAAAAGTGGAGCATACAATCGATGCAAAACAGGGCAGCACCAATAACATTTAACATACATGCATATATAAGAACAATTCTATTGAGATAATGATTAAGTAAACGGAATCATTACTATACGTATAATTAAGGAATACGTATAATAAGGAAGTATATACATATGTAAATATAAATTAGAATTTCTATAATAATCTACAGTTGCAACCACAAAATACCCTTTCCACAAATGCCAGTAGTTCCATGCTACTAACTTATTACCGAAAAACAATAGTTTTAGGGAAATAAACAAATGTACGATAACCAATATAAACATGGTATATCTTTTGTGCGTGGAGGAGGAACTCATGGGGAGTTAATAATTTATACATTTATACAAGAGGAAGTCCAAATGTCAGATGGAAATCCAAGATCAGGTATTAGATTCTCCAGCAGTGCTGAGCAATAACAATTGTCGTCATCGTGCTCAAGACAGAGATCAACAAATACGTCTAATCGGTTGTAGCGTAAGCTAAGCACATCAGCAAGTCACTTACTACAAGTCGAATTATAAGTCAATCTCCATTTATAAAGCTCTTTAAAGCATTCTCTTTGCTGTTATTCTCTCTCACACCTTTTTCTTTCTCTATCTGTTTTTTCTCTCGCTCTTTCCTGTTGATATTTTTTGGCAATTTATTTAAAATAAAGTCGGAAAACCGCAGAATTCCTTAAGAATATTGCTGTAGTAAAGGAGAAAGAAACAAGGCAACCTCAGAGAATCTAATCGGATGCTTAAATAAGCATATATGGAACACACACAGTCACTGCATTAATTATCACCTTAAATTTCAGTATTGGATCACATTTCAACTCCTTGCACCGAATATTGCTTTCCTTTAACGTTTTCCTGAGCTTTATTTACCAACTTGATTTTGCATTTAATTTTACAAAATTTTATTACTTTATCCTGTCGCATGAATTCAGGTCAAGTATGCCGAAATGTTGTATTCGAGTTATAAATAAAAACTCTACTTATTATGTTCTTTTTATTCACTGATTTTAAAACAGTTTGTCTGTCCACGGAACAAGAGAGCGGACAAAAGGAAAACGTCTACAGATTCAGGTTTCCGTTTGATCCACGTACTTACTCTCCAACGGAGGTCTCCGTCGCTGACTGATTCAAAGCTCCAGAGAAAATTTGGTTTTATAGTGAACCCACTTTCGAGATAGGTATGCATTTTTGCTACAACAGAAATGCCAACAGTAAACCATGTTCAGGAGCTGAGCATCGAACAGCGCACGAGTCAACTTAGAGCATAGATTAGTCAACATACTCATAGTATATTTGGTGTTTTTAATAACAGACAAGAATAACAGAGTTATAAATGTTTACAAATTTATGAAACATGTAAGCCTTCATTGTCGAAAAAGTTGAGTTTAACAAAACGAAAACTTCATTTGTAACATAAAAGAAGGCTTCAGCTAGGCTAAAACTCGTCTACACAAAAATAAACGTAGCGCACAGACACAATAATCTGGCAGATTTAGTTTACCAGTCAATGAGTTAAAATACATAAATACGAAATCTATCGGAACCCAACGAACGTAGTTTGGCTCTAACCTAGCATTTTTAATAATGTTTCACGAATTTTGCTGCAAACGTTCTTCTTCCTTTCTAACCTGTCCTGTTCGTGTTTGGACCTGATTCCTTCGAGTGCGACGACCGATGTTCCTTCGTACTTTCTTCGGCATTTTTCTATTGAACACGCGTAATACATTTACTATTTAAGGGTTCGTTTTACTAAATAATTTTTAAAATACTTACGGTTTGTGTATATTTTTCAATTCTTAAATATTTTGCTTCCACGTTTCTATTGTAAAAGCTACAATTCTGAATAACGCGCATATTTTTAACTTTTCAAATAATTTTTTATACATGACTAACTTAAAAAAATTAAATCCAAAGTATTGTATTATGTTCCTTTTTAGATTATTATGTCATTGGATATATACCTATAAATCACCTATAAATCTTGCTTACAAAATAACTTACATATGTTGTGAATCCATCGGCCCATGAGTATAGAAGTCATATTGTGGCGCCGACTATCCACTAAAAACCTTCATCTTTTCTGGGGATAACCGAAGCAGGCCACATGTGGAGATGGCCTAGGACTACTTATTCTATAGTTGAGCACTCTTCTGACCTACCCGTGAAGCCGTTGTGTTGGGAACAATCATTGGGCTTTTGGACAGCTTCCAGCACCAATCTGGAATTGACGTTTGACCACTCCATGCGTCTAACCTCCGCAGGGATATATATGTAGTGCTTACAGGATTTTAGTATTCTGCACCTGATCTTCAATTAAGTGATGCAAATCTGGGATCATGTTGAACCTATGTAGGTATTTATGTGCAAATATATCCTCCTATGTCCTCTTCGAATTAAAAATTACTAAACACAAATTGTTTTAATTTATGTTCACAGAATCCATGTTTATACCATTCCACGTTAGGAAGGTTAGGTTTCTATTAATGTATTATTTTAATATACAAACGGAGATATTTAAACCGCAAATAGGCATGATTACCCCTTTTTATTTTACATTTTTTTCAAAATTGATTGAATAAAACACTGAGTGCAGACAGGAACCAAGTATATGTTACGGATCAGTCTTATTAACACATGCAATACAAAAGTCTTTGACAAATGATTTATTAAAATGCATTAAATTAATTACTAGTTACTTCAGTTTTCTAGTTTATCCAGGATAGTTCCATTTTTCTGTCAACCTATCAATTAATTATTATAAATGTATGTTTGTTTTTTAAGTTGATAGACAATTTATTAAATGCTTATTATTTTAGCTTTGAATTAACATCATTTTAATATTTCAAACAGTTCTTTTGTTAGTATCATTTAAGATTTGTATTTAATGAATCCGAATAATGACGTTCTTCATATAAGATAATATAGGAAAACTACAATCCTGATTTACAATTTTGCGATTTACAAATCAATGTTGCGATAAGTAATACAATAAAATACAAAAGGAAATTAAATAAAATTTCTTTTAATATTATCAATTTTTAATATAAATATACAAAGACGGCGACTGAACTCCTACGAGCATTCCTCCTGACTTTTTCGTACACAACGAGCTACCTTTCGTTTAAAGTCTGGATACGAATCTCTCCACTCCTTAGCAGCATCAACATTTGCTGGTGACTCATCATTTGGATCAGCTAACATTGATATCACAGATATCAAAATAGTCTCAACTGTATGAACTGGCAGCCAACGTTCAGATGCTTTTTCGTAGCCCCATTTATCGTCACCCGGCTCATGCAAGATGGAAATGCAAACGTCACCGTTTTTCTCAATATTAGGGTGCCAAATTTCTGTGACGAACTTCATGCGAGGTGGTCGTAGAGGATATTCCTTTGGGAAGAACAAATGCGCTTTGAAAAACCCACCTTCACTGTATAATCGATCAATAAAAAGACTTAATTTCTTACTGCAGCCTAATAAATAATTTACTTACTAAAGCGTGTCCGGTGGCCCAATGATTAATACTTCCCATCGGAATATATCATTTTCGTCGATCAAACCAGCTGAAAATCCTTCGACTGGATTTTTATTCAATTCTGAAAACAAAACGAAAATGTCTCGTTTAAGTTTTTATGTACGTTTTTTTGTTTTTTTTTAGTAATGTCCTCTGACATTGTGATAAGTGGTAGAATCATTTCTAAACATTTTACTTTTCAATAATTGATATATGTATTTTATTATTACTAACATAACATATAATTCGAGACCATAACAAACACAATATATGTATATAATTTTAAATACTTTTCAATAATAATTAGCCATTTTGAACACTTTTAAAAAGTTAGCTCAAATAAGTAATGCCAATATAAAACAAAGTTATAGCTTTTTGCATTGCAAAATAGTAATTCGATATTTTATATTTCGGTATAATCAATAATTTGCAAAAAAGTATAATGGATAAAACAGTATTCACACGAAAATACATTCCAAGCATTTTTCAGTAAGCTAAAACACATTAACTTTTGGAATTTTCGTTCTTTTCGCACGAATTAAGAGGCATGAAATCACATGAATATAAGGAAAGGAAATCGTAGCCATTACTTAGCAGAATTTGAGGTCAACAGACAATTCCTTCGAAAGGAAGATGCGTGACGGGAACAGAGACCATATTCGTCATGTCTGTCCGCGGCCGCCGACATCGAGTGCTGAAATCACATTTTATAGGTTCGATTCGAGTGCATATGGTCTTCAAGTTTCAATTGAAATTCAAAGAGGCCGCTACACTATTAACTGCATTGATCTAATGGTCACTTACCAGCTAATTGCTTCTTTAGCAATAACGATGACTGAAGCTCAGACATATTCTCAATTTACTTGTAATATTATATTTAGTTCACGAAAAATTTTGCCGCAGTAAATTGATTTTTCTTTTGTTCGTATCTTGCCGAGTTAGAAATACTTTCGTACCGCAGACGATGAAAATTTTTTCAGCTCGATTAAACGAACAACGAAAACGGACAAAGGCAAACAGCCAAACGAAATTAAAGAAGACGAGGATAGAAGAAGAACAACGTTGCCGTATCAGTGTTGCCAGAACTTTTTCAGAGTGCAAGCTAAATATCGAAAAAAGCCACGGAAGGCTAAAAACAGCAAAATTAAAATTAAAAAATTAAAAAAAAGGTAAAAAAGGAGCTACAGAAACGACCACCGTGTTGTTGTTATTGTAGCTTGTAATGGAGACGCCAACAACAACAAAATCATCTTCTGCTCCCCCTCGTTTCTGAGTTATAAACTTTTAAAATTTGAAGAAGAAATATTTCCTTAAATATTGAATATATCCGGTATAGATATATACCATTAGAAAGGTAAGTTAAATACCTTTAATTTATGTAAATAAAGATTTTACTGAAAAATGCATATTTTTAGAGAAAACGCAATTTAAATAGTTTTAGTATTTTTATTATATAATTTTGTGGAAAATAACAAACTAGAGGTAATTGGGTTTCCACAACTATTTTCTTCGCCATAATAAGAGAGCCAGCCCATAAATTTATTGAAAAAACAAAATAAAACAAAAACATAGAAATTTGGATTATATGAAAGGCATATAAGACAACATTTCTTAACTACAGAAAACGAAACGAATTTAAAACCGAATCCAAAAGGAAATTATTTTTCCGAATTATGCCTTGTGTATTCAAGGCATAATTCGGAAAAATTGGACGAACAAAACACTAAACACAAAATCAACTGTCAAATTTACACAGGCTCTTATGGGATTCAAGAAAAAAATGAGTTATCTACGAACATTTGTGTTTAGATAAAGAAATGCATGTCCGTGAGATAGCTTTATTTCTATTTTGACAGCTTTTGTGCACAAGCTCTTCTTCTGCTTCTGTATTTATTCAAATTGTTTACACAAGAGAATTGACAGCAATGACAGATTTTGTTTTTTGTGCGCGAGGCCCAATTGTGTGCGTGTTCTAAGCAAAAGATACAGAGACAATTGTGTTTAGTGTTTTGTGCTTCCAATTGGTGGGTGTCACATTGGACATCTTGAGGCCGCCTCAGAAAAAGCTGTTTACGTTGCACCCTGTCACACTACAAAAAATTATGCGCATCCTCAAACTCGTGTACGTGCAAGCGGTTGATATGTGTCTGTAAGCGCTTTCATTTCAACGAAAGCACTGTGCGCAGTGATTTATTTGACGTGTCAGTAGCATAAGATATGTTGTACTTTAAGTACTCTCTGTCTAATCTACCGTATATTCCACCTGCATTAGTTCGCATTATTCGAATGTAAAGTAATGTTGTGATGACCTTCAACTATTTTTTACCTGTTCGCCAGCCTCCTTTCTTAAAGGAATTTCCATGTTGCTAAATAAACATGTTTTAAAGGTTGACAGAAAGACAGCAAGAGAAATTGCAACCTTTCTATACATCTTTGTTTTTATTTATAATTCTAAGAAATGTATCCTTTCTTTCCAGAATATTCTTTTGGATCAATTAATCAATATTTTGAGTAATTTTTTTAAATAAGAATGCGGAATATTTTCATATTTAAGAAATAAATTTCTAGAGCTAATAATAATAATAATAATAATTACATAATACAATAAAATTCTAAAAAAAAGTAAGAAAAACATGAAACCAGTTTTTCCATTCCATACATTATTTATTTCTACCGGCATGCATGTTTTCTTAAGCGAAGCCCTTGCTGTGGCCGCTACGCATAACAAAACAGAAATGAGAAAACAACAGATAAGAAAAATTTTCTGACCGTGCTTCGAGTTTGTATACATGTGTTAGTGTTTGATGCTCGTGAGACAGCCAAAATTTTAGCGCTAACATTGAGGCGAACGTGGATCGAAAGCTGTTCCACTTTTTGCTATCAACCAATCAGAGCGTGTGAGTCTGGCGCATAGATGCCCAGTGGCATCTCGAAGCACGGTCAGAAAATTTTTCTTATCTGTTGCCTTCTCATTTCTGTTTTGTTATGCGTAGCAGCCACAGCAAGGGCTTCGCTTAAGAAAACATGCATGCCGGTAGAAATAAATAATGTATGGAATGGAAAAACTGATTTCATGTTTTTTCTTACTTTACTGTTTTCTTTTTAGAATTTTATTGTATTATGTAATTATTATTATTATTATAATTATTATTAGAATAATTCTAGAAACTTAAACAAAGCTTAGAAAACTTAAACAAGCTCTAAAAACTTATTTCTTAAATATAAAAATATTCCGTATTCTTATTTAAAACAAATTATTATATTGATCAATTGACCCAAAAGAATATTCTGGAAAGAAAGGATACATTTCTTAGAATTATAAATAAAAACCAAGATGTATAAAAAGGTTGCAATTTCTCTTGCTGTCTTTCTATCAACTGACATTCTATCAACAACATGTTTATTTTTACAACTGGCGAACTTTTTCTAGGCTGGCGAACAGGTAAAAAATTGTTGAAGGTCATCACAACATTGCATTACATTCGAATAATGCGAACTCATGCAGGTAGAATATACGGTAGATTAGACAGAGGGTACGTAAAGTACAACATATCTTATGCTATTGACACGTCAAATCAATCATTCCGTACCGTGCTTTAGTTGAAATGAAAGCGCTTACAAACACATCTCAACCGCTTGCACGTACACGAGTTTGAGGATGCGCACAATTTTTTGTAGTGTGACAGGGTGCAACGTAAACAGCTTTTTCTGAGGCGGCCTCAAGATGTCCAATGTGACACCCACCATTCAGATGAAGGAATAAACATTAAATGTACAGTAATTGTACTTGAACGTGCTCTGGGTTAAGACACAGTTAGTTGAGACGGAACGTAAAGTGTGGTATGGAGTATTTGAGACGTAACGTGTCATACAAACATAACTTGATTGATTCGTAGTGGCGAAACTCTCTTACTGTGGTACCTAAATAAGTGCGTCGTGCGTTGCGTTTCTGTCAAAATGAAATTGGAACACACGGTCTTATGGAAGTGGCTGAAATAAGAAACGCACTGACGGAGACGACTTCGAATTTCCAATTTTGGCATGCGCTACGAAGTGAAGTTGGCGGCAGATGTCAAAAAAATATTCATGTGCGTGTGAATGTGTAAAAACTTTTATGCAAACGCAACGCTGTTATTTCGGTATAGCGCAACGTCGTTTCTAAGGCGCAGTGATAAACGCAACGCAAGGCGCACTTATTTAGGTACCACAGTTAGTTGAGAAGCAACAAATTATATGTCAATATTCTGTCATTCGTAGGATCTAGAACAGGTCGGCAGTGCTAGAAGGTAAAGCTATATAGCTATTACGCTCTATCGTATAACTTTTATATAGGAAGCATTAACAGAATGTATATGGCAATACTATTTAGAGACTGTCAAAAACAACCACATTTCAACAGGTTCGAACATCACGTTACGATACGATATCAACAATCATTTACAGTGAGAGCTACAAATGACAGGAAGGGTATCATATATCCTTAGAAACAGTGTTAAGCATTAAACACAATCGGAGCAACAGGATACAGCAACATATCCCGGCAACAAGAAATTCCATGGCGTTAATTATAATGGCTGGGCAACTGTTGCTCAGCAACAAAAATTTCATATGTCAAATTCTTAATGGTGGTGTAACACTAGACCACTTGAGGCCGCCTTAGAAAACCTTCAACCGTTTTTTACATTTTCGCCAGTATCCTTTTTTAGAGGAATTTCCATTTCTTTTAGGAATTGATAAATATTTTTAGTAATTTTTCTTAATTAGGAATGCCGCATATTTTCATATTTCAGACATAAATTGCGTGTAATAATAATAATAAAAATTTCGTTAATTATTAACTTAAATAAATTGGCGTTAAGATGCCTAGTGTGACACCCCCACAATGCAAATTGTGAAATTTTACATGACAGAATGTAAACAAACACACCGAAGAAGAACAGAATGATTTTGTTGCTGTCAAAATTAGAAATTAGCCCGGAGACAAGTTACAAAATGGTGTGCAAATCAGAGCAACAAACTGGAAACCAAACTTTTTTCCATATCCATAAGAGCCCATGTAAATTTGACAGCTAAAAATGTATCCTGTTGCTCCGATTGTGTTTAATGCTTTAAGGTTACAAACTTTTCTCTTGAGGGACAATTGTCACACGTGTAGACTGCGCCAGACATTACAAATTTAAGAATCGATAATTAAAACCATGTAGCCCTATAATATGGTCCCTAATGTGAAATACAGTATTTGACTACATTGTTTGTAGTATTCGTTTATGGTTCTTTATTTAATTCCAGTGTAAAAAATATTGTGAAGATATGGCATATCAACAGCAGACTGAAGTGCCCGACCAACAGTTTCTGTGGAATGTATTTCAAAGGTGAATATTTTAATGAGAAGCGTAAAAGGTTAGCTAACGTGGTATGCTTTCTAGGGTTGATAAAGACCGCAGCGGGCATATCTCAGCTGATGAATTGCAAGTAGCACTTTCAAATGGTACTTGGAGCCCATTCAATCCTGAAACAGTTAGGCTGATGATAGGTATGTTCGATCGTGAAAATCGAGGAACTGTCTCCTTCCAGGATTTTGGTGCTTTATGGAAATATGTAACTGATTGGCAAAACTGTTTTCGGTCTTTCGATCGCGATGGTTCTGGAAATATTGATAAGGAGGAGCTCAAAACAGCTCTAACTTCATTTGGCTATCGGCTTTCTGATAATCTAGTCGATATTCTTCTAAGGAAATTCGATCGGTTTGGTCGCGGTACAATACTATTTGACGACTTCATTCAATGCTGCATCGTGCTTTATGTAAATAACGTTGGGTGAATCACCTCAACATTCTTATATAATTATTTCTTTCAGACACTAACCACAGCGTTTCGCCAGCACGACACTGACATGGACGGAGTCATAACCATTCATTATGAGCAATTCCTGAGCATGGTATTTTCGCTGAAAATTTAATCGTCTGAAATATGTTTAATCTCGCTCCTAACCATGGAATAAGAATAGCCACTGGCCATTAATTCAATGTTATTACACTATTACAATTTTTTTCCAAAATCTCATGTATTGTATTTTATCTATGTGATTTTAAAAATTCCCTTTCATTACTCATACTATTGTTTCGAGAAGACTTACCTTAAGTATGACACATTTTTAATCAGTTACATTATCCGTGCCAAGCTCTAATACGGTTTAAATGTCCCGAAGAAAGTTTATATATAATTATTGATACAATTTGATATTTACAAACGTTGAACTTCATTCTTTTCTGTGTTAGTTTTCATTTTTGGGATCAGTCTCCATCGATATACAATGCCAAACTATATATATACAAATTTCCATACTATTTTGTTTACATATTAAACACTTTATTGGTATCAAGTTAAGAAAAAGTTAAATAGGTATATATCATTTAATAATGCAATGTAATGCGTATTATTTTTACATTTCTATATGAATATATTTTAATAAAAAAAATTAACATGTTTTTAATTTTTCTTACTTACATTTTTCATAAGAAAAACGTTAAATTATTTGTAACTAAACTGAACTGAACTTAACACTCGACTTCTGGAATAAACAGTCCCGAAATAGCCAATCCGCGAAATCCCCATACATTCTTATATAGCTCATAGAAAGTAAAGAAAACCCTTTTTATGTCAATGTAATTTATTAAATATCCAGAAAACAAAACAAATATACGAGTAAAAAACACACTATACTTCGGAATGATTGATAATGAAGACGTTTAGTAATTATTTAGTAAATCAATGAAATCGTGTTTAGATACACTAATACTTGTAGTTGAAGTTCATTTGGAACAGATATTGAATATTGACCTGGGCGATGTCATAAACAATGTATTCATTATACAAAAGTGAAGACTTTAGTTTCGGATCGGTTTCCGGTTTTCCTAATGGAATTTCAACTCCATCTTCTCTTACATGATTCTCCATCGGGTTGGGCATGGTGCGACCACGTCCGAAACAACTATGCTTATCTTTAGGAAGCTTAGTCACATAGTTCGCCTCTTTGCATTCCATCATATTGCCGAGAGCTACTTCAGACAACAATAGCAAACCAGTTGAATTCTGCTTGCTGGTGCAGCAGTAATTAGCCGATTTTGATACCATGTCGGCGAAATATATACCCTTGCCAAACATGTAACCCGTAACTGGCGCTTCGGGTGGTGCAATTTTCAAGCCGTGCGATAGGATGCCGGCAAAATTGGTAAGCCGAGAACCATGCCAAAGCAGTTTGCGATTGTGCAGCTTTTTGAATGGTTTATAGCGACGCACTTCGCCCTGTCGTGCAACCTTGAAAATATCGACAATTTCCAACTCGTACATTTTGTGTGTTTCAGCGTGTGTATTCTGAACATATTTCTTAAGAAGGTCGAACTCATCGCTGTCTTTTGGCAAAGGTTCCAATTTTGTTTTGAGCTGTTCATAGTGTTTGTCTATTGGGTTGCCCTCTTCGTTAGAATCTTCGGTTTGAAGCAGATTATAAGCACATTCAATTTCCAAAAGTGAATCAAGCATTTGGCGAAGTTTCTCGATTTGTTCAGTTGTGTCGAGTAGCGGAGGACTTTCGATGCCAAAATTATGAGGGATTAGAGTATAAAATCGGTTAGTGGCATCAATAAATGCAGAGTTAGTGCCTCCTTTCTGGATGAGCTCATATATTTCTGTGAGTACTTTATAAGCTGATTGTATTTGTTTCTGACTAAGTTTGCCAAGAGGCATTTTCTCCATGTCCAAATCAAATTCCATCATGGTGCGTTTCATGGTATCAACGTCGAACAAAAGCTTAATTAAGTTTTGAACGGATGGATCTAATTTCGATTTAACGCTATGGGCGGCATTTAAGTCCACTTTAGCGTCTTCCGTGTAATCAATATCGACTGGGTACATTCTACCAGGAACCTGTAAAATAAATTAATTTTATAATTTATTCATTTATTTATAAAGTTGTAATAATTCTTTAAAACACTAGCTAGGCGTAAAAAATATGTACAAACATTTCACATTTTCAATAATGTACAACCATTTGTTACCTTTACGAAGTTATCTCTATTATCGAAATGGTTTCCAGTTTTCTCAGCGTATATTGATTTAAACGATTCTACAGCATCAGGCAAAGTTGAAAAATCCTCTAATTTATTACCACCAATAGTGGTACCTATTCGACCCCAAGCACGAAATACCCAATATCTGGAGGGACGATAAAGTTTAAAGCCTTAATAATTTAAATTCACTCCAAAGGGACTGAACTCACTTATTTTTGGTATCGCTTTGCAGCAACTGAATTTTATAGTAAGAATTTTTATTACTTTGTATATCCGTTAAGCCAAGTACAATATTGTATTTGTTTTTGCCCTTAACATATACATGAGCTACGTCTTCTAAACCACTGTCTGGATCTACTGCTAAGCCATCTTTAACTTTAAGAGTCAAAGACTTGGGAACTGACTTTGTGTATATGCTTTTGGACTTTCCACTCTTCACTTCTTCTTGTGGAATCCGTAGTGAAGGATCCGTACCCCAATCACACAAAGACATGCTGCTAATGTACTTAATGGCACCACTTTTGTCAGATTCTACTGAGTCCAGATATTCTACAGGAATCACATGTATTCCAAGATTTTTAACTTTTTCCATACGGCTTGCCATCCGCTTCACGTCCTTAGCAGTTGAAATAATAGCCATAGTTTTCTCACTTATTTTCGAGTCTAGTGTTCCGCCTAGGTTGCCGATTCGTTGCTTGATTTCCTTTTCATGATCCTTTGGTCCGATATAAGCGAATTGGAAGTTATACAGTGGGGGACGTTCGCGCTTCACCTTGGGCCTATTTATAGATAGAGGATGGTAGATAAGATGTTGGTGGAAAACATTAACAAATTATAGTCAAGTTGTCAGTATTGGAAATAAACATTTCGAATAGAAGGAACGCAATAAATTACACTGCGAGAACTATATAAGTCGCATTTAACTTAGCTCTAGCTCTAACTTAGTTTGATATTACGATTTAAGCTAATACATAAAGTTCATCGATTTTATTACAATTGAATATACGGTTTTCTCAACTCACCCATCCAACTCATCATCTTTCTTAAGAGCCACACTTTTTGCAATGGTTGACGCACTTGGTGGAATATACTGAATGATGCGTGTCTCCGAACTCTTGCGAACACCTTTTAAGAAAGGATATGCCTTCTTCAATTCGCTAGCCACCTTGCAAGCAGTACGTTTCGGTTCCTTAATTAATTTGGCACATTTTGTCCACTCTGTCAATTGGCCATTACACAGATATCCGGACTTTTGGAAGAGAAGTTGACTTCCCTTACACTCAGGACACCTTTCCATCGCTCCGAATGTCAGCAAATCGGCAACCTGATCCAGTAGCTTCTCAGAGTCACCTGATACTGGTTCCTGACCATTCATCTCGAGCAACTCTTTTATATCATTTTTATGCATTTCCTCCTTTACATAATCCCTAAATTGAAATAGACGCTTCATTTGTTTCTTCAAAAGTTCCGTCTGCTGTTTGTCATTGGCTGCATCTGCTTCATCCTTGGGTTCGAGTTTTGCTTTTTTTGACATTGTAGCACCTTCAGATTTCATTGCTCTAAAAAAACAGCGTTTTTAAAAAACGAACCAACTTTTGTGTTTCTCCCTCGGTCGAACTTACGGTAGGGCCTTTCTTACTGCATCCTTATCATTATCTTCAAGCTCTTTAAAACCCGGAATTAGCTCCCCTGTTTCCAACCAACCGAGTTCTGCTCTCAATTGGGCAAAGCATTCAATATGATGCCACAAAGCTTGGCCCCCGTATTTCATACCAACTTCTGTATCGTACACAGTTTTTCTGATCCTCACTTGAGCCTTGGTAATCTTCTGTTCACATCCCCTACATTGAGCACGACCAGATTTTGCATATTCAATAGCAAAATCTTTTGTAGCAATCGAGTCTTTTGATCGTTTTTTCCCAGACTTGCTGCTTCCAGGCACAATGACAGTAGATACTTCCGCTACAGTTGTTGATTAAATTTTATTAATTAGTTAATAAGTATTTGTTGTAATAATAACAACACTACTTACACACTTTTTTCTTAACTCTCTCTTGGTCTTCAAAACGCAAGTTCTCAAAATTATTAATATCTCCCACGGATCCCGGTCGTTGCTTTTGAAAGAAACATCCTTCATGAAACCAGTTAGGTTGTTTCGAGTCATGAAACGCCGACTAAAATGTAGTGATATGAATAATACATTAAGGCACATATTCCAAGTCACGGCGACGACGATGCCGGTATCTCTTTTGTGCTTTTTTCGATTACAAAAACAAGGACATTACAAAATGAAAAAACAAAAGTCACCGACGTCGTCTTCGTCGTGACTCATGGAATACGGATCTAAAACTTGGTCGATAAAGAACTGTGACAACATACCTGCACCATGGCTGCAATCCTCAGCGACCCCTGCGGTATTGTGGTTTTACATGCTTTACAGCCAGCACGGCCAGTTTTAGCGTATTCCGCCTTGTAGGGAAGTTCGACATCCATATTGCGTGTATCTTCTTGTAATCGTTAAATTTTTATCTCCTTTTAACAACGCAATCAAGCCAAATTGAAAACTGACGCCAAGATAAAATTATATAGAAGGAAATATGAGATGCAAAATAAAGCTAGACGTGTTTAATATACATATCTAATATTTTATTGCGCCCTTATTTCAAATTTCTTATTTACTCTAGCGTTGCCGAATAAATGTAATTGTCGGATTTCGAATCAAACATATATTTACTTACAAAACAGTATTATTTTACTGTAAAGTATTGTCTATATAAATGTTTGTTCGCCAAAATAATGACAAACCACGGAATAGATGCCCACTAGCGGTACTCCATTTCCGGAGCACGGCAGCCAAACAAATAAAACAGTCGCTTATTTTTATTTATTATATTTTATGATAATTTTCAGTTATTAAAATGTTAAATTTTCATTCTAAATTTTAAGATTCACACAGCATGTAAAGTTTGACATTCGCAATTTATCGCAACCGTAATGCTTTTCATTGCAGACATGGCCCAGAATGAAACCCTTTTCGTCCTAGATCGGAGTAGTCTTGTTCTATTATTCCTGTTACAGCCTTTAAACCAATATTATCACAGCTTTATAGCTGCCGGTTCAAACTCTTTAAAATATTTTTGTTGTTGTTTTGGCGCTGATTACAACAAAAACAACACTTCTTATGGTGATATGGACACACCGGTATTGATATAGCCTTTTTAATATATATAACGGTATCTTTAATTCATCTTAGTTAATATTTTATCGAAAATTTTATAATTTTCGAGAAAAACAGAAATATAGTTTAATACTTTTTTTCCTTAGTACTTTCTTGCTTAGTACTGTTTTTTCCTTAGTTGCTTATGCCGTGTTTACACGGGAGACAGATTGGATTGTGAATCGTTGTGATATGGATGATTTTATTGCATAATTTTTTAATACTTTTTGCTACCATTTGCATAGCTTTAGCTACTGTTTAACAATTTATAATAGTTTTTGACTATAAAATATTGCATAACTTTTTATTACACTTTACTTCGTGGTACCGCCGTGATTGTAAGCGAAGAAATAAAGGAAAGTTAGAGGAAATACAAATAATAAACTCTCTATAATAATCAATAACAATTTAACAGCAACAACAACAGTTTTTATTTCTCTCGTCAGGTTTCCGAGATATAACACCTTGAAATTAAAATATTGATGAGCTATACCTCCTAAGGTATACGAGATACCTACATGATATTCATGTCATCAAAAAGGTATTTCAATTGCCGTTCATTTATGTAAAAAACATTTTGTTGAAAATCGCTTAGGAAATTTAGCTCATACATCGTTAAACTTCTAGTGGCTATAGCTCGAAAACCAGACGAGAGCGACAAAAACTGTTTTTGTTTTCGGAGTTACCATAAGAAACAACAACAAAAACAACAATAAAAATTGTTGAATTTACAGCAATTGCTATTCCTTCTTGCTAAATTTGTATACATTTACTTTTGCATATGGTGACAATGCATACCTGATTTCAGACTATGAATATTTTTTCACTAATGCATTGAACACAATTGGACGAACAAAACACTAAACACAAAATCAACTGTCAAATTTACACAGGCTCTTATGGGATTCAAGAAAAAAATAGTTATCTACGAACATTTGTGTTTAGATAAAGAAACGCATGTCCGTGAGATAGCTCTATTTCTATTTTGACAGCTTTTGTGCACAAGCTCTTCTTCTGCTTCTGTATATATTCAAATTGTTTACACAAGAGAATATTCAAAATGACAGATTTTGTTTTTTGTGCGCGAGGCCCAATTGTGTGCGTGTTCTAAGCAAAAGATACAGAGACAAATGTGTTTAGTGTTTTGTGCTTCCAATTGTGTTCTAGTCATAAGAATTCGTGCGAACGAAAAACGCATGCAATGTGCGAGCAGCCTTAATCAACCAATGTGTGTGAGTCTGGCGTTAAGGTGCCTAGTGTGACACCCCACGTTTATTTCCGTTCATTATTCCGTTCAGGGAACACGTTCATTTGCATACAATCCATAGTTCATCTTGCCGCTTGGCTGTGAAAACAAGAACAAATGGTGTCCCACGTGTAAACACGGCATTAGTTGTAATCAGCGCACAAAACGAATGTATATATCAAGTTGATTGCTCTCCTTTTTTTGAAAACGTACCCAAATTAGTGTGAACGTACGTATCAAGCAACCATGGTGGGTCATATAAATTATTGTTTATCTAAATTTCAGGACAAATTATTTATTTGGAAATAGATTAAAAAGCAAAGCTGATATTATAAAAATGTCTGAACTTTGCGAGCCTTTAACACTATCACGAGGTAACGGAAGTATTTATAATTCGATAAACTATTCTGGTGATCAATTTAATATATCGTATCAGACATAAAGCGTTCGATCGAACTACTAGAAAAACTTCAGTCTAGTGGCGATTTCCCAACTACTAAGCTAGCTGCTTTACAAAAAGTTTTGCAGAGTGACTTCTTGAATGCTGTACGTGAAGTATACGAACATGTCTATGAAACTGTAGACATTCAAGGCTCACAGGATGTACGAGCTTCAGCTACAGCTAAGGCTACAGTTGCTGCATTTGCTGCTAGTGAAGGTCATGCCCACCCAAGAGTTGTGGAGCTTCCAAAAACAGAAGAAGGTATTTCTATTGACTTAATATTTGTTCCTTTAATCTTAATAACTTTTATTATTTCAGGTTTAGGTTTTAATGTAATGGGTGGTAAGGAGCAGAATTCGCCAATTTATATATCAAGAATTATACCAGGTGGAGTTGCTGATAGACATGGTGGTCTCAAAAGAGGCGATCAATTGCTGTCTGTTAATGGAGTGGTATATATAATTTCTAATTTTTGTTGTTTTTAGAAATAGTAATTTCAAAAACGGAATTACAATTAACATGAATTTTGAATGAAATCGGATCTAACACTAGTACTAATATTAAATATTTATTTTAATGGAATAATTGAATAATTCAGTTCATTTAAATTGAATTTAAGCAGTCCATGAATAATAGTTTTATGCAGAAGTAGTTCAATTTTAAATTAACCAGTAAGAAAGCTATATTCGGCCTGGCCGAAGCTTAGATACCCTACACCTAAAAGTTTTGAAAAAGTGCAGAAGCTAGGGTGGGGCGGGGGTTGTGGAAATCAATGTCGGGGGCGGCAGTTGTGGAAATCAAGTAGGGACTTATTGAATTCTAGGCATTTTTGGGGCTACAAGTTGATTAACCTTCCCGGGCTCCATGAGACCTAGCTACGCCTCTGTATAAATAGTAGGCGTGGTCATTACCTTGTTCAAAACAAAATAGTGTAGTTGTTTTATAATTGTGTTCATTTAAACCTTATTTCCGTGGTAATAAACTTTTTTTCATACTGCTATACTGTATATGTAGTGTAAAAGTGGGCGGACCGCACCCAGTTTTGATGTAATAATGTTTTTTTGTAAAACAAGTTATCTAATGTTTTATTCAGGAAGTTTATATATTTAACAATATATCCCTCTTTTGGCTGTGTAACCTAAAAGTGGGCGGATCACGCCCATATTTGGCATATTAACGGATAATGCTACTCTATACCCAGGAGTGAATTTTTTTGTAATAGCTCAAAAACGAACACTGATGTCACATTTTTAATAAAAAATAGGCGTGGTCGTGGACCGATTTTGCCCATTTTCAATACCAACCTGCACACCACAAGAAACAATATATATGCAAACGATTTCATTAGGATATCTTTACCGGTTCTCCTGTGATCGTGATTTCAACAGACAGACAGACGGACGGACATGGCTAAATCGACTCAGGTCACGCTGATCAAGAATATATATACTTTTCTATACCTATCGTCTCTATTTTTATGCGTTACACATTTCGTTACAAAGTGAATATACCCTTACCTTAAGGTGTAGGGTATAAAAATCTATACTGCATATACATACGTATTGTATAATTTCAGTCAATATTTAAGATTAAAAATCTGAACTGCATATTATTTTAGTCTGTTGAAGGAGAAAACCATGAAAAGGCTGTTGAATTATTGAAGCAGGCAATTGGATCTGTAAAATTGGTTGTACGTTATACTCCGAAAGTGTTGGAAGAAATGGAGCTTCGCTTTGATAAGCAACGGACAACACGCCGTCGTCAGCAGTAATCCAATCCATTTAATAGAAGTGTATTGGGTGTTGCGAATTTAATGTAATTAAAAGCATTTTATTTGATCATTGAAAAATAAACTACATGTGTTAACGTCGTAGAGTATACGAAGGAATCTCAAAATAAAATACAAAAATTATGTGTTAATTTAACTTTCTTAATTTATTTTTCTATTTTCCGTGATGGATTGATTTGTGTGGTGGATGGTTTGGAGTTATGTGTATATACTGCTGGACAAAATAATACATATGTGCGAGCATATTTTTTTGAAAGAAGCTTGGTTTTCATATATTTGTTATTATCCCTCAAAGAATAAGTTAGTTTTTAACATATGTAGATACTTCAGCGCCATAAAGGCTTTACAAACTCTATAAAATAACTTCACTTTTGGTTAATTGGTGAAATACACAAATTTTTGGTTGTATTTAATAAGTGTGCCGAACCCGCTTATAGTAGTGAATATGGAAATTTTCTTAGTTATGGTTCCGTATTTTGCTGAATTTGTTAGAACG
Source organism: Myopa tessellatipennis (assembly GCA_943737955.2). Lineage (NCBI taxonomy): Eukaryota > Metazoa > Arthropoda > Insecta > Diptera > Conopidae > Myopa > Myopa tessellatipennis. Next base: position 49,729,320 of record OX031314.1, on the reverse strand, counting down.
CATTTAATACCCGGTATATCCGCCATTATTTTTGATGATTTTCTATTCTTCCGGGCATAGACCATATCAAGTTTCTACAGGAATGTTGTACCAAACATTTTAAATATTTTCCCAGAACTGCGTTTTGCTTTGAAAAACAGTCTTTGCAATTCCTCGTTTAAGTTATCCGCAGAGGTTCTCAATAGGATTGAAATCTGGGCATTAACTTGGCCACTCAAGGACGTCTACATTATACTCTTGGAACCATGCTTTGACAAGTCGCGATGAATGCTTAGGTTCATTGTGCTGCTGAAATTTCAACAAAAGCGGCATATTATGTATTGAGCCTACGTCTTGCCACGAAAAACAGCTCCATACCATTAAGCTGCCACCTCCGTGCTTTACTGTTTTTCTTGTGAACCCAACATTGAATTATTTGCCTTTTGGGCGACGAACGTTTCTTCCCGCATCGTTACCAAACAAATTTATTTTTGTTTCATCGCTCCAGAGAATATTGCGCCATTTCTTTCCCCTCTGTGATCCGCACCAAGTTTTGTGGACTAATGCAAAGTTTTTCCTCTTCCTCAAATTTGCAGTTCTAAGCAGAGGAACTTTGCGAGTAATCCTACCCGGTAGATTTGCGATTATTAAGTGTCGTCGAACGGTTCGTGAGGGTATAACATTCCCAATTTCACTTGCAATTGTTTTGGAGGTCTTGAACGGCGCACGTTTAGCTAATGTAAAGATGTGATTGTGGGTCACTGGGTCACGCGTCTCAATGGATTTTTTTATAATCGAGTTACGATCGAGTTTATAATTTCTAATATTTATTATAATTAAATAAAACTGGGCTTGAACGGGAAAATGTCATCTGTTTGCACTTATTTAGATTTACTTTTATGCAATTTACATCACACCATCTTGTCAAAGAGTCAAGGTCAACAATTCAACATCGTCCGCAAACATAGTATATTTCCATATTTTACAACTGTTGGCAAATAGTTTATGAATACTAAAAATAGTAGCAGCCCTAAGTGGCTGCCTTCTGGAACTTCAGATGAAACCCGAAATCCTTTAGATTTCATATCTTCAAACAACACCATTTGTGTACGGTGGGTAAGATATGAGGCAATTAATTTTAACAGATTGTTGCAAAATCCATATAATTTGAGCTTCAAAATTTGTAGCTTATGATTAACTATATCGAAAGCCTTGCTGAAATCAGTATATATTGCATCAGTTTGTTTAGCAACAGAAAAAGTTGTCATAGTTTTCGAGACAAACTCTAACAAATTCGTAGTAGTAGACTTTCCGGTACAGAATCCATGTTGATACGGCAAAATTGAAAAATTAACACTCCTTAAGATATGGGAAACGATTTTCTTCTCCAATAGTTTGGGCAGCGTGCTGAGTTTGGCAATACCGCGATAGTTAATAATATTGCAGCTATTGCCAGACTTATGCAATGGAATAATATAGGAGGACTTCCATGCATTCAGAAAATAGCCCGAACGTAGCGTATATTCAAAGAGTGCAGATATAGGCGATGCCAATTCATTAGCGCAAAATTTTAGAATACAAGATGGTATTCCATCCGGTCCAGGTTTATAATTACATTTAATAGCCTTCAGGGATTGTAAGACTATGTGTATATCAAATGTAGGCAGTGCAATGGAAGTCGAAGAAATATTGAATGGGTTGAAATATTGAAAAGACTACAAATGGTGTGGATATTATTGGATTCCGTATGATCAAGATTCATAAATTCAGGATAAACTGCACTCTTTCATTTCGTGTTGACAAAATTCCAAAAGGATTTTGGATCAGAGCGAATATAATATTGTTTACACATACTTTGATATCTGTATCTCGCAGTTCTGTAAGAGATGAAACTTATAGTTGTACGTAGTTTGCAATATAATTTATACTTATTGGATTTTAAATTCCGTAGAGCAAGTAGTTCCTTATTAAGCCAAGTAGGACTCGAGTTTTGAGAAATCTTAGTTATTGGTACGGAAGATATAAATGACTAACAGAGAATTATTGAACGTTTCCAGTACCTTATCCAGACATACAGAGGTAGGATGATCATTCAATTATAAAATAGAACTCCAATCAATAGAACCCACTGTGTTCATGAAAACGGCGTAATTTGTTTTCTTGAAGCAGTATTGTTTTTTAGATCGAGTTATAAATTTACCTTTACTGCCTTGGGATGTTTTATGCAAGTGTTGTGTAAGTTTGATCTCCAAAGTTGGTTGGTGCCTATCTTCCGGTGTCACAAGAGAAGCAGATCGGTAGATATCAAAACTGTCTTTGACATCAACAAAAATTAGGTCTAAAGAGCGATTATTTATATTCTGTATATGGTTAACTTGGAGTAGTTACTTTAATTAATAATTCTTTCGGATAGAAAAATTACATAAAAGAGAGGCCTTGAAATAACCTTCCAAATTATTATGAAGAAAACAAATCTTTTTACTTATATCGTCTTATTTCTAAGCAAAGCAATTATTTTTTTATACCAGTTTAAAAAATTTCATTTTGTTTACAAGACTTGACAGCTAGTAGCCATTACTAGACAGTTATTGACAGAACGGTGTATTGTACTATTATAAATGTACATATATTTTGTATTACTCGATCAGTAAAAAGAATTGCTAACCGACAGACGTCAATACATATTGCACTTAATAGATATTTTTGTTTCACCTCTTTACTGAACGGACCCGCTGTCAAGGAATCCATAAAACTTTATACATTTACAAAATAAAACAATACTACTGAGGATATCAAAGCGTATTAGAAATCATGGGAAGCATAGATAAAGCTTGTATATCAGGATTTCTGTGCCGACTTTGCTCTGAAATGCATCGTACTGTGATCCACATTTACGGTGATCAAGGCCAGCGTCTTTGTTTGGTGGAAAAGATAAACGGCTACCTGCCTATAACGGTAAGGAAACATTTTTATTATTCTCTCTGAGATACAATTACCCGTATGTGGCTTTTCAGATTTCACCAACCGATCCACTTCCAAAGACCATATGCGAGACGTGTCTACGTCGTGTGGAGCAACATTACGACCTTCTGATGCGTCTGTCAAGAATAAAAAAGGATAGATTTTTACGGCTAAACAAGGTTTAAACGCACTCTACTCACATTCCCTTGCTCATTGAAATTATGTCTTTAGGCTGAACGCGCAAATATTGGCATAAATACAGAACATACTGAAGAATCTGAAGATGATTTATATAATACAGACGAGGAAAACAGATCTAATTCGACTGAGACACGAAGAACTACATTAACATCAACAGTCCCGATTAATCTTTATGATGAACTCTTTAATGTGACGTCCGTATTACAGACAGTACAAATGCCTATCACAAATAATCGGGAAAATAGTGAGGGACACGACTGATGCATTAATAAAACCATTTATTTTTAATATTATACGTATTCAAAGATAAAAAATACATGATCTGCCATTATGTCAATATTATGTTTTACTCAGTTACCAATTCAAGTGTCTTTCTAAAAACACAATTTGTTATATCAAAATAATTAATGATTGTATTTTTGAATATTTTTGGTTTAATCAGTTATTGGCTTGATTTACAATATACTAGGCAAAATACTAAAAATTCGAATTGGACGTTACATTTAAGTTCTAATATGCTATATATATATACATTATAAATTTAAGTTTCATCGTATTCATTTAAAAATATCTGTTCAGCTACTTCCAAAATGTTCTTCGAAACTTTTCCACAGTTTGATTCCAAAATAGATTGGTCCTCCAGTGCCTCTTTTAGTGGCATCAAAAAGAAACTGTATGCATGGCTGGTAAGTTGATAGCTATCGACGGCATCATATATCGCTCTGAATATTGGTTCTTTGCTGGAATGAAAATATCCTCGATTGCCATGAATTATTTTTATTCCATTGGGTGCATTGCATACATTCATGTACATGCAATGATCTGGACGGTAGTTGTATTCACAGGAAAATAAATATAGTTTTTCTGCAAAAATATTAAATTAGCATTATCACTCAGAATTTATATTAAAATAGCAAGAGTAAATAGAAAGTGATAAATACCTGAATGATAGTAAAAAAGAATATTTATTATATCCTGATCTCCCCACGTAATTCGTAATTTATATTCCTTGTAAATCGGAAGAACACGAGCTTCCCAGTTAAAATTCCGCATCTGCGTTAGATTCATTAGCATAACTCCCGAATTTAAACCAAGCTTTCCGTAAAAAGGATGACGTGCAAAGCGATTATACCAACCAATGTTACTGTTCTCGTGTTCAGGTGACAAGCCTGCAATTTGTGACGAATTGAAGTGGCTGAAATGGTTCCAGATATCAGAAACTGGTGATAGGAATAACATATCGGTATCCACATATAATACGGAATCAATGTCAGTCAGCAAAGACTAAAATTAAAATAGATTCATTGACATATAGACGCTTAAAGTAGGCTATAATGCTCACCGGTAGAAATAATCTCTGCGCGGCACACGGCTTAAACAGAAACTTCCACTCTTTTTCGCTGTGTTGTGGAAAACTCAAAGGCTTCAAATCATACTCAAACTCGTAGGGCAACAAATTGTGCCAGTCACCAAGTTTCTCATTGAACTCATTTCTCAAGTTCTCTTCTGTGAATATTACAAACTTTAATAGCTCCTTGGAATGGTTATATAATAATGCTGATTTGATCATAACCAAGGTTTCCTGTAGCCGTTGTCCACAGGCAACAACTACTATGTAAAAAACCAGTCTTTGATTTGGACGACTAAGAACAATAACATATTTAATCATACTATAAGTAAAATAATATCTTACTAACCGTTCAGTGTGCTTGATATACCCAACATCATTAACAGGTCCGTATTTAGAATTTGGAAATACGTAAGTGTTAACAATATAGTAAATAGAAATTGCAATTGTCAATCCACAAAAAAGAAATAGAATGCGTTTCAAACGCATTATTTGTTATTGTTTATGAAAGCAAGTGATGCCAAACTCAACCAAAAATCTATAATTTCTAGATAGTATAATATTCACCACTTTCAAGTGTAATATTCACCGCGTTCAAGTACTTTATTTTAAATTATGCAAAAGGTTGGTAAGGAAATTATTTTAGTTAAGGTCATGGCACAACTTTACTGCAGACAAATCACTCCAATAATGTTGTTGTAGTTTTTGATGCCGATTACAACAAAACCGGCATAAATGCAGAATAGCTGCCAAGCTCAGATTTTGTTCATCTTTCTTTTACCGTTACCGTTTTTATCGGTAACCAAATAAATGGTTTAATTAAAGTGACTTATCTCATAAACTAAGAGAGCTAGCGGTACTAACGAAGTACTGTTGGAAAGGTATTTTTAATGGTACCAGTTCTTGGTCTTGGATCCATACGTAAAAGATAGCAATCCTCCGCTAAATTGTCCTCACCCCAAACAGCTTTTGAATAAAATAATATAAAACGAAACGTATCCAACGTAGATTAAAGGCTTCATATTTGAACGCATAACAGAAGCCAGAAGCGATTTTATGTTGTTCCTTGGTTGTGGTCAACTAATTTTCGAGAGCTGTACACTTTTCTGAACGCCTGAAATATTAACTATTTTTTTTATTGGCTTATAAAGGTTTTGTTTAGAAGTTATATCATTTATATATAATATAGTTATATACTAGTTTTTGAAATTAGATCACAAATGTGGTAACAATAAAACTTAATAACTGCAACTTAAAGCTGTACACTTTCTTTTGATGTTCACAGCCTTATCACAGTTTAGTATTTATAGACAGTTTAGATCCTTTCTTTGATTATATATCCGTAAACATGTTTTTTAATTGATCACTTTTGCATAAGATATATATGTATATGATACATATCATATACTTTTACGTATAAATATAATTGGAGGGTTTGATATATGTATTATATGACTCGTAATTAATCCCATACAATCCAAATGGAGAAGTAAAATTTATAAAATGTCATTTTGGCGTTTGGCCGAAAAGTGGAACAATATAATAAGGTTTCGTCGCCACTTAGACTAGTTTGAAGTGTTATTGTCTTATATTGAAGAGGGTTTCTTTATCTTCGAATTTGTCTTTAGGGACAAGGGAGGGAAACATTACCATGACCATTACATTGAAAATACAATTAATTAAATTCCAAATGCGTACGAACAGAATCCGTTCGTCGTTTGAAGTCATTGGCACGTTAGTTGAATATAATTCTTTGATTGTGAATTGCGAATTGTGTTCATTTGTGATGTATGTGTATAAAATAAATTTCTTGTCATTTAAAACTAATGAAATTTCCTCTTCCGTTTTTGACATACCAGTAATATTAATCCTACAATATTATAACGTTTATTATAACATTAATACCGGTTATTAGTATTGTTACTTTCATCCCACTTGCACTTTAAATGTTTTATTTAATTATTATTATTATTATAAGAGTTTTTAAACTAATTATTTGTATAAATTTAGACGTTCTAAATAAAATGTATTTGATTCAAAATTCTTTTTTGGAGTTCAAAACGATGTTTACATATTGTGATACATAATAATACGGCATATATTCCCGTGTTCCATTCGAAAAATTTCACTTTCCATTCACATATCTGATGTTTGATCAGAAGTGTTGTTTATGAAAGTAGGTTGGTTTGTCGATTTTATTAATCCAAACCATTTTGTTCACGTTTTAGATGTTGAGTAACATTTATTTGATTTTAAACTTGCGGAATTAGTTTCTTTTCCGGTTATAAATAAATACTGCACAAAAATATGTCCACCATATTTTCGGTTCGGCATTTCCATTTCAGTTGTTTCATTCAAAAGAACAAGAAAAGAAGTAAATACATATGTATGTATATTGTATATATACGACTATTTAAATCATTATTTGAGTCATGAATGACTGAAATCTGGGAATACTATGCATTAAATAGCTAGGCTTTTCTCTAGATTTGGCATTAAGATCGGTTTAATATTTGTGTTCCTTTTATATAAAATATATTTACAAGTATTTATATATTCATATATATATATATATATATCAGAGTTAGAAACCAATGTAGAAATTAACTTGTTAACTTTTAAAATGATTTTACTTTTAAAAATGAAAAACAAGTATATAGTATGAAGAAGACGAAAACAATTACTTGTCTGCGGAGAAATAAGTGTGTTACTGAAAGTTATCACGTGACTTTAATACAAATCAGTAATAAGAATATGAAAAGTAAGAAATGGAACTATAAGCCATGTCCGAGAGTTACACAGTCCCAAAAAAGAAACATATTTACACGTATCAACATTTGCATACCCATTAGGAATTTAGTTTTCAAATTGTTCTTTAATTCAGGATCTTGATTGTAGTATTTCTATTGGCAACTCCATTATTGCTTTTATTTGCACAAGTAATTTGGAATTTAAGAATCCGTGTACTTTCAAATTTATATATACTTATACATATACACGATTATTGGGAATTTATGTAAGTAGTCTGTAATTATGTTTTCTCCATTAGTGAATTAAATTATATTAGGACTTGGATTTTAATTTTTAGAGTTAGTAATATTATTCATATAATATCAATACTAAACTACTAAACTTTAAAAAAAAATTGTTCAATATTTGATTTTCCTACTGACATCGATGATGTGCCGATATGTTGACAAAATAATAGAAAATCAATGTTTAAAACTTGGTCACTTCGAGTACGATGTTTTATATACGACTGTTTGCGTTCGCCAGTTTTAGTTTGTTAACTGTTTTGAAAGCTGAATTAACTATAATAATTACTGGTGCGTCATGACCGCAGTTTTTGTTTTAAGTGCACTTTGTATAGCGTGTGTTTCATTATGTAGTGCCGAAACATACCCACAGGATACGTATTTAAATGCGCTACAAACATCTCATCCACAGGACGTAGGTGCGTTGACTGAAGCTTAAGTGAAATCATTATTGAAAAAACTACAATGTATTTCTAATATTATTATTTCAAAGTTGAAGTGCGAATAATTTCAAAATTAAAGGCTTAAAGAAGGTGCTCGAATAAGAAATATATAAATTGAAGTCAGTCGAAAAGGACAAATAATGTTCGAGTTATTAGAAATTTGTTTATAGGTACTTTGACAGAATAATATTCTACATATACATATCATAAAGTGGATATAATGTTGGATATTTTGTGTACCTATATAACAAGTATTAAGTGAACAACCGTTTCCTGAAAACAGGCTCAATCAATTGAAGATAAATGAATATCGGAACTAAAACTTTAACCTATATATGAACTTAAAAAAAAAGCGTACACATTTTGAGGCCAAACAATTAATTCAAAAACGTTATGTTTTTATTTCCGATATTTACGAGGATTTACAAAATGTTACTGTAAACTGTATTTGTATATATACGTACATACGTAAGGTATTCATTAATTCAGATTGTGATAAAAATGATATAGTTCTGAATACCCTAAAAATTTAAAAAAAAAATAAAGTTTTTTTCTATCGTAAAGTTAATTATATATAAATATTATTTCCTGTTTATGTCTCCTATTTTTAAAGTTTTATTCCAGTTTCGTAATTTCAAATATTGAAAGAAGCCCAAGGTGATAAATTAACTTCCTAGATCTGAAGGATAAATGACTTTACTACATATACATACATCTACATACTATATATTTTCTTTTTCTTCAGACAACATTAATGGTTATGAATATTCGCAACCAATCAATAACAAATATCTTCCGCCAACTCCTGTTTATGGACCTCCGGCTCCAGTTTATGGACCACCAGCTCCTATTTACGGCCCGCCTCCGAGTTTCTACAAACCCGTACCTGTTTCCTATGAACCTCGTGACGACTGGTTTTGGAATAAATTGAAAGCGAAAATTAATCTCTTCACAATCGGAAAAATTATTTTGAAATTACTGATATTTAAGAAAATTATTAAATTCATTGGTGTAATTTTCCTGTTATTGGTTTTGCCGAAACTTAAGGATTTGTTCAAGGATCATATGACGATGGACGAGGAAACTCTAATGGACAGCAAGGAACTGAAGACCGATAGAGGTGATAATAAAGCAGAAGTACTCTTGTTAGATGTCTTTAACGTATTCTCCACTTACTTTCAGATATTTTGACAGAACGAATTGAGGAGCTCAGTAAATTTGCCATAAAAGCATTTGCCACATATCAAGTGAAATGAACTGAATGACCGTGATATTATTTCAATACATGTACAAATGAATGTACATGAATTTACCGCCTACAATTTTTTAATTACCATTTCAGATTTAAGTAAATTATAAATTAATGTTATTTAGTGTAAAATATTTTTAATAAATTAATTTTTATTGTTTAAATAAACGATGATACATCCGGAATTTTAAGGTAATGATTTGATTGGACATATTTTACTTTTACCCTTTTATTCTTATGTAAGATCTAAAGATGCGATATTGATTTGCGTTATTGGAAATAATTAAGTCCAACATTTTTTATTTAACTTGGCTGACAAGCAAATAGGATCCAAAATAGGACCTGGACCTCATTTTCGGTATCATTTGATAATTGTCCAAAAAGTTTTGGTTTGTTGTGTTCTAATATAAACACTCTCAAATGCGGGAATCAAATACGAGTATTCCTTAGCCTAATTTTAAATCAAATACTAACACGTTTGTTAGTTGTTAATTGCTTTAGATTTGAGACCGATTATTACTTAATCATGAAACTGATTTATTCCGCAATTTTTTCAGAAAGTCCTTGGCTTGCTTGTCGCCTTGACGGTGTTCTAATGCACGAATTGTATCAGAATCTGAAAGATAAATACTCTCAATAGTTTAAAACGCAACGTGTGTTTCGAACGTGGTGAGTGGTCCCTTACGTGTGTATTCCGGCCTTGACAATTCCATATGGATTTGCTCGTATTCAGAGACCATGATGTCAGCAAAGGTTATGTAGCATTCGGCAATATACTGACTTGTCATTCCGAACATGTCCTTATCTTTGATGCTAAACAATATGAGGTTATTTTGTTTCGATCGTTGTTCTTTGTTTAAAGTTCTGAAAAAACGTAACGTCGTTCAAGTAGAAATTCTAATTATCATTTGCGTTCAGCACATACATTCTAAAATTTTCATCGTACAAGGGAAATCGAGTCTTGCTCTGAACAGAAGTCTTGACGGGTGCTACGCCAATAAATCGATTGGTTGGTAGAAAGTGTGCCTTAACGAAGGAATCGCATGATCCATTGGAATCCATTGGAACCAAATTTCTTGCATTCATAATGTTTAGCTTTAAGATATTAATGTTGGGAATATCTAATTAAAAATATATACTATTGGTGCAAGATATATGCACATGTACCTGCAGAGTATTATCGACAAATTGAGCTTTAATTGTAAGTTGGCCGAACTCCGATTTAATGCAGTCCTTCTGATGCCCCAATCGTTCTAAATAATACTGATGAATTAAGTCAGCCGTTTCAAATGCATGCAAATCCAGAATCCTGTCGATTTCATTCAGAACCTCAATGTCGGATGTAACGATGTGTCCCATTTTGAAGCAGGAAATCATTACACGAAGAGTGTGTCTTAAATTTTCAAAGAAGGCAGGAGGCCGTCGTTTCTGAAAGCAAAAGATGCACAAAAAATCAAAAATGATTAGTTATTAATTAACTAGAAGTAACATAATTACTATAAACAAGTTCTATTCTCAAGTATAGACGGGTAACAAGAAATTTCATTTAGATTCAATATGTTCATACATAAATAACGATTAGGAATACAAATTATTTCTAGGAAACACATCACAAAGTGTCGGAGTATTACAAAATATTTCACTCACTTCTAAGTTTGATTGTATGAGATCGTACATTATCACGGACAATTCCGTCCATACTGCATCCAAGATTCTAGCAAAATTGACTTCGTTTAAGGTTTCATAAAGGATTCCCAGGGAGACCTCGAGATACATCATTAGTTTTTCCATTGAATTCGAATCTTCATGAAGGACCTCGGCGCCTTCTGCTAGGAAACGTCTGATCGGCGGAGCCATTTTTCTAGCAACGATTTCGATCAATTCCAATATTTGATTTCTCTCAGTGTCCAAAGCATTATCGACGACATTTTTAAGTGTGGTGACGCATCGTTCCGCCTCTAAGCTCGACCGGAACTCACCCAGTTTTCGAATCACATCATCGGTTCCGAGTTCCTACATTGAGAACAAAAGAAGACATTGTTATACATTTCGGTGGAACAGTAAAACTTCTGAAGAACCTTTATAAATGATGGCAGACTCTGGCGAATATAATCAATGTTATTAATGGCCAAACACCATTCTGTAGATACATTAAATGGTTCATTGCAATCTCCAGATATATTTTCTACTCTTCGCGACATCCTTTGAGCATAATATACACAACATCGGCAAATATCCTTAAAATAGATGTAAACATTTTGAAGGTGTAATAATAAAACGCTTAAGACTTATAAAGAAAACATGTATGCCTCAAGCAACAATATATCATGTACTCACATCCACGATCTTCGCTACAAACGTATAGGAACCTTCTACATCAGGCCAATCTAACTGCTGCCAGAATATTTTAATTTGATAGAAAATTGCAAGAGTGTCCACCGCTGATGAGCTGTATTTGACTGTATCATCGACTGCCTTCAGTTTATCCAATTCAATGGCTTTCTGAATTCTGGTCAATGCTTTAATAACTGAAATATCCAGCCAATGTATTACTCCTGGCATAAACCAAAGGTGGAACTTCTCAATTGCGAGTTCATCCTGGATGCACAGAGATCGCCCTACGAAATAAATTGTCTAATCAAAGATCTCAATGATTTCCCATTAAACACGAATCATACCTAGCATTAGGAAGCGTTTCAGAATCAAATATAGCTCAAAAAGAGTGGTCCCCATATTTATGTCTTCAATGTTGGGCAGTTTCTCGGTGTGATCGTCAGGCACATCAAGCCTCTTTATATTAGAACAAGTTTCTGTTACAATAGATTTGGTGACCTCTGTCAAGTGGATGTCATAAAATTTGAATAATATGGTTGAGTAACTCAATCCAATTTTCCTATAAAAGTAAAGAATAATTTTAGTAAATACTAATTATATCTGATCTACATTCCTTACTGATAGAAGTGCTTGTCGAAGTACTCTATAGCTCTCTGGAGATCCGATCGTACCATCTGTATAATTTTGATTAAGAACTGTAGGTTGTCTTCGTCAGTCTGCGCTGTACAAGAAATTTTGTTTCCATCCATAATGTGTTCCAGCCATTCCTTGGTACCCGTGTTGATGGCATCTTCGACGGCATCCATTATGCAATACCTCTCACTAGATTCCTTACTTGTAATCCATCCATACACTTGCTTGGGGAACAAATCAACGTCCGTTGGCTCCTCCAAAGACATGATTTTCGATATAATATCCAAGACTTCGCATAAGGTTTTGATTATATGTTTGTCGCTAACGTTCTTGGATCTCACTTTCCGGACCACAGAGAAACACGAAGGCAAAATACGTTTTGTGCCATCCCAAAACGCTTTCAAATCGTCACTTCTGTCCAGCATGCATTTCAACACGGGAATTACAATATCCAAAATAGAATTGAATAGACTGAAGTTCAGAGGATGCTCTTCATGGATAGAAGCATACACCGACCACTGACTCATAGCACATTCGAAGTTGGTGAGCCCACTTTGTACCGCGTGCTGTGATCGGATGGCTTCTGCCTTCGCATTGAACTTCCCGCTCCACCAATAATTAGCGACCTGTGAAGTCTCCAGTTCGTGCATAAGCAACAGCTTCAGTAAGTGTCGATGTTCTTGGACAGCCACATGTTTATTCTTCTCAGCACTCAGAGCCACATTTACAAGTACCGAGCCCCGACTTTTCGTTTTCGATCCTTTCTCAAGATTATACCAAACCGTAATTCCAGAAACTGGTATAGACTGGCATGAAAAAGAATTGTGTATAGTCACTTCGAACTTTCGGTTCTTCAAAAACTCAAACCTTTAGTGTGATGGCTGACCTGCCAATTAATTCGTTGTCATGCTTCCCCGTAGAAGCTGTCATTGCTATCTCTTTCATTAGTTTGCTAAGACCTTTCACACCTTTTACATCGAATATTTTATTAACTTTCTCCTTGACTGTCTCTGCAGCATCGAAGTCCCTAAAGTGTGTCCCCATAAGATGTGAAGACGGAAATTTAATATGCGATAAGGGTATGCGATAGAGGTATAAACGCGATAAAGGTATATGAACAAATTTATCTTACCAAACTTCAACGACCAGGACCTCGTTTCGTGGACTTTCAAGAATAGGTCTGAAATTTTAAACGTATGTAGAATACGCGCATTAGTTTTAAATACTATAATAAATAAAGTATAATACAAACATACAAATGTTGATAAAGCACAAATATACGAATTGTTTATTATTTATTATTGACTATACTCACAGTGAAAAATGTTCCTCCCAAATAGGGTTCAATGTAGCTGTTTTAACCGAGGAGTTATATCGATGTGATCCCTTCGATTCGAGATACAAAGTCACAAATGGGTCCGACAGACCATTCGAATCCTTAGGTAATAAATTTTCAGCCTTAATTATCTCTACATTTAGCCTTATTTTAGGTGGCTCCTTCTTTTTAGCAATTTCTGCGATTTCCTCGTGTTTATCATTTGGAATTTTAAATGCATCTTGCGTGAATTCGACGAGTGTTTCTGTACAGACATCGTTTGATTCACAGCCAATATTGTTGTATATTTCGAAAAGTATTTCTTCATATAGATCTTCTATCTAATTAATAGAATTAAGAACAATTTATTAATTTATTGCCTTTGCCTTTTAATGTTGTTAGAATTGATTAAAGAATCGTAGTTTAATTTACGAGTTCGTAACTAATAACAATAACATTTCACTAAGGATTTACATTTGTTAAACATATAAGTTTACTGGAAATTATTTTTATTGAGGCTGATTTCTAGAAGCTGGATTTTATGATTGCCTGGGCGGTTCTTTTACATGGGATACATTGAATTCGTATTTTCTAAAACATATGTTGGTAACCCACACATAAACACTCTTAAAGTAAGCAGCAACAATAATATAAAAAATACCATAAATACTCGTAAATAAGTATCCAACAGACAATCTAAATTTTTGTTTTTCTAGTTGATTCTTATAAAATAATAAAACTTGGGAGTACACCGAGGTTTTTAAAAATAAAGAAGCCAATTTATTTATACAAACAAACTATTGTTTACGCGAAACTAAATGAATGTACTCTAGATTTTCACATATGAAAGCCCGAACCAATTAAATGATAAGCAAATATACATACATAAAGAAACACTTTGTTTATGCAAGAAGCAGAGATACTTGATTTATAATTTTAATATGAAAGCAAAAGTAAATGTACACTGTTTTAAGTTTAGCGTTCATCGTCATATTCCGGCCCCCTTTAATGCATAATTCTTCTAGCGTGATCTGTTTTATACAGCATAAGCTAAGCTTTTACTTCTTGGTCTATTTTACTGCATTCCCCAATTTGATTTATTATTTGGAACACTTGAAACACAGATAATTTCTGCTGGAGTGCGAGTTTTTATCAGTGCGAATTTTTACTTAAAACCATTTTTAAGTCTATAAATAATTAAACCATCTTTAAATGAAGTACAACTATAATCGACCGACCCATTATAAGGGCTTTCTATTGAGGTTCAAGAATCGCCTCCAGAATTTATTAAAATAAATAACTATCATATTAGGATCACATATTTTATAAAGCTTCCTTAACAATCTTCTTTAGTATTATTATAATACTTTAACACTATTAAAGTTGGTCCATCCGCTGGTTGCTATTCGAATTAAATAATTAATTTAGATAAGCAATTGATTTGAATTACAAAACTTGAAAACAAACCAGCCGATGGCCCACCCTATATTTGCTAATACTTGAGTTATATCTTGACTTGTCTATAATCCTTTTTTCCCCGTAGTTACTTCTCACTAGTATTATTTCTGACTCGGTTTACTTCTCTAGTAAATCTATCACTTACTGTCATGGTATGGCAGACGCTCTCGGCATGTTTTTCTATTAAATGCTTGTGTACTCCACGGAAATAATTACTGCAAATGCTTCCATTTCTGTTAAGAATCTTTTTTTTGGGCGAGTCGTACAGGGATAAGGTTGACAAGGTTGCTATATTGTTTGAGTTACGAGTTCGTAGAGTGGTCGTATTTAAAGTTGAATATTTGACATTTTCGTCGTTTGATTTTTTGAACCTGTCGATGCTCGGCAGTGACCGAGGCAACGATAGATAACTCATTACTGTAATGGTGATCTTTTAAACAATAAAGCTTTCCAAGACGTGACGCAACTGCTTCATATAAGAAAATTCAGTTTTATAAAATTTCACTATCCTGTAATAATGCGTTTTCACTGCAGTTTTGAATAAAAAATTCCAAATATTCTTATTTTTAATTAAATCATTTTCTATGAATGAATTTGCGAAGAAAACACTTGATTACGGGCGAGGGCAATCCACCGAATTGTTAGTGTTGACCGTGAGCCGATTTGTAATTAAATGTTGTGTTCGTTTGTGTACGCCAAATCCAAGAGATTTTCGAACCGTTTGTTCGCTTTAGACATTTTATTTTTAGATTTTTTAAAGAAAAAGCTCAAATTGTTAATGAAAAATCATTCATGAACTACAAGAAGCTTTAAAAAATGTTCTCAGATATTCACATTTCTATTGTTTGCAATCGAATACAAATTAAAAGATACGAGTATTCTTTCTAAAACTTAATATTCAGGACGATTTAAGAATTATCCGCTTTATTTTGATATCGGAAACTCAATATCTCAAAACTTCCGTTAGCAACAGTGTTTGTTTTACATTACGAGTATATACGGGATTTCTAATCAGGTTATACAGAATGTGCTAAAACCTTACCTTACTGTTATACCATGTCTTATTACATACATACATCGTAGTAGCTCATATACATACATATCTAACCTCACGCATCAAGACAAAATAAATACAAAAAAAATTAAATATGAGAAATCTAAAACCCTTTCGAAACATATATTTAAAGGAGAACAGTTAACTTACATTCATTCCAAAAGCTTTCTCGAGGAATTCTTCTTTCCGCTCCTTCAGCTCATTCACATCCAAATCCCTTTCAGAGTCCCTCTCCAATGCATACGCTTCCACGTGAAGAGAATCATCTTCACACACGATTTCGCTTGCACTATCTGGTGTTGTTTCACATTGTTCCCCAAAAGTTTCGGAAAATGGTGCTAGACCAGTTTTAAGCTCATTTTCTTCAAAAGCCGACTTCTGCCTTAATAGTGAACCAAATTTCTCAAAGAACCCACCATCTGCATCTTGCAATCTACACAAGAAAAATAAATGAAATATAAAAGTTTAATCCATTGTGTAAATTTTACTTTTTTGTATTTAATATCCTATCTAAAGAATAGGCTGCATAAAATATAAAGGGAAGGAAACTTAAAAGGAACTTTGTACTAATTGAAGCTTTAATATTTATCTTGTGAAATATGAACGAATAGAAAACAGCAAATTAATAATATTAAAGTATATAGTGAATTCAAAGAAACTACACGATTTAAGTGAAAACGGCTGCAATTTCACTTAAATCCTACTACAGTCCTTAAAATCAATAATATTTTTGAGTGTTGAAGTTCTGCAGTCATGACAGACAGATTTCACGGTAAGGACCAATTAATCACAAATGATCAAAGCTCAACTCTTTTGGCTTGTCGTACTTTTTTTTGCTCTATTTTATATCAAGAACAAAAAAGGTGCGGATTTTCACTCTTACGATCTTGTATCTAAAACTAATATGTATCGTATCATTACCTACTACACACGTAAATTAAAAAGACAGACAGATTAAAAGAGTAATCTTTAAGGTGTACATGCATTATAATAATAAATACATTATAATGTTGTAAATAATATGTATTCATATAGAAAACTTGAGTGTTAAAAGGAAATAGAGATAAAACATTTTCGGAGAGAGAAAGTAGATTGAATGAAAAAAGTTAAAAATAGAATCTACTTGAGACCGAGTTCATATGATATGAAATTATATTTTATGGTCACTTTTAATATTGTAGTTGAGTTCAAAATAACAAATTGTATATTCATTTCGAGAGCTCGGTCAGTTCTTATTCTTGTGTAGAAAGTTTTGTTTATGTTCTGCCGCTCATTGGTTGCCATTATAAAGTCTAGTCTTGTATGGTTCCGTTTCTAACACCATTAACAATTATTAAAACAAAAGTGTGACGCTGCACTGTATTCAAATCGTGTAACGCGTGTAACCTTTCAAACCGGTGTAACCAGCGTAACGCAGCTTTTGTGTTTGAACACTGTTTTAGACGATTTTGAAAGACCGAGATGGGCAACGATACATTCACAACGAAAATGGTTACAAAAAACGTCCAACTGAGAGATAATAAATATCTTAAATTATTTTATACAACCTTTCTTGGCATTAGAAACACAGTTGTCATTCCATATAAAAATATATAATTGAAAAGACATCAATACCTTTTTCCACCGCAGATGACAATTTTCTTAACACAAATATCCTGAATTTCTTTTAAACGCCGCCGAATTTTCATACTAATCGATTTGGGAAAACATTTGATATGCTTTCTGTGTACGAATGGTGGAGCTTTTTAGATGGATGATATTATTCCATTTTCAATGTTTTTCAATGAGAAAAAGACAATATTTTCGAATAGTATACTTTTAGACTTTTCGTATTAATTTTTACTATTGATTTTGCCACTGACGGAAGCACCACCATTTTATACAAATATAAATACCATGCACATTCTATGATAGATGAGACTGTATAAAGCACGCAACTCTTTAAACAGACAGGTAGCTTAACAGTTTGCTAACTTGGTCCAAACACTATACCTCGTTCAAGTTACATTAAAAAACTAAAAACCATTCCAAAAAGTAACTAACCCCAACCAGAAACTTCACAGTCAACTGCACTCAAGTCAACTGCTTCACTCCATACAACCCAGCTAACACGGCGAATGTATTGGAACACATTGAACTACATATATAATGTACATATGTACGTACCAAGAATACAACACCCGTTGTTGGCTTTTTGAGGCCGACAGAGGTACAACGCAATAAAAGGTCCCCATTTAGTTATTTTTGTTTTGAAATTTGGAACAATTTCGTGTAAGTAAATCAGAAACGTAAAAAAAACAGAAACGTCATTTGGCCCTAACGACGGTGTGGGCTATAAAAGAAATCGTGATTTGAGTTTAACCAACAAACCGTTTTATTAAAGTTCGGAATAAAATAAGCTTCAAACCGATCATATAATTCTTTCGTATCAAATAAATTTAAATAATTCTATGTATACTCCTTAATTCTCGTTATATTGATACTTAAGCAATAGCAACAGTATTAAAGTATTGTATGCAGTTCACGTATATTTGTACATATCAAATGTGAGGTTATTTTCAAAAAATTATCTGACAAATTTATCTGTTTAAATTTAAAAAACATTCGTTAAAAAATAAGAACATATTTCAGAAAGTTATGCCAGAAAAAAGGACAATTATACAGTACTTCTATTGTGCAGATTACACGGCAAGAAAATTTCATAAATTTGTTGAAACTGAAAAAGAACCGTTAAATAACATTAAAAATATTTTTTGTTATTAAATTGTTTGTCATTGTTATTTCTGAATATTGTAATGAAACAATTTAAAACTCATATTCATTGTTTAAGGATGAGTACAAATTTAGTACGCACTTATTAGGTTACTTTTTCATATATAGTACAATACATACATACAAAATATTAATGTTTCTTATGAAAACATGTACATACAGTATATAGTCGTATGTATGCGTTTATTATGGGTGAGATTAAACATTTTCTCCAAACCATCAAACTTTTCTTGGCATACAACTTAAATCATTTATGTTATTTGTTTATATTTGTAGTTTAAGGTTCGACACAGCTCTTGGCACTCGACACGAATGGACGTTAGGGCTCGTCGCTTCTTTTGCAGGGTTGTCAAGCGTCAATTTTCATTGATTTGGAATATTTTAAATATTTCGTTGAATAATATTTTACAGAGCGAGTCTGATATAATTGCAATATTGTCAAGTAATTGAAACTTTAAATAATTCTCCTGAAAAGAGAAAAACCCCAAATCTTCAATTTATACAAATTTACATTCTGAAATGCTTCATTCTTCAATTCGCTGCAAAGGAAATACAAATATAAATATTTTTCTTGAAATTTTCTTCATAATTACTGTTCAGTTAATTATTTAACAACTCCTAATGATTAATTTGAAAATATAATTTATAAAAATTCGTAATATTCGCATTACTTACATTACATCAGAATTAAATACTATCGAAATGAAAATAAATTCTGTCTTTTGTAGAAGAATCTGATCAACGATATATCGAAAATACTAATGAAATTCTAAATTGGTCAACATAAATGCTTATTTAGTTGTCTACTATCTTTATTTTTTAATTTGGTCACCTTACAAAATGCGTCATCGTCTAGTCTCTTTTATATGCCAAGAGAACAGAACGAACGCACTGACGCTCAACACAACCAAAACCGGATCAACGAATCATGCCTCTACTTTTAACCACGAACAAATCCAACGCAATGTTTTGGAGTGAATAGGCATTACATAAATTTGTTTTTTTAGATTTTTTTTCCATTACAATATATTAAACCCAATTTTGTAGCACTTGTAATCGTCATTTAGTTCCTATAAAAATCGATGTAATGTGTCTCAATAAGAATAAGGAAGCAAGTACCTGAGCTCATGTTCAGTTGGTGGATTCACTTTGATTTCTTGAAGTTTTTCATAAAATCCCTTCCACATAAGTTCCTCGTCCATGACTGTTTGCAAGCGATTGGTCCCAAGAAGCTCCAACGAAGCAGAATCACTTTAGAATCGAGTTTTCTTCTCGTTTATAAAGTTGTTCGATTATAGAAGACAACTTAGTGTTGGCGAGAGTATTGTGTTGAGCGAGACGAGCCAAGCAACTAAGTTCGCTAGTAACGGAGAAAGAAGCGGCTCGCAACAGCGAAAATTCGCGAATTTTACACGTTTGCTATGATGACAAGACTCTATATAATACAATATTTATCGCAATAAATTTATCGTGTATTTAGTTTACACTTTAAAAGTCTCTAGGTACATATGTTAGATACACTTATGGAGACCAAAATGATGCGTTCTCCGTATGAATCACTCTAAGCCAATGCGAAGCTTCTGCATCTGACTTGCTTCTCTTTTTAGCGATGGAATGGATCGTAGAACTCTAAAATAAATGTGCACTCATACCTGTGCATGAAATACACTATTAAATAAATTGTATAAAAAATGTAAAACAAGCGAAACAAAAATATCTAAAATTATAAATCCACAAGGAAAGCTATACAATATAACTGAACCGAATATTGTTGGACTTCCCTGAAAATCTCATGTCTAATCATTTAATGATGCTTTTCATTCTTTTGTATCTACTCTTATATATATATTTACCATACATTCTCATATAGTAAGAGAAGCAAGCAGTGCGCAAACAAGAATATAACAACTCCTAATTTACAACAAAGCTTTGATTCATCAAAACACATCGCTTTTAAGTCGAAGCAGCCAAACTATCAATAATTCATATTCTTTTCACTCAAAGAATGAGAAAGACATCGCGCTCTTTTGTATTGAATTTAAAGAAACACATTTTAAGTTATTCTATGTATAGTACATACTTATGTCGGTATAAACATTTATAAAATTATAATTGTAGTTTAATAAATTTTTATAAAAACTAGCAAGTATATATATAAATAAGTATATATTCTATAAAATCTTAGTTGTACCTTTAATTTAGATTATATTTTAGGGTCTATGTATAACATTCAGCCAGGATAATGTATCGTGGATATTTTCTTCTATTGAATCATAAATACACTTTATGTTTAATGTTTTATTAACTAAGGAAGGAATTTTTTTAATATTCTTCTTTAAGAAAAGCGCATGGATATAGTTTACATGCTTTTATATTCACAGTAAAAATAATTCAAAATAAATGAAACATCCACCTAGTTAGTTTTTTATTTGAATAACTGTTTTACGTGACTGCAGGCCTGTATAAATTATTCCAATCTTCTGTCAATCCATATACGATACCAACTAAACCTAACTAAACCATAACAATAAAATGATGTATCAGAAAATGGTTCCGAAGTTGATGAAATTTGTTAGAAAAAAAAACTTATTAAACATGAATTATAACACATTTTTCCAACAAAAAATTGTATGGTTTAGAACACATACATATCTATATAAAAATTATAGAAATAAACAAAACCTTGCTGTTAAATGTAAAATAAATAAATCAAACCAAATCGAAATGTATATATACAATTACAAGCCCGTTATTTTTGATTATCTTATATACATACGAGAATATATATAAATTTTTACTATAACAATTTTTTTTAGATCACCCAGATTTCTCTTAAAAGCTGAGTGATCCGCAATCCATTATATGGCCTGTGGTTGTAGTCATTGGAAAAAATCCCCATGTCTGCTGTAAAATGGAAATTTGCCATGAAATTTTTTAATATACAATGAGCTTCTCTTTGGTTAAGAGTACACAAGAAATTCTTATATTACCATGAATTTCATTACCATGAACTTAAGATTAAAAAATGTCACTTTTGTGTGTAAGCAAATGTACTATAAATGTTAGTTTCTTTAAAAACATCTACAACTTATTAGTATTTTAAGGATTTTAAATAGGTAGAAAAGTAGAAGTATAGAAAATATATATGTATGTGTGCATTACTTTTATATCTATTTTTTTGTACGCCGTTGGTGAGACCCAATAAATTTAACATTTCGAACTCAATACTTCGTATGATTGCCGGAAATCTGAAATCAGTATAAAAGTTGAGCAGGTGAAATTCTTCGGAAACGTCAAACATCTATTGAACACGACTTAATTCAAATATATTATACTTTTTCATTAACCATGTTGCAATAAGTTGTAAACAGCAAGGATGTAATGCTACACTGCAAAAGTACGGAAACATAAATATTAACACATTTTCTCTTATGTATGTAAGTTATATTGTATAATATGAAAATTTACTTCAAAATAATAATTTAAGACGTGTACAATTATACGATGGAAATAAGTTCTATTTATTACAAGTGCAACTACAAGGAATGACTTTTTGGTTAAACCTTGATATCTCAATAATCAATAGTATTGTATTGTAATAATTTATTACGTAAAAATATTATCATATAAGTTTCTGTTTCTTTTTCTTTTTCTTCGAATGTGACATAAATATGACGGTACAATCGAATACTTAATAAATTGTTTAATTTTTTGTCCATAATGAGATTTGTTGTTTCTCAAT
The DNA here is from genome assembly GCA_943737955.2 of Myopa tessellatipennis. Taxonomy (NCBI): domain Eukaryota; kingdom Metazoa; phylum Arthropoda; class Insecta; order Diptera; family Conopidae; genus Myopa; species Myopa tessellatipennis. The sequence goes on along the minus strand of OX031314.1, from coordinate 49,706,796 downwards.
AGTCAGTGTCTCGATTACGGTCAGCTATTTGGTGATCGTTGTCCTGAAAATATTATAATAATATGTTTAATGCCATTCATTTTGAAGTGATAATATATCATACTTTATATGTGTCTCTTGGCCCTGATCGAAATCTAGATTCGCTTTTATTATGGTCATCAATGAAATCGCGCTCCCTATTATTCGACCATGATGACATTACTCGATCATCTCTGCGGTTGTTATCGAATTTATGTGCATGCCTATTATTAAATTCACTATTCTCACGATTCGGGAGCATGCAATCTGAGTCATCCCTTTCCTTTTGATTGTAGTCACCCCCACATGCTCCGGTCCGATTGCTATCAAACCTTCTGTGCTCATTGTAATTGTTCTGGTAACCGCCGCGATGTGAAGTGTTTCTTTCGCGATAATTTGAACCTCCAATGTACCTTTGTTGGCCGCCTGCTCTGTTATCACGATCCCGATCGTCATTTTGTCGACTGTATTGACGGTGATTGATTGGTGATTGATTCTGTGGCATATTTGAGTTATCAGGCGCTAATGGTTTCGTGGATGAAACTTCTTCCTTCTGCTTTTTTTCGTAGTGGAAGAAGTCATCAAAAATAGAAGTTACATGGTTATACGAATGAAAAATTTTCAAAACTTCAATGCCTTTAGCGTGAGGAACTTCCTGTGTATCGCGTGAATTCGTAACCGATTTATTCTCATTATTTTCCAGGTGAATGTGCCGAAGTTTGATGTTTGGAATATCTTTTACATATATCCATTTGACCTTGAACTTTCCTTTCCACTTATCTTGCGACCAGACGCTCGCTGTAGAATTATAATCAACAGAGGTCATCATTTGAGCCATTCCACAGAAGTATCGGGATCCATTCACAGAAAAAAATAGTAAAACGTTACCACCTTCTTGGTAGCGCTCTTTAAAAGCATCATCCAGCCGTTTATTGCCGTGGTCAGTAGAGCACCAAATTTCATATTTTATACTTCGATGAATATCATCCTCAGAATAAGATTTAATGACAAAGAACCTAGCACAATTCAAGATTAAACATATGTATTAGTTAATTTGTAGATGTTGGACATATTCTTTTCTTACCTAGCATTTGCTGCTGTCTCTAAATCAATCACTGAAGGATTGTAATTATTCTTATTTTTCAATTCACTTAGAACTGCTTGCGGAGTCTCAGAAGGTAATTCCGCCACTGCAGATGGATTATCAAAGCTTTGAGGGCTGTTTTCATCTTTTAAGTCATCAGAAATGCTTCCATGTTCTTGGCGAGCATTTATATATTGATTTCTTCTGTCACTATAGCGATTTTGGTCGCTAGTGCAACCAGCATCGCCTCTACGTATTGCACCTGTTTGTGGCTGACGATTTTGATGTAGAGGATGCTGTGTTGACCAATTCTTACGAGGGTGGCCATTAGGCGAGTGACGTGAGCGTCCGTAATTAGCGTTATTATAATTTGATTTGTTGTCGTCCCTAAAAGTATCGCTTGATCTCTGTGCCTTTTCGGCTCTTGTGTCTAAATTCTGTTGTTCTGAAACGAAACTCGCTGGCGGTTCTGGATTAATATCAATTTGGGCGATGTCGATTGGAGGCGGTGGGGTCGGTACCAATGGTGGATTATTGTTTGGTAAGTCCCACGAATTCACATCTAAATTATGTTTTCCCGGTACCATTGGGGGTGGAGGCATTCCAGGGCCTTTCTTCTTGTGACTGGAAGTTGTTAATGTAGTCTGTTCGCAAGGACAAAATTGTTAAAACCACTTTAATTCCGATTACTTTTTCGATTAATCATACCCTGGAAGTGAGTTTCGCAGGCTGCGAAGCGATTGAAGCCCATGTTGTTTTCTTAGGTGCTGCTACTATTGGGGCAGTATTCGATTTTTTTTCCTCTACATTAGCGACTGGTCTATTGTCCAACTTTCCTGATGAATTCGAGTCATCAGATCTATTTGACTAAAAGGTTTACTTAATTTAAGAAAACTTTACATGAGTGCACGCGAATCACATACTCTATTAATATGTCCAGTGGCATTATCAGAAGTTATTCTTCTCACATTGTTTGTACCCCAAGCATTTGTTTGAAGATCGTCTCGTTTTGAATTATTGTAGAAGGCTGGCTTTCCATACTTTTTATTTTCTAAAGATAGAATTATTATTATGTTAGAACAATGAAAATGTGTTATAGAATAATAAATTATATTAGAAATGGTAAAATTAGGATTTAGATATTAATTTAAATTAGGAGCTCATCCTCAACAATTTTCAAGATTTTCTCTTTGCAATTATCAAGAAAAATTTATGAATTGTAATTAAATAAAGTCGAATATCAAACATTATCTGCCCTATATCTTTCTTTTCTATTTTAATAAGATAATTTGTGTAAGATATCAACTGTATCTGGGAGGTAAAGCAACCCCTATTCTGATACCCAGAAATTAATAACTTCTGTATACAAAATTTGTACAACTTGAAATAAATAAATAAAATTAATTTTTAATATCTCAATTGGATTTCCGTAAGTGGTTTGCAATGTCACCGATCGACACCCAGACTGCCGGACAGACCTGCTTAATCTATATGTAGTTGACAAATAAAGTGTAGACAACGGCAAATATGCGATTTGCTTACCGTAGTTATTTGATGATCTTCGGTTTTTATAACCGTCCCAACTAGAGTTTTGGTTATCCTTAGCATTGAATGGAGGATATTGGAATTGCGTAGAATTAGAATTGGATGCTAAAAAATAAGATATGTTATCATAGATTTATACTTTAAAGTAGATGCTGAAATGTGTCCATGTACCAGCATTGTCATCGATTGGGAAAGCTAGATTTTCATAAGAGGCTTCGTCCACTTGCTGGCTCCAGGGTATATTCTTCTCTTCGATGTTCTTCGCTGTTGTATTAGGGAAATATTTTTAGATATGTATATTAAAGATATATTATGTAGCATAAATAAGATTTATAAATGTCAAAATAATTGTTTTACCTTTGCTAACGAACCTAACTACTTTTTAAACTGTTTATAATTTCCAGTAGCTTTGCTTCTGATTTAAAAAAATTTTGTCTCACCTCAAGGTCAAGACGGTTCAACCTTGCGTGAATGCAAATTACTATTTATAAGTTAAATATGAAACTACATAAAGAATTAACCATTTTAAACAACCGTTTAGAACGAGTACGACTTAACTGTGGGTAATCCATGGCCTATAGAATTCTCTAATTATATTTGAAGTGATTTTACATATCTATTCAGACTAAGTCTATTTCAAAAACAGTTTTAAACAGTCAACTTTCAAAGGTTTTAGACTAGCCGGTGTTTGGAGCCGGTTTATTGATTACATCCAATATGTTTAAGGCTGTCTACTATGATCACAATACTTCTCTATACTGTATAAAGCAGTTCAATCAGAATTTCAAAAAGAAATAGACGGACGTATAGTATACATACATATATGCCGATCCAAAGCTAAGGAAATAACTTTTAAAATGATTTTTACATCTCTTGTTGAATTTAAGAAATTTTAAACATCTCCTGTGGAAGAATTCTGAACTTTGAACAGAAGTAACTTCTAACCCAGACTCTTATTTTTCGCCATTACTTTTTTTCGAAGGAAATACAATGTTCCATATAAAAAGTAAAAAATCAGTTGTCTCGGTCAATGAATGATAATATATTGCCTTCAGATAGTTACCTGCATTTCCTGGTACCTTCATCTGGAAATGTAATAAGAAAATAACACTCGTAAGAATGTAATTGACGACAAGAAATGCATTTCTTAATAGTATGTAAGTGGAAACAGAGTATTCAGTGGAGAAAAACAATTTATACATAATTACCTGCTCTGGCACGCCTGATGACATTTGCTGTAAAATATCAGCGGACTTTGCTGCAAAATAATAAATATTTGTATCTCTGCTACGTTATGTGGTCAAGGTATAGCTTTTACCTCTTAAAAATAATTAAAAACAGAAATTTAAGCACAACAAATAAAACTTTTACAAAATATATCAATAATTGAAGACCGTCCGATTTATTTTTAATGAGAAATAAAGAAAGAGCCACACTCACACACACAGACACTGAGCGAGCGGAGCACCGCAGAGCAAATCTTGGTGAGCAATATAGACGATTCGACGCACTGCCCACGGAATCTGTTTAATTTTGCCGATAACCATTTTGCTTTGTATGACACATACATATTTACAGAGATAGGTTTAATAATGATGTCGACGGCCGTGCCAGAGTTGCTGTGACTAACAATAAAGGGAAAAGTTCGTTTATGAAACCACATTGTATATTTTTATAAGTACTTATATAGAAAAATAAACCAACTAACATAAGTAGTCTTAAAATTATCTTTATAGCTCAATCTTACGAAGACCATAAATTCCATTTCATTATTTTACATTAGGGTTCAATTCTGAAGTTATTAATCTTCTGATTTGGTTAATTATTGTAGTTTGTTATTAATAGGTTAAGCATAAAATATTACTCTTATATTTGTTAATAACAAAGAAATTTGTTAATAACAAAGAAAGTTGTTAATAGGTTTCGAAAAATAAACAAAGTTGTTGTTTATATTAAGCTTAAAGCTCCCTTTATACACTCTGATAAGTCAAATCACTTTTGTTATGACTTTCTTAAACTGACAGCTATGATAGTGTTAACATCTATATATATGTATCTAAAGATATATATCTTTATCTTTATAACTTCTAAAGAGTTTTCGTATGAGAAATCATATGACTTTTTGGCATTTGAATTCATCCTATTTTCTTAAAACCGGTAATAGCGTTTTATTGAAGAATTACAAGGTTTTTTGACAGAATATCATGCAAAACATGACAAAAGTATGGCCACAAAAACACAAAATGCTTTGACTGTCTGAACAATCCGACAGTTCTCTAAAATTAAAGTGACGAATGTAAAAAAAAAATAAATAAAGGGCTTTTAGTTTATATTTAATATATAATAATTATTGCACCTTTATACGGAAATTTCAATGGAATAAATTTGATGTTCTTGTAGTCGGTAATTAACTAAACATGAAAAAATCCTAAGTTCCATAACAGCACTTAAAAAGTACAAGGTAAAAGATTGTGAAACACTAAAACGGAGAAATTTTTTGCATTTGTTTTAATAATATAACAGCTGTTTAAAATGTCAAAAACTAAAAAAGTTAATTATGTAGGAAGTAAAATAAGTGTTACAAAATCTGAAGTGTACTATATACTACAAAAATTACGTTAAGGCCAACTATTTAGGCACTCTAATAAGATGTGTTTAATATCTTGTCCAATTTACAAACGGACAAGTTTATCCAAGTACAACCTTAGGTATATATGATGTACCACATACGATGATGAAGTCGTATATGAGTGCATACCGTGTGAAAGGATTTAAAATTTGTTTTAATGTTATCTGGTTTTATGTGATGTGATCTGACTTCTGGTTTTATAGCCATTTGAAATATCGCTTATATCTCCTAAATTATAGTACACGTCCGGTTGGTGTAGGTACATCATAAACGTACGTACCAGTGTCCTCAAAAACAAGTTTTCTCTCTAAAAATTTTACTTGCGGCTCTTACTCTTTCGTGCTCTCGAAAACAAAGCATCTTTTGAGGTCGAAAGAGCGAGTTGGGGCAGAAAATAACGCTCGAGAGCGAGCAATTACGAACCCTGTTGGTAAATTAAACAAGCATATATGCGAAAGTTTCGACGAACATTTTCAAGTTCGAGATAATGTCTATAAATATAGTTGTGGTTTTCATTTGGCAGATATCGTTTTTCTCACATAATTATCATATTCAGATATATATGACAATTATGTCAGAAAATTAAGGGCCTTATTCAAAGGTGGATGTCACACTTGACATCTTGAGGCCACCTCAGAAAAAGCTGTTTACGTTGTACCCTGTCACACTACAAAAAATTGTGCGTGGCCTCAAACTCGTGTACGTGCAAGCGATTGAGATGTGTTTGTAAGGGCTTTAATTTCAACGAAAGCACTGTGCGCAGTGATTTGACGTGTCAGTAGCATCAGATGTACTTTACGTACTCTCTGTCTAATCTACCGTATATTCTACCTGCATGAGTTCGCATTATTCGAATGTAATGTAATGTTGTGATGACCTTCAACTATTTTTTACCTGTTCGCCAGCCTCATTTCTTAGAGGAATTTCCATGTTGTAAAAATAAAAATGTTGTAAAGGTTGACAGAAAGACAGCAAGAGAAATTGCAACCTTTATATATTTACATCTTGTTTTTTATTTATAATTCTTTTGGGTCAATTGATCAATATTTTGAGTAATTTAATTTAAATAAGAATGCGGAATATTTTCTTATTTAAGAAATAAGTTTCTAGAGCTAATAATAATAATAATTACATAATACAGTAAAATTCTAAAAAGAAAACAGTAAAGTAAGAAAAAACATGAAATCAGTTTTTCCATTCCATACATTATTTATTTCTACCGGCATGCATGTTTTCTTAAGGGAACCCCTTGCTGTGGCTGCGACGCATAACAAAACAGAACAGCTCAAACAGCTGTTTCTTGTCTTTTTCTACTCACAGAGACGACGCCGTGTCTAAACCAGAGATAATGAGATAGGACACTTCGAATTCGCCGCTTCAAAAATCGGGTTGACGTCTATTTTTTAAGCATTAACCACAACCAAGGCTGCAGGCTACAAGCGGCTTCTGTCAAAATTACATTGGCCCTTATGGGGATCAAGAAAAAAAACATTGATTTCCAGTCGCCGCTACGTATCTGTGGTTAGCTGCTACGCAGCTAGCGGCTAGCCGCTAGCTACACGCCGTTTGCAGTAGATCGAGTTCTATTTTTCTCTGGCGGCGTAGGTATTCTTCTTCTTCTTTCATGTTTGTTTACGTTTTTTGACAGATATTATTGTTTATTATTTCTTTGGATTTTAAGGAAATATTTTTTCGACGACTTCGATCCGATTAATAGATCCGATAAGATTAAATAATAATGGACATTGACGAAGTTTTGATAGAGGAGGTGAGGTGTCACAAGTCACTCTACGATCTTTCCTCAGAACATTATAAAAATGTGAATGCCAAGGAGGCAATCTGGGCCAATATTGCCAAAAGGGTGAATTTGGATGGTAAGTCTTTTGAAAGTAAAATTTGTGTGGTTATATTTATTTTATGCAATTTCTGTTGCAGGAGCCGTGTGCAAGAAGAGATGGAAAGCGCTGCGCGACACCTACCGACGAACCAAACAATCGATGCTGTTGGCATCAGGATCCGCAGCGCAACCCGGCAAGAAAAGGTGGCGTTATTACGACGCCATGTCGTTTTTAGATGGCGTGCAGTCACAAAGAAAGTAAGTTATTTAAGTTTATGTTTATACTCAATTATGTGCAATATACTCAATTTTGTTAATCCATTTGCAGAACCACAAGCAATGTGGCAGATGGCGCACTCTGTGACAGCCCAGAGCCCTCGCGCCCAACGATCTACGTTTCGGTACCATCACCATCTCCAGGAAGTGAAACGCCGGCGAGCAATCCGACACCATCACCGACAACCCCAACACCGGCTGTAATATATTTTGCACATTTTTATGTGTAAAACAAAATTGTATCCATTCTCTTTTTATTTCAGCGAAAAGTCCAACAGGAGTTTACGTCCTTTCTGGGGACATTGTCGGACTCGGTGGAAAGGGCCGGCGTTCTCTTGCAAGAGCGCCAGAGATCAAATCCGCATACAGCAGCAGAAACCTATCTGTTAGGGGTGGCCAAAATTTTGGATCAGGCGAATATGCCTGACTACCTGGTGCAACGCGCTCTCCACAATGCCAACAACGCCGTTTTCGAGGTGTTGGATTTGTGGAACTCTCGCATTATGAACGACAATTGACTACTGAAAGTAGCAATTGCGACATTTTTTTAGTTATTTAGTTACATGTATTTTTCTGTGAATTCAAAGTTAATTTTTTTATAAATGTAATCTTAAGTAAATTTAATTTCTTTATTTGTGTGATATACTTGTGTATATTTTTTCTTTAAAAAATGAATAAAAATGAAGTGAAATATATATATATATCAGTTTATTGAACACTTTTTCATTCTGGTTTTTGATTCCTACCAAATAGTATCTGGATCAAATGTTATTAAATATGTAATCTTTTAGATGATTTCTTAAATTGAAAGCAATGGATGATGAACGGTTGGAGGAGGACAAGCGAGCTGAACGGAAATCAACAGCATCACGAATATTATTTGCTTCATCTTCGTTATAATAGTAGCTGTCGTGTTTTAACATCAAAACATTGTGTAACACAACCGTAGCCAAAACGATTTTATCTACGTTTTCGGGATTTGCGTGTATTGGTGAACGGAGGACTCGCCAACGGCTGCTTAGAATGCCAAATGCATTTTCGATATATACGCGAGCGCGAGATAAAGTTTTGTTAAAGAGCTGCTTGTCGGGTGACAAATTTTTTCCAGGAAAGGGCCGCATTACATTTGGTCGCAATGGAAAAGCACTGTCAGCAACGAAGTAGTACGGAAACGTTTCCGATGCACCTGGCAACAGGCGATCCTGCGGAACAATAAGTGTACCATTCAGAATTTTTTTTCCGAAAGCACTTCGTACAAACACTCCCCCATCGCTCTGACTTCCCAATGCTCCAATGTCGACATAGGTGAAGCAATAGTTTGCATCGCACGCAGCCAGCAAAACTATGCTGAAGTATCTTTTGTAGTTAAAATACAGGGATCCACTTTTTTTCGGGCGCACAATATGAACGTGTTTGCCGTCTATAGCACCCAAGCAGTTAGGCATCCCAGACTTCACATAAAACGTATCGGCAATTTTGAGAAGTTCTGACAAATTCGGCGGTGCTAAATATATAGAGTGTAACTCCATCCATATGGCATCACATGTATCGTATATAATGCTCCTAACCGTTGAGAAGCCCAACTTATGTGTCCAAGCGAGGACGTGGATGTTGCATCCTTGGGCCAAATACCTTAAAATTCGAACACATCGGTTAAATACGGTTGCTGAAAATTGATATTTGTAAACTTACAGAAGAGTGATGGAGAGCCTTAATTCTGGCGATATTGGTTTGCGATGAGAATGCCGCTGTAATCTCTCTTTCAAGAGCTCGAGTAAACATTTGAAATTGGCTCCATTCATCCTTGTCGCCTTAAAGAAATGCTCTTGATCGGACAATTGAAGCTGCCTTGTACCAGTCTCATGGAAACCAAGTTCGTCCCGAGTGAGATTGACTGGGCGAACCCACCTTCGCCGCATTTTCTGCTGATAATACAAATAGCCTTCGTATGCTGTGCAGGCAATTGCACCTACTTGAAATAAAAAACTATAGTATTCCATTGCAATTTCTTCATCCACTGAAATTTCTTCATTCATTTTAAACAATTGTGTTGACTTTGATACACACAAGATTTTCTATAAACAAACTTTTGACGTTTTATTTGCGTTTTGACATTTGCCGCTGCCTTCCAGCAGCTATCACTGGAAGCTAGCTACTTTTGCAGTTAGCAGCCTGTAGCCTGCAGCCTTGGTTGTGGTTAAAGCTTTATGAGCTGTTGAATTCATGTACACTATACGTGAGAGATACCATATTGTTGTTTTTGTTTTCTGTCCTACAGTATGTTGAAAAAATCAGCTGTTTCATGTTTCACCACGGATTCATTTAGTTATGAAATCAGCTTGGCTAGACGCAATGTCTTTTGGAACGGTTTCACTACTGGTATGTCGCTACCATCGGTGGCTACACACTGTGGTTTCTCATATGGTTTCAAAAGTTGTAAACATGTGATGCCAAAGTGTGTGTGAAATTTACTGAATATCCAAATGTTGGCCAGAGTGAGAGAAAATATGAACACGAGTTCGGCAAACTATGTTGCTCTTCTTTCCTTTGACAACTGCTTTCTTGTGTGCGTACAAAGAAACTGAGAAACATGCCTTGAACACAATCAGAGACGCAAGACGCAGATCCAAGTTAGGGACGCAAGAAATGGCTCGGATTTAAACAGATTTCGGATTTAAATAGCAGAGAAGCATTTTTGGGAAGCAGAAGTATGAAATGTCAAAAATTTGACAGTAGAGAACAATAGATTCATTCTACCCCAAATTCTCGAAGTTTATTTATTTTTATCTATATTAAAATATATTTAAAATACATTTAAATAATATGTTATACAGAATAATAATAAAAAAAGCAACAGACAAACACTCAGATAATTTTAGAACAGCTGAAATAGAATAAAGAATGAAATGTAAACAAACACAAACAAATAAGAAGAACAAGAACGCTTTTGCTTCCGTCAAAATTAGAATTAACTCGGTTGCGGGACGCAAATTTCGGCAGAAAATTAGGGAAGCAAAATGGAAAGCAAACTTTTTTCTCGATCTCCATAAGCGCCCGTGTAATTTTGACAGTTAAAAAATGAATCTGCGTCTTGCGTCCCTGATTGTGTTTAAGGCAGCTGGGTCCATTTTCGTTTCAAAAATTCTATACACTCGATACTAGAGTATAGACTTTTGTCTTTCTTCCTATCTCTCAAACGAACTGAATGCAATCGTTTCACAAGATACTGCGTATAGCCAAGGCCATTGGCTTTTAAAATATAAATTTCACCATATATAAACAAAGGTGGTGAAGTTTCCCAAACCTAAAATGGTAGGTGCCAACGGATGCTTGACCCCCCAAGTGCATCAAAGATGTATAACAATACTTCATTTGCAAAATTGTTAGAGAATTAATGAAAAACTATAAATGCGACCATTCTGGATTTATTAATCGTAATTTTTTTTGGCAATAGGCGAACAACTTCATATTTGCAACAAAACATCAACACAGCGACTACTTTATACCAAAGTAAAAATGAGAAATAAACAACCAATACTTGGTAAAATATGGAAGCATATATTAATTACCATTATACGGAACGGGGAGTTATGTTTTATATATATTTTACACATATAAAAAGGATAATATTTTTATTTATATGATTTGACGTTTCATAAACGAACCCCTGAAAAACAAATATTGCATGCGTTCATGCGATCAATTTATTTTCGGCGAAGTACAAGTTTTTTGCAGCGAAGTACAAGTTTTTCACAGCGAAGTACAAGTTTTTTGCACAAAATCACAATTTTTTATTGTAGTGTTAGTGAAAATGCCATTGTGTTTTGCGACGAAAACGAAGTGTCCTATCTCATTATCTCTGGTTTATAGCAAAGAAGGTTGCGCCTTTATAGCAAAGAAGGGACGTCAATGGCAGAGATAATGAGATAGGACACTTCGAATTCGCTGTTTCAACACACATGCATTTTGCTGAAATTTCACTACACCTATGATAAAAAAACGTGTGCGCTGTCCTCTCATGTGTACTTCGCCACACAAAATCGTGTGCTTTGTCCTCTCATGTGTACTTCGCCGCAGTATCGCATGCACGCATGCAATATTGATTTTAATGGGTGTTTTTTCGAAACGCCAAAAATATATATAAGAAATTAAACTTTTGTTTTTGCTCACATTATATACATGATATATCTACCAGTTCCTTATAATTATAATAAATCTATACTTTCAGATTTTACATAGTATTTGTTGATTTATTTCACGTATTTAATTGGTATAAAGTAGGCGTTGTGCTAATTTTTGGCTGTCAATGCATAGTTGTTCGAATTTTCACAAAAAAAATTAAGATTAATAACTCCAGAATGGTCACATTTATATTTTTTCATTTGTTTTCTAATATTTGTGCAAATTAAGTATTGTTATATATCGTTAGATGTACTTGGGGGGTCAAACATCCGTTGGCACCTACCATTTTAGGTTTGGAAAACTTCACCACCTTTGTTTATATATGGTGAAATTTATATTTTAAAAACCAATGGCCTTGTCTATACGCAGTATCTTTTGAAACGGTTTCACTCAGTTCGTGTGAGAGATATGAGGAAGAAAGAGAAAAGTCTACACTCTGGTATCGAGTGTAAAGAATTTTTGAAACGAAAATAGACCCTGGTTCTCAGTTTCTTTGCACGCACAGCAGTTGTCAAACGAAAGAAGAGCAACGTAGTTTGTCGAAAGCGTGTTCATATTTTCTCTCACTCTGGCCAACATTTGGATATTCAGTAAATTTCACAAACACTTTGGCATCACATATTTACGACTTCTGAAACCAAATGAGAAACCAGTGTGTGTAGCCACCGATGGTATCAATATAGCAGTAGTGAAACCGTTTCAAAAGATACTGCTGATTTCATAACTAAATGAGTCCGTGGTGAAACATGAAACAGCTGTTTTTTTCAACAACCTGAAACACAGAAAACAAGAACAACAACATGGTAGCGCTCACGTATAGTGTACATGAATTCAACAGCTCATAAAAAATAGACGTCAAACCGATTTTTTAAGCGGCGAATTCGAAGTGTCCTATCTCATTATCTCTGGTCAATGGTGAGTGTCACACTGGGCATCTATGCGCCAGACTCACACGCTCTGATTGGTTGATAGCAAAAAGTGGAACAGCTTTCGATCCACGTTCGCCTCAATGTTAGCGCTAAAATTTTGGCTGTCTCACGAGCATCAAACACTAACACATGTATACAAACTCGAAGCACGGTCAGAAAATTTTTCTTATCTGTTGCCTTCTCATTTCTGTTTTGTTATGCGTAGCAGCCACAGCAAGGGCTTCGCTTAAGAAAACATGCATGCCGGTAGAAATAAATAATGTATGGAATGGAAAAAATGATTTTATGTTTTTTCTTACTTTACTGTTTTCTTTTTAGAATTTTATTGTATTATGTAATTATTATTATTATTATAATTATTATTAGAATAATTCTAGAAACTTAAACAAAGCTTACAAAACTTAACTAAGCTCTAGAAACTTATTTCTTAAATATGAAAATATTCCGTATTCTTATTTAAAACAAATTATTATATTGATCAATTGACCCAAAAGAATATTCTGGAGAGAAAGGATACATTTCTTAGAATTATAAATAAAAACAAAGATGTATAAAAAGGTTGCAATTTCTCTTGCTGTCTTTCTATCAACCTTTACAACATGTTTATTTTTACAACTAGCGAACTTTTTCTAGGCTGGCGAACAGGTAAAAAATTGTTGAAGGTCATCACAACATTGCAATACATTACATTACATTCGAATAATGCGAACTCATGCAGGTAGAATATACGGTAGATTAGACAGAGGGTACGTAAAGTACAACATATCTTATGCTACTGACACGTCAAATCAAGCATTCCGTACCGTGCTTTAGTTGAAATGAAAGCGCTTGCAAACACATTTCAAACGCTTGCACGTACACGAGTTTGAGGATGCGCACAATTTTTTGTAGTGTGACAGGGTGCAACGTAAACAGCTTTTTCTGAGGCGGCCTCAAGATGTCAAATGTGACACCCACCAATAAGTATTTGTATTGAAGTTTTGTTTCGAGGCGCCTGCACACTGGTTATAGCATTAATTTTTAATGTGAATGTTTGAAGTGAATTATTGTGTGAATTATTATTCCAATAATGAATAATGAAGTGAAGTACCGTATAAAACTACAACAACAAAAAAGCAACAACAAAATCTGAGCGTCCGACTAACATTTAACCTGTTCTTAGTATTTGTATTAAGTATTTGTGTTGAAATTTTGTTTCGAGGCGCCTGCACACTGGTTATAGCAATAATTTTTAATGTGAATGTTTGAAGTGAATTATTGTGTGAATTAATATTCCAATAATGAATAATGAAGTGAAGTACCGTATAAAACTAAAACAACAAAAAAGCAACAACAAAATCTGAGCGTTCGAGTAACATTTAACCTGTTCTACTTCATGCCACTTTTCAAGATTGACAATTGTACCGTGTGTCGTGACCCTAGTGATTTCAGAAATACTTATTGACGTAGATGCGCAGAACGAGACCACTTGTCTTTGTTTACTGACGCAACCTTTTATTTTATAAACCTTGTCTAAACGTACGCTCAAACAGAGCGCGTATTTACGTTACGCGTTGCGAAGATTCAAGCGATGGAGGTCGTGGGGTGCCACACTAGGCATCTTAACGCCGGACTCCCACGATCTGATTGGTTGATTGAGGCGAATACTATGTTCGCACTAGACCAAAATTAGGCAATTTCGCTGTTTACCACAATTTCGGCTGAAATTGAGAATGAAGTCCATAATTTCGCCATACAAAAGGACGTCAAACGAAATTGAGGTGGTGAATAACTTTATCTCAATTTCAACGAAATTGGAAGCGAAATTAACTAGAAATAGGAAATCAACCCTGATTTTGTAATAGAATGTGTTATAAATTGGTATTGAACTGGCAGCACTGAGTACATTTGACTAGTATAATTGTGGCATTGAAGAATTTTTCGAAAAATGAAAAGAAGCTATAAAAAGCGAAATTTGTGGGGTGAAATGGCTGTCGAGTTGCTAATAGAAAACTGGTCAAACAAAATTGACCAGCTATGAGGGGCAAGGCGTACCAGCCATATTAGAATCCATATATATGTTAATTATTTGTAAAACTTGGACAATTTCCATTGTTTTCTAATGTTAACAAAACTCGCGCAGTAAACAATCGAAACGTCAAATGAAATTGGGAATGCCTAAACCGAACACTGCCAATTTTAAATGAAATTGTATCAATTTCGAGGGCAATTTCGGCCTAGTTCGAACACGTTAGAACATGGATCAACCATCCAATCACAGCGTGTGAGTCTGGCGTTAAGATGCCTAGTGCGACACCCCACGTCAGACATCCACAAGTCAGCTGTGAACAGAGGAATGCCGTATTGGTAGAAACAATTTCATTATTATGGGATTTGACACCTTCTCTAGCGAATTTTGTTATTTGTTGTGAAACTTTTCCATTTTTAATGTTGGGTTTTGATGTGAAATATTGAAATTGTATTTTATATGTGAAGAATTAGATTTTTTTTATTTATTATTATTGAATAGGAGTTGCGCTAAGAACTAATTCTTTTATAGCAAAAAAAATTGACACAGGGAATATATATAACAATAACAAATAATTTAGAAAGCTTAAGCTAAAATAATATAATATACATATAAAGTGTTTAATTATTTAATTAATAGGTATTAGATATGAATAGTCGACAGGGGTACAGAAAGGAGAAAAATAGATACAGAATGGAGAAAAATAGGTACAGAAAGGAGAAGGTATGTAAACTCTTGGTTGCAAAGTCGTTGTTTTAGGTGTTCAAAAAATGTTCCCTAGCATGACGCCTGAAAGCTCTCTCTCCCGCTATAGCCTTTAGCCTATTTGGCAGATTGTTCCATAGCTTGACAGTGTTGACGAAAAATAGTCTCCCCGTGCTTAGGTAATTGAACTTTGGAACAATTAGATTGGATAGTCGGTTAGAGCTTCCAAAGGACAATTTTGCAACCAAATAATTAGGAGTTCTCGTATGGATTAGCCTGTGCAAAAAGACGCAGTTTCGATAATTAATAAGGTCAAAGAGATCACCTATGAGAGTGTGTCTCCGAACACCGAGTCGGTCAAAGCACCTTAGACCACAAACAAACCTGGTCAAGTTGTTGAATAAGACCCTCAATTTATTCAACGAAACAGAATCAAAGTTACAGTACAATAATTCACTGTATGTTATGATGGGCAGAACGAGTTGCTGAACAATCCTTCTTCTGATTTCTTCAGGAAGATAATTAGCTGCATAGTGGAAATTACGCAAAATAGCGTAAGATTTACTTACAACAGCATTGACATGATCTGTACATGTTAAATTTGAGTTTAAACAAAAACCAAGATTTGTAATTTTAGATACGAATTTGAGAGTCTCGTTTCCTATAAATAACGGCGGAATATTAGTCAAGTTAGAGGCATTACGAAAAACAGGTAAGACAAAAGATTTGGAAACATTGAGTTGAAGACAGTTTTCACTAGACCAACGGGTAATATTCATAAGCTCACTGTTAATTTTGGAACATAGATTGACAATAGATTCGACACTACTAGACATGTATACCTGCACATCATCAGCATAGGCATGCATGGTCACATAATTTACTGTAGTAAAAATGTCATTTAGGAACATGGAAAATAAAAGAGGTCCCAACACAGAACCCTGGGGAACCCCCGCCTCGAGTGGCTTAAAGTCAGAGTAAGCTGAATTAACTTCAACTCTTTGGTATCGCTCACATAGGAAACCAGAGATTATCTCTGTAGGAAACTGCGTATAAGCTGAGTCGCATTGGAGGAAAATAGAAAATGCTTCCTCAGCTTATGGCATAAAAGCGTATGATCAACACTATCAAATGCTTTCGAGAATTCAAGCAGACAGAGAAGTGTAACATTCTGTTGGTCAAATGCTACTCTTATGTCACCGGTGATTTTGAGCATAGCTGTAGAGCAGCTGTGCTTTGAGCGAAAGCCGGACTGAAGAGGGCTAAGTAAGTTTTTGTTTGAAATGTGACAATTAATTTGGGATACCATTAAAGATTCACAGACTTTGGAGAGAACAGGCAAGATAGATGAATTGTATATATACAAGACTTTAACAATTGTAAACTATAACGCAACAACTGGCAACACAATACATTGTAGTGCTGAGCATTTTCATACTCACAGTACAAAAATGGCGTAGCGTAAATACGCGTTCTGTCTGACGGCCACTTTAGCTAAGTATGTTGTCGTGTCTTACGTAGTTTCGAGGTGAGCGAAAACCTATTCATAGTGCCAACCCAAAAATAATAGAATATATCTATTATATTATTTTTGGTGCCAACCAACGGTATGAGTTGTCAAATAAGACGACAGCCAGCATCTTAGGTGCAGTCTTTTATTAAAAATTAAATATATTGCAGGTTATTGCTTATTTTTTATATTTAACTTTTATTTTTTTATATTATAATTATATTTTATTGTATTATAAAATAAATAAATATATATTATATGTTATTTTGAAAAACTGAAATATTTATATTCAAGCGGAAAACTATTTTAGTTCAATAGGTCACACTCACAATATATTTATCTAAAAAAATTAAGAATATTGGTTTTATTCTACACAAAAAACAGATTAAATGTACTATAATACCTTAAAAGGGATTATAGGTATAGTATAGCCGCAAGAAGCTATAGTATTTAAGGTATTCGTGATAAGGTAAGGTATTCAGAGGACGATTTGAGCTACACTATTTAATTAATTGTTTTATTGTAAGTATATACTTAACCAAATAGATGTAAAATATCAAATTTCTTGATAAATAAATAGGCAGAACCGAAGTTTCGTTATACAACCGAATATCACAATATCGTTTATCATTCTCAATAGTTTATTTTAATTGCAAGTCATAGTTTACTGAAAATTAACCTCAGCTAATTTGTGAAAGTACTTTTTATACTTTATTGATTTATATGATATATACTGCAAGAAACTAATTGTTTACACCAAATGCTCGATAGTGTCTCTCCTGACGACAGAGACCGCAGCGAACAACATCGGATTGAAAGGGCAGAGTATTTAAAGTTAAACTTGAAGAATCTATTTTAACACAAAAAACAAAGGTGAATTTAAAAACTAAATGTTTAATAAAAACAAAACTCCATATTTTTTATGAAAAAATATACAATTTCAGTGAGTCACTTTATTCATATAATATATATTATAAATACTTATATATTTTATAAATATAATTTAATTTTTAATAAAATAAATTCTTTCCGTATAATCAAACATTTTATCATTTTTATTTTTTTTATTTTAAACCCATAGAATTTTTAATCGAAAAATTTTAATTTAATCAAATTAACGAGTTCATATGTAGGAGTATAAATAGAAATACATACCAAAAAGTGACCGCAGTAGCAATCTAAAAATATATGCCTAATGCTTGTTAAATGTATGTAATTATTTTTTACCTTCGCACATTACCAAGTGCAATTAATTTTTTTTTACTTACATTACTGTTAAATATCTCGACATGTTTTTAAACTACCACTTACCATAGGCTTCAAATTGTTTCCAAGCCTTAAGAAATAGCTGCAAGTAGTGAATAAAAATGAGTAGGTACATATTTCTTGAAAAAATACGATGGATTGCTTTAAGTTTAGAATTTCGGAAAATGTTCAACTTAAAGTAAAACAACGTTAGAACCCACCTTGTAAAAATACCATACATAAACTGCACTGCAGCATGGAACTTTGCCTGAAATGTGTGAAAGCTTTCGTTTAGTTATAATCGTATTTTCTATTTCTATCATTTACTCCTACATTATGAATAATAATCTAAAATGTACTTTTTGGAAAGAACGGAATCGATTAACAATAACAAATGGATTACTTCATAAAACTATTAAAAGGAAATGCGACTGATCTTAATTATCGTTAAAGTAGTATAAAATGCCGCATTACCTACATTGTGTTTATTTTAGTTTTAGCAACCTTTGGGGTTTGCAACAATTGATCAGGAGGAGTCTGACATGCACTCCAATGGCAATCTGGACAAAATTCAAGAGTAACTTTCCCCTGGCCAATGTGCAGGCATATACCGACACTATCAGAGTTTTCAGAAGTTTCAAGTATTTTATCCAACGACGGGAAGTAATTGTCTTCATCAGAAATCATCGCACTGGTTACAGGGGAATCCTGTGGATATTGGGAGAGCTCCAATTCATTATTAATGTAACTAGTTTCAAGATGAATTTTATCCTCTATTTCAAGCTCATTCCAACTAGAGTCTAAAGATGAATAATCAAAGTTCTTGTAGATATCGTTATGCATAACACTTACTGGCTCACTGTAAATTGAGCTGTAGTTGGGTGATATAAATGTGTCCTGTCGTAAAATTTTTGATAGACTATCGGTTTGTGACGAATCTGAACCAAATACTTCTTGTCCTTGGTCGATGACATTGCTGGAGCTGCTACATGAAGAAGACATAGAAACAGTAGGAGTCTTAAATATTTTAAGGAATTCCTGTCGCTTTATATCCAAACCTTCACTTTGCTGTGAAGCAGATAGCAGAGGAAGTCGAGAGTTCAGGGCGGTGAGCAAGATTTGGATTTCGGAATTATTCATCAATACATTTTGATAATACTTCTTTTCTTCCTCCAATTTTTTTACTGTTTTGATCTGTTTTTTAAGAGCTTTCAGTAAATTGTGATTAACGCGTCTAGCTTCCTCCAGATCTTTCTCCATTGTTTGCAACTGAGCTTTCTTCCTGCGACGGTTTTCCCGAGCTAGAAGTGCATTTCTATTATAAATGTTTGGATCTGGTCGTCGTGTTGGTAAACGCATGTTCCGATTTGTATTTTTATTTGGCTCATTCAGATCTGCTAAATTCTGACTTTTTGTTGACTCAGGTTTACGTGGTAATTTATAGTCAGAGTCGTTGCTAGATTCATCCTGCAAATTATCTTCTAAGTTTTGTAGGTACCTTACGTATTGCTCCATTATAATTTTATATTAAAGCCGGAATATAAGAAAATGTATTGATTTTTATATTCCCCCTTTTGATTTTTAATTTACTTACATAAAATAATGTGTAAAATTGCGACGTCTTAAAATTGTAATGCAAAACGTTTTCAACGATTTCATCACGTGTGAATGTAAGTCACAGTGTTGCCGGTAACTTAAAATGAACAGTATTGAATCCTCCAACAAAATAAGCGAATGCAGACGTAACGAATGAGTACGAAGATAAGAACTGCGAACGACTGCCCAAAAGAGTAACTGAGTAACGTATCTAAATAACAATAAGTTATGAGTAACGTAACTGATCGAATGGGAACGTAACATTCTGACGATACTTTGCCTTCGGTTAGGAAGATATTGGGCAAGTTAATTTCAAATGGCTATAACTCTGGAACCAGAGAGATATTGTGTTGTTGTTGTTGTAGTCTACTCCATAATCTACAACAACGCTACAAATATGAATACGATGGCGTTACCGGGCAGATCAGATTTAAGCCCATATTCCTTTATAATGGTCCTATACGGATATCTTTAATAATTTAGGAGGTATATTGAAAATAATTGTTGTTTATTTTTTTATTGTTGTAATCAGCATAAAAAACGAATGGACAGATATGGCGCTTTTCGACCTAACGAATGATGTTGTTGTTGTTAGTGTTCTTAATGTTTGTGGTGGTGATCTCAATAACAAGTTTTATGAATCTCATCTAGTTCCGGAGTTATATATTGAAATTTGAAAATTTCTGTCTGTATCTCCTGAACTATACAGGATACCTCTCTGTTATTGGTGTTGTTGGAATGGTAATTCAATTATTTTTCAGTTATGTAAAACGTATTTTAAATCGTATATCAATAACATATAACATATCGTCAATAACATATAAGAATCTTGTAAAGTTTAGGAGATACTAGCCTGAACTTTTCAAAGTTTTATATCTCCGGAACTAGATGAGAGCAATAAAAATTGTTGTTGTTGTTGGGGTCAGCACGGAAAGCAACAACTACTGCAACATCAACAACAGGTTAGGACGATAAGTGCCTTATTTTAGCCAAAACGAGAATAACAACAAAAACGACAACTGGATTGATTTCATAACGGTAATGTTGTTCCAATCTTTTTCTCTATCACTCTTTCAATTCAGCGGCTTATTTAAAATGTAAAATTGTTCACTGAAGTCACTGAACGATCCCATTTTCTCATATCTAATTACGTTATCAGAAATTGTTATTATATTTTGTGTATTTCAGGTTACTTTTCTCGAGACGTTGAACTAATTAAATTATATGCTGAAACATGTCATAAGCGTTTGTTTAGCACGGATTGATGCAGAGTGCTCGGAATATGAAGTTGATATCTTCGGTCACCAAGTTATATCATTTCTGAGCACTTGATTGTTTTTATTAGTTTATTTGGTGAAGGGGAAAATGGAAAAAATCTCTGATGAACAAAAACAGGACTCCCAAAATACTTGTTCTGCCCATTCCACAAAAGTTCTTTTGGTTGCAGCAAATGTTGGGAGTCTTTTTGAAGATGTATGGCTTTCACGTATTTAAATAGTTACCAAGTTGATGCTATATTGATTTCAGCCAAATCGTCTTCTGCAACCTTGGATCAACGAATTTATTTCAAAGATATCCCAGTTAAGACCTGAATTCATAGCAATACATCTGCAGGAAGTAGGAGGGAAGACTTATGAAAAATCGATGGAATGTGTGCAGCAATTCATAAAGAATCTTTGCGAAGCTGATGGTTTACGAAATTATACATGTATTCAAATATTTATGGACGAGGATTTCAGGTCAGCAGAACATTTTACGGTAAGGCGTTCTGGAGTTTATTGTATGCATGAACGAATCTGCACAGTATTTGTTATTATATACCGAAAAGTAATACAGTAAAATATCAATAAATCGCACCAGGTCGGCCTTCTCAGGGTCATTATCTCTTGTTTTCTGAATTTTTTTTAGAAAACTAGAAAATAGTTTGTTTTTTTTGTTTATTTCTTTTCTGTTATATTTCTATATACATATGTACATATCTATACGTTTATGTGTAGACAATACAAATAATTTCTGATATAGTACTGTTTATTCTGCTTTTATTCAATAGCTCATAATATTCTATTCTTAATAAATCATTTGAATTTTTTTAGCAATGTGCAAAATTTGATTGCAATATTTTTTAGCAATATTTTAATTTTTAAAATATATTCAAGACAAACTTAGAATGGAATGTCTTACGATATTCTACAGGGTATTCTTAATAAATCATTTGAATTTTTTTAGCAATATGCAAAATTTGATTGCAATATTTTTTAGCAATATTTTAAGTTTTAAAATATATTGAAGACAAACTTAGAATGGAATGTCTTACGATATTCTACAGGGTATTCTTAATAAATCATTTGAATTTTTTTAGCAATATGCAAAATTTGATTTCAATATTTTTTAGCAATATTTTAAGTTTTAAAATATATTGAAGACAAACTTAGAATGGAAACCCTCTTACGATTTGATTTGTTATATCAATCCCAAAGACATGCATTTTTTTAATATAAAGCTAGAATATAACTATATAATACTTTTTATAATACTTATAATATATAAAGGAAAAGCATACGCATACGATAGTATTTTTGTTGTTAGTGTAGCCTCGGAGAAGTGTACTCATGCCAATAACACACACTGTCGCAAATGTGTCACAATTTTTGCTGGTTTCAAAGGATTACGTTATTAACAGATTTTGAACATATTATAATAACCTTTTAATTTTCTTAAGGCACTGGGCAATCTTTATTTTATTCACGAAGAATTAAGTGAAGTAAAAATTTGGAATTTTCTTAACCGGACGTGGGAAGTTTCTCATGGTAAAAATATATTCTCTGGAAACATAGAAACTATTGCTACCAAAGAAAAATCGAAATTTCCACAACATTTTTTTCCCGAGGTAAAATCTATTAATAAAGTTAAATAGAAATAAATTTTAAATCCTAATAATAAACAATAATTATAGTGCAAATGGTCCCGTAAAGGATTTATGCGTACTCGATGGGATATAAATGGAACTGTTTTGGATCTAGTCAATATACATTTGTTTCATGACGCGTCTAATTTAGCAGCTTGTGAAGAGTTTCCCTCGGTCTATTGTAAGACCAGAAGACGTGCTTTGGTACATACATTGGAAAGGTCGATATAAACCGTGGTCCTAATTCATTATAATCTAATGAAAATCTCTGTAGATTCCATTTGGACAACAAAAATGGTTTGGTCCCCTTCTTCATTTTTGGCGATTTTAATTTTAGATGTGATGCAGAAGGTGTCATTAAAGTTCGTATATTTGAAAGAATGTATAGAATTATTGAAAATGAAGGATTTGAAAAATTGTAGGAATTAACGGAAAACCTCACAGCTCACCGGGTTCAGAGTGCTAAACATGATAGTACAAAAGTCCTCTACCGAAATTCCAAAGGTAACAACGTACTTACACTTGCCAAAAAAGAATTTCTTCATGCCGATCATCAATTGAAATTTAAGGAAACTTGGGTAATGAAAATACTTTTTCTGAATCAAACTTAACCAAATCTGAAACTCA